>OY293309.1:7235882-8435882 GCA_958502075.1 Orchestes rusci
GTCTCATCATGTCATGATGCTTATTACCACCGACTTCCCAAAACCATGGAAAGATGCCGCCTCGCTCAATATTCAGCGTATGTTCATTCAATGAACTTAATGGCATCCTCAAAATTTGCATAGCGCCGGTGTCCATTAGACATTGGACCCCAGGGTTTGTTTATAGAGCCAACAGTTCCGTTCCACAACATGGTTTGGTCGTCCGGTTGATATCGGTTACGCGTCCAAAATCACTGTATTATTAATACTGAGATGATAGGAACGGGGGCGCCATTAAAGACCTCCAGCCCCTAAAATAGTCAGAGGGGGGTGGGGACATCGGTCTCGAAACTCTGGCGAAACCGATGCATGTTTCGAACGTGGAGCGTGCCTTCTTAGATCGACGAGATGCTTGGCTGTGTTGGGAAATGGTGGCTCTATAAACTCTTGGGAACTAATTGAAATTAATAGCTGTTAATAGTCTATGGCAACCCAACTGCCTCCACTTCACTTTACGTGATATCCCTGGATTTTAAAACGTTAATCATTACGAAATTTATCACAGTAGTTCGATCTCCCCTGTCAAATTTGAGCCTGTTCAAGTTCTTCAGAACCGCTATTTGGCTCGGCCAGTGGAGTCACAATCCAGGTTCAAAGTCGTCATCTTCCTCACATGACATGTTATATTTGTTGCCTCACCCTGAAGAAACTGCCTTCTTGATCACGATAACGTCTAAACCATCTTTTTTTAATGCTAGGTTTAGCGAAAGCATAAGCATAAATTATCAATCAAATCGTTATTTTAGTGCATAAGTCATTACAGTTGAATGTATGGATACTCACTACAGTGTTTACTGAAATCATAATGGCCGGTTTAGCGAAGGCATAAGCATAACTTATTGATCAAAGCGTTATTCTAGGGCACAAGTCATAACAGTTAAATGTATGAATACAAACCACAGTGTTTACTGAAAACATAAGTCGCAATGATTAAAGCATAAACATAATGTAAACATAGCGTAAAAGTTCCCAACTTTCAACTTTTATGCACTAATTTATGCATGATCAGGGACTGTCTGATGACATTGACAATCTGCTGGACGGACTGGTTTTTTTATTTTGTTATTTTTGTCATTTACAACGGTAAAATAGTGAAGTATTGAGGTGAATTTGAGTGAAATTATTCTAGTGGAGTGATGAGTTTTGAGGAGGGATTTTTTATTGAGACCATTGAACAGTTTCCATGCATTTGGAATCTGGGTCATGTAGATCATAAAAATAAAATCATGTTGGAAAATGATTGGACCAAAATATCAACGATTACCGCGGCTACTGGTAAGCGATAATTATGTTTGACAGTTGTTATGTATTAAATACCACATTCCATAAACACCCTAATCTCTTATGCTCTATGCATTAATGAAGTGACTTACGCCTTGATCATTAATATTATGCTTATGCGTTCACTAAACCATACATAAGTTTCAATGATTAAAGCATAACATAATGCATTAGCGTAAAAGTTCCCAACTTTTAACTTTTATGCACTAAATTAAAACAAGGTTAAATGATCACGACAAGAAGGAAACAAACAAACCTCACTTTTTTGTTATTTGGGTTTTAAAATTACTGTTTTGTGAGAACGAAAGTGAAAATAATATACCTGATGAATTCAAAGTATTTTTTTGGAGTGATTAGTTTCGAGGAGGGTCACTCAAATCTCTTATGCTTATGTATTAATAAAGTGACTTATGACATGACTTAATCATTAATATTATGCTAATGCCTTCACTAAACCCTACATTAGTAAGGAGTGAAGGTACAATGCTTAGATCATAGAAAATCATTGGTACAATGCTTAGATCATAGAAAATCATTGGTACAATGCTTCATAACACATGTTAGCCTCCCTAATTCTCGAATCGATACATTTTTTTCAAGAAAGTCGAATGTGTATTTTGTTGGAGATTACGACCATATTTGGTGCTATGGCCCTCCACAAAGCAAAACTGTTGATGTGGGATGATGTTACTAGACTAGCACTGGTATTTAAGTCCGTCCAGGAACTGCCGTTCGAAGAACTTCTCAACACAGCTTATCATGGAAATGAGTCTCTTATTCGAGGGTGATGAGAGGTCGGCATTTTTCTGAATAATCATTATTGCAATTGAAGTTTTTCAGAGTGTTGTGAAAAAAGTCCAATCAATGCAAGTGTTCATCAGATACACAAGAAATATCCGATCCTGGAGGTACTGCAATACCAGGCCAACCCGTGACAGAAGTGGAGCAAGCCCCGAACTTCCGTCTATTTCCAAAAATCAGTTTAACATACTGGCCCCGCATGCGGGGCGTATCGGATATTAAGGTGATAAAAACAGATATTTGTTTTTTATTAATCAATACATATTTCACAAGTTACATTGGTAGAACTACGTAATAAGTATCAGAAGTAATTTTTATCCCCTATCTAATTGGTAGTGTCAGAGCCGTCTATACATATTGTAACACAAGGCATGAAGTAACGGTTTTGGCAACACCGCGTGTGGTCTTGATTGAGGTTATGTTCACTTCTAGTTCAACTATGAAACTCTAGACGGCTCTGCAACTATTCAACTAGTTTCAACCTGCTTTTATTCAACTTCAAATTGTATTTTGAAAAACTGAGAAACACGGTGAAAAATGAAGTGATTTTTTAGTTAAGATTGAGGTAAGTGGATAAGTGATAGAAGGTACCAGAGATATCGCAATCTAACAGTCAATATTTTCATGATATACTGGTAGATAGTTTCATATGGTATGTTGGTATGTGTGTGTTTATGCCTTTCGGGGAATATCTACTGGATGAGAAAAATACATATTCAAATAAGAAAACTTGATTAAATAATATGCCTCATCCTGGATTTCTCACACATATAAGCACCGGCTTCTATGTCATGCGGAAAAACCAGAATGAACGAGTTTTGTTTCGTTCACTTTGGAAAATCAATATGGCGACGTAGATAGTACTTTCTGGTTAATCAGTTTTAAACGTTATTATCAACTCCAGTCCTCCAGAAACTGCTTCAATCACATCCCAAAATCTGTAATCATCTACCTATCTTCCAGTTTTAATGTTTTATTGTTTAGAATTAATATTTTTTCCCAACAAGAACAAATCAAAAAACTCTTGTTAGGTTTGGATATGTTTGATGTCAATTTTCACGTTATAAGGTGATGAACATCATACCTGTTGCGATAATATATAAGTTATTTTTTCAAATTACAGTTTCATTGAACAGTTTTCGTATACCTTTCGTAATATACCTTAATTTTCGAAGAAAGTCCCTTTAATCAATGCAAAATTTTGACCATCGTCGACGTTAGATGCGACCTTGCAATTATTGTTACTTCATGGCTTGTATTACAATTTAGACGGCTCTGGCACCGTCAGACGGTGGCTCTGGTACTCTGGTAGTGTGCATAAGCGGTAGCAAGTAAGAAAGGATTGATATTGTGCCTACATGATATAGGACTGCTCACTGCTGACAAAATGGTAAGAAGTTAATAGATACAATCTAAATACAACCGCCAAAATAACACGGAAATAAAAAATAATATCATAATATATCACATAATATACAATAGGAGTAAAAAAAACAACATTAACGATTACACTCACTTCCCCGCTACGTGTACTGCCTCACGCCAGTCACGTGCTCAACGTAGATGGCCGATGTCCCTCGGCCATCTGATGGAATCGCCAAAGTTTACCTATAGTAATAAGTAAACTTTGGAATCGCTGCACATTAGCTTTCTCATCAAGCGGGCATAGCGGCCCGAGATCTCACAGGCCTCGATGACCCAATGATATGTCCTGTTATCTTGTATGTTATCATTTTTCTGTTATCATAACATAACAGATTTGTGTTGAAAATAACGTGAACGTTCCATCATAATCCCGACAACAGTCTTTTCATCGAACAAAACAACGTTCAACATCACAAAATCAATGTCAATGTAAATGAAAAGTTTTGGAAACATGTTCCGAGCCCGAGTCCCGAGCGCTTACTTATCGGAGATCGGCGGAGCGAGAGTTTTTTCTTATTCAAAAGTTCAGTTTTTCACCGGACCCATCTGTGTTGACAGTACTGACACTTGTCGTATGTGTCGTCTGTCGGCTGATCGCCTTTAAAACATTGAACTCTATTAAAAGGACTTGGCTCACGGACCTACTGCACAGTAAAAAATATCATGGTGTAAAAGCAAACTAATTTCTGAGTTGGATTTTTCTGGTGTTACTTCTTGAGTGAAACCCATGAATTCACAAAAAATATTGTTCATCTAACACAATTTTTTAATACAAAATTGCTAGGTACTCTATGTTGTGTGAAAATCTCACAACTCCTTCAGACAAGACTCGCTTCATTTCATATCGATGAGTTGTTCAGAGTATGGATGCGTATCGTGTCGGTTGGTCAGATTTTCATAAAAAATTAATCAAAATATCTGCAAATTGCAGCGAGGAAACCAGGAGGTTGTGGTGGAATTGACTGATCCTATACCTATAGACCGTTTTGGAAGAAACCGGTAAGTACCTATCCATTTTTAAATAAATTGCATGACTTTCACGGAGACATAATAAATCGTATATATATATGCATGTTTGTCTATATCACAACCGATTAACTAGCTGTAGAAATTACATTAGATTCACACAATAACCTTTCTTTACGTTATTTGCTTTAGCAAAAATCAATTTCAGGTAAAGGTTTGGCATTCTGGTATACAGCAAAGAGAAAAAAGTGCCTCAACAATGATAATGATGTTCGAAGTGCTAAGGATAAGCTTATATTTTAAAAGGTGAGTGCACTGATTGTTTACGCAACCCTCAGTAGAACATTTAATACAAAATATAATGTTTTTTTCTTCTAGATCAACACAACCTTCGGTGCAGTCACCAAGAGTTGCGAGTGACAGCCAGCCATTTTCAATTGCAGAAGGAAGCGACCATGAATCCATAGCAGCATATATTGCTCAAAAATTGATCAAAACGACACTATTTTGTGTCAGGAGTATCACATGTTTGACACGTTACTGATTTGAAACTAAACCACCCAAGGTTGAAGAAAAAGATATTTGTGCGGGATGTCATAAAAAAAAACTTCAATCAAGTATTAATAAATGAAGATTTCACCATATTATGGATTGGGTTTGGCTCAAATTTTCTTTGGAAACCAACAAATAGTCGCTATGGTGTAAGAAGACCTGAGTAAAAAACTAATAAATCTAGACCCAAGCCCCTTAGAAGTATGGAGACCATGTGGCTAATCAATCGAATTGTAATTAAGAATCACGCAACGGTTATACTTTGTAAGATACGGTTTTATGAAGAAAATGAATTTGATCATGTATAATATGATCTAAGATCATTTTTAGACATCAAGGTTTTTTTCCTTGAAGAGATATACAGGGTGGACCATTCCAAACTTAGCAATACCTATACTATACACATATCTCTTCAAGGAAAAAAACCTTGATGTCTAAAAATGATCTTAGATCATATTATACATGATCAAATTCATTTTCTTCATAAAACCGTATCTTACAAAGTATAACCGTTGCGTGATTCTTAATTACAATTCGATTGATTAGCCACATGGTCTCCATACTTCTAAGGGGCTTGGGTCTAGATTTATTAGTTTTTTACTCAGGTCTTCTTACACCATAGCGACTATTTGTTGGTTTCCAAAGAAAATTTGAGCCAAACCCAATCCATAATATGGTGAAATCTTCATTTATTAATACTTGATTGAAGTTTTTTTTTATGACATCCCGCACAAATATCTTTTTCTTCAACCTTGGGTGGTTTATTAATTCTGAGAACAAACCGGCAAACGACAAAAGAATGAGGTTTGACAGAAACTCCATCAGTGACGTAAGCTTCCCTTTTTAACACAAGCGGCATCTTCTGCCGCCGGCTTGGGGCTTGAGGTTGAAAATCCGAACAAGTACAGTTTCCAAAAATGGAGGATTTCCAGACTGTTGCATTGGATGTAGATATTGAGGGTGAGGGAGGCAAATACCACAGCACTATAAAGAAGGTGCGTCAAAGAGGAGAGATTGATCTCTTGGGCCGTCGTCGTCCAGTCTTAGCAATCTAGCTTAGGCGACAACGTATCCCAAAGAGGCGTTCCCTCTGACCTTTTCCGAATATCGCAGTTCTGATCAAGAACATCACCTAGTTTCGTATTGGTAATAAACTTGCCGGGTTCATTGACCTAGGCTAATTATTAACGTTTTGACTGTAAGTAATCAATAGTACCACAACCTACTCAGTTTTATTAGCCATTCCGCTGCTCTCATTACTGTTGATATGACAGCTGACAGCTTGTCAATTTTCACTTTCAAGTAATTACCCGCAAGAGTCAACTTCTCCAAACTGAGAGGATATGTTGAGGAACAGAAGATCTCCAAAAAAAGCTGTGTAATATTTCGATGATACTTTTATGCACTTGTGAGACGTCTCTATAGACTGGAAATTTTACGCTCTTTCCAAAAATCAAAAAATACAATATGGCGGCTATAATAAAAATGAAAGTTGAGGGGGTTTGCGGGAAAAGAAAAGACTATTGAGACATGTCAAACACGCAATGTTATTCGTCTTAAAAAGGCGTCCCGATAATGTCACATTTTCATAGCCGTTTCGAATTCACTGTCAAAAACGAAATCCGCCATTTTCGCTTTTTCGCCGATATTTCTAAAACCAATTGGCCGATCGTAGATCTGAAGCCGGATATAGAATGCACCGGAAACTTTCTCCATTTAAACTTTGCTGTAAGTATAATAGGAGCCGAGATTCCTGTATAGAGAAACGAATCTGGGACACTCTGTATATCATAATGGGATATGTGTGGTGTGGTTATCAAATTGATAATACACTCTTCATGGAAATCACTGACGACTCATAATTCTAGGGGTATATCTTTAGTGATTGATAATAATTGTTCGGAAATAGATTAAAAAATCAAATTAATTCAAATATTATATATGTATTCTACATTCTAAGGCTTCAGACTATACAGGGTGGCATTGTAATTCATCATTGTGGAGTTCTTCATATTAAAAAAAAAACAATGAGTTCCAAGTTTTGCCTCACTACGAGAAACAAATGAAAGCGATTCAGACACTCAATTATAAAAATATATATTGTTGTCATCCATCCGAGTATTTTCAATATCTACCAACGCCTCATGTTGTTTTTTGGACTATACTGTAGGTATACAATACCCGAGCATGTCTATTTGTTGCTGCATCTTTATTGTTTGTTTCTATCGCCGTTTTAATTTTATTGCTACCTATTTAGAATAACGTTTCGTCAACCTTCCAGCTTGCACTCATCCCATGGAATGAATTTTAAATTCCGCTAATATACATACATACATTACTACATGATAATTTGAATAGCTATGATACCGCTAAATATATATTCGTGACACAAATAGCACATTATCATGTTTTTCACGCATTAGTCATTTTTGTCAGATTGTTGTAAAATTCAATTAACATGTAACAAGTTATTTCCAGCACATATCCATTTGAATATAAAGCAGTGAAGGGCTAGTTCTAAATTGAAAAACCATGAATTATTTACAGAATGTATAGAAAAAAAGTACCCAAATATACAAAAATAAAATATATCTTTCAGGGCGATCATCATCATCATAATCATCATCCAGCTCTCTGTGTCGGGTGTTCCCTGCTGAACAGAAGTCTCCCCCATTTCTGCCCATTTCCTCCTGTCATGAGCCCTTCTGCATCTAGTTGCCTGCATATCTCTTTAGATCGTCCGTCCAGCGCGTAGGAGGTCTTTCCCTACTACAAACGCGGTATCCACTCGAGCAGTCTTTTCGTCCATCTCCCGTCCATTATTCAAGCCACATGTCCAGCCCACTTCGACTTGAGTTTGCGAATTTGCGTAAACCACATCCGTGACGCCGGTTCTTCTTCGCAAATCTTCATTTCTTACATGATCTCGTAGTGACACTCCAAGCATGGACCTTTCCATCCTGCGCTGTATTACCATAAGTTTCTGAGCTCTTGCTGTAAATAGTGTTAAGGTTTCAGCTCCGTAAGTCATTACCGGCAGCACACATTGATCAAACACCTTCCTCTTCAAGAATTGCGGAATGTCGCTATTAAAGACATCCGCAAGCTTTCCATAGGCTGCCCAAGATAATGTAATTCTTTATTTTCATTTCGCATGTTTGGTTTTCTTTCGAGATTTGGTTTAAGGTTATCCGAGAACATAACTATATCATCCGCAAAACATATTCTAAATTTCTTGAGTTTCGACCATCTATATCTAGGCCTTAGAACATAGAACCCACTAGAATTAGCGTACACCCTGGAATTCGGGCAAATTGTGTGTCACTATAATAAACATGTTATTATTTATATCTCCTCCGTTGAATTCGTTCAACGTTCGTTCAACGTTGCCTTGTTGCAAATAAAAATCACTGAGAATTTTCACTCGTTCTCAAAAGAGATTAACCAGTGTATTAACGAGGTAATGTTTACATTTTTTATTTGTTTCAATATCGTTAGTGTTAATGGACAGTTATAATTAACTGTTTATTGATAAGTTTTGTTCACATGAATCAACTGTTCGGCCGTCAAAAATTTCGAATTTTGAACAAAATGAAATAGCCGACAACAGTGTTCCAAGGGAGCTACAGGCTATGATTGGTTAAAATGACTATTAGCTGTGATAAGTTGATCTCAAATAGGCATTTGTATCGTGTTGCCAGATGTATTTCGTTGCATCGTGTTTACATCAGTAACTAAAGTTCATGGAAAGTATGGGTCTCATTGAAATTCTTTTTTCCTACAGCCGTGCGGAAAATTCGGTGACTCGTGCGGAAAAACTAAATTTCCGCACTTGTTAGGTGAATAGCTATATTATCACTAGTGCTCTAAAAATGTACATATTAAATAATTGGTAACCACCGGAGATGCACTCATAGAGTATAGAGTATTTTTAATTAGAATAAAAATACCTTGAATACAAGCCCAAGTAACACAAATATGTTTATAAGTATTCTATAGACCGTTATATAACAGTTTCGTAAAACATTTTGCTCGTAAAAATATTTTTATAATCATTTCATAGCCATTAATAACACACTTATAAACACGAAAAAGGACCACTTTATAAAATATTTTTGTCGTATTAAAATGTTTATAGGGGTTCTAGGTAACAACTATAAAGCTACTTTACTACTGCTATAATAGAGCTCTTATAAGAGTGAAGTTGTTCCAAGTTACACATTTATAAAACAGTTATAAATATATTTTGTTGTTGATATATTCGCGGCATTTACACTGCAATTTTGTGTATGTTCAGAGCAGAATAAATCAGAATTGTTGTAAAAGAATCAGGTTTCTTTATGGCTTGAACCAAAGAACGTCCTGTAAGCCATACTTTAAAAGGCAAAGCATCCTCACACTTCCCGGTCTCTTCATATTGGAAACATCGTGCTTGATGCACAAGAAGTACGCCCATACAATCCATTCAGCCTCCAATAAAAGAGCACGCAGCTCCCACCTCATAAATCTCCCTATCCCGACATCGTCTTTTCTCAAGTCCTCGATATTTTATGACAGCAAGAAGATTTTCGATCAACTGCCCATTGAATTGAGAAGAATCCGAGTAGCAAGGGTATTTAGAAAAAAAGTCAAGTCCCTACTTCTGAATCATATGCTTTCTACAGCGTGGATGAATATTTTTCAACCAGTCTCGCATGTTAAATTGTTGTTTATTTGTTTTTATTTATTATTATAAGGCCAATTTCGCTTTGTCAATAAGTATGTTGTACTTGGACAATAAAGCTTATTTTGATTTGATTTGAATATCAACTGTGAATGACGAAAAATTAATGGAGTCTATTCTACTATTAGACAAGTAGCATATTGCAAAATATTGAAAATTCAAGCATGATAATATGTTGATTTGACTTGCGAATTTGATTTTACTGTTAATATATGGGTACATTATGAACTAAATTTTCATGCGCCTGCATTTTGAGGCAATTCAAGACTTTTTGTCCTGATATTTTAAATTTCATAACCTCAAGATCTTAATTACAAACAAAAACTACTCTATTAAATAATAATTGTCTGATATTTACAATGTTTTTCTTATAATGACGTTCTTATTATCGTATTTCCTTAATAAATATTTGGTTTTTTTCCCAAACCTCAAAAATGACCGACAAAGTTCGCCTACCAAATATGGCGAACTCTTATAACTGTGCTTGTTGCGACAAATTTGTTATATAGGTATTGGACAATTTGCATACATTTTCAAATGACTTGAAATCTTATATACGTATTCTAGACATTATTTGAAAGTCACCAGCGAATACATTTTTCCAAAATACCCAAAAATATACTAAATAAATGGAAAAGAAGACGCGAATTTCACTGTATGATCGCAAACGGGGTGGGGATCTTTAGGCAAGACATATTTCAAGACAATGTTGCTATTTCGTGCCCATTTTTATTTTATTTGTTTTATAGTGCTGTCTTGTACGATCGAAATCAAGTATTCTATAAAACATTTCTATAAGATATTCTCGTAAGCCAATTCAGATTCAAAAACGTTTGCGACTTAACGATAAAATAATAAATCTCTAATAAAAATATTTTGTAACGATCTCATAAAGTTCTCTATAAAACCTTAATAAACCAATTATACAACAAATTAGACTTGAGAGTGATTTCTCTTATAAAATTGGTGCTATAATATGCTATAAGAATTCAATTTCTTTTGTTTTGTAAAAGGCTTATTAAATGGTCTTCTAGAGAGCTATATCACACGATTATAACACTTTTTTGTCTCTGAGAGTATTTTGTGCCAACTACCGCCACTAAATGATACAATTGTTATTGAAGTACCCTGATAAATCAGTTATTTAGCATTTTAGTTTGATAAGGCACAATCTGTGTTAGTTGGGATAAACTAAAAGACAGTGTTGCTATTTTGTGTCCATTTTTATTTTGTAACCAATATAAGGTTTCATAGTGCTGTTTTGTACGTTCTAGATCAAGCATCCTATAAAACATTTTTATAAGATATTCTCTTAAGCCAATTCAGTCTTAAATACTTTTGCGAGTTAACTGTTTTATTAGAGATAGCTATATGATAATATAATAAATCTCTAATAAAAATATTTTGTAACCCTCTTATAAGTTCTTTGCAAAACAATAATGAACCAATAATACAACAAATTAGACTAAGAGAGTAATTACTCTTATAACATTGGTACTGTATGCTATAAGAATTCAATTTCTTCCGTTTTATAAAAGATTTATTAAATGGTTTTGTAGAGAGCTATATTACATGATTATTACACTTTTTTGTCTCTGAGAGTATTTTGTCTCAACTAACGTCACTAAATGATAAAATTGTATATTGATGGACCTCAATATATCAGTTATATAGCATTTTGGTTTATTAAGGCACAATCTGTGTTAGTTGGGAGGTTATAGCTACTTATCAAATTTGCATTTTGGCAAACTCTCCCCTCAATGTTTAAACATGTGACACACAAAGACACGTCGGGCTATATCTAGTTGTTGGAAAATCATCGATTTAGGCCTTCATATTCCCAATTGAGTTTTTTGAAAGCAAAGGTACTCCAGGGGGTCAATTTTTGAGCCTTCGTATTAAAACGTGCGGATCAGCATCATTTGAAATAACATGGTGATAGGATTTTTGCGAAAACGTTTCAAATTTGCGAACGGTCAAGAATTGTCAAAGATTTTATCATTCTTCAACAAACTACTACGTCGTGATGGAATTTCAAGAAATCTTGAAGAAAGTGTAGTGAAATATAAGTCCTTATGCCTACAAGCACCATCACACAAAAAAAACTGGGTTTCATAGGTTTTGCTCCTAAAATATTGCTATTTACGAGAAACCTTTTCCCGCAAATGCCCTTCTTGAAAAACATGACATTTGGTCGGTAAATAACGCAGTTCCTTTTTGCAAGGTGCTTAAATGCGCCAATTTCATAAAATCGTCGTGAGACCGATACCGGCCAGAATTCAAAAGCTCAATTCCGGAATATAGGTATAATGTAAGATATACATTAAATTTTTGTTTTCGAATTGGCGGCTTGTAAATTGCGACAGATCATTTTCTATTTATTCATATTACAATTCACCAAATATCAATTAGCCGCCAAAAAAAAAGTATAAAATTCATACATGCGACACACAACTGAGCCAACTTTATTACCGACAATAAATTAAAAGATCAACTGAAAATGTTTGGTACCTAGTACCTACAGCGTAGAGCACAAATTAATAATCACAATATTTTTTCAATATTTTTCAAACACAAGTCACTAATTTTAATCATCAGGTTTTTTGACATAGTTATTATTAAATAGCCAAGTACAATTTCATAATATGTATTTTATCCCACTAGATTGGGTCAGAAAGTCGGAAACTACACTGTGGGCCGGAATAAAGGAGTACATTTTTTAATTGAAAATATATTTTTTGTTTTTTGGACGATTTATTTTCTTTTTGCAGGACTAATAACCTAACATGTCCTCAACATGACTGTAAATTAGAAAGCAAAAATAATGCACAGGGTCGGACTTATAAAAAAAATTATATAACAGTGAATTTGAAGTCGTTGCAAATGAAAACTGTCTTAGCTAAAATTGTACTAATATGCTTTTTCGGTAGATAAACTATCCAGAACACTTCAGTAAAAAGAAAATTTTCCAAAATTACCGGATTCGCGAAATACCATTTTTTTATTAAATCACTTTTTAACAAATAACACATTTATGAAAACAGTTTAGTAATTTTCAAACTTGGAGTAAAATATTATGGATGTGGCCACCATTATTGTTTACCACTTCTTGAAGTCGTCTGCGCCATAAATTGATAGCCCCATTTATTGCACCCTGTTCAAAATTGTTCCAAACAAACTGCATTTTTTCTTTGAGCTGCTGGATTGTTTCAAATTGTTGTCCGTCAAACAAATTTTGTTCGAAAATTCCCCAAATTGAATAATCAACTGGATTTAATTCTGGGCTGTTAGGTGGCCACATTTCTGGCTCAATATAATCCGGGCAATTTTCACTCAAGAACATCCTTGTACTGTGGGAAGTGTGCGAGGAATATACCCTATTATTCTGGGTATTTTTAGGTGGCCGTAAATAAAACATTTTTTCATCTGAAAACCATATTTTTCTAATGTCTTCGCGGGAGCCGAATCTTCGTAATAGCAAATTACATCTTTCCAATCGTTTTTCTCGTACATTGGCCGTAAGTCTTTGACAGTAAACTTTTTTAAATATTTTAAGATGGCAGTCTTCTTTAATGATTCTTCGAACTGACGTACGGGAAATCCTAGTTATTTTTGCGATTTTCCTTGTTCCAACAGTTTGGCCAGGTTGCAAATTTCCTAAAACAACCCTTACTTTACCAATATTTTGTTCAGTTCTCAAGCTTCGCTTCCTTCCTCTTCCACGTTTATTTTCAATAGACCCATCGTTTTCCCTTAGATGTCTTAAGAACTTTCCTATCGTTCCAATATGCCAATTTTTCTCAGGAAATTCATTTACAATTTTTCTTGCACCATAATTATATTTTTCACGGAAATATTTGATTAATAATCTGTCCTCTTCGCTCAAAAGTGGCATTATCAACTGACTAATTTACTTATTTAGCTGTAAATGTCAAACAAATTCCATGGCAACCTGAGCAGTATGGCCTACTAAGTAAAATTGACATAAAAGAAGTGGTAAACAATAATGGTGGCCACATTCATAATATTTTACTCTAAGTTTTAAAATAACTAAACTGTTTTCATAAATGTGTTATTGGTTAAAATGTTATTTAATAAAAAAATGGTATTTCGCGAATCCGATAACTTCGGAAAATTTCCTTTTTACTGAAGTGTTCCGGATAGTTTATCTACCGAAAAAGCATATTAGTACAATTTTAGCTAAGACAGTTTTCATTTGCAACGAGCTCAAATGCACTGTTATATATATTTTTTTATAAGTCCCACCCTGTACATTATTTTTGCTTTCAAATTTACAGTCATGTTGAGGACATGTTAGGTTATTAGCCCTGCAAAAAGAAATTAAATCGCCCAAAAAATAAAAAATATATTTTCAATTAAAAAATGTACTCCTTTATTTCGGCCCACAGATAGTGACGCCCACATCCGGCAAATCATGTGAATCAGCTTTTTGGGAACATTCGTGCATGTTTCAAAATCAATTTTACTCAATGTACCCAACAGATAAGATACACTGGACCATCGATTGGTGACAATACTGAATGCTTCATGAGAACGAATTAATCAATAAACCCATAAAAGCCAGTCTGTCGGTTTCCCGCGTACCTCGCCACAAGACTAGTGACGTCAGAGAGCGTTTTGACGGTTTCAAATAATATTAATATTTATAGCCCGATTTTATACGGAACGAATTATTGGAATTGTTTCAAACTTCCCTGATGTTATAATGGGATTATTTTCTATAGTTCAATGATGGTTTAACACGTTCTAATTTTCTTGTGAACTTTCCTATTGTGCCGGTGTCCTGCAAAAACGTCGTTTCTGCTGATTTCAGTTTGAGTTCGGGTGATGAAGCTAGATTCAAAAATAAATCAATGATATTTTTTTGTTGTAACGATGACGACTGTAGTTCTCTAGGAACTCTTTCCCAGTTGGATGAGTAGTAAGTACTCTGGCTTTTTGGTTTTAAGGGGTTTTTGGGGGTGGGGCAAAGCTTCGAAGAGGAGACAAATAAGTATTCCCCATGAATAATAATGATTTTATTGAAGAGGAGGGAGGAGTTACAGCAATAGGGGGTGTGGTAAAGGGGGGGTGGGACATATATAAGATCTGGTATTATTTTAGAGAGTATTTTGAAGGGTGCTCCATAAGTTTATTTTGTATTTTGACTTTTTAAGACGAAAGGCCGCATGTTTCTTAATTTTGTCCAGCAAGGGGTTCGAGTGGTGGTTTGCATCCATGATCATGTGGTATACTGCTTTTAGGGTTTTACCGAGGGTTTTACATTGTGTTCGGAGTACACATCCCTTGTACGGATAAACCAGGGGGTATTGTCAAAGCTTCTCAATATGACGTTTTGGTACCTTTGCACCCTTCTCATTTGATTATCAGATAGACGCATGACTCCCAAGGCGTATACGATATTTTTGGCATGATAATACTTTGTAGTACAGCAATCTTGTTGTGTATGTTGGATTAACTTCTCGGAGCAATTAGGGTGTAAAGCACAGAACACATTTACAAAGTTCAGAACAAAAACGTAAATGAAGGGCGGGGCCTAAGTGGAAGCTATGATTCGCATCCACGGGGAGGCGCTGATGTGCCGGAAGTTCGTTAGATCTCGAGAAGATGGCGGTATGTGGAATGCCACATGACAGCTTATTAGCTTGTCATGATGATAGATAAAGTGATTTGAACGTCACCCTTTACCATCATGTTGTCTTTCATGCTTTGATTCCACTCTAAGTGAAAAAATGACCTGGTAATCCTCATCAGAAAACCTATAAGAACGCAGATTACAACCCGGAATACAAGAGGCTCATCATACTTATCAATGTTCCAGCCGCCATCGGAAAAGATTCGGAGACATGCATCCTCCACAAAATAAGGAAAGTCACGATGTCAAAAAACTTTCTGCCAAAAGAACAAATGGGATTTCGCCCAGTGTATGCTACAACAAATCAAACAGTGAGGCTAAGTGACACCATCCTGAAAAGGTCGAACAAAGGGGTAGAAACAGAAGAAGTGTTCTTCGAGGAGTTTCGTACATCCTAGCCGTCCTACGCGACATGGAGCCATGCACCGCTTCCCGAGACCTGCCTGCGGAGTGAGTGGCATCTCACAGTCACCATCACACAGGGTCAGCGCCCCGCAGCGCAGAACACATCAACTAGGGAAGCCCACACTGACCCCATCCCCAGATGGTCCTGGACATTCAAGAGAAAACCGAAAAAAACTAGAGTTATTCAAAGTTTTCGTCTTTATTTGATAAATAAAGAAATTTTCAACGTCAAAGTCAATGTCAGTGCATTTATGTAAAGGGAACTGTATAATATATTACAGAAATCTTCAATAATACATTATCCAAGTCTGATAGTTCGAATCGCATCCACTTCATTACGTGGCGCATTGTTCCGTAAAATTTTATACGTCAGTTTGTCTTCTAAACTTTGTATGTGTTATGTGGTTTAAAGTTTTGAGTGGGCTAAATTAGCTTTCTCGAGTTTAGCATCCATATGGGGTATCCACGATAAATACTGACAGCATTATTTTTGATGGAAACACTAATGTGTCAGCTAGTCGAAGTAGCTTGTGATCTAATAGTGAAAATAAGAGTCGTTTAATTAAGGTACTAGTTCCAAAACTACTCAGTGCTGGCATTCTAGTCCACCAAGCTGTTGCTGACGCAGACGCTCTTATTGTATCGAAAGCATTCCAGCAAGCTTCATAAGGTTTGACAGTTGTTGTGGTCGGAATCGACACTGAACTTCTAGCAATGCTTGTTTCTGCAATGTTTCTGATCCCCGTTTACACTATACTTCCAAGTCAATTTTACAGAAGTCTGTCTTATTGTTAGTATTCAATAGAGAAAAAATCTTCAAAACCGAATCACTGAGATTAAGATACGTACTACATTGATTAAAAACCATCTTGAGTCATCACCCATGGTTTTCAGTCATTTCACTCCGGAGAAATACACGATTTAGTGAGCAATCACAATTTTCCTGACATTTATGCCCTTTTTTCGTTATACCAGACGAATCAAGCGGAGAGTCCCTTGAGACTTTTTACAACTATTAAAGTACATTATGAGAAATAACTATTCCTAAAATCAGCTTTTTATATGTCGTATTCCTAGGTACAAACCTAGATTCACTGGGCATACTTTATGCGATATTCATACGGTAGATACGTGATAAAAGTAGCTCCCGTTCGAATCGAATTTTTGCTGTAAGTTCGTGGAATTAAATTCGGATTTTAAGATGAGTGCAACATCCATGGGTGACAATCCTCCTAACAAAGTGATAACTCGTTCTGACTATCAGAAACTTATGAAACAAAGAAGTGAATCTGTAGAAGTGTATCTCAACGCGGCCCAACCGGAGACAAAAAATATATCCGATAACAATGCAGAGGAGATAAGCGCCGAGAGCAATGATAAACAAAATGAACTACGTTTACACGAGCAAACTGAAAAGGCTGCTGTAAATGAAAACGAATATGAGGACGTATTCAATCCAAAGTCATCAGTACCAAGAACTCCACCGAATAGCGAGATCAATTATACAGGAACTATAGAAAACTCACTGAAAAGGGTGAGGTCGGAAGGTACACCAGAACACAAAAATACTAAGAAACCATGCAGCAAACCTTGTGTTGATCTTGAATCATCGTCAATTGAAATGATGGAGCAGAAAAATATTATATCAGAAGAATCACTTAACTCGGTTTTTGCAGCTTTTGAAGATATTATGGAAGTTGTAGAAAAGAAAAACAAGGAGGGAATATTATCGGAAAGGGAATATAAACTGACGAAACAAAGACAGGCAGATATCTATAAGACAATGACATTGATGGTATTCAAGATGGGAGAAGTAGAAAGAGAAAATTTAAAGCTAAAATACAACTGTCAAAAATTACCAAAGTCTGGAAAAGCGAAGCCCACTTACGCGGAAACAGCTGGAATGACGTCAAATGAACCCGCGGATGAGGCAGCGAAGGAAACAACTATAGACGAAGAATGGAAAACACCGAAGACAACGAGAAGACATGAGACTATCATTCGAATTGATAATGCCAATAACTCACAGGAGGTGATGAAGCAGTTCAAACAGCAAATAAATCTACGAGATGTGGGTGGAGGATTCAAGAACATCAGACAAACAGACGGCGGTGCTCTCATAGTCGAAAGTCATGATGAAAAGCAGCAATGGAAATTGAAAGAGGCCATTCAAAAGATGCCACATATGAAAATGAAGGAAAATAGCGCGGTTGACCCGATGTTTATGATCACGGGCATACAAAAGGGGTTCTCTAACGAAGAATTCATAGAAGAATTAGAGAGATTGAACTACGAAATAGTAGTAGAGATCGGAACATCAATTCAGGATAAAGTCAAGGTGATAGCAAAGAAACAATGTAGAAACCCGACCAAAGAAAACTGGATCCTTCAGGCGCCTCCTAAAATAACCAAGTGGTTCTTGAAAAAAGGAAGAATCTTCTTTGACATGCTGTCTGTCTACGTAAAGGAACATATAAACCTTGCACTGTGTTTCAAATGCTCAAACTTTGGACATGTGGCAAAATATTGCTCTCAAAGAGAATGCTGTCAAAAATGTAGTGGAGAACATCTGGCTGCTGAGTGTTTATCAGAGTCTCTGAAGTGTCCAAACTGCACGAAAATGAAACATGAGGACGTTAATCACTCTGCTAGAGATCCACACTGTCCAGTCTACAAAAATCGACTTAACAGAGTCAGAAACAATATTAACTACGAAAATTTTCTTTAAATCAAAAAGGATGATCGCACTGGTTTTCGAGTGTGTTTCAAAATGTACAGTCATTAGGAAATGCAGTAGAACTGTTGAACAATTTTTTGCTTGAGCATGAAAACTGTAAACTCTTATGCATAACTGAGCACTGGAAGTCAAAGGAAGAATTGCTATTTTTAAGCTTGAAGAATTTCAAAATTGCCTCAGCATTCTGTAGACAAAGTGGCCAACATGGAGGATGTGCAGTGTACGTACATAAATCAGTGAAGTTCAAACCAAGAACAGACAATAAACTGTCGGTGAAAGGCGAATATGAATATGCAGCAGTTGAGTGCAACCTGAACACGCGTGAATTTGTGGTGATTTGTGTTTATAGACCTCCAATTGGCAATATAGTAGACTTTATTAACAGCTTAGAAGGACTCCTGAGCAGGACGTGCGGGAAAAACAAATCAGTAATAGTTGCAGGCGACTTCAACATCGAAATGGTGAAACAAAACAGACACCAAACAGACCTTGTTTCAATGCTCCAGTCATATGGTATGTATCAGTCAATCTATGAAAATACTAGAATCACTAATGCCACAGCTTCCTCCATTGACAATATATTTGCCAATATAAAGTATAAGACCAGTGAACTACTGGACAGTCATATTTCTGATCACACTGCCCAAAAGATGACCCTGGATACCGACAACGCAAACAGGAACACTCCACTTGAGTATAGGAGGCTATTTTCAACCAAAAACAAAGCGCGCGCCTATGATTACCTAAAAGAAGAAAACTGGCAACGAGTGTATGACATAGACAGTGCTGACGTCAACAAGCAGTGGAATACGTTTATCGACATTTTTCTGAAATTCTTCAACTACTGCTTTGTTCCAACATTAGTGCATCCGAATAAACATCACAAAACCCCCCCAAATCCTACAGTAACGGAATGCAAACACCGACTAGACATCCTACTGACTCTATCCCGAATCGATGCTAATTTCAAGGTCCACTATAAACGAACAAAAAAAGAATATGATAGTTTACATGCGTGCTAATAGAGCCGATCATTACGATCGAAGAATAAGCCGTTCAGACAACAAGTCCAAAAGCATGTGGGCGATACACAAAGAGATCTCTGGAAAGACAGGAAACACTGAAATGCTGATACCAGGAGACCCCGAAACTCTACCAGACCAATGTAATGACTATCTGATAACAGTAATTCCGGAGTTGCACAAGGATCTTCCAATAAGTTCAATGAATCTTTCATTCCCGGCCAATGATCAATCCATGTTCCTGATACCAGTAACTCTCTCAGAAATCAATGACCTCGCTAGTGAACTTTAAATAAACACAGCAGTGGAGTTGATGAAATTCCGATAAGCTTAGTAAAAACAGTAATCTCCGCCATACAAGACATCCTCTGTTATCTTATCAACAACGTATTCAAGCAAGGGATATTCCCAAATAAGCTAAAAATTGCTTTGATAAAGATGATCTACAAAAAAGGAGATCCAGACGTCCTAGAAAATTACAGACCAATAAGTTTACTGTGCTCTTTTTCAAAGCTGTTGGAATTAGCAATATGCAAAAGGCTCCTCAACTTCATGATTAAGTGCAACCTAATTGAAAGACATCAACATGCTTATGTACCAGGATCTTCTACAAGCACCGCTATATTCCAATTCACAAGGAGAATCATGGAACTTCTTGAAAAGGGCCACAGAGCTATGGGGATATTCCTTGATCTGAGTAAAGCTTATGACTCCATCGACCATACCGTACTACTGGAAAAACTAGAACGCTATGGTATCAGGGGAAATGTTCTTGAACTATTCTCATCTTACCTCTCCGAGAGACAACAAATGGTGAAGGTCGTCAAAGATGGAAAATCCTATGTTTCCCAAGCCAGAACGGTAACACAGGGAGTAGCTCAGGGAAGCATCGTTGGTCCATTGTTATTCGTAATTTTCCTAAACGACCTATGCTATGAAGAAGCTGGAAGAAATCATGAACTGACGTGCTATGCTGATGACACCAATCTATTAACTGGTGAGAAAACAATATCAGATCTGATTGAACGAGGGAACTCCCTCTTTCGGAACACCGCCGACTGGTTCTCCCGGAATAAACTCATCCTTAACCAGAAAAAAACCAATGTGATGTTCTTCAGAACTAAACTCTCAAACGTCTTGACTCCAGCTAAAATTAACCTGGACAGCACCACTATCGATGTCAAAGAAGAAACCAAGTTCCTGGGAGTTCATCTAGACGAGTTTTTGGACTGGTCAGCACATATAAAGAGCTTGCTGCAGCGACTTAATTCAGTGTGCTATGGAATTAGGGTGATAGGAAATTACCTGAATAAGAAGAACATAAAAACCATCTACTATGCTAATTTCGAATCCATTCTGAGATACGGGATCATCTTCTGGGGCAAAAGCAGTTGGACCGACCGAGTATTTGTCACTCAAAAACGAATAATGAGGCTTATCTACCAAAAGGGATATAGAGAAAGTTGCAGAGGGACCTTCAGATCAAATGGCATCCTAACAGTCTACAGACTCTATATACTTGAATGCCTAGTGTTTTTCTACAAAAACCGAACACTCTTCAATCTTGAGACATACCACAGCTACAATACAAGACACACAACGGTCAATTACCCACGACATAGGTTGACGCTCACAGAAAAAAGTGCCTACTACATGTGCATGAAAATGTACAACACATTACCCAGTGACATCAGAGACTTGCAATCCTCAAGACTTTTCAAGTGCCGAGTGAAACAATTATTAATCAATATAGAGCCGTATTCCTTATCAGATTTTGTCAAAGACTAACTTTGCACTGCATGTTGCACGCTATTTCTTTTCATGCAGTATGTTTCTGTTTTCTGTCTAGGATCTGGAATGTACTTTCATAATAAGAAATAAAGAGCTTTATTATTATTATTATTATTATTATTATTATTACTATTATCGCGATTCTTGAACTAGTGACTTTGTCTATATCGTGTTCAGATGCTTTACTAGTTCTCTTGCTACTGGGTGTTCAGAGTTTGCAGGATATCTGCCAGAAGTGCCAGAGTGGCTTTTTTGATTGTTGTTCATACTCCACCCATTTGCCCTTGATGCTGCCTCCAACTGGCGATGGTAAATGTTCCAGGATAGTTCGCTATGGAACTTTCATATGAGCTCTGATGTTATCAGCCTGTATCTTCGTACCCGCACCTTGGCTCACGATTATTACTTTTGATTGTTTGATGATCGCTGCAACTTGCCCTTCTACCTGCTCCATTTCATCTTCCAGAGTGTTTACTGTGTCTTGAAATCGTTTCTCAAGGCTCCCAATTTCTTCTGATAGTTGTAGTTGTCTGCCAGCTGTTTCTTGATTTTCCCCAAAGTTCTAGAAGGTTCTCCACACTTCTCTTCTAATCTTCTTGAGTATCATTACATCATTCTTTTTATACCTGGAAAATTTCTCAACTGGGTTAGGATCAGGAATCTCGAATTGAAACGTAACTGGATCTACTCCGTCTTCCAATAAAACCTCTCGAAGTCTTTGTTGTGGATCAGCTTTCCACTAGTATCCAAGTCACGCTCCTTAAACCTTCAAGTTGAACAAAACTTACCTCGAAGCCATGACAACGATGGTGATGGCCCCGAAGAAGCCGACATCTACTGATCAGACTGGAATATTCGAGGATGTCATCGATCTTCCCACAGAGGGTCAAGTATCGTGAGCTTCTGGTGGGCAGCGCTGACTTGCCACCAATGGTTGGATGGATGTTCCGTTATAGTCTGTCTTCAGCAACCTCCTTTATTGTTTAGCTTCTCTTATTTCTAAGACAATGTGTTTTTCATCTCAAAAGCGTTGATCAAATTTTTGATAATTTCTGTCAATACTTCCCCTGTTGATGACCAAACATTCACTATAATGTAATCATACTTGGAGCTTGAGGTTTTTTTGGTTGGCCCGTTCAGGTACGTCTCCTGCTGAGTCCTCAAGTTAATTGTATAAAAGAATTTGTTCTCGACTTCTATCCAATCAATGCCTCAACAAAAGTTATTCGTTACTGTTCATCGTTTGTTGTGAGCGTCTTCTTTTTGTTTTGACTCTGTTACGGTCAGACTGCTAAGATTACATCATCTTACCATGTTTTGGTAGCAGGGCAAAAGACATAGAATCTTTTTGATCATTGGCGGCTTATTCCAAATGAATCCCCTTTAAAGTTTTTTTACATAAAATAGTCCCAAATCGACACCACTGATCGTTCGGCGGTTTCCGTTTGTTGCAACGGCTATCTCTCACTTGCGGTCGGCGGAGTGGCGGCCACCGCTTCAGAGTCAACATTGAAACGAGCCACACAATTTAACAGAACAGTCGCTTTCAGTTACTATTAACACAGACGTGGGTCAATTTGTGAAAATACATCAAAATGTACAAGGTTTTGATTTTATTATCCGCAGTCGCTTGCTTCCAAGTTGGTAAGTAGTTTTGAATTGAAATTAACAAAAAACAGTTAGAATTTGAAAAAGATCAATTGCGTTTTTCAAGCACGATTTCAACTTCTAAAGTAACGTGGCTATTTTTAACAAGTTGTAGTTTTGTTCCACTTTACTGAATTTCAAATAGAAATGATGTGAATTATAATATATTTTGTTCACGTAAAAGTTGATTGGGATTTTTTTTTGCGCATTAGTTTTTTTTGCGTTTCGTTGTAGCCATACCCACCCATAATGGTATTAATGAATTTTTTGCTTGATTACTCTGCCCTCGCCTAGAAGTAGAATTATTTTTGATCGAGTTTCTAATCAACTAAAACTACGATGACATTCCATTAGATAGAAAACTTCCATTTCGTTTCGGTTTAGTTAATACGTGACAGGATATTTTTATCTGCACCATGAATAATGGATGTTTTAATTGGAAGGTAGTGAGGTGTTATTAGGCGGCTTTCATAACAAATACCTAATACCAATGGAAAATACACTTCAATTTTCCTAGTACTGTCACATACGTAATCGATGAGTACTGAGTAAAAATTGTGCAAAATTAACATTTGATCATAAATTTGATGTTGAGTCATATTATATTTACAAAAAAAAAAATGACGGACATCAAAGGAAAATTTGTACCATGATCTAATATAAAAATATAAAGTTATTTTTAGTTTGCGTCCTCATCTCGGGATTGGAAAGTGCTCTCGCCACTTTCTCTAGCATTTGTCGGTTGTTGCTTTAATATATTTTTTTGTATCTGGTATTCTATCTTGATGATAAAACAAGGTCTTAGTTTCCCAAATAAGTTTGATTTGTTTTCTGGTTGATGTTTTGAAAATAATAATTTGTTTGGAAATCTATCACGGGATTCAAAAACTCAGATTCAGTTTTCGGCTTTGTTGTCACATTGAGAAAAAATATGTTTTTATGATTTTACCACTGATGGTTTTTTATTTCTATTTAGTTGTGACTTCCCTCACTGAAAGGGTCCAAAATTTCATGTCAATGAATCATTATTTAGTGTCAATGAGTTTTATTCAAACTTTATGACTTTCTACAAATCAGGAAACTTTTTTCTTCGAAGCATTTTCTCTTTATGTTTTATTTCCGGACGGTTTCATTTCAATTCCATTAAATGTGAACTCAAACTAGGGGAGCTTTATTTGTGTGTAGACGCCTCAATGTCTGAAGAACTGGATCGATAGGACTACAAGCAGATGCGAAATTATAGTTTTGTGGTAATTTGATTCAGTCATGGTCTAAAACCACCCTTAGTTTTAAATATATCGTGACAGAAAATTATGAAGGGTTACTTGGAATTATATTATAATTTATATTTCCACTTCCATAAACTAAGTATGTTTCATATGAGTGGGTTATCATTAAAATGATAGATATGCAATATATTTACTAATTCTCACATGAGTCATGTGCCAATGTCAGTGGGTTGTGATAAAAGCGCTACTTATATCAACTTGTTAGTTGTCGTTTTTGCTTCCACTAATAATATGAGAATTTGAATGTAATTGACTTGTGTACGTATTCAGCATTTGCAATTTTGAAAATTGTTGCTAATTATTGCAATTAAATATGCTGATTTTCATCAATTTCATTTTTATGGTTCCGAAATTATTTGAGCAACATCATACCACTATTCAGAAGTTTATGACCAGAAACTAAGAAACAATTGGTTTTTGCAACTTTCAACTAAAAAAAAAAATTGAATGGACTATTAAATTTCATGGTTTTTACTTCAGTAGCTGTTTTCTTACATATGAATGGTTGATTAACAATATTTATTTTTCTATTCACTCTTATAAATTGTTTTACAAATTTATGAGGGGTTGTATTTCGATGGGAGCTGTATTTGTCCCTAACATCTCTTACTTGTAACTTGAAACAGTACATTTCCACATTAATTCATCATTTACACGCCATAACTTTTCCACTTATTCAGGAAAAAACATTGCCAATTATAATCAATAAAAACTCATCAAATATGAAACGGTTTGGTGATTTTCAACAGACCTCTACCCATGCCCACATCTGTCTATCTAGGCTACATCATTCAAGGTTAGCAAGTCTACAAAATAGAATCGTTGATGAAAAAAATTGTTCCTTAAATCATTGCATGGACGAAAAATCGAATCATTCATGAATTTAATACCTTTTGCCTATTGTGCTGAAGGATTTCTTATTCCTTACAAGTGATAATTTATTCAGAGGTAATATCGATTGCAGCATTATTATTTTTAAACGTGTTACGTATGATCGTATGAATAATGATGAAATGTTATCAACCACTAGTGTGCTTGGCTTACTGATTAAAATTGAAAATCTAGTTGAGCATTCATTAGTTTATCGATTAATATAATTAATCTAATTTGAATCAAGAAGAATCGCTGGATTGATGATTGTCAATAAAATGTTGATCAAAAATTAACTCGACCGCACCGCATGATAATATCTATTTATAACCCCTACTCCCTAAATATTTTGGACCAGATGGGCGTGATTATTTCCATTGCGTAGCCTCTTTTTTTCACCAAATCAATACAGAATATGAATTTTCCTTTGGCAATTTTACATTTTTGAATGTCACGCGATACCGCCAAATCAAGAAAACCAAAGGTCATGCTTCAAGGATGCATTAGGTCATCTTTATAAATATACATATTATTGTTCTCACATACAGTGAATGATGTAGATTTGTTAACGCACCTAGTAGGTATAAGAAATTTAACGATTTCAGAATTGTTTATGTATAAAATAAAATTAGATTCGCTGTAAATAATGTAAATAATGTATCTGTATATAGGACTATCTTTTGTTTGTCAATCTTTTTAGTTGAATGAACACATTTTCTTCTGCACCATCAAACACCTCATATATTTCTTCTGTTTGCCATTCTTTTATATTCAACTTTACATTATTGGTTATGAATAATTACACTACTAGCTGGAAAACCCGGTCTCGACTTAAAAGTTGATAGAAAATAACAAACTCCTGATTCAATATTTTTTATACAAATGTACTCAAACATTAACCTAATTCAATAACAATATTCAATATTACTATTCTATTTACCGTTTCTCAATTCCATTCAATACACAACGCAAATATTTATTTAATAATGTGAATGCGTCTTTATGTTTTGTACGTACCAATAGAACATGCCATTTCAAATGAAAAAACTACTGTCACTGTCATTGTCAATGAATAAAAGAAAATGGTGAATGCTAACAAATGTCATATTTTATCAAAAATTTGAATATAAATCTCAATTTCTCAAATTCAGCTATGACTATGAGTTGACGAATAAAACTATGCCTTTTCTCTGATTAAACTGAAAACTCTGCAAATTTTCATTCAGCTTCTTTCTGTGGTTCTTGAGTTATAAGAGAGGATAAACATACAGATATCCATTTTTATATACATAGAGGAAGGATACTTAATTACTTTGTTGAATTTTGAAAAGTTGATTCTCATTCTCATTGTTTTCTTTTCTATGAATTCTACTTTCTTTTGTGATGATGACCATATTCATTAGCCGCAGACTTTGTTCTGGATGACTTTTTTCTTAAAGATTTTTATCAAAAAGATATACCCCTCCAAGAATTCTGACTATGTGGAAAAACCGCTTATAAAAAAGCATTTTTTGGACTTAGTAGGTACTGCCTTCGAAAAACTGGATTTTCTAGTTAAACTACATCACACACTTATTTCAGCGTTTCTGACCCGTCCAAATAGTATTCTGCGTCTTTCTCTGCAAAAATAAAAATGACAAAAATCTCTGTCCACCGACCGCAATTATTAGATTGTGAAAAGACCACAGAATGAAAGACAGAATCGCTTGGGGCTAGTTCCGGTGAGTGAGGAGGGTGGTCGCTATCCCTTCACCAGCCACAAAAACAGTTTTTTTTTAGCCGATTTCACCTTCGTATTCCACTGTTTTGGCTGTATTTTTCTTCAGGATTCATTCGAATTCATCTCTCTTTGACATATGATTAAGAGATTCGGACCGCGTCTGCCAACTGCTTTGCTTTAAAATCACCCACATCAGGAATATGTCTTTTTTTTTCTCACCCCCCAACAACCCCAACATGCCTTTTATGTTAGGGTTAGTGCGACACGTTCATAGCCCCTGAACAAGGTGGTACCGTACAGAGCGTTCAACTTATCTTTGATTTATATAACCTGTTTTTAAAATTGAAGTAGAACATGACGAAAATGTATTGTTTTCTGGAAAAGGAAGAGAAAAATCTCCTCAATAATTGAACAATGTTTTTTTTTAGCTACCGGATTGGACTGCTACAAATGTGAAAGATGTAGCGCCGATGAGGCTAGTTGGCAGAAGGTGCAAGATTGTGGAAAAAATACCGCCGATGCTAAACTGTATGCCGGAGCATGTTTGAGGCAGGTTGAAAAAGGTAAGGATTCTTGAATTGATCCAAACATTCTCTTATCCTTATATTACAGACTCCAAAAACCAGGAAGTGATCACCAGAAGATGCATCATTGCCAACAAGGGCACCGACAACAAACTCTCATACACCTGCAAACCTACCGCCTCCGATTTAACACTGGTTGAAGGAGGATGTCAATTCTGCACAAATGACTTGTGTAACAAGAACTCAGCTTCTACTGTCAGCCTCAGCGCTATCAGCTTCTTGGGTGTTGCTATGGCTTTGTTGGTGCCCAAGTACTTGTAAAGTACAGCTAATATAAACTGCGTGCTGCGTCCATGTGAATTTTGCAATTTTTGAAAAATAATGTCTTGTTAGTGCATGCAGTAATTAGCTTCAGGTGTTATAGATGTGTCTAGCTTTTCATGTACAAATCTTGAATACTATTTTTCTATTGAAGCCAATTCCAAATTCATTTTCACTTGTTCTTACTCCAGGTAGAATGTTGTTGTTTCTTTTTCAGTATGCATTGGATCATTGTAAAACTATTTTCTTTTTCAAATAAATGTTAGGTTTAAGATAATAGTTTATTTATTTGCGATTACGATGCACCCCGAATATGAAGCCAAAGCAGTTCTTCAATGGTCTTCAGCCAGAAAATTATTAGGTTTATGTGCCATTTGTATCATTCTGTTTTACCTTATCTCGTGGGCCACCTTCTGGATTTATGTGGCAGAGGGCCCACAGTGCCTGTCGGATAGCTTAAAGACAGTGAAGAAAGGTATTCCAGGATGCAGTTGCCTGTGGCGAAGAAACTTTTAGGTTCAATGCTTCAATGATTCTCAAAGGGGCGACTGTCAAATGACGTCACATAGACCCGTGGTTGAAAAAGAGGTTAGATTTGCTGGCAGATTTCCCCCACTTTATCAATAATTTCTTTTATTTCCAATAGGCGAAGTTCCGTTCTATTCGCCGCTTGTCAAGTTCGTATCGTCTGAGATTTGCGGGAGGTTCATATTACAAAATACGGAACAACTCGATTATGCGTCGGGTCCAAGATTTTTTTTTTTAAAATATGGGAGTATACGGAAATCTATAAGTCCTGGAAAAAATCCATGGATTTTCGGGCAAATGCGTTTCATCATGGCCACGTAGTGCCAGCTCAAATGCCCCATCTTCACTACAGACATTTTATTATCTGTAAAAGTGAACGCGACAGCTCATAATTTAAAATCACTTGAAAAAAAGTAATGTTCCAATTACAACATTTTTGCCCAAAGAAGAGGGGTGAACTATTTCAAGATAACCTCACAAAAAATACCTATCGTAGATATTGGTGATGCGCTTCACAATTATAGCGTATCCGTGATGTCGAAAAGATTGTTGCTGTCGATATGTACCTACCGAAATTCAGTGTGGGTCTTGACCTCACGGTTTCATTTTCCAATTCGCTTGGACGTTCGTCTACGCTCGCTAGCTGTGTATTTTTCGCCAAGCCTTATAACTATAAGGGCAACTCCGGCCACCAGCCCAAGCCACAGATTAATATTATACAGGGTGATTTTTGAGATGGATCTTTCCTTTCAACAATGCATAGAAAGCAAGAAAAAATTCCAAATAAAATTATTTCCGGAAATGCTTCGTTTCCGAGATACAGGGTGTTGGAGATTTGAAAAAAAAATAAAAAATATAAATAAGTATAAATTAAAATTAAAAATACCTTTATACTGATACATTTTTTTCATCACATTTGAAGTGTTGTGATACAAGCAATTGACCTTACTATAATACAAATAAGACAAAGAAGAATTTTACATACAAAGCAACATATCAGATTTTATTGATTTTGCCATGCATCAAAATAGCTTTTATTCCTTTAAACGAAAACCGTTCGTCGTACGAAAAAATATCAGGAGACCAAATTAACTCCAAAGTAGATGAGTATTTCAAAAATAATATTGATTTAAGAAAAAAGAAGTGGCGTACTATTTTTTCTTTGAAAAAAATCAATACCAATCCTGTTCGAAGGCCACTGGTGATTTTTTTTAAAGAACTTCTACATCAAAAAATGCAATTTAATGGTCAGGTGAAGTGTACCAGATTTTGTGGAAATGTCTGGAGTGGTAGGAAAGTTATGATAAAACAGGAATTTATTTCATAAAATTTAAACACCCTGTATCTCGGAAACGAAGGATTTTTGAACATAATTTTATTTGGAAAATGTTTTCACTCTCTAGCATTCAATACAGTGTTAAAAGGAATGAAGCAACTTAAAAATCACCCTGTAAACTAGACGGGCCCAAACCATATTTCTGAATTCTGACAGTGCCTGCGAATTAATCACGACTATTAGGAGGGACAGTCAAAATTATATAGCGTATTTTGAAAAATTATATAGTGTATTTTAAAATTAAATTGATAATAAGTGAAATAGGTAATTTTCTGGAATGCATATGTTTGGGAGGTCATTGACCAAATGATACTATGGACTATAGAGGAGCCGCCCTTGACATGGACATGCCCTACAAAAGTAGACAAAGGCAAAGGCTTACTCTGTGTGAGATTATCTCGAGCTACCCTTTTGGATATATTTTATTAATCTCCAGTCTAATACTGAATTTGAAAAGTTGCATAAAATTGGAAATTAAAGTACGGTAGTCCGGTAGTGATTCCCCTTTCACCTCACCAGGCAGAATAAATATAATAATTTGCATACATGTGTTAATAATCTGTGAAAATTTGTATGAAATTTGATCATTAAATATCGAACACAAATAGGAAATGTACTGCTTCCGGATTATTACTCCAATCTGATAATCCATAATTAGGCATGCATATCATGTAGGAGGTATTCACTATGAAAATTATCATTCTCATAAAAAAATTCATAGAATCAAGCCAATGCATGGCGTATTAGAAACAGTAGAAACACAACTAAAGTGACCTTGTTAATATTATGACGCTTATATTTTCAAATAGTCATTATAAATACGGAACATAAATCTACTAGAATAAGTTTCAAAGCTTCAAACAAATAGTTCGTAGTTTTTCTGTAGTTTCAATTTCAATCAAATTAATCAACAATTCAATACATTACTTCTTCACAAATACGCTCACCTTCTAGAAGCGATGATTAACAACAGATGATTGAACAGGTATGTCAATGACGTGGGTGTTTTTATGAAATCATTTTATTGATTGAATGATGATTGGAATCCAGTATGAGGTGTCCGTTGGAAATTGATTTGTCAATCCTATAAAGATTCGATGATCGCAGTCAAAAGAATAAATAAAATGTATAATCCAACTTTCGCATTGATTTCACACCCATTATATAATGGGGGGTCAATAGTCCCATATACACTCAGACTATTGATAAAAAACTCCCATTTTCCCCTGAATCGTAAATAACAAGAAGACATTCAAAAAACAAGGGTGCATAAAGTCACGAACCAGACAGGACATTTGAAATGGGGATAGGGGCGCCATGGTGTGTCTACTACACCCCCTGTAAACTATTTCTTCATTATTGCGTCGTTTCATTATATACGCCTCATTGGCAGTATTTAGTTGTATACAGGGTTTGTCAGAGTTAAGAGGGAACACAAATCCGACAAAAATATAAAACTTATTTTTTGGGATTGAACGGAATTTTCAGTATTTACTCTAATCATTAACAGAAAACTATTTATTGAAGTGAATCGATGCTATTTACTTGAATAATTATAACAACATCGAAGCTTTGTGAGTATATGTAAATATGTACATTTATTCGGAACATACACAATATTACATTCGAACTATTTTTATTCTATACATAGCCGTCACCATCACTCAAAGACCATCGATAAAGAAAGCAGAATAAATATTTTTCTTCCACGTTCAAACTAAGCTGAAGGGTGTGATTGGGTTTATTGAATACCTGAGCGTAGAATAAACATTATTTCAAGAACATGAAAACCCATAAAATGGAAATTAGAGCTTTTTGTTAGATATTTGAATGGGGGTTACACACAGGTTGTTTGGAAAGTTGATAAGCTGATTGATCACGTTACATGGTAATATTTCAAAAAACTTTTTCATGGCTTTTTGGTTATTGCAAATTTCGAAAGTAGGTCAAACATTTCCGTCGAAATCAGTTGTGTCTTTCGCCATTATCTTGCAAATTATTTTGTTGGTTAGGTCCTTCCAACCCTAACCGTCCTAACCTAAAAAATTCACGTTTCTCTCTGATATAAGTACAAAATGAAAAAGGCATTTTTTTTTGAGAAATTACAATTTTATGATAAAAAAATTGTAGGAAAACCAAAAATGCTTTGCCTTCGAGAAATATTTTTACAATGTTTAGTAGGTCTCAGACAATAATGAGATATTCGAGAACAAAAACGAGCCCTCCCTTATTTTTATATGTGATTGAAATCTACACATATAGTACATTTTGTATCAAGGGCGGAAAGTAGATGATTTTGACGAGGGTATAAGTAGCAGCACGAGCAAAGCGAGGGTGGATATTAGCCGAGTCAAAATCATCTTTCGTCCGTGATGCAAACAGTGCTTTTCGTACAACCAGTTTGTAATCATTTGAATAATTATGAAAATCAAAAATAAATAGTCGATCCGATACACTGCACTACACTGCTGACAAGTCAAACAACTGACGAGTGACAACTGTCAATCATGGTATTCATGGCTACAATAGGTGTGTTCCTGTATTCTTTTGTGGTGCGCATTCATTGTCACCGAGATTGTCACGTGATAAGTTCCTTTTAGTATGCTAGACTGTCACGTGTTTATTAGATTCAGAGGCGTTGGGATCCAAGGAACCGTTGCTAAGCGACCTACTTTTGCGCCCGCGGGCGCGAAAGTACTTTTAGGCCCGGCTGCCAAAATTAGCGACTTTCCGCCTGCTTTGCATGCATTGAAAAGTGGACTTTACGTGTAGGTTGTACAAAAAATACTTTTGAAATTGAGTTGCAAGAAAAATCCAAATGATTGATTTTTAAAAAATTGCAATAGAATTAAACGGGATCTAAAATCACTGAATCAATGGCAGATCGTGTTGTGTAATGTGTAAGTATAGTATGTGTGTGCGCTACCAAAAAGGAAATCTCAGGAAAAAATACGACGCATTCGCCATTTCGTTTAAATGATGGATATATGGTTTCAGGTTAGTGACTCAACTAAAATGTGATAAAAACAGAATCGGAATAAACCAATTTGAAAAATCGGTGTAGTTGTCGCTTCAGCAAAAAAAAAGTGGAATATCGTTTCATAAAACAAAAAATCAATTATAATGCCTGGTTTATACAACACATTCGTGAGCATAACTACAGTCAAAAAGCAAAAAAGTTGAACGTATGGTCTCTCATGAACGCGATTATACAAACTTTCACAAACATAACGATAAGCATAATGATAAGAAAGTTGATAATTTTCATTTTCATGTCTAAAGTTATGCAAAAATCGGAACAGCGCAGGCGTCATTTCTGGCAATCTACGGAAGTATTCAAATATAGTCCTGTCTTCATATACGTATTATCATGATTTTCTTTGGCGCCTGGCTTCTCGATAGTTGTTTATGTTATGTTTTGGTTTCTGGACTGTTTACTGTTTTGTGCATTTTTGTGAATATTTTAATATTTCCTGAAGGCAGTTTTAATTTGATGTTAAGTATGAGTTTTGATATGGTTTTGATTGACAAGCAAATTTTTAATGCTTATGCTTATGAAGTGGTATAAACCAGCTCAAAGAAACGCATATAATCACGACTGTGCTCATAACTAAAGTTATATGCTTATGTATATATATATATATATATATATATTCCTGATGTTTTTATTTCTATTTTGTCATCTAAATTAAAGGAGAAAAAGTTTGAGATTGTGTTTTGCACCGAATCAAGTCCCGTATTTTCACTTCCACTAGCACTTAAGTCCGAAGCACGAAGACCCCGAGACATAATCGTCACATAGTTTGTAGTTTTGTCATACATGTAAACAATAGTCTGACAAATGTCAAAAAATAATGAAAATAACTTGTTTTTCTTTACAAATAACGACCACGATTAGCGGTATGCCGATTTGTCTATGATTTGAACTATGATAACAGTATAATCAGCGAAATTATTATTCAAGTTTTGAGACACACCTGAAAAAGTAAAAATGCTTCCCTGCCCTAGTGTGTATTCAAATAGCGCACGGTGACGCCCTTATATCGGGCGATTTTCCGAATAGTTCCGATCCATTTCAACGGAATAGAAAATTCAAAGAGCGCGTGTGTTTTGTGCTAATAGAAAGGGTATTTTTGCGCTTTAGTGAGACTCTGAGCAATATAAGAATAGCGAAAATACTCCGTAATATGAAAGATATTTTGTCAGCAATACTTTTAATTTTTTTTTGTCCTTTCGCGCACGAGCTTTCTGATTATTGACGGTTCCTGTCCAAAATAATCTTTTGATAGATAGGAATACACGGTGTCCCAGTGAGAATGGGACATACAGTAACAGCAAATTCCTCCCACAAAAATATTGCGATCGCCCCGGACTTGTCCATCTCAAAAGTTGATATCAACGGAGATATAGGGTGACAAAGTTAAAATTTAATTTTTGATTTTTTCAAATAACTTAAAATTTTCAAATAATCAAGTTATATTGATAAAATTTGGTATATTCATGGGAGTTGATTGATATACAAAATTCATATCTGGCCTTGGTATGGCTCTTACAAGTGGGGGGCGCCACTCAAACATCTTTCCACTCATTCAAATCAAATAGTCATAACTTTTTTTAACGCAGCTAAATATAGTGTGAACGGTACTACCAACTACTAGAGGTCTAATTAAACTTTGACAATAAACAGGTTTTTCTTATTTTATACAGGGTGTTTAAAATTTGGTCACAAAAATGGCACCTTTCAAATCAGTTTTTCTTAGTGTGTAGGTAAATGTGTCAAAAAAATAAAGGCTGCCATAAAAAAAAATAAAAAAATATCACGTCTCACCTTTTTGGACCACCGTGTATATTCAAAAATATTTTTAAAACATCACAAATGCAGGAATTTATTCTTCAACAAAAAAAATGAGTGTAGTATAAGGCCTTGGAATGAGCTGCGTAAACAATTTTTTCTATGAGTATTATCTCCGAAAAGTGGTACCCCTTCAACAATCTGTATATCAAAAATGGAGCGGTTGTGGACCTACAATGGTACAGGACTATGAAGACATTGGGTGGAATTAAAGTACAAGCTTAGTCTCAAAGTATTCGGATTGTATGCTCCAACTGGTTTTAATCAAGTTGAGCTTTTGCTCACATAGAGCCTTCACTTCTCGAAACATTTGTGAAATTCGGAGGGTTTAAAAGAACGCAATATTCGCAATAGGGAAGGGGATAAAATTAATAGAAAATTTTAAAATGGCATTACGTTTACAGACGTAGCTTTACCGGAAAGCTAATAAGTGTTGCAGAATCAAGTGGAAAGGCTAAAGCTCCAAGGAAAGCTGGAATAGACAGACACAACAGCATCGGTAAGCTTGTTCAATGATTAGAAGAGCAGTTATCATACCTGAAATAGCTACCAACCTTGCCTGAACAATGAGGTTTAACGCCATGCAAGCCATAGCTGGTGCTGTTGGTGCCTTAGTGAGCTCTTCTAGCATGCCACCAGTTTTCCTATATTCTCGTATAGGAATGATTGAATCTTCCACCCAATTAACAATATGTACAGTATTTTCACTTGAGCACATCCAGCAGGTATTAATTGTGAATAATGTTATCACGCTGCCTTCAAGATCCAGTTATCTGAAGAATGACAAGAAATTTAAAAAAATAATACATGAATACATTACATTAAAAACAAAAACTAGACGTAGCAAGCAAAAATGGTAGAGAAGGACTTTGTCACCACAACAATTCAACCTTTGTCATTTTCCAACTTAGATGTAATGGACCATGAAAAACCACAATATAATCCATCAGCAACCGAAAATAAATCTTATTATTTCACCAGGAATGAGGAATATGGGTGGGAGACATACGTCGTTTCATATTTTGTCCGGATGAAAAAGCGGAGGACATTATTTGATCGAACACTGTTGCGCCGGGATACGGTTAGACGTCGGGGTTAAAGAGCTCGATTAAAGTTAATAGAGTTAGTCAGCGAGAGACCGTGCTGGTTAGAGTTCAATAATGGTGTATCACGGATATTTGGTTTTGGTTGGAGTCGTTTTGGCCATGGTTGAGGGAGGTGAGTAGTTTTTTATCAACTGAAATCTCATCTTCTTTTTTAGTTTTTGATTTCGTATTATCTTCTTTTGTGAAGTTGCTGTTGAGCCTCATATACACTGCGAGTCTCCAACTTGAAATAAAGTTCAGAAAGTTTTTTTTTGGAAAATAATATGCTCGGACACGTATATTAGTATTTTGAATTGCGCTCTTTTTGATGTACGAACATTATGTGGAGGATCCCCTAAATTTGAGTTATGACGTCATCGACCATTTTTTTTATATGGCAACCTCAATTTTTTTTAACTATTTTTTAAGGGAATCAAGTTACACAGGCGTACCAGATTTCAAATTTGAATTTCTTTTTTTCAGACGATGTCGTCATAACTCAAATTCGAGACACCCTGTACAACATTTTTGTACATTTTAAAGAGCGCAATGTGAAATACTGATAGATGTGTCCGGGGATATTTCCGAAAAAAAAACTTTCTTTGATTCACTGAGTTTATCTCAAGCAAGAGACTCACACTGTATAATATCATGAAATGCGGGTTTTGATATGAAATGGCATTCTCATTGGTCAATGTAGTTTGAAAAGATAATAATTTTTCGCTCTTTGATTCACTTCGACTTCTTTTTTGGTTTTGCATTTGAAATATACTTGTCCGTTATTTGAGCGTTTCAAAAATGATAAAAAATTATTATTATTATTATTATTTTTATCCAACTGTATATAGACATGGGCTAAAAATAATCCTACAATCTGCTTGGAATCTAGGGTATCAGATAGTTTATATTATATATTATTATAATTATTATTAATCTAGGTATAATTATTGCAAATTTAGAAAGCGATAATTTCATATGAAGAAACTATACAAAATTTGAAAAAACCACGTGTTGAAGTTTTTTAAAAAATCATGTGAAATACTGATTGATTTTTTAAACGAGTTTGAAATATTGACTCGAAATGTGGTTGGAGGAGACACATCACAAAGATTTTGTTTTTGAAAAAAAAAATGTTACGTCACTGGGTTTCTTCAAAATGAAGATCTCTTCTCTGAATGTCCTGCTCTACATATTTTAAGTATAAGAAATTAATTTATTTTATTTAAAACTTTGATTGGAGGAATCTCTCTAATATTATTGTCCCACTCTCTCTGGAACTTTTTGAGAACAAAGTTGAGGAAAAGTCAACAAAAAGATGAGAAATTAACAAAATTATTCAGAGTATCAAAATATCTGCAAAATCGAAGAAAAAAACATGGACAAAATCACTTAAGAAGAGATTGAACATTTTTACAATTGAGAAATCCTGTTAAAAATAAATACAAAAAGTGAATAAAAAAACAAACCAGCCTATAGTTATCTACCCAGCAGTCGTATAAAAAAAGGAAAATAATAACAATAACGAGATGTTGAAAGAAATGACTCACTGAAATAAAATATAACACTCCCAAAATAAAGAATATCTTTGAGAAAGTATAAATAAATCATGAAAACAGTGTATATGTTACAGTAAATGTTAGGAATTCAGTGAAAGCTAGCTTTTACTAGTTGATGCTAGCAATTACTTGATCCGATAGGAAATGTTAAATTTTGAAGAATATTGTACACTTTCACTAGTGAATGTTGGAGAAACTTTATCAAATCAACTTTTACTGAAAGCAGTTAGGAAAAGTTCTTTTTAAAACTTATTTTCGCCATTTAACTAACCCAAGGTGCACGGGGCACTAAACGATGTCGCTCACGCGACATCAAAATTTTTGCCAAACCCAAACTAACCCAAACTAACCCAGACTAACCCCTATTGAGAATACTTAAGTATTTTCTATAATACGGTATCTGAACAATGTTCACATTGTACACCTGCGATTCATAACTCTCGTATTTTCCAGAGCGCCTAATCTGTCGGCGAATTCCAACTCAGACCAAAAAGGATATTTATAATTACGATAATAATTTTCAGTTTAACAGCTTTCACTAGAAAAGTTACGTGAATGCTAACAATAACTAGTAAAAGTAGGATGAAGTCGATCGAATTCAGCTTTCACTAGCTAAATGTTTCCAAATCAGGAAAAGCTTACTTTTCCTAGTGACAGTTAGCTTTTACTGATTACCAGGTTTCACTGTGACATATATACAGAGTGACCCATTTGAAAGCGCCACCCTCATAACCCTCATAACATTTTTATTTATAAAGCGATTTTGACGATTTTTTTTTGAAATGTGGAGAGTGGAAAAGTTTATTTTGAGGCCATACGTCGCTCAGTTCTTTCCAAAAACCAAGGCCTACCAGAGCAAATTTGAAGGCTGAGAATCCAAACATATTAGCGACTTTTTTAGAAAAAATCAGTCTACGCCACTGGATTTGTCATATCCTGAAATGGATCTGTACCAAATTTCATGAAAAAATATTGAAAATTTACGATTATTTTTTTTATGCACCAACAAGTATTTTACCTCGAAACTCTTGTGATAGCAAATCTATCAGAAAAAAAATATTGAATATCAACATTCAATATATATTCTCATGTCAAAATACAATGAAAACAAACAAACGAGGCTGACAAAAAAAAAATAGAAAAAAAAATACACACAGAAATAATTTTTTTGAATTGTATATTTTTTCATGAGATTTGGTACAGACACATTTCAGGGGATGGAAAATCCAGTGGCATAGGCAGATTTTCTCTAAAAAAATCGATGGATTTTTCAGCCTCTAAATATGCTCTAGTGGGCCTTGGTTTTTGGAAAAAAACTGGGCGAAGTATGATGTCAAAATACACTTTTCCCCTCTCTACATTACAAAAAAAAATCGTCAAAATCGATCAATAAATTAAAAAGTTATGAGGGTGTCCCGCTTCAAATGGGCCACTCTGTATAATAAGAAGGAAAATTATATATTTAATATAACCATAGGTAACTGTATGAATGTGAAAATAATAAGAGTAAGAAGATACCGCTCCAAAGATTTAGGAGAAAACTCAATTATACATCAAGCTATTTTCGATCATCAAAAACCAACACATTAAAAAAAAAACTGTATAAGTTCATGGAGAAGATGATAAAGAGAGAGGAAAAATCCAAGATAAAGGAAACTCATAACAAAAACAAAACAACATTTGAATAACTCATACCTACATTTTTTTGTAACGTCGGTCTACAAGGAAAAATTAAAAATATCTCAAAAAGTATACAGTCATGGAGGAAGAAAGGGGTATACAGTATATCTGTAAAAATTGGCAACAAATGAAAAATAATTTTTAGCAATTAATTTTTCCTGTATTACCACCAAATATTTCGCATTTTTGATTCCTGATCATTAATGCGATCAAGAACTTCTTATGAAAATGTTTTTTTGTTGTGAAATCAATAATAACGGAAGTTTATAACTAATGTTTATAATAGATTATAAAGAAGGAAAAATTAAGCATACTATACTAGGTAATAAAAAAAAATGTGAAAAAAAATATCTGTGAACATAGATAACTAGTCAATAATTAATATTCTCCCAAATCAATTACCCCGTATTTCTAAAACTCACAAATATTTGACAATCCGCACTTTTATTTTCAATTTAGTGACATCCGTTCGTTGTACGTTCATTTTATGTCCTCTGATTTTTCGTATGATGAAAACATCAGCTTCCCATCACAATTATACTGAATTACCATTTTTCATGACATTTTGTGAATTTTAAACCCTTGTATTTTGGACCAAACCGACAATTCGAAATTAAGGAAAAAGTTCATTAGGAAAGTGTAACGGGTAATCTTCAACTGGCTAGTTCTTTGAAATGATCTACAAGTGGTTTTGTCTGTGATGATTTCACCGTTTTTTTTTTAAAGCTATCTTTATGTTTTTTATAACAACAGATCAAGGACAGTGGCTAAACAAACAGCCACATGTTAGCAATCTCCGATTACAGCCAGCCATGTACCACTAATAAGTTATTTAAAATTTGTTGTATAAACTCATCGTCTACCATCATACATCCGGTTGCAAAATCCAAAATGATAAATATCCAGACAATCAAGATGTTAATTACAACTTCCCAGGCCAAAATGTTCATTTATGAATCACCTATGCTAGATGAAACATAGCTCGATAAGTCATTCACTCATCATGCATCGGTCATTGCAAATTAAAATCCATCAAGATGTGGGCTGGACCAGTTCAATTAAAATTAATTAATTTCATCACAATTCGCCGGTGCTTCTAGTAATTGACGTAACAACATATAAATGGTATAATTACCAGAATAGGTGCACATTTGATGATTTCATAAAATAGAATTTATGCTAGAACGCACCCTGTCAATTGGAAGCCAATTATCCCTAATGCACCCTTATTGCAGGCCTGGCTTTGCGTTGTTGGAAATGTTCCTCAGATACAGACGCGATATGTAGAGACCATTTCAACACAACAAGAATACTTCTCAATCAACAATTTATGGATTCTCAGCAGTACTCCAACTATCAACCTGCCAGAACTGATCCACATATGATTCAATGCGATGGAATGCACACCAGCACCATCAAACAGTACAAAAATGTTTGTATGAAAAGAGTCTTGACAGGTAGGTACCTGGGTGTATTGATTTGAATGAGGTGACATTTTATCTTCTTATAGTACCAAACCGCGGTTATGAAGTTGTAAGGGAATGCAGGATGGTAGAAAAGGATCTTCCAACAGGAGAATGTCCCAGGGATGCCTTGACGGAGAGGATCATTGGTCAGAAGACATTAGAGTATTGTGGAACCTGTGAACATGAAGGTTGTAATTCTGCAAGTACTCATCAGTGGATAGTGATGGGGTTGATACCGGCTGTACTGTTATTAGTGGGCAAATAGATCAGAACAGAAAGACAGTATAGTGATGTGGTGCAAGTTTATTTGAAGGTTCCGTCCTGGCAAACAAATTTAAAACAGACGTTAAAATTGATTTTTTTATACCAAACCAGCACTAGGAAAGGACTTTTCGAGCGGATTGTGTGAAAAAAATCAATATTGTAGGGACTATTATTCTGTTAATCGTATATAGGAGTGAGTGTTAGTTTAAAAAATAACTTGTTGAAAGTAGTACAAAGTCAAGTTCAACAAAATAACTTATTTCTAGAATAAGTAGCATTCATTAACCAAAGAAGGTGACCTCAGTACCGATTCCTCAGCAACTAGGCTAGGTCATATTTTTTGTAAATTGTAAAAACATGAAGGTTGATGAAAAGAAAAATCAATAAAAAGCTTATGAGGAATTATGAGTGCTCAATGATGCGTTGACTAATCAATTCAATCAAATCCCATATAGAGACAGACAAATTAAATAACTCTTAGATATGCCCGCATGATGGGTATGGGACGAAATTGGTCTAATTCGACGTACCTTTATTTGTAAGGCTATTGCCCTCATGAATAAATACAATGAATCTGTCTAATTAAAGGAAATCAATTTTTGGTGTACAGGGTGGTCAATGGTGTATGAATGGTTTTTCACTATTGAGAGGAAAGGGAGTGTTGAATTTTTAAGTCGGGGACTAGAGGTAAAAAAATATTTATGGGTTGGATGAATTGTTCTGATTATTGTATTAGTCAATTTAACATTCATTTAACTAAAAAAACTTAGTAATTTTTAAACAGATTCTGAGAAAATCTAGGTCATTGTCAAAGTACACAGGTTATTCAATTGTGAAACGTGATGGATGATATAATTTTTTAAAAACAACTTGTTCCTGATGATTCTCAGCCCTGTTGAGTATCCTGAAGAAAAAAAAATGTAGGTACCTATCAATAGCAGAAAAAGTGCAGTTGAAAGAAAGTGGAAAAAGTTTCTTTGGAAAAGTAACATATTGCATATCACAAAACAGATCAAAGAAAGTTGGATTTGGGATAGTTTGTAAATCATGATGGTGCTGTTTTAGACATGAAAAATTATTTCGGGATGAGAATTTTCCAAAATAGAGGTAACTTGTGCGGTAGATACAATAAAACAAGTGATCAAATAATTCTACGAAAAATAGCGGATGGAGAGGTGGAAGAAACCTACAAATTCTATGTTCATTTCGAATCATGCAGTAAATACAAAAAATGATCGAGTTGAAGAAAGAAGACAAAATAGCAATTCTAAATTAAATTATTTTTTAGTTACATGATGCGTTCTTTTTATGAATCAAAATGTTTTGAAGTATTTTTGACACTATACGTACCTCTGGATTCGATTTTTGCAAATTCAGAAGTGAAGGGTGTCTCGAAAAGATGCAGAAAAGTTTTCCATATACCCCCTAAGTCAAAATGTGTCGATTTACAGATACAGGGTCAAGTTGAAAATTAAAAATCAATTTTTCCAATTATTTTGGACACTTTTTCACATTATGATTTGAAAATTGCTATACGAGGGTTTTGTGGTATGAGGAATTCGATTATGAAATTCGTTTTACTATGGCCACTAGAGGGCGCCTTATACTGGACATTTGTGGTTCAAAATGATCATAAATATTTTCCCAGTGTTTTTTTTTATCTTTCATTAACGAGGAAGATTCTCCAGTGAAAAAGATACACTTGTCAAAGATTGGTCAAGTGAGGCGTTTTCGGGATAATTTAATTTAAAGAGTTCCATGACACACCGAAAAATACCTAATATTCGACTACTGTACGCGAACGTCTCAAAAAATTATTTATAAAATTACCATAACTTCCTGACGACAAAATAAGATGTTTTAATAAGATATATCATGTCATGTATTATCATGTCAACTCAAAAATCAAAATGTTAAGAATTAATCAAGCTACAATAATTTGGCATACAAAAATTCGATTCTTTATTTTCTAAATTTTGAAGTCAAACTGGTAATTCGATATTCATTGGGTGAAATGTCCTGGAAATTTTTGATTTTCTGTAATGTTGAAACATAAGAAATGTTTTTTAAATTATTTAGTATTGCTCGAAATTGAAGCAAGAATGGAAATATCCATTAATGTACAGGCTCCGTTTAAAAAAATGCAACTTTGATTTGCCATGACCTTATGCATGGATATCTAAAATTTATTTACTTGTGTACCTACTTGGTTTTAGTAGTTTTAATCTTTGACCATTAGTATTTTTATAGTGTTGATGGTTTATATCTTTTTGCTTTACCGATAAGATGTAACAATATATTTTTTCTATGACTATTCAATAATGGATGTATTATACATCCACTTTCTATTGGTTAATGTAACTCGTTACTCATACCAGTGACTTTTTTTTCATTACACAATTGTTTTTAACCAATGAAATTATCTAATCTCAATACCCCACTGTTGTAGAGCCAATCAGAACATTCGACAAAATGTCAACCTTTAAATACATCATTTTGAAACAGCCCATTTGACAGTCCATACTTGTTTTATAGTCATCGTCACATTGTGTTAACAACCTAACCTCACTTTAAGTAAACTAGTTCTCAAAAAGTGCCGTCCAAATGAAATTGAATATTTTAAAGTTCGCTTCAATTATTGAATAGTCATAGAAAAAGTATAGTATTCTACTCGCGGGAAATGGATATTACTCACTCGGATGACTACGCAAACTTCATCCTCGTGAGTAATATCCACCATTTCCCGCTCGTTGAATAATATACTATTTCATGGTAATAACATATTTGATTTGATTTGAACACAGATATGTTGATTTTTAAAAGCCTAACAACCTTTATACAATACATTTTTTTCAGGTAATTTCTCCTAATCCTGAATACACGTACCTCCAACACTGAATTGTTTTTGACAATAAACCGTTTTAGTGATGACAATACATATTTGTTCGTCCATAATATCAACATTATAAAAACACTTCAATAAAAAGGAACAAGGCTTTTCATAAAATAGATTCTCAGCACCAAACATTCCAGGAATATATTCGAGATCAATTGCAACACAAAGGAATAATGATTGTTCCCTTATTTTTCATCCATTCCAAAAAAACCAGAGGATATCCATTATGGAGACTAGCAGTTCAATGTTCTTGAATAATAGGCAAATCAATAGTGTATCATCGCCATATCATCAAGAATTACTTCTTATTAGAAGGGCCAATTGATAGGTACCTATCAAATAAAACTATTGTCTCTCATACATCACTTAGAAAAAACTACGTTCAAATTAAAAAAATTATTCAATACTTACAATAATTGCAAAATTTTTGACACTTTAGTAAACCATTCTGACCATTCATCAAAGAGACCCTGAAAAAAAATCTCTAGAGTGATGTGCCCAAGAGAAAATGCTGGAGATAAATTTCAAGCTGCTAGGATCGCCGCAAGGTGGCGTGATATCGACTTTTTTTTTCAAAATTATGACACATAGGGCTTTTAATGGCTGTTCTGCTAATATTATAAGTTTACAACTGACAATGTTATGGCATAGATCCATTGTTTAGCTGTCTTTCTGATGACTTGATGGATACTCAGCAATATTTTGAGTATACAGGGTGTGCCAAAGAATTTTGATCATAAGTAAAGCACTTTTTAGTTATTTTGTCAGGTTTTCTTGAAAATTAATTACTAATTAATTAATCAATTCAACTTCTTCGACATAATAATTTTCTGATATTTGAAATCAGCAAAGAATTCTCTATCGAACTAGGGGAAAATACAGGGTGTCCCATTAACAAAACGGAAAGAACGGAACATTGTTTAAATTACAAAAAACCTTTTTTTTGCGAACAAAATTGCAAAAGTTCAGCAAACTTGAAATGATGTCTTTCAGTAGAGAAACCAATGTTTTGCAATTTTTTCTACAATATTCAATAAAAAACTAAGCTTTATGTTAGGATTATGTTAAACACATTTATCGTGCTTCTATCAATGTAGCATAAGGCAAAAAATCAACAAATGTTGAGAAAACCAAGTTAGTTAAGAAGGTTGCAAATTTCATACAAGTTTCAAAATATTATCAAAAGCAAGATTCCAAATTTGCAGGACTTTTGCAATTTTTACGCAAGAGCAAAAATGCTAATAAAAGAGATATGCAATCATGTGAGGGTTCCGTTTTGCATAGGAGGCTGCAAAAGTAAGGAATAACTCAATATTATCTTCATTTGCAACCAAGAAAAAGAAAATTTGTAATTTTTTCTCATTTTGCATTAAAAAATTCAACTTTGATGAAAAAACTAAAAAAGGAATACGTTATCGTTTATCGTTTATGGTGTTCCCATGAAATTTGCAGAACTTTGAACTTTTGTAATATCTTTAAACAAATTACGACTCAAAACATCAATAAATGATTTAAAAAAATGGTTCTGTGAATTTTAAAACGCTGCAAATCTAATGCATCTTTTGAGACATCAATTAAGGCCTTATTTCATGTTTGCAGAACTTTTGCAATTTTGAGCATGTTTGATCACCTTAGCAAAATTGGTTTCACCTGTGACATTGCGTGTTTTTTTAAATTTTTGATAGGGTATGTATTGTTGTCGACTGTTAGTTAATAATAAGATTGTTGTGATAATTCTTGTAGGTAGCATGTTAGGCATAATTGGTAGGAATGGTAAGCTCGCCCGCATATTTGATTTAAAATTGTCAGGACGCATGGGTCATCCTAGAACGAAGAGTTTGTAAGTGATATTATCAATTTCTTGTCGTTGAAGAGATATTCTTATTCTACTAGGTACTGGTCTTGTCCTGACATACTTCAAAAAGTTCCAAAACTATCACACTTTATGTTTTATTGATATGAACATCATACTTACCCAAAGTTTAGTGACCATAACGCCAGCTATAGCTATCAAGACACTCTAAAGTTGGTTCAGCAGAATTTCAACGGAAGATAACATCTTCCAAAGTTCAAAGAAGTAGGTACCAGAAAAATTATTTTTATGATCCAAAGAAATAAACCAAAATAACTAAAACTGTCTCATAATGGATAAAGCAGGACTAATATTCCAGTCATCTTAGCCAAATAAGAGGGTCAACTGCGGAATGAGAGATAATAAGCCGAAAACTTGTATGAACCATTATTTTGACATCCTAAAGGTTGTCTCAAAAGTCTCATAAATTCTCGTGTCGGCGTCTATCGATATTCAAGGTCAAAGGTCACAAAAATCATTTTTTCGTCAATATCTCGCTTGGTATGATTTTAATCTTTTTTGCATCTATTATAGAAATTGTGAAGCGTAAAATTCTCTAGAAATTTTGTTCGAAACTTTTTCTATTTGGCTGACCGTTTTTGGGATAGAGAGCGTAGAGAGCGCAGCGCTCATCCATACATACAGGCTGGGACACGAAAAACTTCCCAGTTAGGATTTCTCAGGTGTTGGGAGATTTATCAAAAATAGCTTGCACACGTCAATTTTTGTTTTTTGGGGGACTCTTTTTTTGGAATTTTGGGGGTGATAGCTATCCCCAGAATTTCAAATGGAAAAGGGTGTGATACATTATTTTGAAGGCCCTTCGATCCTGATTACAACTACCGAGTTTCAAGCCTCTTCTGTCATTCCTGTCAAACTAATGGTTTATACAAGTTCACAGCTTATTATCTCTCATTCCGCAGTGAACTCCTTATATGACTCATATGACTGGGCTATAAATGAAGAGTAGCTGTTCATGATGATGGTAAACCAAGACAAGTAGTACTCCGTCAAACTTCAAGGACTTTGAAAACAACACATACGAACAAAAATTTAAACTAGAAATAACGGTGCACACTAAAGAAGAACTGCCGCATGCCGCCATCAAAAACCTAGGTCAGCATCGGCAACTAACCCAAACAACGTACAGGCCATATTGCCGACTCGAAGTGGCATGTTTTTGTCCATTCAGCGCGGGATCGTAGCGAACACCAAAATTTCATGTATTTCTGGAATAAAAATGCGTCGGTGTCTCGAAAACCAAGCAGCGGATTGGCGAAAATTCATGAAACAAAGTGAGCTGTTCATATGTTTGTTATTGGTTTTTGTGAAAAGCTATGGATCATCATTTCATCAAAAGTTTTGCAGCTCGTATAAAAAATTGAGATAATGAAATGAATAAAAAAAAACAAAATGATTGAAATACAACTGGAATTACAGCAAAAAGTATTATACGCCTTAATTTTTCTACGGGATTTTTTGGAGTTGCGACAAAAACCAATAGTTTGATTTACCCTTGTATAATATAGCTCAAACGAGGAACGTTATCTATCACAATAACTTAGAAGAATAACGATAGATTTCTCTACAATCTGGTGCAAAATTCCTGAAAATAGGATGAAACTTAAAGAAGTGATAAAGCATCAAACTTGGCAATATTTTAGGGTGGCGTATAATTTTGTGCCGGGGAGTGTAACATCAAGAACTTGGACTTCATTTTATAAGCAATATAATATGAATATGACGTTGATATTATACAGGGTGTTACAAATTCGATGGGATAGCATTGCTAATTCCTAAACCATAAGAGATACAGCGTCGGTTAAATGGAGGCAAAGTTGCGCATTTTGGCACTCAATAATATGCCGCTGAGAAACTTAAAAAATTCGGAGAACTTCCGGAGATATCCGGAAAAATCGATTTTTTCAAATAGTTATTTTCCTAACAAGTTCGCAAAGTGATGCTTGCCCGCACGCAAAAGCAGTTAGACGAACGACGCGAAGCGGAGTTCGGATATGCTTTAAGGGCGGGAAAGACACTTTGCGAACTTGTTAGGAACAATATTTTTTCTACGAGCGTTCACAGATTAGACACGAAAAACTTTAGATAATATATTATTTGAACGCACTTAAAAACATAGAACTTGAGAATAATGATTATTTATGCTCAACAATATATTTATATTGAAAGAACAGTTTGTGGCGGCAGCTGGAAATTGGATAATATGGGTATAATCAAAATCATAATTGATTTATTTTATATTTGAAATGCAAGGGCATGTCCGATCACTGTTCATAAAATTTCCTCTTTTGTCGCCTTATTCCCTGCTATTGGCAACACTGTTTTGATTTGACATGACACTCTAGACAGCTAAGATCAGTCAGTCTTCGTTTAATCGTTTATACTTTTATAAATTTGATTGTCCGTTTGTTTGTATACATGATCAGGTTTTTCTGATGCCACTATTCAGCTCAAATCTTTCGAAGATTTCCGATAAACACAGTAATTTGCACCAAAATCAAGCACGAACCACTCACAAATGCCGATTGAAAGTCGTCATTATCAATGTTTGTTTACGTTACTGGCGAATGCGTTTTTAACGCAAAAAAAGAATTGTGTGTTTCATTTTGATTTTGACTGAAAAGGGAAAAGTAACAAGAACATTATTTTTTGCATTACAAAGTGCATTATCTACAGTTTGATTGGTATGGAAACGAAGTTTAAAACAACAAATTGGTAAGTAGTTATTTGAGTTGACATTTGAGTGCGGGAAAAGGTTACTTTGCACACGCAAAAAAGTGTGCGAAGTGGCTACTTTGCGCACGCTCGTAGAAAATAGTTATTTTCCTAACAAGTTCGCAAAGTGATGCTTTCCCGCACGCAAAAGCAGTTAGACGAACGACGCGAAGCGGATTTCGGATATGCTTAAAGGTTACTTTGCACACGCAAATGAGTGTGCGAAGTGGCTACTTTGCGCACGCTCGTAGAAAAATTCTTTTTTATTTCCTCCTGAGTTAGTTTGAAGGAATTATTGAAAACGAGTGGCACATTTTCATGGCCACTTTTTCTCCTCTTGAAGATAGGGTGGTCGGAATTTATATCCGACGTTTCGATTTTCCGCAACCATCATCAACTTAATTTTTTCAAATACAAACCCAACTTTTTTTATGCATTTTTGGATAGCTCCTGACTTCCTGAACATCATGATGTGTCACACTTGTCATCAATCATTTCAGCGATTCTTAAACCACGATCCTCATGTTATTTATTTTGTGAATTTATGAATTAATTATGAAATCAATGTATCGATACGTAAAGGGCGCAAATGGAAATTTATTGATAGGGGCGGCGCCCCCCCTTGCCCCCGTGACGACCCGCCACTGAAACCGAGGTAAAAACATGAAGGTTCATGAGATGGAAAATCAGTACAATGTTTTTTTTTGTGGAATTATGAGTGCTCAATGGTGCGTTGACTGATCAGTTCAATCAAATCACATATAGAGACAGACAAATTGAATAACTCTTAGGTATGCCCACATGATGGGTATGGGACGAAATTGATCTAATTCGACGTACCTACCTATTTTTCAATCATTTTTATGATGTACAGGGTGGTCAATGGTGTATGAATGGTTTTTGACTATTGAGAGGAAAGGGAGTGTTGACTTTTGAGTCGCGGATCAGAGGTAAAAAATATTAATGGGTTGAGGAAAATGAGGACATTATTGAATTATTCTGATTATTGTATAAATTGATTTTGCATATATTCAACCAAAAAAGTTCATATGTTGACAAAATTTCGAGAAAATCAAATTACACAGGTTTTATTTAAAATAATTGTGAAGCGTGACTGATATAATATATTTTTTTTAAAGCAACTTCTTCCTCACGCCAAGGCTTATTGAGTATCGTAATTGAAAAATCAACAGATCAATTAATAGTTGAATAATTTTTCTTTTAAGAAATTGGAAAGTTTTTTCGAAAATCAATATTTTTTGAATACCACAAAATGACCTGGGTGAGGTTGAGTTTTGAACATGAAAAATCATTTGACGATGGGAATTTTTCCAAAATACAAGTAGTGGTGTAAGTAGATATTGCACCTACAAGGAAGGACGGATAGAGAAGTATAGAGTTATTCAAAATAGGGCAATGCGGACCATTCTAAAATGTAGTAGGTATACGCCAATAGAACTAATGCTCGATGTGTTAAATATAATAACTGTAAAACAAAAAATTATGTTCAACATCTGTGTTTTTATATTCAAGATAAAACTGAAATTATTGCCAACATACTTAATGTACAGGGTAAAGTTCTTTGGTGATATTCATGAATATGGCACTAGGAATAGATAATTTTATATTGAATAGAAAGGTTAACAGCAGTCAAATGCTTAACTCCATTTTCTGTGGCGGTTTACAAGAGTTCAATAAGTTACCTGTACAAATAAAAAGCTGTGATAATGTAAACAATTTTAGAAGACTGCTTAGGGAACATGTACTGTCAAATTTTGAATCTGTTGTTCTCTCTGTCCCTTCTACTATTTTATATACACATTTGTTTTAATCTTTAGTGTTTTTTCAACATTTTAAAATTTTTAACTTTTATCATATTAATTTTATCGTAGATACTTACTATTGTGTTACATATGGAATATGGATATTGGATTAAGTTGATGCACTGTTATTTTTAAACCTTTATGCTTAATAAAGACTATTATTATTATTGTTACATAGGTACAAATTGTTCAATCAGGTCCAATCAAATCGTCAATAGCTGCAGAAAATAATCAAGTTGAGGAGGGAAAAATGGCATTTTTTTTTCACTCACATAATGCGCTCTTTTATGAATCATAAAAATAAAAGTCTCACCAATAATAAATTATATCAAATTTTGTCAACACTATACCTCCTGGTCATATGTATGGAACATTTTTTTTCTGATTTGAAACTGGTTTTGTATGAGAGACAATAATAATTTATTATTTTAATTTTATGCCCATAAGTTGGCACTCTTAACAAAGAGTATTTCTTGATAATATGGCGAGGATATTATCCCATTGATTTGCTCATTATTCTCCATGATGGATGTCTTAGACTGGAGTAAATGAAAATGAGGAAACCATTACATATTCCTTTGTGATTATGTTGATTTTATGTATACAGGGTGTCCCAGCAAGAGTGGCCACCGGCCATATCTCGGAAACTACTGGACCTAAAAGTTCAGGAAAAAAAATATGATCACTAAAGTGGCCACGAGAAAACACTGGAAAATATTTTTAACTTCGAAATTTTGCCGCTAGGGGGCGCAATCAAAGCTTGAATATTAAAATTCGAAATTTCTCCGGAAATTCTCAGATTGAGGTATATCTTCATCAACATGGTTAGAAAACCTAGACAATTTCACGTCTTTTTGGTACAGGGCTCATTGGCGTACCGATCTTCGTGTGAGTAGGGGAAGGTAGTGAAAGTGTAATTGTTCAAGTGGCTGTAACTTATAAACGACTTGACCGATTTTGTTGCGTATAGGCTTGTTTGGAAGATAAATGTGAGTACTTTCGTATATCGTATCCAGTGATGCGTGATTGTCTCCAGAAAAGTTGCTAGAAGGCGTAATTTGAATTAAAAACGGTTATTTTCGTTTCACCGCAAAAATTTAAATGGTACGGTATAATTCTGATAGTAGAATCAAAATGAAGATTTAATTTACAAGAAAAAACCTTAAAAAAAAAAAAAAACCTTAAAAACCTTAAAACATTAAATTTTACATAATTTGGACTAGTTATTATTATCAGAATTATACCATACCATTTAAATTTTTGCGGTAAAATGAAAAACACTGTTTTTAATTCAAGTTACCCCTTCTAGCAACTTTTCTGGAGACAATCCCGCATCACTGGATACGATATACGAAAGTACTCACATTTATCTTCCAAACAAACCTATACGCAACAAAATCGGACAAGTCGTTTATAAGTTACAGCCACTTGAACAATTACACTTTCACTACCTTCCCCTACTCACACGAAGATCGGTACGCCAATGAGCCCTGTACCAAAAAGACGTGAAATTGTCTAGGTTTTCTAACCATGTTGATAAAGATATACCTCAATCTGAGAATTTCCGGAGAAATTTCGAATTTTAATATTTAAGCTTTGATTGCGCCCCCTAGCGGAAAAATTTCGAAGTTATAAATATTTCCCAGCATTTTCTCGTGGCCACTTTAGTGATAAATTTTTTTTCCTGAACTTTTAGGTCCAGTAGTTTCTGAGACATGGCCGGTGGCCACCCTTGCTGGGACACCCTGTATGTTAGAGCCGTCCTCAGATGTCACTTTGTATTCCGGTAGCTAAATGGCACCTACCCAACTATTAGTAAAAGTGAAAACCTTTAGATATTCCACACAAAAGGGGTAGAAATTTATCATTCCATCACGTCTCCAATTACTCCCTACATTTCCGCTTCCCCTGTCATAAAACGACTCAAATTTCTTCCTGAGTTTCATCATCCGAAACCACGCAGGAAGCCAAACAACAGACAACACCAAACCAAGACACACAAACGACTTTCTTCTGCCATTTTAAGCACGTTAATTGACTACCTTAGCAAATTTGGTTTCACCTGTGACATTGACCAGCGTGTGCGATGTTTTTTTAATTTTCAATATGGTATGTATTATTGTTGTCGACTGTTATTCAACAATAAGGTAGTTGGTAATTGTTGGCAGCATGCTAGGCATATTTGATGGGAATTGTTTTTATCCGATTGATGTTTTCAATAATGGCAGCAGACAGCGAATCAGGTCAGCTCGTCCGCATTTTTGATTTCATATTGCCATGACGCATGTTGGTTGAGCAGAATTTTCACAGAAGATAAAATAACTTCTACCAAAGTTTGAAGAAATATGTTGCAGAACAATTTTTATGATCATCCCAAGAGTAAACAATTAGAACTAGCTTCAATGACCTTACACTGGATATAGCAGGACTAGATGAAGAAAAGCTGTTACAGATAATGGTAAACCAAATCCAAGCACTTCTTTAAACTTGAAAGAATTGAGAAATGACACAAGACTACAGATTCAAACTAGAAATAGTGGTACACAGAAAAAAAAAACGCTGCCTCCAAAAATGTGATCCTATAGTTTTGTTATAACGAGTGAAATGATAGATTTCAACGCAGTTTTGTGTTTTTGTGTACAGGGTGTCCACGTACATATATTTTGGTCAATAGCTATCTTCGTTAATATTAAATCTAGAGAGTGGTTAATATTAGCAAAGTTTTAGAACTTTTTCTGAATTATAAGAATTTGTTATCAGGAAAAACAATTGAGCATCAGAAGTCAATAAATTTCAGACTTCCTCATTTTTTTTTTTAAATGGGACCTCTAGTTTGATAGATTTTTTTTCCTGATTTCAAATATGATTACAGTTATAAAGATATCAACGTTTTCCTATCCAAGGAATGATGATAATAAATCGGACAGAAGATGTTTAATAATAGACCAGCCAACTATCCCATGTATAGAAAAACGTTAATATCTTTATATTACGGTTCAAGTTAACACCCCCAACTAATATATTTTGAGTTCACTATCGAGCTAGGGGATAAAATAAAGGGCGTCCCATTTTAAAAAAGCTAATTGCAAAGTCAATTTTTTTGACATTTGATGCTCAATAATTGTTTTTTCTGAAAACAAATCCTGATAATTCACCATTCAAAACTACAACTTTGCTACCTTGAACCACTCTCTATAGGGTTAATATTAACGGAGATAGCTATTGGCCAAAATATACCTGAACACCCTGTACACTTGTTCATCATAATGATTTTAGCAATGGAACACTAAATAACACAATTTGCAATGTAAAATTTGTCACAGAGGTGCTATATCCTCAGAAATTGAGAAATGCACTTTCTATATAACCTCACTGAAGCGTCTGTAAAAAAATGTCAGTTGTCATATGAAAAGCCTGTAATGGAAAAATAGTCCAAAACAGACTCTACTTCAATTTATAAAACATTCAAATGCGCATCGATCAAGAGGAAACGTTTTACTTACTCACAGTAGATAAACAAAGTCATTAAAAATGGGTTGTAATAAACTGAACAGTATTTAATTCATTATGTACAGTATAATTTCACAAGCAGTCAGTATAATAATAATAATGTGCTTTATTGTCAAAATACAATGCATTGTGGACAAAGCTGTTAAACTCTAAATATATTTCAATTTCTTATAAATAACAGGCCTAACCTACAAAATAACATAATCACTTAATAATAGACCACGTACTTACATAGATACAAACCAGAATACACAAAATACCCACGCATGAAGTAGATTGCCAACAGGAATATATAAGTATATAAATATCACAGAGAATCAGAAAAAAAATCCTCCAAACTATAGTAGGCTTTACCCCTTAACAGAGATGCCACCTGACTTTTGAAAACTACAAGAGACTGAGATTTCTTAACATCGGATGGTAAGTGGTTAAACATTTTTAAGCTCTCATAAATCACGGAATTTTTTGCAAGTGTCATTCTCGGCAAAGGCAGAGGCAAGTTATTGCTACGTCTAGTAGAGTATGAGCGGTTCCTATCTTGTGCAAGGATTGATCTGTACTTCTTGAAAATTATGCAGACTGATTGCAAAATAAAAAGGCATGGCAGAGTGAGGATACCGTGCCTTTTGAACAAGGGTCCACAGTGCTCTCTAGAACGAGCTCCACACAAGAAACGAACCGCCCTTTTCTGCAGTCGGAAGACAGAAGTGAACAAGGTCCCACTGCAATAACCCCAAAACGCGATACCATACCTAAGATGGCTTTCGATCAGTGAGAAGTAAGTAGACCTGGCCACTGAAGATCCCAACTCTCTAGCAACTGTTCTCACCGCATAACAGCCTTTAGCCAACTTCGCATTCAACACCTCAATGTGACCCTGGAATTTCAACCCATCATCTATGACAATGCCAAGGAATCTATTCTGCGACCTTCCCAAAACAACACCGTCATCCACCCTCAGACCATCACAGACACACCTGAAACTCAACATACAAGTTTTATCAACATTTAAGCAGAGCTTATTGGAGCTACTCCACTCTTTGACTTTCTGTATGTCTTGAGTGATCAACGTATTCAGAAAATGACGATCCTGATGTGACCATAATATGGTAGTATCATCTGCAAATATTGTGAATTGCCCCCGAATATCGAGCCAGGCCAGGTCGTTAATGTAAAGAAGAAAAAGTACAGGACCCAGAACAGATCCCTGGGGTACACCATGATTGATCTCAAGCATCTCAGAGACCACGCCGCCGGACTTTACTAACTGTTTCCTCCCAGATAAATAGGATCTGAACCAATTCAAGGTGACTCCCCTACACCCGTACCTTTCCAGCTTCTCCAACAATATTCGGTGGTTAACACAATCGAAGGCCTTGGAAAAATCACAGAAAACAGCCGCTGCTGCGTTACCCACGTTAAGCCCGGAAAAGAGATTTTCCAGAAGACCAAAGATAGCATCTTCCGTTCCAAGGTGCTCTTGGTAGGCATACTGACAACGACTCAAGATCCTGTGCTTCTCCACAAAGTTCATCATCCGGAGTTTAACAATCTTTTCTATCACCTTAGCTAAAGTTGGAAGTAGAGATATAGGCCGAAAATTACCAAAATCATCGAAATCGCCCCCCTTATGAAGTGGAATCACCTCGGCTATCTTCAACCATGCCGGAAAAGCGCCCTCATCAAAAGATCTATTGATAGCCAAGGCCAACACATTCAGCGCCTCATCTGGCAGACTCTCCAAAATTCTAATTGAAATCTCATCATAGCCCGAAGACTTCTTGTTCTTTATTTGCCTAAAAACCGACCTCAACTCACTGGTGTCTGTATGCCATATGCAGAAAGACTCGGCTACGAAATAAGAGCCCAGATAACTGATTGGGTCCACTTGTGCAGATAAATTTTCGGTCAACTTCTCGGAAATCGAACAGTAGAATTTGTTGATAGCATTCCCGTCTATGACTGCATTAGAAGTGCGTTCCGTCGAACCACCCCTAAATTCATTAACTATTTTCCATGTTTCTTTAGCTATATTATGAGCGTTGTTAATACGGTTTTGGAAGTAGTCGAGTTTAGCAAGTCTGATTAATCGCCGATATAATGACCTATAATTATTGAAGTACTCACGAAAAAATACATTATCCCCCCTAAATTTCAAAATGAAACTCAAGGATTTGGAATTATTCGACGACACCTTCAAACCTTTGGTGATCCATGGTTTCCTAGATTTGATTTTGATTTTTCTCAATGGGAAACACCTAGAAAAACAATGCAACAAATTGTTGTTGAAGGACTTTAGAGCATCAGGAGAATCCAGAGAAGACCTCCAGTCCAAACCACTGCTAAGATTCCGGAAAAGCCTAAAATTAGAGCAGCTGTACATTCTTCCAAATCTATGTTTTTTCCTACTGTCGCGCAGCTTAAGTCTCAGGACAACGTTGATTGCCTCATGATCCGATATTCCATTGGATTCAACAGAAACAGCCGAACATGCTTCCTTACCCATATTGCAGCATACATAATCAATAAGAGTCTGGGAGCGAGAAGTGATACGTGTTGGAGAATTCACCATAACCGTGAGATCGAATGAATCAAATAGATTTCTCAAACTGTTGGACTCGACAGAGGTTTTGAGGAAATCAATATTAAAATCCCCAGTTAATATAATGTTCGCCCTGGCAGGCATAGCAGACAAGAGGGACTCTAATCTATGCAGGAACTCCTGGACATCATTATTAGGAGGTCGGTAAACAACAATAAAATATAACCTGCGAAATTCATCAAACACTATTGAAAACTCAAATTCACCTTCAACCAACATATAATCGTATGTAATGACAGAGATCACAGACGTTAAATCTAAAAATGACTTTTTAACCAGGATCATTGTACCACCATGCCTTATTTTTCTTCTACAGTAAATAGACAAAAGGGAGTAATATGGCATGGAAAAAGGTTCAAGAGGTCCCAGCCAATGTTCAGTTATCAATAAAAAATCAGGGTAAGCAAGTGAGTCTATAAAAATTTCGAACTCAGCAGTTTTATTACGAATACATTGAATATTTAACAACAACAGGGAAACAAGACATTTGTCACTCCGGGGCATGTTATTCATAAAAAAATACTAGCCTCTGAAGTCTGTGGAGAATCAACACGGTCATGATGATCCGTGATCAGAATTTCCGGAATATGTTCTCTAATTGGAACGTAAGAACATACAGATGGCTTAACATGGATAAGAACTGTGTCCCTTTTAGGTGACTGAATGGACATGTTGATGAGTCTGGATAAACTTTGATTATTCCTTTTCCTGCCATAGTCATCATAAACATTCAGAAAATCAATCTTATTCGGTATGCGAGAGCTTACAAAATCAACGAAATTACAAGTTTTAACATTAAAGTAATGCCCTTTTCGAAGGTATTTTGCGTTAAAAATAGGGCATGATAAAAAAATTACATTAGTATGTAAACAGTCCTTCAGCTTATAATTAATCTCTCGAATAGAAGGATATTTTCCACTAGCCAAATCATTAGATCCAGTCGAGAGTATGACAAAGTCATTATCATCAAAATTTCTTACCAGTTGATCCACGTTTTCTAAGACCTGTCTAGAAAGGGCATAGGGCTTGATAAAGGACGTTACTGACCATCCATCTCCCACAACCTGTTTCACTGATTTGTCGAGATACTTAATGGTTTGATCTCCCAGGATAAGGATCTTTCTACTTTTCGCCAGGTGGGTAGAGGTATGTCGATTAGAGTTGTCGATGAGAGTGTCGCCTTCTTTGGATATTGTACTGTTGACTAGCACTTTAAGATTCGACACTTCCTCATAATATTGTTGATTTTCGTCTTCAAGAGATCTAATGGATTGCTTCAGAACGTCATTCAAGTCACGAAACTCATCAAGATCATTCTTCAGGTTGCGGTTTTCAACAATCATTGAAGAGACCTCTTCAGCACGCACATCAGCCAGAGCAGCAAGCTCCCTAATTTTTTTATGAAGGTCATCATTCAGCAGATTGGTTTGAACGATTTGAGTCTTTGTGGTCTCAATCAGCACTTGATATTCGTCATTCTGTAGTGAAATTGCATGGTTCACCCGCTTAGAATCAACTATCTCCTTAGTTAAAGCTGTCAGTTTTAACTTCAGGTCCTCAATCGTATCGATGAAGTCCTGCTCCGCGCAATTGACAATGTCAGAGAAATCGGATGAAGATTTCTTCAATGCACGTATAAATTTACTCTTCTCACAATTCTTCCTTTTCAAATCTTCGACCATCACATGATGATTCTTATTAATCTCCTCAATCTCTCTATCTTCCAACTCCAACTGTTGTTCCAAGTCAGAAATATGTTTTTCATGTGATTTCATGATCTCCGCATATTTAGCTTCCCGAAGATCAATCTCTACAACCTTCTGCTTACAGTCACAACAAAGAAAGAGTATAACTCTCTTAAATAGTGCAATAGAATATGCCTCTGTAGTCGTGATTTCAGAGCAATGCTTGCAAAGAAATTCTTTACACCCATCGCAGTGCGCTCCAAATATTTCATCTTCTTTAGGCCTGCTCTTAAAGACGCATTGTATCCTGCAACCGGAGCACAATTGAGACATCTTAATCTCTGTAAGTGAATATCCACTGCCTACTCAGTTCAACAGTGAGGAATTGATGATGTGATGCGATGCCAAACACTGTATTCTCCAGGACAATGAACAATGATAAGTCGGAAAAAAAACAGCCCAGGAACTTAAGAACTTTATATTTTATGAATTATGAGAGAATCACCCATGAAAAGGAAAGTCAAATATTCACCGTCACTGAGGTCATAACCCAAGATCATTTATCAGCGACCATTGTACTCTTATCTGTGGTCGGCATAGACAAAAAATTTTTTGATCTGCGATTGATTTCTATATTATTTCCTATTGCTCTTGATTCACTGGTCACTTTTGATTCGCGATTACTCCATTACACAGATCATTTATCCCCCGACACTTAGACATTAAACACTAATATACTGGCTATCGAATATTCACAATAGATTGATTTATCTCGGCCTGAGAATATCGACCGACCGACTCGGATATGATATGTATATATTGTATAAGACTCAGTATTTCTTTCAAAAATGATAAGTGAAAATGGAATTTTTGAGCAGTAAAAGTACTATTTGGCCTGTATTTCTATGTTCACTATTGTGATTCTAATGGTCAGTAAAAATTTATGAAATGTCAGTATGACTAAGCTGGTGATAATTCCACAAATTTACAGTAAGAAATAATAAATGGCCAGTATGCAATAGTCAGTAAAAATTTTAACTAACTCAAACTAACCCAAACTTGATACACATAATACCAATACAGAACACGTCAATTATGATATATGATAATAATTGTAATGTTAACCTGGTGCTAACCAACGAGCCGCTGCATATTTTTTCATCAATTTCGATCACCAACACAAACTAACCCAAACTCGATCCACATAAAACCAATACACAACACGTCAATTATAATATACAATAATCATTGTAATGTTAACCTAGTGCTTACCAACGAGCCGCTGCATATTTTTCATCAATTTCTGTTACCAACACAGACTAACCCTAACTAACCCAAAATAAATCCGCCTCTCAAAAGAACCTATCTGACTACTTTGACATAAAGGCATAGTGTTTTCTCTTTACTAAGTTGTGTTTCGTTCCGTTGTAAATTTTTTTTTATTTATACGAAATAAAATATATGACCAACCATTCATTATTTTACTGTCGCTTTATTAATTTTATGGACTGTCCATTATTTTCACCAAGCATTTACTAATAATTTATCTGATCGTTTTTTTATGATACTGACTCTTGATTATTTATATCTACCATATATTATTTTTACTGACCGCACTTCTTTATGTTACTGACCCTCCATTATTTTTACTGGCCATTTCTTTATATTACTAACCGTTAATTAATTCAACCGACCATTTATTATTATACTGACCATTTATTATTTTTACTGACCACTTCTTTATGTTACTGACCCTTCATTATTTCAACCGACCATTTATTATCATACTGACCAAAGGAAATAAAATAATGGCAAAGGGTACTATCCATAAAATTGATATACTGACCATTTAATTTGTTGCCATTAAGGGTAAGTATGCCCATTCCTTATTTTGTGGAAATTTGTTAATCATATCTTTTCTAGTTTTTAAGTATTGTTGATTCATTTCACTTTTTCCTTGAGGAGTGTTTTATCAAAACTTTTTGTATTTACTGACAAACTTGGCGTTTTGATTATAAAATTTGGTCTTGGTAACGCAGATTCCGTGGGCAGATCAAAGTATTCATATATTGTATTGAAAATGTAACAAAATTTCTCAGAACACTACTGTGTTTATGTTTTGGAAAATATTTAAACCATTCGTGCATTCATCAATCATCATAAAGAATCTTGTTTAAAATCAAAAACAAACTTCTTTCAAGATATCGTGTTTACCATAACCTACCTCATCACAGACCTTTAAAAGAATAAAAAAATAAAGGTGACCTATATTATCGCCAAAAATGAAGAAATTGAACATAAGTTGCCAAGAAACTTGTTTATGGGCGGCAACTCTCAACATCCACAAGGCTCATTGATACCTTATTGTATTAATCATAATAAAGTATGGATTCTGATTAGGGTTCAGAACATTCAATCAACAAAAGTTTCACGTGAAATATCAAAACAAGCAAGAATCAACCTTGTCAAAACTAAGCATCCTTCATATTCCTTGACGTTTTCAGTGCGGCGGTACAGCGTTGCCGGACTGTAATATTCGAGGCGATTTTGGTCAAATTTTCTCGAAAAATATTGAAAGGTTATCGGTTGAAGGAAATATTGAATATGTACAGAGTGTTCGCAGCTTGATAAACCACCCTATCAACTTTTGCATTATTTGATGTTTGGGTAAAAAGCTTAAAAAAAAAGTATAATTGGTTCAAAATAGATTTTGTGAAAACAATATTTTCACATACAGGGTGAAACAACTTCGAGTATATAGCATTGGTAACCCGTTAACCATAAGAGATACAACGTCGGTTGAATAGAGGCTAGGTTGCTCAATTTGAATCTCAAAAAAATGCCGCTTAGTAACTTCCGAAGACTTCCGGAGATATCCGGCAATAACCGATTTTCTCGAAATCCTTCTCTACTTTGTCCTGAATTTATTTGAAGAGATAGTTGAAAACGAATGACACATTTTCATGGCCACTTTTTCTACTCTTCAAGATAACATTGTCGAAATTAATATCCGACGTTTCAAATTCTCGCGACCATCATCAACTTTTTTTTTCCAAATACGAACCTAACATTTTTAATTCATTTTTGAATAAATCTTTGCTTTCTGAAAATAATGATATATGACACTTGCCATTTTAAGATAATAATACAGAAAGTTGAAACGGAAGTTATATATAAAAAAAAGTGTTTGATCCTTTCAGAACGCGCCACGCGGATCGTAGTCATGTTAACAATAATAACTTGAGACTTTTCAAGCTTGAATAAAGAAGCTTCATGTTCAAAAAAAGTTTAGAAACAAATAAAAAATATATATATATTTTTTAATAACCTACCCTATACTTTGTATACTTTCTTGGTACCTTCTTCAAGCAATATGGCGAAAGCTTTTCTCAATTATTCCATCTGAGCTATAATAGGTACAGCATAAAAGCGATTACCTGAGTGTTTCTTCTAAAATTGATTTCAATAAATAAGCCCACTCCATTCTTCAAATGTTTACAAGGATATCGTAAATGAATGATACAGGTTGCCAGAGATTCGAGTGTATGCATGGGAATCTCAGTATCAGAAGAGATACAGGGTCCGTTAGATGAATGCAAAGTTGCGCATTTTTATGCTCAACAAAATGCCATTTCGAAATTTCAAAAATTCCGACCACTTCCAAAGATATTCGAAAAACACCGAAATTTCGCAAAAACGTTATTATTATTTCCTGAGTTTATTTGAGAAGATATTTTAAAATAACTTACACTTTCTCATTGACACTTTTTTTCCTCTACAAATGACATGAAGAATAAAAAAAATACTATAAGAAACTTGATCAATTCCAACGACAAAAATATTGTCATTTAAACAAAATATTTAAAATAAAAATAATAGGTGAATAATGATTGAAAATATTGAGGTTGCTCAAAGACGTCAAAAGATAACTAAAAATAAAATAAAAAATCCAGGTCCGTATTAAAAAAAATATATCCTTTTGACGTCCTTGAGGTATTTAGGTGATTAGATGAAGGTGTAGAGTAATGGGTTGATGACAGCTCAAAGACGAAACGTCAGATTTTCAATTTGAAACCACCATCTTGTGGAGGAGAAAAAGTGGCAATGACAAAGTGGGATCTATTTTGATATATCTTTCCGATCAAACTCGGGAAATAATAAAAACGTTTTTGTGAAATTTTGTTTTTTTTAGAATATCTTCGGAAGAAGTCGAAATTTTTCAAATTGCAAAATGGCATTTTGATGAGCAGAAAAATGCCCAACTTTGCATTCATTTAACCGGCCCTGTATCTCTTATAATAACTGAGATCCCCATGCATGCATACAGTCGAAACTGTGGCACTCTGTATACATGATATTATAATTTTTTTTTAAATGATATTTCATAGAGCATGATGATGATATCCCAAAGCGTATGCCTATACATACAAAGAATGTTATGAGAACATGATAGTATATTCACAGGACTGCTTCACCTATATTATATCTGCAAACTATGATCTATATAAAAATAGTGAACTGATAATAGTTAGGTTTCTTCACTATTAATAAAAATAATTGTATCCATCATAAAGCAAATTAGACAAATCCATCAAATCCACGAATAGCCGCCCAGCAAAATATACCTGACCGACTTTCCATGGTGGGAGTCGGAAAACAGGGGGGAACCATCAAGATTTGCCTGAGGTACCAACGAATCGTACCAAATAAACCATGACATCATTCCTTCTCTGTTTGTCGAAGTGGCGCGTTACGTAAAAGCACGATCGTTGTTTACAAGTACTTCTACAGTGGTGCCAACTGGATGTGGCATTTAAACGACTTTTAACTCCACAGTTGCGCTTTTTTTTCGAATTTTTAGTAAACAAAGTGGAAAATGATGAGAAACGCGCTTAGTGTTGTGCTTCTTTTGGGATTTTGTGTATATGAAGGTAAGAATGATTGCATATGGGACTTTTAAAGGTGAATGGAGGGAGTGTCGCAGTCAAGTTGCGACATTTTATAGTTTATTTGAAATTTGCTTTTATTTTATTAGAAATAAATGTATATATATTTAATTCACAGATTATTTTGACAAAGAGTTGATTTACAAAACTATCGATAGTTATCTAACTCCTTGTAGTTTTTTTTCAGATTAAATAATCTTAGATTAATCGTTAAAATTCCACCGTATTAGTGGTTTTCACAATTCCCAGCTCTTGAATTTTTTAATGCACAAATTCCCAGCGCCGTGGTATTGTATTCAGGTAATGTAATACGTGCTCATGGTCAGCGATTTATCAATTTTTCTATTCTGTTGTGACTGAGATTTCATGAAAACGAAAACCGAGAATGTGCCGGATTAAAGGAAGGTTTCTAAGCCACTGACCATATCCGGATTAATTTTATGAGTGTAATCTGGAAATCATTATGTAGCAACAAAATAGTTTACAAAACCTCATTACCGCAACCCAATGCTATTCAAAGTACACTTAAGTAGAAGTAGAAATCAATTTGAATAAAGTAATAATGACCTGTGCCAAGCGTATAGACGACAACATTTTGCTAAACTGGTTTTGAATAAAATAACTGTGATCTAACGTACTTCAATGTTGAATATTTTGGATTTAACAGATTGGATGCCATAAAATCCAAAGAAATTAATAATAATGATAACAAAGCATGATATGTTGGATTGGAATTCAGTGCGGTCACACCTATTATTTGTCTCAGTTCCTTATTCATTCATGAGTTTAATTAATACATTTTGCATTTTCATGTCTATATCTAACGTTAAGATAAAGATGGCAATGAATCAATTTCATTACTCACTTACCCGTCCGACAATGTATAGCCTTGAAACTCAGAAAAATTACATATTATGTATTGTAGTTGTTTTTCGCAATAACCCATTGTTTCATGTGCACTCGTACAAAAAATGATAACCTCTGACAAATTCCCACAACATATGACTAATTTGATAGAGTTTGCGTCAATATTAACTACCATATTTTCAAATTTATGAACAATATTTTTATGTTAAATAATTATGTAAAGTTAAAAAAAAACTCGATATCACTTAACAGATTTGGAGATTCACAAATTTTTTCACTTAATTTTTACTAGAAATCTTATTCATATTTTACCATAATAATTAAATTAAAATATGTTTTTAATTATTGTTATTTTTTCTGTTCAAGTAATTACATTTTTCTTAACGATATAATAAGTAGAATCGTGACATTTCTGTTTTTTCGTCAGTGTTTTAAAAGTTCTCCCGATAAGAAATGATTCATGATTTTACTCACCGATACAGATAGCAAAGTTATATTGTTATGCACCTGGTGACTAAGAAAAATGATCCAGACACTATTTTTTTCACTATTAAAGAGAGAAAAAAAATTCACGATACAAACGTAATTTCAATACATCATAAATTCATCTTATTTTTTATTTTTTTCACTGAAGAAGAAATTAATTTTGAAGTTGACTTTTGTTTGGCAAAAATGGATGGCTTGGGTTGGTTTTAGTCAGTTTGGTTTAGTGCCTTATCAGGTTATACGTATAGTGATTCTTGAAAAAATGTTCACTCTATACAGGGTGTCCAGGAAAATGTGGGAGATCTCTCGGATTCTGATAGAATATTAAAAATAAGATGACAAGTTCCCATAATTTTTTTTCCTAGCGTTAGGTTCACAATTTCGTCAAGAGCACCACTTCGTCATGGCTTTTTTCGAGGTTTTGTTTAATAAAAATTGTTTTTTTCTCGAAAATGGTTCATTTTATCGACAATGAACAAGAGTACCTTTTCTTTAGCTTAATGTTCAAGGTATCCAAATTTATTTTTTTTAACTCCTTATCATACAGGGTGTTGAAAATTTGAGCGTTAAAATGTACAATCTAGTCCGTCCCTGGTAAACTAAACAAGCTAATTATGTTTTAAGGGAAGTATTTTGAGAGGTCCTTACTACTGTTTATCATATTAAATTTTCATTGAATTATATTGAGTCGTTTAAAAGTTATTCAAGAAAAACCGATTTCCAGTGGGGTCCTTTAGGGGGCCGTATCTCCGTAGGGAGGGCCGCTAGGAAAAAAATTTATGGGAACTTGTCATCTTATTTTTTAATGTTCTATCTGAATCCGAGAGATCTCCCACATTTTCCCGGACACCCTGTATACTTGGTGTAATCTTGGTGAGTTTGGGTTAGTTTTAGGTCGGTTTGGGTTGATGCCTCATCAGGTTATAGTAATAATTATTGAGAAAAGTTCACTTTATACCTACAGGAAAAATGTAGGTACATATATCTCTAACAATTTCTTAAACTTTTCATTGAAGAAAAAATTAGTTTTGTGTAAGTTTGGGTTAGTTTTTGATCAGTTCAGGTTAGTTTTGAATTAGTTTGAAATGGTCCAAATTTTTAATTGAAGAAGAAATCAGTTCTAGGTTAGTTTTGGTTAGTTTGAGTAAGGTTTTTGAATGAGAAAAATGTTTGGTTTTGGTCAGTTTGGTTTGGTGCAACATCAGGTTATAATAATTCTTGAAAAATGTTCACTTTATACAGGAAATTTCAATACTTTTTTAAATTTTTTCATCGAAGAAGAATTAAGTTTTGTGTAATTTTGGGTTAGTTTTGCTCGGGTTGGGTTAGTTTTAGGTCAGTTCGGGTTATTTTCGAATTAGTTTGAAATGATTCAAATTTTTAATTGAAAAAGAAATCAGTTTTAGGTTAGTTTTGGTTATAACCAAAAGCCCAAGGGCTAGGGGTTGCGAATAGATGGAGATGCTGTCTCCAAACCTTCGTAGTTTTGGTTAATTTGAGTAAGTGTTTGTTTGTTTTTTTTTGTTCTGGTCAGTTTGGTTTAGTGCCCTATCAGGTTATAATAATTCTTGAAAAATGTTCACTTTATACAAAAAATGTTAATATTTTTTAAATTTTTTTTATTGAAGAAGAAATAAGTACTGGTCAGTTTGGGTTCGGTTTGAGTGAGTGCCTGATCAGGTCAATTCTTGAAAATATATCACTTTCAACCGCAAAAACTTGTATATTTAAAAAAAATAATTGAAGAAGGAATTAGTTTTGGTCAGTTTGAGTTAGTTCTGGTTAGATCGAGTTAGTTCTTATTTGGCAAAAATGGATAGTTTGAGTTTGTTTGGGTTCGTGCCTCATAAGGTTATAACAATTTTTGAGATATTTTCACTTTTTACAGCAAAACAATTTTCATATTTTTTTACCAAGTAAATTATTTTAATGATTATTTAAAGTTTAAAGCTGAAATTTTTTGAACTGATGCGAAAAATTGTCCTCTGGTCAATAGTTATAGCGTTCTTTTTCAAGTTATAGGTACAGTTTATGGCGATTGTGACAAATTATAGTGGTAAAAAAAAAACATAATTACAGTCCTGACTATTAATGAGTTAAGGAAAGTTTAGCAACATTGCATTGAAGCCTGTGAAGACTTTCACATAAAACGAGTTTTAGCTCTGAATTCGGGAGCTCTCAAAAATGTTGACTGAAAAACATGAATTTTATCTCAAATGAAGCGCTGTTTTCAATAAAACCAAACCTTGTATTAATAATTAATTCTCGTGCCACCACTGCCACCTTCCACCTCTTTCTACAAAAAATGTCTTGCTTCCCTTACAAGCTAGAACATCTTGTAAGTCAGCTTTATTGCATTATTCCAAATGATTGTTGTCCAAATCATTAGAAAAAAATTAGTCAAATGTGTAGGTTTCTTTTCAGTTTGGGAACATTATCAAAGTTTTTTCAACATCTTCCATGCAAAGGTTTAAACTAAACATCAAATTCAAAATAAGTCAAGATCTAAAAATAACTTTCCTCTGACATAATTGATGTTAATGGTTTTCAATCACTGACTCGGTTGCCCTTGATACAATAGATAAAATAAAATTATATTTTCATTCCATTATATTAAAAACATCCAAGAAACCAATTAATGCGATTTTTACACTGATGACATGAAATCGGACAGAATATTTAAAACATTGACGTTGAAAATACAAGAGGTGCAATTCAAAATATACCTTTAGGTATGAGAGAAATGACAGGACCTCCAAAAGAGAACATTTTGGTTTTCATCTGTACCTCACAGTTAGAAACAAAAGATAACTTTTGCTTGCTGCGCTAAAATTTTCAAGGAAAAGTAGTACAAGTTCGCGAAAACCACAAATCTTTTACCTTAATAACCGAGAAACCAAGCAGTAGCAACTGAAATGAAATACTGTCAGAGGATATCCAATCTCAGAAAACGATACAGACGGCAATAAAATGATAAAGAAACATAGTGGATGTGGATGATTAATAGTGTTGAATCAATCGAATTCTCTCGACATGTTGCTAAACAGTTTAAAATACATGTGCAATGATGAGTGATATCGTGACTCAATCAATTCAATACAGTCATATTACTATCAACTGCATGACTCACATATCATTTTGATTAAAATATACCACAGTCATTGATCTCTATAACAAAATCTTCATCAATCAAATAAGGCCAATTTGAACCAAGCCTCAAAATGCACATGGAGGAAGTTCATCACGTACCACTGCACACCATTCTATACATGGTTCAGCTGGTACGATGTTCATTCGACCTTTACCTTCAGTTATTTTTGTTTAAATGTGGAATTTTCTTCACTCCTTGACACTCTTCTACTTTATTAACACGTCGTCAACCTTCCAGTTATTAGACTGACCCCAAGTACTTCATCACTCAGATAATTGACCTATATGTCAAAAAATGTAATTGTGTGGTCGCGTTCTGACCTCTGTATAAAATAAGGCAGCTGCATCCGGCAAAAAATATGACATGTTTTAGTAATTGGATTGACTTTGTTTATTGATTGTAAAAAGTGAATCTGTTTATGAAAATTAAAGTTAGTTTTTATTGATCAATCACCTTGGAATAAATGATACTATTAATTTGTAATAGCTTGATGTACGATAGTGAGAAAAATAAGCAGTTTTTCATAAAACCAAACACTTCATGATTACTCATTTTCATAGTTTACCACGTTTTTTCCAATTGAAATTTTATTTTAAAATGAATAAATGTATTGGTGAGTAATTATTTTAATTTAGCGAAAAATTTTAGGAACCTACATAATAATATACAGTTGAAAATAAATAGATAGTGATCGGAATCATAGGAATTGAATTTCATTTTTAAACTTGAAATGTTGAAATTTAACTCTTCATTAAGGAAAACATTCGCACCATTTAACATGAAAGTGTGAACACCCAGTATGTTCGTTAATGAATGATGAAATAATTGTATTTATATAAGGGAACTTTGTGAGCACGTTGATAACCTAAGATTTTGGTAGAAATTTCCATTAATATCGCTCGATTTTGTTGATAATCAGGTTCACGACATGGGGAAAGATAATAATATACAGGGTGAGTTTTGTTTCGCATGTTTATTTTACAGAGATCTCGGAACCTATAGCAGATGCGAGAGATTTTAAATGGGCAAAGATTTGCAGCTTTGTAAACTCTACTCAATACTATTTTGAATTTGAATACATTGACAGCTGTCAAAAGATATATGAAATAAACTGATTTTCGGCGATTTTTCAAAACGCCCCTAGCTCTGCGAATATCAATTAGGAGAAAATGTTGAATATGAAGTTTTTGGAAATTCTAATCTAAATGAAAAGCATTTTCTGTCACCTTAGATCATATATATATGATCTAAGTCTGTCACACCCGTCATTTTTGACATATGACATGGACTGATGTTTTTTTTTCAAATGCATCATCACAATTCTAACGATATATAATTATTATGATGATATAACTTGCTTTATTCACGTTTTAACTTAACGCAGTTAATCCAGTGAAGTATGGAATAAGATTAATAAATGAAATAAAGCATTGATGATACGGTTACTGTAATTATTTATTTAGCTATTTTTCACAAAATATTTTCGAAATTTCCCCTGTTACTAGGTGTTAATGCAAACATGCATCTTTTCAAAACTGAATTAGTTGCCTTTCTTATCATGGTGACCATGAAACAAGAGTAATCCTCAACAGATCTCATAGCATCTTTATTGCATTTCATGTAGCATTAAACAATATTGCGTTTTTCTTAATTGGAAAACTCTATTTTGGCAAAAAACTTTCTGAACTAAGTAAATTTCCAGAATAATACAATATTGTCATATTGTGTCACTATTTTTTTGAAGATTATTCCGCTAAAAATCAGTTTTTTTTAAATAACTTTTGACAGCTGTCAAATTTTATGAAACTCGAAATGGTCTTGAGTAGAGCTTACAAAACTGCAAATCGTTGTCCATTTAATCTTTCTCGTATCTGCTATAGTTTCCGAGATGCCTGTACTAAACTTGAAAAAAAAACTCTATAACATTTTTTGAACTTTAGAAGCTCGGGAGACGCACTGGATATGTTTAGTTTTGAAACAGTTTTTTTTAATTTTAGAGTCCATTGTTTGCATTTTTTATGGTATTTTTATAGGCACTAAGGTTTTCATTAAAAAAATATACATGATAATAATATATGTTTATACAGGGTGTCCACTCTGAAGTGTCCCACCCCTGTAACATTTTTGTTTATTAACCGATTTTCATCATTTTTTTGTATGTTGGTTCTCGTCAAACACTTTTTGAACATTATACCAAATCAGTTCCAGGGACGTACTTTTGGGAGATTATGGGGGTTCAAAGTGGGTCAAATTTAAGAAAATCGTATTAAGGGTTTTTTAGGAAAAAACTGACAACGGAATCTCAATCAAAATGACCAAAAACCTCCTAGTTCACATTAAAAAAAAAAAAAAAATGTTACTGTTTTGGTTTTTTTGTTTGTTAATTTGTCAATTTAATACCTATACTACTCATTGAGTCTTCCTGTACGTTCTAATTAATAAGATGTTAATAAAATCCCAGAATGTGTGTTTTAAAAAAAAATCATCGATACCTAATACAGGGTGACCGACTTCAGAGTGGACACACCGTATGTACCTATATGATAATATGTTTCTGTTTTTTTCAAAGAACAACTTTTATTAGAAAACTGTCCTCAGAAACTATACAGGGTTTCTCATAAGTTGATGATTAAATTTAGGGAGTGGTAGGTAAGGCCATTCTTGATTAAAAAAAAAAACACATGCATTTGGTAATCCACTTGTTGACGACTAAACTGAAACAATAATAAAACAAAACTAAACGTTTTTGATATTTTATCAATAATGTCTACTGAAACTCGAGAATACGGTAGCCGCTTTCGAATACCAAAATTATTTTTTGAAATTTAAAAAACTTCACCCTCGAGCGTTCATCGAACAGTTTTGATCCCTGTCATTGCGTCCCACAAAGCGCTTCCTTTCCTTTTTATAAGAAGAAAGAACAAAAGAGAAAATTGGAAAACATACAAATTGAATTGAATAACTGGGAACTAGAAAAAAAATTACTGTATAAAAAAATGGTGTGGCAATATCGGAGTGATGAACTAAAACTATTGAAAAAAGTCCGAAAAGGCAAAACATAAACACTATTTTTTTTTCTATGTCTATATTCAATAATAGATGTATTATACATCCACTTTCTATTGGTTAAAGTAACTTTTTTCTTATTACTCAATTGTATTTAATCAGGGAAATGATCTCATGTCATTACTCTATTGTTTTAGAGCAAATCAGAAAAATCGACAAAATGTCAACCTTCAAATCCATCATTTTGATTGAAACAGTCCATTTCACCGTCCATATTTATAGTCATTGTGCTATATAACAACCTAACCTCACTTTTAGTACAGTTGTTGTCAAAAAGTGCCTTCAAAATAAAATTAAATATTGCAAAGTTTGCTTCAATTATTGAATAATCATAGAAAAAATATAGTATTCTACTCGCGGAGTTTACTATTCTATTCTACTTCCTGAGTAATATTCACCATTTCCCACTCATTGAATAATACATTATTTTGCATCAGGGATCAAAAGAGTGATTGCGCATTAAAAAACTTGAATCCTGGCGATTAAAAAAAAAAATTTTTTAGTGCCCTTTTTCACGTTTAAAAAATGGACACTTTCCAAAAATGTTTTCTGTGTGATTTTTGAAAAAAAAATGGCTAGCACCATTCGAAAGAGGTACACAAATTATGTACTTTCTGAAAATTTCATAATAATTGAACAAAGGATAGTCTCAAGGGCGTACCCAGGATCTGAACCAGGGGGGGGCGCTAGGGGGGACGGCTTGAAAAAGGCACAATGGATTCTATATTTTTCTCTTTAAAAGTTCAAACATTTTCCATAAGTATCTTACTTTTTGTTGCAGTATCCTGAAGGTTTTTGTTTATTTTTTTTATATTTTGTCACCTCTCTGCGTGCCATTTTATATGTTCTATAAAGATCCAGCGCCCCCCCCCCCCCCTGTCCCTGCCTGGGTACGCTCTTGGATAGTCTAGTTAAAGAATCTTGAACTTGGCCAATTATTGTGAAGTACCTACATATTTTCTGCCCCTCTTTCGAATGGTGCTCGCCATTTTTTTTTTCAAAAATTACACATTAAAAAGGTTTGAAAAGTGTCACTAAACAATAAAAAAAACGCCAGGAGACGTAAACTGACAACTGGATTCAAGTTTTTCAATAAATGCACACTTCACTTTTTTGATAGCTGATGCAGGATCAAAGTGTCCCCAAGTTTTAGGTCGTTTCTCTACTTTTGTCGGTTAGTGTATGTATGTACATACCAGCAAAATGTATTTTCCCGTATATTTAAATAGCAAGCCAATAATACTATTTATACTTAACTAGAACTTCACTATTTCCAATAAAAAAGATAATGACCCATGCCAAGTAAACATTCTGCTTAACTAGTTTTGGATGGGTTTTAAAAAATAACTGTGATATAACGTTTTTCGATGTCCGTTGAAAATTTTATAGAATCCACATAATTTTGCATAACTCATTCTATTTAAAGCTTCTAGAATAGCTTTAAATAGAATAAGTTATGCAAAATTATGTGGATTCTATAAAATGTATGTAAATATTTCAGGGATGAGTCATTATGTTTATTTTTTAAACAAGTGAAAGTTGCAATACTTCAGTATGAGTTGTTGAAAACTATTCAATAATTACTATGCATTGTTCATTTTTGTGCGGACAAAGCTTTATATGATTTTCCTCATTTCTTTATTTTTTCATTTTATTATGTTAAAATCTGTACGAACCCACGATTGTATTCTTTTTCATTTTCATTAAATTCCTTATTAATTATTTGTTTCTAATTTTATTCATTTCATTTTTTATATAATTTAAAAATAGGAAATGCGCTGTGGATTTCAAGCAGAAAAAAGTTCCACATAATTTTAATAAAGCATACTTCATGTAGAAAAGTATTGTATATTTAAGTGAATCTATCCACTACCCCGTACGTGAAAACGTAAGTGTAAAATTTCTTTTGTCTCTGAATGTTTATAATATCTCTTTTGTTTTGCAATTTTTGCTACATTTTACATTAGTGCGTTCTAGCTAAAAGATGCTTCATCCCCTTCTTGTTCAACAAAATCACCCAAGTGTCATGATCAAAAGCAATTCTTTGGCAACACACAGGAAAATTACAAACTAATTTTATACATATGTAAAACCATTTCCCTCGTCCTGTAACGCATACCAAACACCATATTATGCCAATGCCTTATCTGACCTACTGCATAATCTGGCGTTGGTAACCAACCAGCGCCGATTCACTTGAAGCATTTAATATGCTAGATCCGTCATTTGGTGGTACTAAAGTACTGTTAGGGACTTACGCAATCCCTAACGGTTTTAGAGAAAGATGAAATGCGTGACTTTGTTGATTTGATTCAGTAGAAATATTATTTCAATCACAAACTGGTGAAGGTTTACCGATGTGTCATCTTGCAACATTCATTTAATGAGATAATTGAACAGAAGTACAGAACTATATCGACCATATGACACACCTTAATAGCTGTGGGCGTACTCAAGTACTATCAATGAATTATTCCTGTTGTTCTTATTTGCATTCTATTGATAATTGAATGACTAAGGTCGACAAATCTTGACCATGTAGATAACTTAGGAACAAACAAGAATAGTGTTTGCTAATTGCCGAAAATGTATGATGACACATTTTGTCACCCCACTGGTTGAGCACCCAACAACGCAAAGGTTCGCGCATAAAATAACAACAATAAACAAACGTTGTGCAATTGTATAATGCAGTTTCAAGGTGAGCCAACTATATAATGTCAGTTGGTAACGTTCAACATGCACTTTCTATATACATATAAGATTCTCTGTATGTGGACTGTTGAGAGCATACGAGCGAGTTGTTCTAGAATCTACACAGAAATAATTCCATACCCGTTTATTGATATAATAGTTAAAACCAAAACGTCGGTAGAAGTCCGACCCCACCTAGATCCATTGGTAACCACACAACGTCACCAACATTCAATTTTTGTTTCGTTTGCATTGAAGGTGACTGGACTAGTAAAATTTATATGCAAAGTATGATGGTACCATATTCTCGGAGATACTCATATGTTGCTATATTATCGATCCCAACTAGTTTTGATTGTGTACGGTGCGTTACACTGATCTTTATATTTTAGGTTCTGCACTACAATGTTGGACATGCTCAAGCGACATAGACAGATTCTGCGCCGATCCATTTAACATATCAGACTGGAGGTATGGTCAGCCTGGTGGTGGTTACTACAACCAACCTAGCTACCAATCCGGACAAGGAATCAATCAACAACCTTACGATCCTTATAACCAGAGAGGAGGAACTTATGATCCTAATAGGTGAGTTTAACAATGTCACTCGAGGAAAGCAGTTCAAAAGACCAGCTGTTTTGAGCTAGCTTGCAGGATCGGTTAGGTCAAGATATGTGTGCTGATATTCACATCGCTTCATAATCACTAACACTCATAGTTTTTGTAAAAACACCAAGCACCCTTTCTGCCAATCAAAATTGCTTTGAAATCTATTGGGTCAAAATTTCGGACAAATACATACATACACTACTTGAGGATTTGATGTGTTTTGAATGACACTAAGGTAAGGTCTATCGAATCCACAACTGAAGTTTATGCACACAATATCCAGAAAATTAATATATAAAATTGCAGATACTGGGATGAGGAATTCTCTTTCCAAATCCTCAGTCAAGCACCATCCTTTCAACCTATGCAACCTGTAACCACTATTTCTTCTAGTGAACTACTTCCTATACCAAATGTCATTCAGAACCACCAATTCCACCTACTTCGACAAAACTATAGACGCGTTTCGAAACCTAACCGACCCTGGCCCAAGACCGGTCAAATTGTAGTCCCCGGTTGAACAACCGCCACACAGTAGTTAGAGATACTGACATCTAACTTCTTTCTAGGAACGAAAATAACCGGCACAACGAAAATACGCGGGACGAAAACCGAAATCAGTGGTCGAACTATCGGGACGACCATTCGCAAAGGCCTATTGAAAAAGTTAGGGATCCTTGGGACTCTCGTTATGACAACTCTCCTGACCGTAGTAATAATAATGACAGTAGATACTTGGATCGGGGTCGCGATTTTAATAATTCTCGAAACTTCAACTCCAGTGATCTGAATGTCAGAGATAGGGATGGTTTCTTTAGAAACGGAACTGATGGTAACTCTACGAATTATGATAGGGATAGGTTTAATCAAAATTCTAGGGATAGGGACTACAACAGGGATTATAATAGGGACGGATATTATAATAGGGATAACAATGGTAGAGACCGGGACTACAATCGAGATTCTTCAACTAGAGATCCTAATTATTACAGGGACTCTTCATCGAGAGACCCAAACTATCGCGATTTCAATAGAGACTTCTCGACAAGGGATCCAAATAGCAGAGACCCACACTATCGCGACTTCAATAGAGATTCCTCTACTAGGGATCCAAATATCAGAGACCCTTCAATCCAAGACCCCAACTATCGCGATTCTTACTACAATCGGGACTATAACAGGGATCGTGATCCCAACTATCGAGACTCAACTAGGGACTACAATAACCGCGATCCTAATAACCCTAACAATAGGGATCCTAACAATGGTCGTGATTTTGACAGGGACAGAGATTCCAGAAATCGCGACTACAACACTGGCAGAGATCCCTACGTTGACAGGGACCGTTCGCGTGACCCCTACAATAACAGGGACTACAATAATAGAGACCCGAACCGCCGGGATGGTAGCAGGGATCCTTACTTCGACAGGGATAACAGAGATCCTTATAATAGAGACCCAAATAATCGTGATTCCATTCCTAGGGATTACAATAATTATCCTCAGCAAGGGCGGAGTTACGATCCAAACTATCCTAACAATTATCAAAGGCCACAAGCGCAGCTGGGACAAACTGGGCCCAGAATGGTTACTTGCAGTGAGGAAGATGCTAGAGCCAGTAGGATGAGGAACGTCTGTATCAAAAAAGTCCAGAGATGTAAGTTATTTTTAATTGCCAAAATCCAACATGACCAATAAATAAGCACAAAATAAATCCTAAGTATTACTCAATATTTTGAATAAAATAAACATTACATGTGTGAAAAGAAAATATTCCTATTGTTTTCCTTAGCTTGCGTAACATAAACCGGTTGTAAAAAGTTCCCATCATTGAACGAATATCACTTTCACACAACCTAAACTTAAATCCACCGACCAAAATATTTAAAAGTGAAAGTTCCTTCTTTGCTGCTAAGAAATGATCTGACCTAAATTGCTTGGTACGACAATATACAGATAAATGAAAGTTATGGACATACATAGGTCAAATACCTTGATGTTTTTATTTCAGACGGAATCAACGAAGTAACTTACATTAGAAGATGCCAAATGATTCCTTATGAAAAGGAAGTTGGCACTTGTTACGATGCAGTCGCCCGAGGACTTTCATTGGATTTCTGCGAGTATTGCGAATATGACGGGTGCAATTCTGCAACTGGATTGAAATTCAATGTCGTTTTGGCCAGTTTGGTGCCTCTGGTAGTGATGTGGGCTTTCCTTTCGTGAAGGAACTGTTTGAGGAGCGAGTTACCAACGAGCCTTTGAGTCAAAATTTATTTAAAACTTACTTACACCGTCCAAATATTAAGTGAAACTGAAGAAAAAGTTATGTTTAGGTTTTTAATGAAAATATTAGTTTTAAGCCTGTGTTCTCATAGTTTATAGTTACATATTTTGTTTTTTCTCTGTATGTATAAATTGTGATCTAGTGGAAGCCTTGTGCTTGTTGATTGTATTTTCAGATTGAAGTATTGCAATAAAAAATTTAGAATTGTTGAGTTTACATTTTTATTATAGTGGTTCAGCTTCTTCGGAAGTTAATGACTTACACCAGATTTTTTCAAAAATCTATAGGCTTCTTTTTTTACTAGTTCAGGATTTTATTTGCTCCTCTGTAGCACCACCTCGGGTAAGTTTTCTACCAATCATATTCTTGACACCCCAGCACTTTTCTCCAAGATAGTAGTCCACCTCCACCGCTTTCACTGTACGCTTTCTTGTCCTACATTGTGAACAAGTCAATATTTCCAATATTTAAATAGATTTTCCGATTTAATTATTCAATTTGAACATCCGTGCAATAACAAGGAATGTAGCAGTAAAGGGTTCAATTAAGTTCAAAAGTACCCAGTGATGTACTCGAATAAGCCCCAAATTGTCGAATCGGCATTTTGAAGTAAAGCAGTATTGATTTGTTGAAATATGCGTGGCTATCATTATTTTATTTACTTTGAATAGTAGAATGTTCATTGAATAGATATCAGTTCAAACCCTCCTGGTGCATAAAGAGGTAGTGCTGGTAGCATAGAAACTTTTTTTGGGAAAAATTTCGGTGCATTGCCAGTCTACCTCCTTGGCACCAGTTGCCAGCTTTGTTTCATATTTGGTGAAGACGCTTGGTTCGAACCCGGGATCTTCCTAGTCGTCACTCATCCTGGTTCCAGCCCCGACGTTATCAAGGATCACAACCCCGGCGGACATTCATTGAGCCGTTCACATGCAAACGAAGTCCGCTGACCTCCTGAGAATCGCCGTCCCAGCAGTTCCCCGATCAACAGCTGAATTCAGTAGGTTGTTGATCAAGCAACGCCCCGTGGTATGCATAGACCAGCAGATTCCTCTCTGTTGAGGTAGTCCCGACTGTAGTAAAACTATACGGTGGCACGAACAAGCGTGATCGGTATCATTTTTTTTCTATCGGCCAAAGTAATCTCGCTATTTGACCAGTTAACGCTGGTGGTGATATTTCAAGAATAAGGTGAATATTCTTGTACCCGTTAACGCTTGTGTACATATTTAACTTTTCTGATCGCTAGTTGCCTAACTCGTATTTCCTTTATTGTCCGTTTAGTCAGTGTTCGACCCCGTAGGTTAGGACTGGAAGGCCACTCTGGTTAAAAACGTTTCTCTTAAGGCAGTTAGAAAGCTCCGCCTTGAACACATATTTGAGATTCTTTACTTCGAAGAATTTCTAGGGTCTGATTGTCTCTTCCAATTGAAATCTCGCGTACGAGGTATTTAAAGGATGTAGACGTTTCTTTAACCCTGATATCGTCAATGTATATGCCCTCACCGATCACGAGGTTTGTCAAGATCTTGGTTTTTGTGAATTTACCTGTTTTTGACTCTTCATTAAAGTTTTTAACATTGAGATGGCATCATCGAGTCGATCGGCTATGAGGACTTTAACGTCGACAAATCTCAAGTGAGTCTTTCACAGTTTATATTCACACCTATATTGCCCCAGTTTGATTGTTTGTACATGTACTGGAGAACAGTATTGAAAAGTTTTGGTGAGTTATTGTTTTGGTAAAGAGCTTGTATACATGTGAAAGGAGACTTATGGGTCTATGGGTTTCCGGTATTCGTTATTTTTTGTGTAATAATATAACTGCATTCATTCAGAGGGCGTAGTTCCTTTTGAGAGGCATGCATTGAAAAGAGTTTTTGTGTCCTGCAGCATTTAGTTTGCTCCCATTTCAATTGTCTTGATAACTAATCTGTGCTCTCGTGGGGTCTTGTTTGTTCTCATCTCGGAAAGGGGCTCCATTCATTTCGCTTACTGTGATCTCTGGGGTATCTTCCGACCCGACAGGTGGTCAATTTTTGACCGTTCGCAAATTAGGAACTTATACGCAACAATGCCAGCATTTAATAACGTTTGCGAAGGCTCAAGAATTGACCCCCAGATGTTCCTTCTGTTTGTTTTCCCATTGCCTTGTTAATCTCTCAGCTTGCAGATATCCTTCTTGCCTTATGAACATTTCTTCTTGAGTACTTTTGGGCCTCTGTTTTCCTGTATGATCTTATTTAATATGTTCCCCGAATTAAATCTTCAATCGTCGTTTCTCACAGCTTTTGCAATTTCTTTATCGAATACTCGTAGTTGCGCATAATTCTTATCATATTTATTTCTTCCTTCATTTCCGCTCTCATAAGCTCCTTAGTATTCTGACTAATATTCTCATCTTTGGTTTTCCTTCTTGGGCAGTGAGCCTTCTCAGCCGATTTGATGCTGTTGTTGTCCTATGGATGCGTCCAGTTCCTTGATGTTGTTGATACCTCCATCTTCTGAATGTTCAATCTCGCCTAGTACTTCAGCTATTTTATTTTCGTAAGACTTCGAGTTTTCAGGAGGTACCCATTTGTGGCACTTAGTTTTGACATGACTTTATTCGTTCCTTTTTTAGGGCTACTTTTGCTATCGTTTGGCGATCGCTACTAGTTGTGAAGTTGTTCAGTACTGAGAGGTCTTGGACTATTTCTCTGTTGTTCGTGAAACAATAGTCTATTTCGTGTTTATGTTTGCCATCCGGGCTCATCCAGGTCCATTTGTTTTCGGTTTTTTATTGAGGAAAGAGTTAGAAAAAGCCAATATTTCGTGCTGTTGTATGTAATTCAACAGTGAACATCCTCTCTCGTTGCGTTCTCCGTATGCAGACAATAGCAGATATGCTCGATATGTATTGTAATACTCCACAAACAGATGCAGCAATCTGCCATTTATAACTTTCGCTTATAATACATCAATTCATGACTCAATACGGTTTGGGTTAGTTTGGATGTTCAAATTCCCAAGAGAACCTGTGTTGCCAGCAGATCCAATGCTGATGGATGCAGAAGAAAATGCACAGACTCATACGAAGGCGGCAACAGTGAATCCAAATATTTTTTAAAGAGAATCGAAAGATTTTTTGAAACGAAGCAAAATCCTCTTTTGAGGGTTATATAGTGAGGTATCAGTTTATAAGTAGTGATAGATCATAAACTTACCAAAATGTTGAGTTTGGTAAATGTTACAAATATCTGTATAGCATACAGTTTTCATTTAAAGCATAAGGGACCAATGCACGTGGAGGGGTCAACAAGTCAATAAGTATTTCCAATATTTTAATAGATTTTCCAATTATTCAATTATTTAATTTAAACATCCGTGCAATTACAAGGAATGCAGGAGTGGGTAAGGGGTTTAACCAAGTTCAAAAGCACCCAGTGATGAATTCGGATAAACCCCAAATTTTCGAATCGGCATTCTGAAGTAAAGCAGTACTGACTTGGTGAAATATGCGTGGCCATCATTATTCTATTTACTATAAAAAATAGAATGTTCATTGAATAGATATCCGTTCTTACACTGGTCCGTCGAGAGGTGATGCTGGTAGCATAGATTTCGGAAACATTTCGGTTCCTTGTCAGATCCCCTCTGATACCAGCCGTGCTCTCTCTGCTCCAAATAATTATATATTAGTATTGTGGCGGATGAAAATGAAGTCGGTAACAGTCGCCAAGCCCTTTATTTGCGCTACGCGTTACCGTTGTGACAATATCACATCACCAACTCTTCGAATATTCGTCCCAGCCTTATTTTTATATGAGTTGTTGATCACACTTCAAACTCATCAGGTATCTCACAACTTTTTTTCCATTGAATCTCACTAATTGAATCAGGTGAATTAATCCACTAGTTCAACCTACACAAACACCATAGTCAATCACTGAGTTCTTTGCATCTTTGTTCACTGCCTTCGAGTATTTTAGATTGATCCGGAAGACCCCATTTTCTATGAAAATCATAAAGCCTTTTCATAATCAATCCCAGGCCATAAGAGCACTGGAGACTTGATGGTGGAGGCTGCAGAGTAAAAGATGTGGAACAGACGCCGCTTCTCCGGCTCCTTCTCCAAAGTGTGGACCCGGTTCGGCAGCTGATCCTATGAGTTGACAATAAGTAAAAGATATGAATAGGCTTTGGTGCCTTTCTTATGCCATAGGGCGGGCTTTAACTGTCCTGAATTTATCACGTTTTTGTATTCTTGGAGTTTTTCACTTTGACTGAAATTTGGAGTTATGGCCAGAGGGCACTGATGGAGGAATAGTAAAAGATGGATAAGGAGTGACATGAAATATGTTCAGGCTTTCTCAAACAATATTGTGGGCTTTAGGCTGCTTTATCTGCCATGTGTTTATTTTTGTAGAATGTAATGAGTAAAAGAGACAGCACGTTTTGTGCGGTCATTAATTCGCATCACCCATAAAGAAGTATTTTCACCTCTAATTTTTTATTGTTTGATTCAAAGTTTGGCGGAAGTTGAAATTTGTCTCTTTAACTGAAGTCGGGCATTGCTTATCAGCAACTACCCTTAAAAATGTTATCGGGGTGGACAGTACACAGATTTTTTTATGATAGTGACGGAAACGGTAATCTTAGCCTACTAATACTTAAACCCCGGTATAAAAAAATAGTGCTAGGGAAAAAAGCTATATTCAAGTCTGTAATGGACGGACATTTTTACAACTATTGCTTCTCAAAGAATGAGAATTATTTAAAAATTACCAACTATTATTTGACCGGACGGTATCATCAAAATGAACACACATTTACTAAGCTACAATAAAAAACTAAAATATCAAAATCACTTGAAGTTATGCGGTATTTATACATGTACTTACTATACATTTAAATGCAAAATCAATCTTTATATAAGTCGAGATTCTAAGTTTAAAGGCACTTGTACATCTTTGTATAAGAGATTTAGAAGAGTTTTTAGAAAACTTATCGTAATAGTTGCAGCCAAAATATTGAGCATATAACTGATAACCCTATAACTACTTTTGATATGGCATTGTGAGAAGAAGTGTTACAGCCATCTTTACTATTACACGTGCAATATTCCATGAAAATATTGTACGTTCCCGTTCTCATCAAACAGAATCTCTCGTCACCTTTTATTCCTATTTCTCCTAAGAAGGCACAGCTCCTGAAGTACTTCCAAACTCCGTTGACTAGAAAAAAATCGGTGAAATATAATAGTCAAGATCCCATCGCACCCCAAAGGGGTTCCCACAAATTCACATGTTCGTGTATAACTACTACTGCCACATGCACAAAAGGATGGATGATGCGATAAACGGTGGAAAAAGAGTGAATATATGTGAATGACATGATGATCTATGTCATAATGAATGAAATGAGAATGCCGACAAAGAACGGAAAGAAGAGTTGAAAGATGTTTAATATGAAAAGAGTTCTTAAGGATTATGACATGCATTTACGTGCAGGCCATGGCGTCATATTAACATGGATGGCGGAAAAATAGCACAGGAAAAATCACTCCAAACCTATCCAATGTCTAATCAATGGTAATGAGAGTTGATGGTCGGTAATCAGAGTTTCGCAAGTACTTAATCTTATTGATCTAACGCATGATAGTTATAGGTGTCATTATTGATGTCATTTCCGACAAGTTAAGTGTCAAATAACACACTAGTGTGTGATAATCCTTAACTCACTAGTCACTATGGATTATAACTCACGTTCACGTGGCAAACAAACGACCTATCACGTTCCCTTGGCAACCAAACAAACAACCTAATTTGACCACAATATAAGCATGTCACTGTCTAGTTTTTCTGACTGACATTTATATTTAATCATTATTATCTCATATGAGAACGATTCCTTCCATTTGTTGGATAAAACATTGTATGCCACTCGTGTATTATGCTTCCCAAGTCACTTGAGAATGTATAAATCTTTCACGCGTGACTTATTTTCGACATAATGCAGTGGTACCATAAATAACTATTATTTATAGCCGATAACTTTCCATCGAATATCCCAAATTAACTAAAAAATAAGAATATTTTAGACCAATACAATAGAGGTCAACATTCTTTGATTTTTGATGATAACAAACATGTTTTAAATTAAGAATGAATGGATTTGACTGGTTGACCAGTTATGATGATCTCAAGTTCAGAAAGAAATATCATGTTTTGTTTTGTTCTTTCCTTATAAATACAATGAATTCAAATACAAATAATAATAATTGTAACCACAGAACACATATTACACAAAGTTTAGAAGGCAAACTGACGTATACAATTTGACGGAACAATGCGCCACGGAATTCAGTGGATGCGAATCGAACTATCAGACTTGGAAAATGAATTATTAAAGATTTCTGCAATCAATTATACAGATTTCTATACATAAAAGCACTGACTTTGACTTTGGAACTGTCTTTATTTGTTAAATATTGACAAAAACCATAAATAAATATGTAGTTTTTTTGGTTTTCCCTTAAATGTCCGGAACCAGGTCAGTGTGGGCTTCCCTAGATGATCTGTTCTGCGCTGCGGGGCGCTGACCCTGAGTGATGGTGACTTTGAGAAAATGCCACTCACTCCGGAGGTCTGGGGAAGCGGTGCATGGCTCCAGGTGGGTTAGGACGGCTGTTACGAACCTCTTCAAGAAACACTTCTTCTGTTTCTTCTCCTTTGTTCGTTCTTTTAAAGATGGTGTCACTTAGCCTCACAGTTTGATGTGTTGTGGTGTGCTCTAGGGGAAATCTTATTTGTTCTGGCAAAAAGTTTTTTGCTTCTGTGGCTTCCCTTATTTTTTGGAGGATGCATTTCTCCGCCACTTTTCAAAGCATAAAAGACAACATGAAGATAGAAGGCGACGTTTAAATGACGTCCTTTGTCATCATGACAAGCTAACAAGCTGTCATGTGGCATTCCACATACCGCCATCTTCTCGAGATTTAACGAGCTTCAGGCACATCAGCGCCTCTCCGTGGATGCGAATAAAAGCTTTCACTTAGAGCCCGCCCTTCATTTACGTGTTTGTTCTGAACTTTGTATATGTGTTCTGTGACTGTAACTGAACTAAGAAAAAATGTATTGTAAAACTCGCCTGGATTGACATTCATTTCCTACAAGTATGAAGGTTTGTGGCACGAGTCGAAATGAGTTCTACAATTTACTATTTTGGCTCTGGTACACTTCTGGACCCCTCGAATTTCGCACTTCTAATGAATTTATTTGAAAGATATCGTAAAATCTTGTACGTTTGTGCAAAAAAATTTATGAAAAAAAAAATAATAACGCTCCTGCCCATATGGCTGCTCCTGCCCGAGTAAAAAGGTACGCTCCTGCCCAGCGTAGCCGGTGGATGTTCTCTTAAATATCGTTCAAAAAGGTTTTTGCATTGAATAGTGGTCATATCTCTGGACTTTTGAAGTGTCGTATTTTTTTCAAAACCTCATATTCCATAAATTTTTTTGTTCAAATCTCCTTTATAACCTATTCTCTATCTATTGTATAAAAGATAAAGTAAAAATTCGTGGGTTTCTAATATGTACCAGACCCTACTATTTTTGCTCATTTTTCAGTCACCGACATGAAGAATTGTTGGTTATTAAAAAAAAAAATAAAAATCAGGAATTATCAACGGCCCATATTGATAAAAAGGAAAAATTATACAGGGTGTTGAGATAAGAGTACAGAGCGGCTTTATCTCGACAGTGGTGAGACCTAGATGTTGAAGTGAGGAAGAGAAATGTCTGGACATTATTTTGAAGTTCGAGATCCGCCCTTGCCAGGGGGCGTAAATGTAATAATAATAAGATGATCTATTTTCAATCACTTCCCTTGTTCTCTTTATTCATAGATTTTTTTCCTTAAACCTCTGGGTCTGTATTAAACATATACATAAATTTTTAAAAATATCTCGAAAAATACCCTAGTTTCAGTAGATTTTGAAACATAGTATTTCTGTCTGCTTGCACCTTTTTCAAAATTAACGAAGGGTTTTTTGTTTTCTCAAAAAGTTGATCTAGATAAAACGTGTGGAGTTTTTGTCAAAATATCAGTTTTCTGGTTCTTTCGAAAACCTTTGGATTGCTTTTATCAAAAAATATTATCCAGATTAGAACAATTATTATTGTGCATGCACTCAATATATTTTCGGCTTAAAAATCAAAATCTCCTTCTACTAAAAAAAAAAAACATATATCTTTGAAAACTTGCGATGGTGTAATCATTTTTTCTACTTTTTGAAAAAACTAAACTTTTGAACTTTGATTTCACTTCTTCATAGCCACACAGAATTCATGCACGAAACGACGTTTCTACCTCCATCAGAAGCCACCATCCCGTTATTTTTTCAAACACGGAACTGCACTTTGTTCATAGATTCTACTAGTTATTCTGATGACGACGGAATATGAAACGACGTTTCAACGAGAACCCTCAAGCTTATGCAAACTCCAAATTTGAAACTCAGCAGCGTACAATGGTAGTTTGCTTTATTATTTTATATCATATCTTTTCAGTCGATCTGATTTTGTTCTCTCACTAACTACACGCCTCAAAACTCGTAATAATTATCGCATATTTCGAAAATATTGTACAAAATACCATTTGTTTTCGGGTCACCCAAAAAAAAGTTTATTGATTGACCGATTTGGTTCGAGTTATTTTTACAATTGTGGAACTTGACAAACTGTATCTTCTATCTAACAAGGCCTTCTTTGCCACATCTCAGGACCAAAATTGTGACAAATAACATTGGCGATTTTTCTTGAAAAAATCTGTGTACGCCATTGGATTCGGCATCCCTCAAAACGGGCCCATTCCAACTTTTACCAGAAAATATGAATTGGTGGTAGTGAAGAATGAAGTAGTGGTAGTGCCAGTGGCGTGCTAAGATTTTTTCAACATAAATCGCTGTGGTTTATTATTTTTTTGTACATAAGAACTGGCAAAGTTGACTTTAGATTTTGATTTTGTATGAGCGAGGTTATTTTTGGTGAGAAGATACAGTTTGTTAAGCTTTACGATTGAAAAAAAACTCGAGTTGAATCGGTCAATAAAAATAAAAAAAAATTTCACGGTGAGCCGAGAATAGATGGTTCACACTGTATAACACAAAATACTTTGGTATTTATAAAATTAATACACTGAAAACCAAAAACACCGATCATCGAAAATTTGCAATCATTATTTTGGAATGATAAGTATCAACTTGAGTAGTTGAAAATCTCGATTAAATCCAACCAACTTTAAGTAGCAAATTTTTAATGATTATTATGTACAGAGTGATCCATTTTCAGAGACAGGGTGCCAGTTCTCGTAAACTATTCATCGTAGAGGCTTGCGGCAAAAAATTTTATCACTAAAACGGCCAAGAGAAAAACCTGGAAAATATTTTCAAGTTTCTGAAATGGTCGCTAGGGGGCGTAACAACCAACACCAAGTAGAAAATAGGATTTTTATAGAATTTTGTCCAATGGAAATATATCGATGAGCTCATTTTTCGGATTTACTGACTATTTACCTACACTTTTTGTCTAAAAGGTTTTTTTCTATCTATCATAATAAAGTGGTGGGGGAAGCTCAATTGTTTTTTTAAACAAACGGAGATTTCTCCCGTTTCGCTAGACCGATTTTAACGAACTTGCGCTCATATGAAAGAGAATAGTCTGCGCTATAAAATGCTCATTTGCTTTTTAATTTGTGACATTCTCCGTCGCCGCTAGATGGCGTTAACTGAAATGGTAGCATATTTTTGAGTTTTTTCCAAAAAATTCAAATGTAATGGTATATTCATTTTTATATATTTTAAAGAGGATACATTTTTTTATTAAAAGATTGGAAAAAAAAACAAAAAAACAAGCAAAAAAATTAACGATTTTTTTTTGTTTTTTTTTTTGTTTTTTTTTTATAGTGTCATGTCTCATTCATAGTTGCCTAATGTCAAAGTTAAATTTTGATTTTAGATTTTTTATTTGGTTAGTTATTTGGTTGAGATTTGGTATATTAGGTATATAAGGATGATTTGACACGCAAAATTCAAATCTTGCCTTGGTTTGGTTCTTACCTTGGTTCTTACTAGAAGAGGGCGCCACTTACACCTTTTAATTCATTCAAATAGTCATAACTTTGTACACACCCGAGTACACACCCGTACATTCTTTTAGAATTGGAAAAGTGTTTTCTTCGTCCTTTGTACACAAAAAAAGGTATACTATGTAGAAGTGACTGGGAGAAACCTTTTCCAAGATATTTACACTTGAAGTAAAGCATGAATGTTGTTTTCAATGGCAAATTTTGAAAATAATGATGAGGGGCTTTGAAAACGGCGTAATCATGGTAATTTTGACAGTTTGATTTAATGTTCAATGCGAGGTTCAATGTTTCTTGATTAAAAAAAAATCTAATTTTATATTTTTTCTAAAGTTTTTAAAACATTTTTGTAATATTTTTTCCTTGATTTTTTCCATTTTTCTTGTTTTTTTTTTTAATAAGAAACATTGAATATTGAGTCACTTCTCAAAATTACCATGACACCCTGTATTAGAAATATACAGGGTGCTACAAATTCGAGGCTAATTATGGGGATCTCGTAAACCGCAATAGATACAAATTTGTTCGAATGGGGTCAAAGTTGCGTATTTTGATGCTCAACAAAATGCCGTTTTGAAAGCCAAGAAATTCCGACTTCCATTTGAACGAATGAATTTGTATCTATTACGGTTTACAAGATCCCCATACTTAGCCTCCAATTTGTAGCATCCTTTATATTTCTAATACGGATTTGAGATACCCAAAAAGATGCAAATTCAAGTATTTAAAGATAAAAAAAAAAAAATGTTGATGCCTGCTCTGCGAAATTGATACACCCTGTACTTATATTGGAAAACATTTTCACAAACTGCACTGGAGCATCCTGTATTCAAATCCATTTTGCTCATTTCGATATCTTTAACGGTTCAGGCGCAATTAAGCTTTCCCGTTCAAATGAATCACCCTGTAGGAACCTTATTTTACTCCACCCAAGCGTTTAACATTCACCCAATAGATAATAATAAATATTCTTTCAATAATAACTCACAAGATTCCAAATTTGAGTAGTCAAGAAATTGAACCGGACAAATGAAATTTTATTCCAATTCAATCTTAAAACCTTTTCAGTTTTACATAGATTTTTTTTTCAAGTTGTAGGCCTCGTTGTAGGCAGTATCATGATAATTTTTCATAAACCGAGCTTGCTGAACACTTTGTGGAAGAACATTAGAAGGTAATGATGAAATCATTGTCATGAAACACATCTTTTCCCAACATAAGACAAATACCGAGACCAATACACATTTTTTTGAAGAGAATCATGCAATTTGCGGCAATAACGAAACGGAAAAGAATACCTTTTTGTCTGATTTTTCTGCACATGGAAGCCTTCTGAGTCTTGTAGTCATTCACATCATGAATATAGTCAACAGGCTTTACTTGATCACAGTCAGTTATAGCGAACGTCTTATTATCGAAGGGATCAGCACATTTCGAGTCAGCGTCTGATCTACAATCCCAGCACTTTATTGCTGAGCCTGGAAAATTAATTAAAACACTCGTTTACAAATTAAAGCCCATTAATGAAAAACTATAGCGTTGGGTGTGGATCATCAAATAAACTTGAGTATGTACCTATTAAGTACTTACATGCATTTATAAATACAACACTGAAAACAAAACTTGATAATATAATGCTAAGTTGAGAGATTTGAGTCATTTTGTGCGAAATATTTGAAAAACTTAATAGAAATTAAAACCGATGTGATTTGTTTACAACATCATTGATTAATGACACCAAGGTTATTAATCAATGTACAACATTCCAGTCATTTGAGTCACATGTCACATGTCATGCTTCAACAGTCAATACTGTCATTAGTGGCAATCCTCAACACCGGTGAAGTGAGACGAGTACGGGCCTATGACATGTAGCAACAGAACAAAATTATTGTATTCATAATATAAAGAACTGGGAAACTTTTATTTCGTAATAATCCATGTATCAAGAAAACAAAATGTTTAGAGACTTTTTTTGTAAGTTTAATTCTGCAATTACAATATTTCAAAAGAACTTCAGAGGCAACAAACTGACGTCATATTCGGTATTCCTAACCTAACTATAATTTTGAAATTGACGTCATCGTAAAACATTAGATTAAAAACAAACATTCCAACTGATTTTGCTTAGGCTAGATTTTTTATTTATAAATAAGATATCGGTATCAAAAACTATGAGTGATTCAAAATTGTTGTGCTTTTTTAGTGCCTTTGTAATTTTAAGTTTTATTCCCGTTGGTGAGTAATGATTAAATTTGAGTGACCACACCTCATAAAGACCTAGACCAGGGAACCCAATTTTTATTCTCGGATCTAAACCTGAATAAATATGTTGTTAACTTTATGGATTATTTGTTTCTATCTTCAAAAGGCTCATACTAGATCATTGTGTGAGTTAAGGTGGAAAACGTTTGGTGTTTTTGTTTTAAATGAGTTCTCTTCTGATGAACTTGTCTTTTCTCTAATAAATCCCCGAGTAAATCCTCAATAGACAGCATTCTAAGGCTGATGAGTAGCGAAATGAGTAGGGACACCTGGGACGAAACTCCATTAATCTATCATTTCGGCCTACAGGAAATAATTCCTCCATACTCAGACCATCACAGTCCACCGATCTGGCTGAAAAATCCTGAATTTAAAGTTAATTCATGTGTATTGATTTTTTTGGGTCTGGTACATATCAGGACCCCTCGAATTTGCACTGTTTTTTTGATAGAATGGATAGACCGAAGGATAGACAATGGATATAAAAGCCATGTGAATAAAAAAATTATGGAAGATGGGGTTTTCAAAAAAAATCAATACTTCAAAAGTCTGCAAATTCGACGATTTTTCAAAATAGTAAATGCGAAAACTCATTGAAAGTTATCTTTGAGTGACACAAAAATGACACATGCAATACCATGTTGCCAAGATGTGACATTTATAAGAGTTATTTGTGAAAATGAAACAATAACTAAGTATTTTTGTCGAATCAAACCCAAAAGTAAAATACTATACATATCATATAGAGAGATGATCAGCGACATCATTTATTTTTGCCAAACTAACCCAATCTTACCCAAAAGTAAATTATACCCTCGAGTATACCATATTATTATCATCTAGAGCTGAGGTCACTGGAAACACCGCATACCGCATCACTCCAACAGAGAACGACATGAACGCCATCATTGACACTTATATGGCGTACTATGTCAGAAATTCACTGTAGAAATAAATTTGTTTATTTTCATTTTAAAATACGATCCCTTCATAGACTCCTATAGGCTTGATAAAAAAATAATATTGCTATCGCTGCATTATTTTATTAAAAAATATAATGCTCGATATAATGTCAATGTGAAAATTACTATACAATGTAGGATATTGCTTGCTTTACAAAGGTAATTGAAACAACATTTTTTGCGTTTTTTTTTTGTTAATTATGAATATTCCACATTTTTTTTTGTACAAACCTTCAAGATTTCCTCGAGATTTCACGTTACCTTTCAAATAAATTAAGTAAAAGGGCGAAATTTGAGGGGTCCTAAAGTGTACCAGAGCCCTTTTTTTTAAATTTCATGTTGATTTTTTCTCGTTTGTTTTTCGGTTTTCATATGAGGATATTTATCGTAAGTATGTTGTTATTGAATACATTTTTTGCGATTTATTTGGTCTAGCATGGGTAACGAGATAATAGGCTTCTCAATGCATAACAAACAACTTGATAGCAATTTAGCAGTTGAATGGTTAATGTTGAATGTTTTCATGAAAAAAAAAATAAAATATAGTTTGGTACAGACCAGGGTACAGACACATTTCAGGAGGTGACGAATCCAGTGGCATACGCAAACTTTTTCTTAAATAAATGCTAATAAAATTGCGTAGAAAATAGTTCAAACTTGAGAAGCAAACATGAGGCAATCATCCAACCCAAATACATTACAATCTATCCAAAATTCATTACAAATCAAACTTCTTGGATGAATTAAAAAAGTTGGGTTCGAATATGAAAAATAAAAAGTTGATGATGATCGCGAGAATTCCAAACGTCGGATATCAATTTCGACGAAAATGTGTCATTCGTTTTCAATTATCTCTTCAAATAAATTCAGGTCAAAATAAAGAAGGATTTCGTGAAAATATTTCCGGAAGTCTTCGGAATTTTCCAAGTTTCAAAGCGGCATTTTTTTGAGATTCAAATTGCTCCATTCAACCGACGTTGTATCTCTTATGGTTATAGAGTTAACAATGCTATACAGGGTACTTCCGATTAAGTCGGCACCAAGGTTGGCACTATTGCTAACTTCTTTATTATTGAAAATACGAGGTCGTTTGAATGAGAGAACTAGTATTTTTTTCTGTGGATTATTCTCAGGCTGACAAAAAAAACATTTGAACAACGCGTTCTCGATCTTTTTCAAAAAACCTTTTTTTTAATGGGACACCGTGTATATTTAAATCATAATTGATCAGCCACTCTTTTCTGAACATAAAAGGCCTCGTAAAAGGCTATGATTTTTTTCCTGAAACCAAAGTTACAAGTTTCAATGATTTAATTGTTTCAAGATCAGCTTAACAAACATAATACGTTTAGTAGGTTATAATAAGTAAAATAGCAAATATGGCAACCGATATGAATTATTTTGTCAAAGTTTCAAATTCCATGGCAAAGTTTCTAAAACATTAAAAATAGGCATAACTCCGCTATTTTTGGTTCTAAGAGAAAATTCATAATAACCTTTTATGTTCAGGAAAGAGTGGGCAATCGATAATAATGAGAATTTACACGGTGTCCCATTAAAAAAGTGTATTTTTTCAAATAAATGGAGAACGCGGTGATCAATTGTTTTTTCTCGAGTTTTTTCTGTTAATACCACGTTAATCAGCGGAAAAAATACTACTAGTTCTATCATTTAAACGACATATTATAATATGCTAAATATTTTAAGCTTTTTATCAAAGAAGTTATACCTCAGAGCAAACTTGATAAAATGAAACAAAACATATAGCCAATGTGGAATGTGCTTGGGTTCTGGACTAAAAAATGAAAAATAGGCTGTACCTTGGGCTGGACATAATAGTTGGAGTTAATTATACTAGAATTATTAATAAAAAAGTTTCTTGAAATATAATTTAGCACAGTCAAGATGTCGGTTTTCCAAAAAAATAATTCCAAACAGAATGATATTTTCAGGAGTGCTTGTGGACTGCCTCCCAAGCATATATTCAACCAAAAAATCTGACTCGAAGTCATTGTACGTCTCGTGGTACGTTTTACGCCGAGTTTTGCGCTGAAGAGGTGGTTTCCTAAATATTTTCTTACAACAAAATGGCCTGGATATAAGTTATAGAGGACTGAAAACTGAACAACTTTGCCTGATAACATTTTATGATAGCTCTAATACTAAACGAGTTACAGCACATCAAATGACAAAAATAAGCTAACAGGGAGTGGTTTTGAAAATATTTTTTTACAAAACAAATACCTGGATGAAAGTTTCAGAGAATCAAAGACTGAACAACTTCTTCTTGAACTTTTTTCATGGTTCCTAAGAAAATGTTTTAGACCAACCCCCGATGCCAGCGGAATTTTGTCATTTGATGCGCTGTAACTCATTTAGTGTTACATCTGTCAAAACATTTTATGAGGCAAAGTTGCTCAGTTCTTGATCCCCTATAACCATTATTCAGGTCATTTTGCTCTAAAGAAATGTTTAGGAAACCACCTCTTCAGCGCAAAACGTACCAGGAGTACGAGTCAGATTTTTCGGTTGGATGCTCAGGAGACAGAGCCCACAAGTATCCCTGAAAATATCATTCTGTTTGGATTTTTTTTTTTTACCGAGCCTTAAGCCGACGACAATTTCACTGAGTTGATTGACTAAATTAATATTTAGTGTGATAACCTCCAGCCCCGCCTCCAGCATAAACTGCAGCTTGTATTCTTCTTGACTCGATTCAATTTTCAATTGTTTGTCTGTCAATAGTTTCCCTAGGTTGAGTGAGTTTTTCGAACAGTACATTGGAGTTTTTGAATGGTCCACATTCACGAACTCTGCGATCCAGATGTCCTCATAAATTTTCAATAGGATTTAAACCTGGACTTTGAGCCAGCTTCGATATCGAGCCATTCCCTTACAAGCTTTGAAGCATGCTTTGGATTATTATCATGTTGAAAAATGATATTCAAAGGCATACGAACGAGTATGGCTCCATTACGTCAACGAGAATATCTCTGTACAGAAATTTGTCCATTTTCTCTACTACTCGAAGAAGAGGCCCCACACAATACCAAGGAAAGCAGTCCCATATCATTACGTAACCACCTCCATGTGCAATTGTTGATCTAACGTAGTCCTCTGGTCGCCTAACATGTAAAATAGCATCACTATAAAACAGATTGTATTTGGATTCGTCACTGAATAACACTTTTTTGTCGGTTGTCCATTTAACTCCATGCAAAAATTAAGATTTTGTCCAAATAAGGTTATCCGAAAGCTCTCGTGAGTCCTGGAACCACACAGGGTTCAGTAGATCGGCAGACGGGGCTCCATTGAGTGGACGAGATCACCAGACTTAAGTCCTTTAGATTACTTTCTTGGTGGACATTTGAAAAGTAACATGTTTAGAACGGAGCCAGATTCCATTCAAGATCTTCGAGAGCGGATTACAGCTGAACATAGACAAATAACTCCAGACAAATGTGAAGAATAAATCCAAACAAAATCTTTATCATTGTATGGAGTTGAATGGACAATAGTTTTAGCGCTAACTACCCGAGTTACTACCACATTGACCTTCCTCTTTATGTTAATTCAATTTTTACTCTAACTTCAATGTTCGTGTAACTGTAAGTTTTTAAATACTCGGAGAGTTGTTTTTGATTTTAAAGTGAAGTCTTTCTGCTATGGGAACTATGATTTTATTAATTCTTTATTTCATTTAGGGCCGATAGAATTTCTCCATAGATAACTAGATTAACCACAGTAAACGCCAAACCATTTCCGAATTACGTCATCAATGCCACCAAGCGCGTTGTTATGTGATTTGGTGGTGACCAAATGTCGAGACCAGCAAACTTCATAACAACGCGCTTGGAGGCATTAATGATATAGTTCGGAAACCGTTTGGCGTTCACTGTACGTTGACTGGGGTTAAGGTAAAACATGAACCAGAAAAAAAATACGATGATCAAAACTTTATTTTTCAAAATAACCCTATCATATCTGATATATTGTTAGGATCGTAATAAATTTCTCTTTCAAATAAGAATAAAATTTGATATGGTTTCCACTTTAAAAAACATAACCTAATATCATATGTTAAAAATGACGGTTGTCACGAAATAGTACATTTTGTATCAAGGGCGGAAAGTAGATGATTTTGACGAGGGTATAAGTAGCAGCACGAGCGAAGCGAGGGCAGATATTAGCCGAGTCAAAATCATCTTTCGTCCGTGGTACAAACAGTGCTTTTTGTACAACCAGTTTGTAATAATTTGAAAAAGAATAATTATGAAAATCAAAAGTAAATAATCGATACACTGCACTACACTGCTGACAAGTCAGACAACTAACAAGTTTAATAACAACTGTCAAATCATGGTTACAATAGGTGTGTTCCCGGATTCTTTTGTGGTGCGGATTCATTGTCACCGAGATTGTCACGTGATTGGTTCCTTTTAGTATGCTAGGCTGTCACGTGGTTATTAGATTCAGAGGCGTTGGGATCCAAGGAACCGTTGCTAAGCGACCTACTTTTGCGCCCGCGGGCGCGAAAGTACTCTTAGGCCCGGCTGCCAAAATTAGCGACTTTCCGCCTGCTTTGCGTGCATTGAAAAGTGGACTTTACGTGTAGGTTGTACAAAAAATATTTTAATGTCTTTTTATTAGGAGTAGAATTTACTTTAACTTTTGTATTTAACCTTTTTTCTACAATTAATATTCGCGAAGCTAGAGCGTTTCAAAAATTCGCCCAAATACTGTTTCTTTGGATTATCTCTTGACAGCTGTCAAATTTTTTAAAACCCAAAATTGTATCACAAAACATCCCAAATGTTTTGAGTAGAGCTTACAAAATTGATCTCTGCTCATTTAAACTGTCTCGTATCTACTATTGTTCAGAGATACCTGTACTAAACTACTAAACATTGAAAAAATCCACTCTCTATAATAATATGTTTCCTTAGAGCGTTAGTTATTACAGTTTTAATGAGTTCTTCTTGGTAAGTGTGGGTTAGTTTCTTTATGTATCGTATTACTTTAGCCATATGTGTACAAAATATTATCATCTAACTTAAAAATCCTATGCAACTATCATAATTTCTATCAGGAGAAGCGGTAAGATGCTACCAGTGCGCCAGTTCTGAAGAACCAAAGGGCGAAGACAAATGTGGTGCATATAAAAAATTTGATAAACGCCATCATGTAGCAATCGAATGCAACAGTGAAGAAAGCCACATGCCTGGTACCTTCTGCACAAAGCTAACACAGCAAAGCCCCAAAGGATTCATATGTAAGAATTTCGTATATAAATAGAATTTCCTTCTTATTATTTACTATCCAGGGGACGGCAGGTGGCGGCAAGTTATTCGACGATGCGCCTCAGTGGCAGACACTGGAGTAACTGGAGTCTGTAATTGGGGAGTTAATGAAAATGGAGTTTATTGGGAGGAATGTTATTGTTCGGAAGATGAATGTAATTCTGCTGGAATCAGTGGCGTTTCAAAGATATTGTTGGGGGTTGGCTTGTTGGTGATCGTTTTGAGGACAGTTTAGGTTATTTGTTATGTTATGAGTATGCACGTTAAATAGTCTGACAAAACCACGGAGTGGTTATTACAAATCCGTCCAAGCATGTGTAATGTAATTGTGGGTGAATATACAGGGTGTTTCATTAATAATGCGAAAAATCAATTGTTGCCCGTAGCGAGTCTCACCAGGTATCAAAATATCGGCATCATTTCAAATATGATTTTCAAATAATAAAAATAAAACCTTGAATAAACCTGTAGCTCTATTAATGAAATACCAAGTAATCAATTCAAGGATTTCCGAGCATAAAAGCAATCAAAATTGGCTAAACATTGTTTTCTTACTATATTAGTATTTGTATTTGTACCTTTTTACATGTATGTGGATATATACAGTTTTGTACGATATTATTATCTAAATAAGGTAAATACAGTTATTTCAAATTGTGCTTAGTTCATCAAACACTTTTTCGATGTCTAGTTTACACGACCGTCTCCAAACTTATTAACTGGAATATGCAGCCTCCTATTTCTCTGGGTTCAACTCACTAGGTTTGCTTGTTATCGTCCACTAGTGCACACGAATTGACACTTTTCTACATTGTGGCGTTTGTTATGCGGTTAGTGCAAACAGTGTAGCGTGTTATAGCAGTGTACGATGCATATTAATGCACTAGTTACACCAGGTCAGGAGGAAATGTAACAAGTGTATCGTCGTGTAAATTGCGGTAAGGAGCCTATTTCGTGTATTTTGTAAAGAAAGCTTTTCTCTCAACCTAACCTAAAATAATGATCAAAGAAAGTTTGTAGTAAAAAATCAGTGTGGATCTGATCAAATAAAATACTCTTCGGTTGTACAAATTTGGCCAATTGTATGCTCTCAAAATTTAATATCCGAAAACGACGGCACTACAGTCTAAAAAAACTCTCTTATGCTTCTTGCGGTCCTGAGTATTTAAAATGGACCATTTGCATTTTTTTGGAATATGAAAAATATAAGGATTAGTGAGTACTGATGCCATTGATGTTTGGAAGATCAACCTGCGTCCTCTATTAATGTAGGAATCACCGATTAAAGAGCGTCAATCAACATCCACTACGTCACAGAATACATTATCTATCTCTGTCTGGCGTATTCACTGAGATGACTCTCTGGTGAGGGTAATATGGCCCCTCCCCGTTTTCGATTATACAGTGAAATTTGCGTTTTCTTTTTTATTTATTCAGTATATTTTTGGGTATTTTGGAAAAAAAAATCGGTGATGACTTTCTAATATTGTCTAGAATACGTATATAAATCTCCAAGTCATTTGAAAATGTATGCAAATTGTCCATCATCTTTAGAAATCGAACATAATAGAAGTATCTCCATCCTCGTCTATAATTTCCGACATCTTAATCCCCAATACTTTACTTTTTGAATAAAAATCCATCTGTGTTTGTACAATGTCTGTTTTTCGATTAGAATAACTGCACTAAATCTACTAACGCGTTTGGTGAATTTCCTTTACACTTTGTAGCCATGAGTTACCCCAGAAATCTGCACCACACTATCCTACACCGAAATAACAAACACACCTACTAAATTCCAGTAGCCTAGTTTACACCGATAACTGGTTTAGTTCGGTCCGGTAGGACCAAGTGGGTGGGGATAGTACGGTAGGATCAATGCTTGCTTCTCGCCTGTGTAACTAGGCTATGAGACTAGCCTAGTTTACACCGATAACTCGTCTAGTTCGGGCCGATAGGACAGGACCAAGTGGATGGGGATAGTACGGTAAGGACCAATGCTTGCTTCTTGTCCGTTAACACCGTCTTGCAACGCGTGAACCAAATGAGTACGCGCGCAATTCGTCAAACATCAAAAACAAGTTGAAATTATTTATCAACACAATTCGTAACCAGAAAAAACATAAGTAAGTACGCTCAGATTGCCTTGAGAAACTCAGAACCAACACAATTCACAATAATAACAATCAACATAACGTCATAATTTTGATCCAGATCGTACCAAATTTAGTTCGGTACACCTGCTGGCAAGTACCGATCCAAGAGCGGGCCAGCTTAGTCCGCAACTGTTTACACCATTCGAACCAAATATTTGGTTCTGATATAGTTCGAATTCAGTAATTGGTCCGCGGACCAAGTTGTCGGTGTAAACTAGGCTAGTTATTGTCTTCAGTACTTGTTACAGCTACTTGTGTAGATCCGCCCTAAACTGACGCAATTGAATGGTTACTCAAATACAACGATTATAAACTACACAGGATTGCTCAGTTTGACGAATCTGTCTGGCAAGGTCAAACTCGCTCAACTCGCTGTGACGTCACCAGTCACCACTGATGGTGGGGCGACTGCTACCACGTTGTAACACCGGTTCCCGTTCGTTGTTGTACATTTAAAAATATTGTCTTTTTATTATATTGAAGAGAACAAAAACAAATAATTTTATATTTATAATAAATTGAATTTCGAAATAAAAAAAAATAATACAGAATAGGTACCTATAGTTATTTCATCTGGCTTAGGCATATGCATTGGCATACTGAAAGATGTATTTATTAATTTATTTAGTAACAAAAATACACAATTAGCATCAGAACAAATATAGGTAGCATTCCCTATACCTAAAATTGACGTATAAAAAGATATTGACCTCGAAGAAGTTGCAATTTAATAAAAAATGCTGAAATCAGGTGAACAAAGTGGCATCAACCTGTATGCATTTTTGTTATTTTGATAGTATATTCCTCGGTATTTTCGAAGAATATCACATTTTTTCTCATCTGTGTGAGGAATTTTTACCGATACACTGCCAAAAAATCTATCAGACATTAAAACAATCACGGTAACCAGGCACTTTTTTCGAGGTCAATATATTTTTATACGTCAATTTTAGGTATAGGGAATGCTACATGGAAAATATTTAGAAATTCTAGGAGAATATAAAAATCAAATGAAAAAGGAGGGTTTTCATTTGAAATAAGAAAGTTCGACCACGCCTAGACTTTCTGAGGCACCCTGTATATGCAAAATGGAAAAATTTACTTGGAATCATCAAACTTTTATTCGAGACACTTTTTTCAGAAACGTTAAATAAAAAAGATAAGGGGGGTGTCAATATAAACTAGTCAAAACGAATAAAGGACCACTTTTAAAAATCAGCATTTAGTTTTTTTAAAACAATATTTTATAAATCCTACAACAGTATTTCTTTCAAGGAATTATTAGGCTTTAGAATTCCTATCTTTTTTGAAAATAAAGGAAAAAAAATACACTTGAAAAACTAAAAATAATGATTTTATTGTAAAAAATATTCAGGAAAAAAAAATTAAAAAGTGATACAATTCAAAAAGTTAATGATGTGTGTGCCCGCCTCGGGCTAATCGGACTTCTTGGCAACGTCTAGGCATAGAGTTTATGAGATTTTCAATAATTTCCCTGGGAATGTTGTTCCATTCCTCCTGGACCATTTCTGCTAGATCATTTAAATTTGCAGCTTCTGGACGATCTCTTAGCCTTCTCTGAAGAACATGGGATTAAGATCGGGAGAATTGGCCGGCCACTCTAAAACTACGATGTTGTGTTCCTCCAGATATTGTGTTACTAGTCGGGCGGTGTGGGGTCTCGCATTATCGTGTTGAAGGACAAAGTCTGGACCTTCTTCTGCAGCAAATGGAATGATATAGGGTTCTGCAATGTCATCTAAGTATCTGCGAGCATTCACAAATCCATCTCGAACGACATGTAAATTGGTGCGTCCCGTCAAAGAAATTCCTCCCCAGACCATAATGGAGCCCCCTCCAAAATGAATAGTTTCTGTGACATTTGACTGTAGATATCGCTCACCTCTACGTCTCCATGCTCGTACACGTGCGTCGTTGTGGCTCAATCGATATCTTGACTCATCGGTAACGAGAACGTGCTGCCATTGGTCCATGTCCCAAAGCATGTGATTTCTGGAAAAATTCAACCGCGCTCTTCTATGCTCACGAGTTAACTGGGGCCTCACAGCTCTAACTCTAGATCTTAAATGGGCTTCGTGAAGCCTATTTTGTACGGTCTGGGTTGATATTCGCCTTCCCGTAGCGTGAAAATGGATATCACCAATGTTCCTTGCTGTTCGAGTCGAATTTTGGAGTGCTGACCTTGCCAAACTGCGGTCTTCGCGATGTGTAGTTACCCTTTCTCTGGCAGGATAAGGTCTTCTAGTAACTATACCAAATTGTCTATGTCGATTAAGAAGTCTAGAGATTACCGAATGACTCCTATACGAAGTCTTCGGCCAATACTTCTAACAGAGTAGCCTTCTTGAAACAAAGTAACTGCTGTCACTACTTTATCTCGAGTCAAAGGACAGGACAATATCTCTTCCTAAATCATCGAAATTGTTCATCGCACTTTGCTAAATGAAGCTGTATTGCCTTGGAATGTGCAAAATCGGATACTAATATTCCTAAATATTTCTCAAAATAACATGTCTTGGAATTTTTATACAAATAATTAGGAGCCCAAACCATTCTCTTTAATTTTTTTATCTTCCTTACTGATAACTGGAAAAACAGAAACTATTGGACAAATTCACAACACATCACACACGATCAACGGCTAAATGAAAATATACAAACCAATGGTTACGTCACAGCCATTCTCCGCTCGATGCAAAACTGCTAAACGTACGTTAAATGGAACTGAGCCATCCTGTGTAGTTTATAATCGTTGAGTCAAATATATTATTTTCTCATTAAATACAGTGTTGCATGAAAATTCTAGTTAATTTTTGTGTCATGGAAGCTGATTTTATAACTCAACATTATGTACCCAACGTACAAATCATCGCTCCATTTTCTGATGGTACGTGCATTGCATGACTAATGTTTGTTACTTAAATAAAATACCCTCGCGATATAACCACTCTGATTTCCATAAACGTAGCTGAGCCAGCTCCTAACGTCTTCCCCTAAGGATTATTGGCCTATAGAGACATGAACAATCGAATATTCCTCATCGCTTGCTAAGACCAATCGATGAACAAAACTGCAACAAAAAAAAAGCTTTTCTTAGGAAAAGCAACAGAAAAAGTTAGTTCTTGTCTGTGCTACTTTATTCCTGAATAATTTTGTTTTATGCAAATTCAATTGAGGTGGACGTGTAAACTAGGTAGGAAGTGCAGCTTGATACAGCAATCATCATCGATCTGATAGTTTAGGTGTATCTATTTTTTACCACTTTTTACATGTTGGTATGACTATTGTGAGATAAATGTGTTCAACTGATTACCTAGAGCTTTTTCATCTAAGTATCCCGTTCTTTTTATTACTATCTTATGAACCAAAGGTACCTGATTGGTGGAGATATCGAATTGAATAAAGATGGCTATAAACATAGGTAATAATATGCTTATTGACACAGGTAAAAAGATTTAAAAAAAAAATTGTCTGTCAACAAATAAAGACACACAAGAAATAAAAATCCTCAGGAATATTATGCCTGCTGAATAATAATGCTTGGTTTACATTGAATCTCATTTCAGAGTGGAACTGTCAAATGAAAATGATATGCAACAATCCACATTGAATTTGTGTTCAGTCACGCTGCTTATGCCAATAGGCAGAGCCGTCTTAATTGTAATACAAGCCAAATTGTTCAACGAAACTGTAATTTGGAAGAATAACTTATACAGGGTCGCTGATATGTATGGCAACAGTCGATTATTGGCTAAAGTATAAGAGCTACCAGAAAAAGTTGAACACAAAAGTTATAGGGTTTTTAGATATCCATTAACTGGTGATAATTTGAAGTATACAGGGTCGGTCATAAAGTCGTGGCACATCAAACTTGCATTTTTTAAAATGGAGGCATATTATTTGATCAAGTTTTTCTATTTGAATATGTATTTTTCTCATCCAGTATTCCCCGAAAGGCATAGACACACACATCTCGACAACGGTGTTTTATTTTCAAAATTTTTCATTCGAAACCACACATTGCATGGATTACTTCAAGTGCAAATATCTTGAAAAAGGTTACTCCTATCTACTCTTACAGAGTATACTTTTTTTACGTAAAAATGACGAAAAAATCATTTTTTCAATGGAAATAAAATGTTCGAATGCGTACAAAAATAACTTATTTCAAAAGGTATTTGAAAATATCAAGAATTCAAATTCAAGTTTTATACCCTGTATCTCTTTAACAATGTCTCTTTATTCCATGGACGAGAGGTACAGATCGATCTTACCCCACATCTATTCGCGTTCGGTGATTCGCGAGCCAATAGATGGCAGTGGTTGTTTAAAACAACCGCTGTACATTCATACCCTGATTAGGTTATTTGTCGAAGGTGGCTGAAAGAGTGATCATAGAAGAACTCCAGAGCGCTGCTGACTCGTTGAACATCATTCCAGAAGACTTGTGGATGCCGAGCGAACCAATTTTACATATTCCATCAGCGGTGTTGCCATATCCACATCGAAATCGGTGACACCCGGTTGACAAATGACGATGGAGGACATACGTTTCACCACAATCCACGACACGATTGTAAACAAAACGTCCTTTACTCAAACAACGACAAAACTCTACTGACTGGCATTAATATAATAATTATAATAAGACAATTTTAAAAAGTCCTTCACATGTCCACGGATACAGTGCCCAAGAGGATAAATTCACTGACAATTTAATTTGTCGACCAAAAGTCATTCTTCGTAAAAAGTTCTGCTTGTTTTGAAAAGTGTAAAGTGAAATGAGTAGGCTTTGATTATTATGAAAATATTACTATGATAACGCCGTTTTCGAAGCCCCTCATGTTTATTTTCAACTCTGAACTCTGAACATATTATACTTGTGGGGTATCATTTTGAAGGAAATCACGTATACAGGGTGTCATGAAAAGGTCTTTACAAAATCCTACCACATGTTGCTGAGGTCAAAATAAGCCGATTTAACGTAACTCACCTCAGACCGACATGTCACCATTTCCGAGATACGGGGTGATCAAGTTTGAAATTACCAATTGAATTTTGTCATTATTTTGAAAACTTTTTCACATATTGCTTTGAAAATTGGCATACGTGGGTTTTGTGGTATGAGAAATTCGATTATGAAGTCCGTTTTACTGTGACCACTAGAGGGCGTCCTACACTTTACATTTTGTGGTTTGGAATGTCCATGACTATTTTCTAAGTTATTTTGTTCAAAATTTTATCAAATAAAAAGAATCTCCAGACGATTTCAAGTAAATAAGGTACTTGTTGATACAAGTCTTCACAATTGAATACAATATCATGAGAGTTATTGAGGTGCTGCAACATTGTTTTCTGGTTTTCAAACTTCTCTTTTTTGCAAATAGTGCATATTTTGCCCTTTTTTTCTTTAGTACGCTTAGAGCTTGGCCAGGCTACTGAGCTATGACTTCCTTTGAGATGGGATTTTAAACCATGATCAGAGTTGTAGCCTTTCTGGCAATGAGCGCAACGAAATCTAAATATTTTATTGGGATAAAGTTTTTCAAAAGACTTTTCGTGGGCGTTTTTAACATGTATCTTAAGAGTGTCTTTTCTTTTGAAATATTTCTCACACACACTGCATTTAAAAGTCGCTTGCTTTTGTTTATAAAGTTCACTGAAACTATCACTATGTAGCCTTTTCACATGGTTTTTCAAAGTGTCGCTTCTTGAAAAGTGATTTCCGCACACGGAGCAATGGACCGGCATGGTAATGCAATAATTATTGAAATATGAATCCGACTAGGTATAAAATCAAACTCGAAACGTAACATAAACCGCTAACAGACGACACAATCCATCAACCTCGCCCCTCGCCAAAATAAAATAAAATTGAAATGTGACACTGCTGACTTCTTCACTGGACATGGCGTTCGACAATTTCATGAAATCTAACTACCTCTACGACGTACGTCCCCACGACATCGATGCATCAACGTTGCCAAATGTGAAAGATGTAAATGTGTAAATTTTGGTTCGCTGCGGATCCATAAGTTTCCAGAAGCCCAATTTGGGTTCAGGTCCGGTCATTCGGCCACAGACCAGACCACCAGACTGACGCACATCACCCAATTTGCAGCAAACCTACACAAAAAGACTGGAACCATTCTCCTGGACATGCCTTCGACAGGGTGTGGCATGAGGGGCAAATCCACAAAATGTCACTGGCCGGTCTCCCCATTCATCTGGCCAAACTCATCCGCACATCTGCAGCTTCATTGCAAAAAGATCCTTCCACATACACACCGACGAGGTCAACTCCACTACTACACCAATATTGGCTGGAGTACCCCAGGGCTCCCCCCTAGCTTCTCTATCATTCACCATCTATACGGCAGATATTCCACTGGACAAAGCTACAAATCTTCTACTGTTTGCGGACGACACTGTCATTACAGCTTCCTCCAAATTTGCAAGAAGCATTATGGTCCAACTTCAACGCCACATCACCAAATTGGAGGACTAGACTGAACGTTGGAAAATCCAAATCAACCCGCAGAAAACTTTAACAATATCTCACCTGTAAAGGAACCAAATAGACATGGTCGAAAAAAGTGGGTGTTTGGTTCGATAAAAAACTTACATTCAAGGATCACATCAAGTATGCAGCCAAAAAAGCAGTAGGACAATTCAGACGACTACACCCGTTCCTGAGGAGCAGAAAACTATTAACTGCCACAAAAGTCCGAATTTACTATACATACATCAGACTCATTCTCACGTATGCGGCTCCAACATGGTACACAGCAGCCCCTAGACACAGGAAGCAAATCAAACAATTCGAAAACCGCTCAATGAGAACCATTGCAGGAGCTTTATGGTTTATTAAAAACACGAAAATTGCGGCATTTACTCAACCATCCAGCGGACCAGCACATGCAGGAGTTAGTCAACAATCACTTTAGGGGAGCTAGACTGGCTGGCAACAATTCAAATTCCTTGTCTTCTGGTACAAAGACGTTGCCCAAAGACCAATACCTGTTCTGCCTGGAGATGCTTTTGAGGAGGCTGTCCCATCATGAAGCCACACCCCCACCCACACCGGCCGCCACAACTTGAGAAGTCACCGTTTTTCCACCACAAGGACTGGTTCCCAAAGAATGCACTCTAGATTTAAAGGTTATTTAGATTCGGTACCAACTATTCCGTTTAACATCGGATAACCGTAGAACAATGTATCTTAACCCTGTATCTCTGTTGATATCAACTTTTGAGATAAACAAGTTTGGGGCTAATATTTTTTGTGAGTAATCTGCTATTACCGTTTGTCCCATTTTTTCTGGGACACCTTGTTTAGTTTCTTATTAATGAAACGACCATATTTCTTGGATGATCGATCGAAGATGTCAAATTCAATTTAACAAAAACGTCTCAAAAAGTAGACATCAATAAAAAAGTTAGATTAGAAAGTGGATCTGGTGACTGTCATGAAAAAATAATGTTTGCGATGTTAGCCAAGACATACGCTTTTTGAAACAATGGACAATTTGCATACATTTTCAAATGACTTAAAATTCTATATACCTACGTATTCTAGACAATATTTGAAAGTCATCAGCGAAAAAAAGTTTCCGAAATCCCCAAAAATATACCAAATAAATGAAACAGAAAATGCAAATTTCACTGTATGCTCGCAAACGGGAAGGAGCTAAATTACACTCTCTCTCTCGAGAGAGAGAGAGCTACTACAGTCAATACGCCAGACGGAGAAAGATAATGTATTCTGTGACGTAGTGGATGTTGATTGGCGCTCTTTAATCGGTGTTTACTATCTTAATAGAGGTCGTATGTTGATTTTTTAAACATCAATGGCATCAGTACTTACTAATCATTATATTCTTGATATTTCCCAAAAATGTGCAAATTGTCCATTGCAATCCATAGGTGAGTTGACCTTATTTTTTGTTGAACACTTGTTAGCTGGTACGTAAGTAACGAAATCGTGACCGCCTAAAGAGGCCGTCCACTTTGAAGTACAGCTTGTTCAAGGCTTTTCTGCGGTCACGTCACAGTATTTGACGTTTAGCAGTATGTCGTAGATTGATCGCTCCACATGTGACATTTCTCAAATTGATCCGAAAGACCCTCGTCCAGACGTACGTGATTTTTTTTTCAATGTGTAAGAGAGAGACGGGAAAGTATGACGTAACCGCAAGAAAGCCATGAACAGACTATAGTATTTGAAGCGGCGGCTACGTTCCTGATCTATAAATTCTAGCTGGAGCCTTCAATGTCTCCTATTAAAGCTCCCCAAGCAATCATATTTCGACAAATATTTATGTAACACATTCATGATGAGAATTATATCAAGATATGTAGTGCTTGTACAAATTAATAGTATCAACGGTTGATATAAGGGAATCGCAGGATCGCTGTAACCAATTACTGTTCTCCAATGCTTTCAGAGCTATCCGGCTGAATAATAAATAGTCGACAAGATTGAATGCAAATGAGATTTATAATGCCACATCTCTGTAATAATTAATTCGAACTTTCGTTCTTATACGTACGCCTTGAAGCTTCCAAGCAAAGGAATTTAATTGATCCGCAGCTTTGCTACATAATCCACTTCAAGCTGCACAACAATTAAACTGTCTTCGCACTTGATTCTGAAAACAGGACTGGAAATTCTCCCTTGTTTTTGTTTTAAATTCAGTATTAATTGGTTGAAACAAAATATTCAATTGTTCATAAGCTGGTACAATTAAATCTGGGACTTTTTTTTTTTGACTGTTAATAAGGTGAGCAAATCAATGATCCATCTTCACCTCACAAGGAGACAATTTTCATTCACTTCTTATGCATTATATACATACCTTATCCATATATACATGATATACTTGTTAACGGAAAATTCAATATTTCTTGTGATATTAACCATCAGAGATTTGAGATGATAGCGAGATTGAAATCCCAATGTAGTCATTACGATTGGATCGATTGCCATAGCTCAAACCAATCAGCTTATTTGTGTAGCGTTTATTTGTTCCATTCCATCTAATTTCTCATGTAAAAGCCCGTTATTGGCTTCGGGTGATCAGAAAAACACAAAAGGATGATTAAGAATATAAATTTGTTTTTGAACAACACGATCTCTCCAGACTCCCAGATTATAAGTTCACTTCTATGAAACCATGTGAGTTGGGTCTCATTTTTGTTTTTATCGTAATGTTTCTCAAATGTACATTTTCAGGGTCTGTGCTGATACGCTGTTTATCATCACACTTTATAGTTTCATTGAAATCTCAGACTAAAAATAAAATGATGAAATAGAATGCTGTTATTTTCCAAGCTGTGGAAACTGGAGTTGATTGATATGTCAAAGGTCACAATGTCTATTTGGATAATTGAAATTGGATGAAGGCTGATCTAGTAACGGCGCATTGTTCAAAATATTTAATAAATGTAGATCATGATCATGCCATTCGGATGTGTTTGGTCATCAAACATATATGTTTAGAAATTTCTGACGCATATAGGGACTAATAATGGAAGCCATTGATAAAGACTGGTTGTTTTTCACGCGATTTCTTCACCCATCTCTACTGAAGTTCACCAGCGCAACGCAGTTTACTGAGTAAAATATGCTAATAATATTATAAAATATTCAAGCGCCTTCAGAAACAAATTAATTTTGTGTTGAATTCTATACTCAATCAAACATTAATAATATGGAAAATTTGATCATAATTTTAAACAACTATATTTTAGAGTCAGAAACTACAAAAACTCAAATTGTAACAAGAGAAAATAATATTTGTCAGGTATAGGCGACAGAAATGTGAAAATAGATATTATATTTTTTCACGCTTTTTGAGAGTTTCAAAAAAAATGGCTGTTCCATGCATGAAACACTACATAGTTCCACATGCTCTAATAAGGTTTCGGGAACCAACGCATTTGACGAAAATACCACCTGTATGGAACTTTGAAAAATTTGGTGCTATACAGGAGATATTAGAACTACCTAAAAATCACTTTGGAGTAGCTAAAACGTTTTTGGAACTATAGTTTGAAGCCCACGTTACTCTATAGTTCCGTGGGCCACTAAATAGACACTTTAAGCACGTCTTTAATTTCAAACGTATCCGTATCCGCATCAATCTGCGCATGCTCAGAATAGATGCGAGGGTTCCGATTCGTTTCGTTGCACGTATCGTTGCGGGCCTTTCATCGTATCCGTATCTGAGAACGCATCTTAACTAATCGAAAAATTTTAACAAGAGCTCTTCAAAACCGATAAACGAAAAACACACAAACATCCAAATCAAACCAAAAATATAAACAAAAATCAATATCTAGGTTACAAAACGCGAAGTTTGACAACTTTGACGTTTCACCAATCCGTTTCGTATACGTAGAAACGATCGCTGCTTAAGCGGGTTTTTAATGATTAACGTATGTCGATTCGTTTACGGATCCTGATGCGGATACGTAAAAAAATGTTGGGTTGGCTTAAAGTATCTAATTGATACTTGGTGGTCGCCGGGGACACCGTTCAGTTCCAGCCCAACACCTTAACGTTCCAATTTGCTCTATGGAGTTCCAATTCTCGCGGAATCTAGGTCTGAATGAGTCACTGAATGCTTCAAAGCCCAATGTTTCAAATCCAACTTAATGTCTATGGAACTCGACTTTTCTTCTATTTCAAGGGACTGTGATTTTTGAGTGGTTTCTATTTCAGTTGCTTGAACTATCGAAAGCTTTAGATGAAAATAATGGAATTGATGTTTCTTCTCTAGATCTGTTTTTTTGTTTTATTTTTCGATAAAATTTACTGGAGTTTCTGAACTTTTTCTCAACTTCCTTCGGCATTTTACAGGTGCTAACCGCACCCAAACACTAATGTCACGAAATTGGAAGTAGAAACTGTGCACAATATAATTAAGAATTTGGGACTACGAAGTTATCGCCACTATGAAGAAACAATTTTTAGTTATTGGAACTGCATGGTGGCAAAAGATTAATGGCGGTTACTCAGTGTTGACATAAGGACGTAGCAAGATCCACTCTATTGATTAAAATGTCACTTATATCCATAAGTACCAAGCTATCGTAGCAGGAACGTGCCCATAGCTGATTATGCCACTTCATAGTGACAACCACTTTAATGAGGCACGATGGTAGCGGTGGATTAGTAAAAAGTTAATTCAAAGTGAACGATTCTCCACCTCGTTTGATCCTGTGTGATGTGAGCTTCGTAACACAAATAGGTTAAGTGAAAAAATCATGTCATCCATATATCACGTGCAAAAAATATTAACATGATTGGTTGATTCGTCTGATAACGTTCCAGTTTTGATTCAAACGAAAGCTAACATTGCACACACATCGCACCCATTCCAGAATAAATCTTTTTTCCACGGAACTATGTCGGTGTAATATGATTTCTCCCTCAAGCAGTGACTTCTCACTTTGCACGATCTCCAGTCTTCCATCCAGAATCATTTCATAGTCAATTATTGCATTGCATAATTGATCAATCCAGCATTTGGCTTAGTTTGAGAGAATGCTGGTTCTAGTCTTTCAATGTTTTTCTTCTGAAAAAAACAGTCCCATTATCCTTTTTTTTGCTTGATAGTTTGTTATGTTATGCTTTGTCACAAGATGTGATTTGATTTGAAGAGTCTCATGTAATCATGTATTTCAACACTATGCAAATCCAGTTAAACCCGTCGCCCACATAATATACATAATCCATCGGAACATGATACACACGTCATCAATACAGGTCAAATTTTCCTCAATGACCTTCACGTGCGATGTGTCAACCGCATGTTAAAGCATAGCTTCCCAAAGACTTGATTTTCTGTCATGAAAATATAATTTTCTTATGAAAAATCACGCTAATCAATTTTCAAACTTCTTTGCGAACAACTAATTAGGTTAGGTCTTCGGAAATGATCATAAAATATTATCTCAAATAATTGGAAAAAAACCTTTTGTGATGTCTTTCTCATAAATATCCGGGGAATTATTAAAAATTGTTGCACCTTTTGGCGTTGTTTTTCTGAAAGGAGTGGAATTAGAATCACGATGAAAAAAATGTAGCGAATATTGCGTGGATGATTCTCTCCCCTCTCATCTACTCGGTGGGTTGATTTGGATGTAAGGCGAGGGCGTCTCACAATATTATGAAACGGGAGAGTTTATTTATACTTGATGGGATAATAAAGACGCGTCCGTTCTATGTAGGCTGCTGATAATGCTGATGATCTTGATGTGGCCTCCTTCAATAATTATATCAGGGATGAGGGAAAGAGCGTAGCTGACGACGAAGCTTGGAGGGGTGATAAAAGAAAAAAGCAAATATCAAATCTGAAGCATGAGCAAAAGCGCACGTGTTGATGGCGGGAAAGTAATTAAGAGCAATCGGCTTGTTTAATTTATAAGAGATGGGATAAGCTGTGCTGGGAGTCCATTATATACTCGATTTTATTGCCAGTTGGACCACGAAAGTGAAATCTGTCAATCTCAGATTTCAGAAGAAGCTAACTAAAGGGAATAGCCACAACTCAGTCGGCATTTATCCTTGAGCCACGTAAATAAGCTCATTTCCCCTCAAAAACGACTGATCAATCACTGCCCAACCAAGTCATTAGATACACTATCGCCTCAAAATAAATGATCACGACATCCAAACCCATCCATGGACACCTCCAAATAACCTGAACAGACCTGCGCTTTTGCAGCTTTCTTGCAGCCCAGGTTGACGGAGGCTTTGAAGCTGAAAATTTAGTCGCAACTGTAACTGGCAGCTTGAAGCTGTTCGTGTCAGCTGCAAGTTTTAACTTCGCGTACGTTACAGGTGTCCGTCGCTCGTGGGTGATTAATTGACCGTGAATGGACATGGATTGATTTCTTGTTCGGGATTGAGATGTACTGATGAGGATTGACGATTGAAATAAAGGTAAGTGTGGATGTATTGGGAAAATATATAGAGTCTATGTAACCAGGTGTTGAGTGAGGACTGATAGAACAAGTATTTGTTTTCTTACTTTGCTAGGTGTAATAACCAACCAATATAGTGAGACATATTTCATATAAAAAATCTATATAAGGTTAGCCGATGAAAAAAATTCGAAAAGATGAATGGTCAGCTGTGCCTGTTCATCTTCTTAGAGTGGAATCTCTTGACATGATCTACATGATATATTCCCAACCTCCGATGGCTAGATCATAAGTTATGAAGGGCGAAATATATATGTTTTTTGGGTTTGATTTATAATCCGGAAATGAGTTGTCTTTTGGGGGATGTCATGCCTGATATTTTAAACTGGCAAAAAATATGATTATTTCCTGGAAAGGTCACGGAGATTTTTTGGAGTAATATATTTGGAATTGTGGTTAGTGACTGCCTTTGGTGTCCTAGAACAATGATGCATGAAGCTAATGATATCTTATTTAACTCATTTTTTTTTTCATTTCATCATTGCTTACTCCAGGTGTTATGGAAACCAGCATCAAATGTTTGATAACAATTTGTGTATTCGATATTATTGATGTAGATACAGGTTTTGAATACTTATCGATCTTCAACTATATAGATGTTAGCGTTTGAAAAATATGATATTGCTTGTTATAAAATCTTTGCAAATAAGAGAGAACAGAACAACAAACAAATCAACACAACTGATAGTATGTCTTTATGAATATGATCTACTAAATGATCTACGTTAACAGGAATAATGTCGAGAAGAGTTTCTTGTGATCAAGAATGTCAACACGATTCAAATCTTCTTCAAGCCGTGATTGACTTATCACGTCTCTTATATAATCTACATAATCCATCGGAACATGATATACACTTCATTTATACAAGGCAAGTTGCCTTGGATGACATCCACGTATATTGTGTCAACTTGATGCTGAATTATAGTTTCACAGGGACCCGGTCTTCTGTCACGAATATATCTTTATTTCCATGAAAAAAAGTAATAACCAGATATCTCGTTCGGATTCATAGATCATGAATAAAAATGATTTTCTGAGCTTGGAAAAAATGTATTTTCAAATAATTGGAACCAGAATAAGGTGAATAGGTGGGTTTGTTTGGGTTGGACTGATAAACAACTGTACAACAACCCAAAGAAAGATACCTGCACTTTTTTTTTCGAATGCGTTTGGTTCTTGATTGATGTAGACAAAGTGGTCTGTTTCCTAACATGTTAGTTTCTCGAAATGTTGATAATTATTCGCACCACATTTGGAATAAGATTTATTCACTAGTACAAAAACAATGCAGTCATGATATTTACATATTATTATTATCATACCTCAGAAATATAAGTCCTTCAATGGAAAAAAATCAAGTATGAAACAGGGAGATCTTTGACTTGAAAGTATTTTGAAACACGTGAACATACTTGGGCGCGAACTATATAGACTGTACGCAGTAAGAGAATTGTCCTTTCTTCACAAACAACTTTTTCAGACTAGGGCTTCACATCTAACTCATCCCGGACATTACTCCTCGTTTCCTGCCTCTTCCTCCGATTCAAGTCATCTTGTGGAAGGTGAAAGATGCCATCACTCTACCCAGGAGTGCCCTCGATAAACAGTTTTGCAATAAGTGTGATGGCAATAGAGGCGGCGGTCTCCGCCCCATGACGTCTCGCGTAGTACATGACCTTCTTCCCGCTGTATTCTTCTTTCTTCTCTTGGTTTGCCCTTTCCATATACGCCCCTTGTGCATCAATGATGAGAGACACAGCCTCAGTCATATTAACGTAGTCATGTTCTGACAAAAATTTTGTCGGTTCTGAAACCCAAAGGTTTTGTCACTTGACAGCAATTTATTGCTTGAGCGCCTTTCCATGTTATGAAGTCAGTTAGCCTACATGCCATCAATATCTTTTGTAAACTGTAGATGTGCATTTTCGTATTTCAACTGATGCGCTGCTCTTGAGATTTTTTGGACTATGTACTTGATTGCATCTTCGGTCTATAAGAATCTTCGCTTTCCAGTTTACCATCCGAACAGGTTCACTCCATCTCATCGAAGGGACTCCTTCTGCTACCCTAGCATGGATATAGGCAATGGGACAGTCCTTTGGCGGATGGAGCCAATTCCTCAATGTTTTCCTTATATATCTCACATATCAGTTCCTCGCATCGCCACTATATGTAAGTTACGGAAAAATTTTCACTCGAATGGTCGACCAGCTTTGCAAGGCCTTGAGAGACGCTTTCAAGACTTTTCCCAAGTCTTCAGCAATTAGCTATTCGAGTGTATTCTGGTCCTACCATCAGCATTAAATTGGATTTCCATTTATCAGTCCTCGTCAGAAAATTACTCTTTCACTACCTTTCCTAATGTAGCATTTGGCATTGACTGTGTTCTTCTTTACCTTTGGGAAAAATTCCAGGCTGATGGTGTTCCACATTTCGATGTCATACTTGTCAGGATAAAGGTAACGATGTCCAGCAACCATTGAAGGCATCCCTTCGTATTTGCTAGTAGAATCAGGTCGTCAGAGAATGTGATGACGTTCATCCCCATTTGTTCTTGCGTCCCATACTTGTTGAGAATCTGCGACAGCATAGTGTTGATCGGTCGCACAGTATGAAGACCCACGGCGGACACTAAATCGAAGGTTTCTCTTTGATTCAAGCTGGTCATGAAGAGCTGTTTGTGTGTTTTGTTACGAAATCGGGAAATCAAAACCACCTGGTTGGTATTTCCTACACAACCATCCCTGAATCCCCTTTGTGTCTCATCTAACTGGTGATTCAGTTGCATTAGAGTTTACTTGCCAGTACTTTTTCAAAGGTTCTAAGCAGTACTGAACAGTGATTATTGTATTACTTACTTTAAGAGATGAGCCTTAGTTGAATGGCCTTTCCAGACATTTGAAGGGCACGCTCCTTACCCAACTGGCTTGAATCCCGGTGCTGTTTTTAGTACATACTCTTTTTATTTCATCCTCTGTAATTGGTTCCCAGATCGACGTTATGCTTCCTGCTTTAGGGTTTGCAGTTGGCACTCAGGCTTGCTACAGAATATTGCTTCTCATTAGTTCTTGCTTGACTGGCTCACCAGCCTCCATACTTTTATCAAGTGACCGGGACTTTTACTACAACTCTTTTGGAGCCTTGAATATTCTTCCCTCCTTTTCTGCTTTTTATTTCAGTGGATGTTTGGGTTAGTTTGTCATAACTGATGTTGGGTAATGTCACTTTCATCATTGGTCGCCCACAGGCCGGCGTTCTTTCCTGACATCCTTTGCCGTCATTCCATCTTTTCAAAGAAAAGAACGACATTCAATGGGGAATGAGATGATGAATGCACATTCCATCTTTCCTGTCACGTTGAACCGACGTTCCGAACCGGCTGGACAAACCGCCGTACTTTTTGTTGGAACGCCAAGTTAGTGGGCAAGATAATAAATGCGCATTCCATCTTTTCTGTCATGATGAGAAAAGATGACAGGAGAACTTTACGTGTTAGTGACTGTTGAGATTTTATTATCCATCCATTCTGAAAGGATAGAATGACGGGACAGAACGGCGCGAAAGAATGACGGTATTGATTGACTGTCTCTGGGCACTTATTATATTTGGTTTGTCATTTTCTCACTTTGATGGTTCCTGGATAATTGAAATGAGATCCTTCTCGTTAAATTTCTAAAAATTCCCCTCTCTTGCTATAGGCTAGAGGACAGAGGTGGAAACTACTTCAGGTGATCAGTTAGCAAGGAGATCTACTCTTTATCTACTGTGATGTTCTCCTTGACGTCACCCTCATTTTCACCTACCTTGATCTTGTTGAGGTATGCTTTAACAATTTTTCTTTTATTGCTCCCTTTGAGCTCTAGCTCTGCAATGCAGGACTAGGTTTTTTTCACTAGAATGCCACTGAGTTCTCCCTCTTTCGTGGCCTCCGCAACTAAGGTTGCTTTACCACGAGCTGGCATCTAGATTTCCTCATTGCACCACCCATCGTGGACGCCCTTTCCGATGGATGTTATAAAGCGTCGTCCACATTCTTGGATTCGGCATGGCAAGTTTGATTGTGATTCGGGATAGGTTGTCTGTAGGGCCCTCTTACTCGTTGGTAACCGCAGTCGCAGTAAGACTCGTTAGGACCAACATGGATCACTTAACAGAGGGCTGGTAAGCACTGCCCTAAATATCACGAAACTCTTATTGAGCCGTCTTCCAGTCAGTTTCCTGACTCTGGACGTTTCCAGCGAGACCTCGACAAGGCAGAGTTCGCTTGGATGACAGAGGCTATCTTATTACGTCACGTGCATAGCCTGACATCCTGTAACCAAGGGAGCCAACAGCTTTTGCATCCACAAACTCACACATTCTCCATGCATGACCAGTATGGCATAAAATAACCAGAAAGTAGCGTTCAATCAAAAAACCCGATTCACTTCAGAGATCTGGATAGGAAATAGATGCTTACCGATCAATATCTACAGAAGCAATGGTAGTGCTGGCTGGAACAACACCACAAAGCCTATTGATTGAGGAAAGGCTATCTTCCCGCAACGGGAAGCCAAAAGTGTGGGCGAGGGGACGGCCAGATATTGCCCAGAAGCGGATGACGTCGAACTTTTTTTTTGCATGTTCCAGCTAGAGGGAGAACCGAATAACTTACTGGGTGCTATCGAATAAGGACTTCAACGCAAATATGATATCTGACATGTTCACAACAGAAAGTTCCAACTGTCCTTTCCTCAGAATGATCGGGGAGATAATTGAAACCAAGGAGAGTGATATGAGAAAAGAGAATAACCCGGTTGTCAACTTGACTCTCAGAAGTCCTCGGAGCAAGGGTTTCGTATAGAAAATCGTCTGCTCAGCAAAGCGACTTTCACCGTAGAGGAGGTGATTCTCGTGGGTAAGAATTCCACACTACCTTACCGAAACACATTCAGGCACGTTTTTTTTAATCGAATGTACCAACATGCTTTTGTGAAGACTTTTGGACTTTCTTCACACCTATCCTATAGAACATGGTTCTTCATCCTGAAAGATTTATTGAAGAAATGCATTCGGTGGGTTACGTCCTATATACGACCAAGCAGAAAGCAAAAGTTCCAAATGGGTTGGGGAGATGAAACAGGAAGTTGAGACGATGAAATAATAACTTGACAAGAAAAGCTCCGGACTTTATTCTCACTATGAAGATTTCTGTAACGGTGAGAGGTACAGGTTCGTTTATCTGGGGTAACTTTGGGCATTTGCTCATGAAGATTTTCAAGGTCAGGTTCAGCTGATCATGATTGGATACTTCCTATAGTAACAAAGATCTTTATGGGCATTCATAATAGCAACCAGAATATTGCTATCATAATATTCAGTCAGTATAATCCATGATTGAATAAACCCGTCTCCAGCAAATCTACATAATCTATCGGAGCATGATACACACTTCATTAATACAAGGCCAGTCTGGATAATCATTTCCTCGTGCTGAAATATCGCTTGACAAGGTCTCGGTTTTCTTTTATAAAAATTGAATTTTTTTCAGAAAAATACATAATTCCTGGAAAAAGTTAGATATCACGTTCTGGTTCATAACTCATGAATAAAAACGATTTCCAGAGCTTGAAAAATGATTATTTTTTTCTCGTTTCATTTTATACATGCTTTCAAATGCTGAAAATAGGATAAGGTAAATACGCTTGAGGTCGTACGTTAATTGCGTTCAACTGTAAGTGATGTTTTTCCCTGAAAACCATTAGAAATGAAACAATCTCCAAAATGAATGATGATGGAGCGTTAGTCAAGGTACAAACTAACGCCAATTGCGAGTCTAAAAGCCTTTTGGGTTACTCAGTTGTTAGTTTCTGAAAAGAAAACAATAGAAGGTTTCGGATAGTCTGCAAAGCACTAGTGTGGACTCCTGTGATGAAAATAGGCCAGTCTAGTCGCTGAAGAAGAGTTGGGAGGTTGAGCATCACTTAGTATGTAAGAACTCTGTTCGCAGCTTCAAATATATACTTGAAAATTAGCCAAAATGTCTAAAATATGAATGCAATTTTGGCACTTCAGGAATAGGTTTAAGAAATCCAAGTTCCTCTTCTCAACATAGTTGAAAAAAATGAATAATTCATGGGCGTTAACAGGAAATTCCTCCAATGTTTATTTTCCCAAGTTGCTCTACATCTGTGATCTTTTTCAGGCGGTTTAACCGATGCCGTAACGTGCTCGGCAGTGTTTCGCTTGCAATGTTGACTTAAAGCCAATTTACGAAGCTGAATAAACTCGTAAGTCAACCCGTTACTCTTAATTTAAAAAAGCAAATGTCTTCTGAATTTTCTGCATGATTATGTTATTCAATGCTAAATCAGATGTGATATTTGAAAGTGGAATAATAGGACAAAGACCATAAAACCTCAATTTATTTTGAAAAAAAGGCATTTCAATCATTTTACACAATAATAAAATATCAGTCTCATTTATAGATATTGAATTTTTCTGGTCGGAAAATCTCATAATACGAAAAAAGACAGCAAGATAAACATTCCATTGAATAGGCTTCATTCTCCAGGTAGACATTTTGGTGCTTGGACGTGAGAAAGTTTCTTTATGACCGGAGGGACTGTGTTGGAATTCCAAAATTAATTCAGATACTCCCAGAGCACACGATTTATTTTGAAGTTATATCAGGGCTTCTTTAGTGAGAGAACGTGGATGGAAATTTGTTGATAAGGAAATATCAGATTACTACAGTCAAGTTTTACTGGAACGGTATATAGAACTGAGTATTTCTTTAGAAAATTGAATAGTTAGAGAATTAGGTCGACAGAGTGGCTTATAAATGAAACTTTCAATTAACATGTCATTTATTCAATTGATCGCAAAATCGATTTCTCTTGGTCTGGTTAAATTATGTCTTTCCATTTCTAGAAATTAATAGAACTCAATCATCCAGCGATTGTTGTTAATTGATAAGGGACTATCAATTTTCTTGGGAAATTGGTTGATTCAGAGTCCAATCTTCTACAGACGATCTATTGAATTGAGAAATAAAATTTATGGCCCAAATCCGGTGGGATATCTTTAGTAATTTACTGTTCATTTGAATTACCAACGTGATGAGGATACCCTTTTTCGATTCTGTGTTAAATCATCTGGCTACGAAAGAGAGTGTGGATAAATGAGAGTATATGCAAATAGCTATTTGTGTATTAAGAGCGCAAAGTGATACATTGCCGCTCTGAGCAAGGAGATGGACGCGCGACGCGTAGCGAGGCGCGGTTACCTTGCGAGAGCGGCAATCTCACTTTGCACTCGAATTACACACAAGATTTTTTCATGCTGTTCAGTAATTTAGATTGGGAGAAGTTGACAAAAGGGGTGACATCTAGTAACGCATTTTGAACTTGCATAGCGGTGAACAACAACAAATATTTGGTTATAATTATTAACCCTACTTGTATTTCTCAGTTTTAATTTCATTATCATTTCATAAAAGAAGTGTTCTTAGTGATACATCTTTAATCCATTATGTCGTTCAATACCCACTGTGCTGTCAAATGTCGCAGAAACTTTTGACATTTTTCTAATATGGTTTCCATATTCAGCGAGCGACAAAGTTACTTTGCCGCTCGGCGAGCGACAAAGTAGACTCCGCGGAAGAGTGACACTTTGCGCTTCCTTTTTGATGCGCAAACATGGTACTTTGCGCTCGGTTGTAGAAAAAATATTTTGTATCGCCAAATCTTGAGGACTCAAATGATCGATGATGTTTATGGTTTCTCGAAGTGAATAAATAAATAAATCTAGATGGGTAGGTTGGGTGGAATGCAGTCGTAATCACTCCAGAGGTGAAGCTTCTGCAATCCCATTCCTGATTCAGAATTGAATGGGTTATAAGTGCAATTCACTTTCCTCAAACATCTCAATAACTCATCATTCACTCACTCCATCATTGCAACGCATCTATCTCAAGAACGCCAATCGTATCGAGTCTGATTTACAAGTTAATTATTGGAATATACTAGTGTTGGTAGATGAAGTTCGGTTTTGCTTGTATTCCAACCATTCAAATCCACTTGATATGTTCGATTTGCAATTCCTTTATGAGTGTTGGTACGGAAAAGCAACTGTCAGATAAGGTGATGTGTAAAAAATAACACGTGAATTGACAATAATGGATCTGACTGAGTAACATGTTATGGCTTGCAATCGGGAATGTGTTCGTGCGATTTATAAAGGGGAGACGAGTTTATTGAGTTTGGCATTATCTGGAATAAAAACTGACATGAAAAGTTAAGGCACTTTTTCAATTAAAGGTTGGCAATCAATCAAGATGTAACCTGGTATGCGGGTTTCAATCTCCTTACAATTTCGGAATTTATTTTATTAGAAGATCTACCTGTTTGTGGAAAAAGCAATCGGGATATTTGAAGCTTTGTTTGTACACGTACTTTTGTCAGGAAGTTTTACATAGAAATGTTGTTGCAACTAAAAATTACTATACCGATCTTCCGGTGAATAGGGTAGTCCAGTGTCCTTCTCTCTCATCAGAATCAAATTATTCTTGTGTCCAGAATGCAGTTGGGAGGTGGAACAACAATATTCAAATCAGATACAATTAATGTAGGCTCATCATCTCAAGTTGTGGATGATTCATGGATAAAGTCTTACTTACTTACTAATCACTACTGATCAGTAATAATACAATATGAGTACAGTCAACATGTGAATCTAATCAGATCTCTAAAAAATAAAAGAACGACAAGGACACAAACCAGATACAGAATCTAAGACAGTCCAAATAGAACTCTTCAAGAGAGTAATAAGCCTCAGGCACCAAAATTGTTACAGCCTTTCTAAATCTTGACTTGTTTGTTAGCCTCCATATAGCATTTGGTAGATACATAGTTGAACATCTTGATACCTCCGTAAATCACTGACATTCCAATCAACTGAACTGCTTTTAGGTGACACAGTAACAGCAACTTCTCTTTATGTGTTTGGGTTAGTTTAGCTTAGATCCAGTCAATTTCCTTATTGTCAAACATCAGACAGACACTTTCCAGAATTTACAGGCACTTAAGGGTCAATATTTGGAATTAAATAAAAAGAGGTTTGCTCTTCACTGTGGACTCTGCTGGATGACAAACAGTAGATTGAGCTCCAGAAGGCGATACCATATCTCAGTCTCGACATCATCAAATCATGCTTTGTTCTTGCCCATCCTAGGCCTCAGCTCGGAAACAACCGCCCTAACCGCATGGCATCCTGAGTATACAGCAAACGCCGAACAATTTTCGATTCACGTCATAATTGCCACCAAGTGAGTTATTATGTGATTTGCTGGTGACCAAATTTGGCCACCCGCAAACTTCATAACAACCTGCTTGGTGGCAATTATGACGTAGATGGAAAGTTGTTTGGAATTTGCTATACCTCTTTACTAAGATCCATGATATAGCTCATGAGCCTCAACCCCGCGTCAGCCCAAGCCCAAGAGATTTGGTCCCGTGGCTGCTTGAAAGAGAAGAACTCACAATTTTGATGTTATGAATGCTGCCTCTGAAGCACATTGGATTTATTATGATTCGAAATTGGAAGGTTGGAGTTATACCAACTTTTCACCCTTTCCAGATCAGCAGAGATTGAATAAAATAGATGTTCATCATCAAGTGAATGCGAGAGTATGATAGCGCAATAAACAGCTAGGAAAGATTATTGATATAAATGAGGAACAAGATTAGTTTTTAGAGCATCTCATCAGATAATGAGATGCTTTCCTCGACGTATATGATAATAGTTGAACCAAGAATAGGCAACTCCTCAGAAGCCGTAGTGATGAAGGATGAAGGAACGGGACTTCATCAACGATTGTGCCGAGGATCTCCAGCGGCACCACCTTTGTGAACCGGGATAACTATTGCGGCAATCAAGCTTCCGAAGACCACAGCTGTTTTCCAGGAGGAATGTTATGCTTCTGAGAGGAAAATCAGGACAACGTCTGGCAGATTGAGAAACATTTTTGCTGACAAACATTGGAGACGGTTGGTCTTTGGTGAGCTTCTCGGTAATAGTATAACGAAACCTTTTCAGAGAATCAGAAGTTAGTTTGAAGACTGAGTCTTCTTCTTCTTCTTCTTCCTTCTTAGAAATAGGCGAACCGCCTGTTTGTTTGCGTCGTCTCTACCCGTCAGAGTGCCAAATTGTCGCTCCATCGCTTTCGTGGCCGCCCTAAGCTTCTTCGACCTAGCGGTGATTTGTCATGCGCAATTCTGACTATTCTTCCGTTGTCCATTCTGCTGATGTGCTGGTCCCACTCTCTCTTCCTATCAAGTACCCATTCGTTTACGTTTTCCACCATGCATGCTCTCCTTATGTTCTCACTTCTCTCCCTGTCCAGAAGGGTCTTTCCAGCTATTCTGCGAAGTACTCTCATTTCGGATGTCTCTAGTAGTTGTTTGGTTTTTGCCGTATCAGGTCTAGTTTCTGCAGTGTATGTCATTATTGGTCTTACCGCGGCCTTATAGATTCTGGACTTCGTTTCCACCGTTATATTTTTATTTCGCCATATTGTGTCATTCAAACATCCTGCTATTCTCGTTGCCTTTGTTGTCCTTTCTCTGACCTCCGCCTCAACATCGCCATATCCTGAAATATCTATGCCTAGATATTTAAACTTCATTTCCTGCTGGATAATATTGCCGTCCACTTCTAGTTTGCATCTTAGTGGTACTTTTGATGTCGTCATGCATTTAGTTTTCTTAGTCGATATGCGCATATTGAGTGACTTGGCAGTGCAGCTAAATCGATGCAGTAAACGCTGTAAATCGTCTTCACTTTCAGCCAGTAACACACAGTCATCTGCATAGCAGAGAACTGTGATATCCTGGTCACCCATGCTGTATCCCTTTAGCGGGCGTACATTTCTTATAATTTCGTCCATGATGATGTTGAACAAAAGAGGACTCAGGGAGTCACATTGTCGGATACCACGACCTGCACTTATTGGTTCGGTCAGTGCTCCATTAATTTTGGCCTGAATTTGATTCGCTTCATATATGTTTTCGATAGTTTTAATGAGATTGTGTGGTATTTGCCTATTATAAAGAAGATGCACAACGTCTTTCAACCGCACACGGTCGAACGCCCCCTCCAAATCAATAAAGCACATATACGCTGGTCTATTGTATTCAATTGATTTTTCTGTTATCTGTCTTATAACAAAAACCGCATCCGTACATGATCTGCCCGACCTGAATCCCTGCTGTTCATCTGCTAAGGATGTTAAATCGTTAATTTTGTTTGTTATAACTTTGGTTGTTAGTTTCAGGGTAGTGCTCAACAGATTTATGCCTCTATAGTTTGAGGGCAGTTTCTTGTCACCCTTCTTAAACATAAGAATAGTGGTGCTGGTTCGCCATTCATCGGGTATCCTGTGTTGGTAGATGATTTTATGAATAAGGGATGTAATCTGCTGAATTAGGCATTGGCCGCCATATTTAAGTAGTTCATTGGGGATCTCATCTTGCCCCGGGCTCTTTCTATTTTTTAGTTTTCGAAGGGCTATATTTATGTCTGCTATCTCAATCTGTACGTTGTCGTTCGTCACTATTTCGGGTGTATCAAGTTCAACCTCCACTTCTTCCGATTTATATAATTCTGATAGATATTCAACCCAAGTTTCCATTGGTATGTGATTAGTTTCGACTAACTCGTTAACCTCTTTTCTTTGGGTTCTTATGAAGCGCCAAATTTGTTTTTGAAGGCCGTAGAAGTCACTTTCCATCTGTCTCGAAAAAAATTCCCAATGTTGATCTTTTATTTGTCTAACTAGTGCTGTTGTTTCGTTTCTGATTCTTCTATATGTCTCATATGATTCTTGTGTCTGTAGTGTTCTGTACGTGAGGTAAGCCATTTTCTTCTCTCTGCATTTTTCTTTAATTTCTGGGCGGAACCATGGAGTTTTGTTTGTTTTGGTGTTGTTATTATTTTTTTTTATATTTCGGGTGCCTAAGGATTCACATGCGGCCTCTTTAATGTTGCTCTTCAGTTTTTCCCATGAGGTATTAATGCTATCTTCTTCTCTTATTGGGTTTACTTGGATTTTTTCTGCTAGTCGATTCTGGTATAATTGTTTAGTCGACAGGTCCCATAGCGATTCGATGTTAATTTTTGATTCTTGAGATGTTTGTCTTGGGTTCTTGTATGGTTTAAATTTGATGTTAATTTTTGCTAGTAGTAGGCTGTGATCACTTCCTACATCAGCTGAATTTAGCGTCCTGACATCAAGTATATGTAGTGGATGGATGCATCGGTTTGTAACAATATAGTCGATGGTAGATCTATGGCCTCTAGTGTTACCGAATGTAAATTTGAATTGCACTTTATGGTCGTAGAAGGTGTTGTTAATGCGTAGCTCATTGAAGGAGCACAAATCAATCATAAGTTCTCCATTATCATTCAGTGTATTTTCATTAAACCTTTGCTTAATTCCAGGGACTATTTGATTTCCAATGCGGGCGTTAAAATCTCCAAGAATGATTAATTTTTGGTCTCTTGGTAATGATTGGACTATGTTTTGGAGTTGGTCGTAAAAGAGTTCCCTTTCTTGTTTTGGTTTATTGTCTTCAGGTGAGTAAACTGACATGATGTTGAGTTTTTGGTCCTCAGCTTCCATTTTTACAACCAAGATACGTGGAGATATATAGCTGCATTCCCTTATACTACTTTGGTACTTCCTTGACACTGCGATTGCTACTCCTTCTTTAGCTCTTATTTGCTTTTCTACTCCGCTGTAGATTACTAGGTAGTCTTCGTATTGCAGCTGGCCTTTACCCTTCTTTTTGGTCTCCTGTAGGGCACAGATATCGATTTTATTATCTTTAAGTTTGAGACTGAAGACTGAGTGATGTTGATAAACCTTGCTTTGACAAAAATTCATTCACCTGTTGGCTATATTATTTAGTCCTCCATTTTTTGTCTATATTGCTTCAAGTGGGTTCCGTTAAATTGTGATGATTTTCCTCACGCCTTGCTTATAACGATGTTGACGGAGTTGGAAAATGATACTTTCAGTAACTCGGGCGCCACCCTCTGGATGATTGTCATAGAGGGCCCACAGTACCTATCACGTAGCATTTAGACAGTGGACAAAGTATTTTTACGTTATATTAATTGAGAAAGTTGCGCACTATAATAAGGGCGGAACCATGGCCCTTCAATGAAGAAAACACTTGGAATCAACCATTGCGTCAAATTTGCGATGAACAAGAAAAAAAACGAAGAAAAGCATCTCCAAACTCCAGTCGTCAAATATACTCTGTCACATAGAAATCCGAACACCCATTTATTTTCCCAAGATTCAATAATAACATGTTCTAATTCAAAATTCAATATCTCCCTTGAAAGAGGAGCTATTATATAAATTCAAAAATCAAAATGTCAGCGTAGAAGAAAAAAATCGTTCGATTTTGTATAAGGAAATGAAACGAACAAGAAAGAAAAAAAACGTTCAAAGCGGTGCGGTTCTATGATGAAAAAGCGGACCATCCCCAGAAGACTCTTTTGAATAACTTTGTCAAGGACGGTGATTGTGAAATTTACTCAAAAAACGCGGTTTTGAAAACTTCAAAATCACCTGTCCATGAACGTGTGCGGTTTCCTTGAAGTTACGCCGATGAAAAAAATAACGGAAACCGGAAATAGACGAATCAGAAAAAACCCTAGCGAAACAAATCCACCGCCCTAGCGATATACGCCTTCATTGAGAAAAACAGGTCTCAGGAAAATCACTGATCTCGAGTGAAGTCGGAAAGAGTCTTCCAAAAAACATCCCTGTCCTCCCAATGACATACGCCACCGGGAAAACAAAACAACTCTCAGAAAACTCACAGAAATCAAGTGAAGGAGAAAAGGATTTCCTCGCCCTTATTTCCCAACGACTTACATCACCAGGAAACATAATAAATCTTGAGTAAGCTCACTGGGTTAAGGTAAAATAGGAAGTCGGTAAGTTACACTACCCTGTGAATGAAAGGAGCGTTACGCGGTAAACTTGAGAGAATTTCGGAAACAAAACCGGCAATGAGTTCTATACCGCCTCATATAGAGTTAGAAAACCTGCGGTGCAGAACGGTGGAGTTTTTGGTGCAATTTGTTCCTCACATGATAGATTGGTGGGATGGTCAATAATAACACACAGAAAGCTCCGTTACTAGAGGAAAACCATTAATGAATTTAGAAATAACAAGCTTGGTAAGTATCTAATGATGATCAGAGATAAAAATATTGATTGAATTTACCGCGAACAGCACAAACACCATGAACTTTTTCTCAGACTGTTTGTTGCATTCGACGCAAGTGAAAGAAGTCAAGGATTTGGGATCACACTTCCAGACTCACATCAACATCTTCCATAAAACACAAATGAATAAATTAACTTTACAAAAACATACATACACACCTAGCGCGTGTCTCACAAACTCAATTTAAGCTCTCTAATGATAGAGTTAATTCCCCCACAGAGCCTATATATTACATCAAGCTCGACGAGAAAACAAGAAAACAAAGCGAATTTGCTGTCTAAAAGACAAATGCTCTGGAATACAAAACTCAAATGTGTAATTTATTCTAATTACATAAACTCAAGTAGCACATTTGGTTCGTATTTGCAAGGCTCTATCGATCTAGGGTTCCACTCTATATGCAATTTCATTATCAATGGGTTAGATGATGCAATACAAGTAAAGTTGCTATAGAATTTCAGGAACTTCAAGCAATTGTATTTCATTACTGTTTTACTATCGCTTTTCAATCCCGATGGATTTGAATTGCTCTTCGGGTTTGCAAAATAACATGGATTTTAATTCGCTGAACATACTAGCGTTTCCAAGTCCCAAAACGCTGCTTTACAACTCTTTATCCAGACACATTGGTGACACCAAACAAGTCAACAATCTCAAACACTTTCTCCTTGTAATATATTCAGAGATTCTTGACAAGACGTGATCTTTGAGTCTGAATAAGTTTACTTGACTGAGTAAATACTGTATATCCCCTTATCTTGTTTAAACTAGGTAATTTTGATAATGGGTTTTCAAATTCTACCGACAACATACTTGGAAATAAATTGCTGACAGTGACGTATTTCGCACATCATCCATCATGTGGTGTATTATGGTCGGAGTTGCTGCTCAGAAGAGTGATGAGACGTTCGAGACTTTTATTCTTGAAAGTGAGATTTCTTGGACATTTGATGACCAAGCTGATCGATCTCGTGAATAAAGCGATAAAGAGATCCCTACAAATGTTCATATAATGTTTTCAGAATATTCTCTTTTAATCATACCTACTGGAGTTTTGCTGTTAGTTCTTCTAAATTTTCAGCATCCGGACGATTTTTCAGCCTTTTCTGAAAGACATCCTAAAGATTCTACGGGATTTAGTACGGGGTAATTTGCTGGTAATTCCAAAAGTCTGGACTTTTCTGCTTTATTTAATTTCATATTTCATGTTATTCTGTATAGTAATTACCTGGTAATGGTGCACCTGATGAATCAGTTCAATAAAAGTCAAAAAATAAAAATGTCATTTGGATTGAGCTCTCATAATAATTATTCAAATCAAGATTACGATATACCTACGGGGAAAGATTTCACAGGATTCAGATATTTTGTTTAAAAAAGCAAATCTCATTATTCAACTTCAAGTAGTGATAATGATATTAGACGGAATTGGGTTTGAGCGTTGTGTATCGACTTTCATGATATCGTAATGATTTTTTTTTTCAATCCAAAATTTGAAGAACAATGAGTTAATTCAAAGATGTTTTTCAACTAGGACTTGGAAATATTCCAAAATTTCAATGCTCTCTACTCATGAAGCCAAATAGCAAACCTGTGCTCCTGAAGCCCAGAAGAATAATTTGATATACATAACAGATGAAGTAGATCGATAATTGGATTCTCTGGAAAAGGAAGGCATTATCAAAAAATTTTGGAGCACTCTGTTATGAGACAATCGCTCTTGTACCAAAAATTAAAGATATATTAGATAGAATGCGACATGTTGAACGCTATTCAACAGAAAACCAATGCTCCAGGTCATCCAGCAAGAAATGTTCAAGCAGAACTTTAGTGCCAAACCATGAAAGACAAGTTGAGCCAGGATCTCTGCATAAGAAAGTACACACATTTCTATATTGGGATATCGTATTGCACCATTGAGCTGTGGACCTTGTGAAGTTGAAAAGGCATTAATCTAACCTGCCTCTTCCACTAGAATATTAATAAGCTCACCAAGCAGTGATAGCTGCAAACTACTCTCAAGAAAGTCACATTTGCTGATGTTGTACCAGCTTCGTAAAGTCTATTATTATTGTTTCTTGCACTTCCAGATACATTTTGAAGTGCTTACTTACCAAATTGCGGTTTTCGTGATGTGTTCTTAATATCTTCTCTGACGGAGTAAGGTCTTGTAACTGTACCAAATTCTCTATGTCGGTTAAGAAGTCTAAAAAAACCAAATCCTGTGGGCGTTGAATCGAGTCCACCTCCTTGACCACAGCCAAAACTGTTTTCGAGTCCATTACCAGTACCTTGTCCTTGGCCAAGATCAGTATATAACAGGTTGCCTCACTTTCACGGTGATGACGTCCCCTGTGTCCAGTGTTGCCAGATGATCACTATCAAAACCAGTAGAACAGAATCTCATGGGCGAAATTAGTAGATCTCCTGCTAGAATAGTTCATCCGGCAACCTTGCGAATGATACACGACACGATACGATGCAGACTGATGCAATCGAATGACAGGATTCAGTCTACTGCAGACGCTAGACACCGATGACGTCATATTTTTTTCCCTTCCGTCTCTCGCCTCAGGCAACCTATTGTATACTAGTCTTGGCCCTTGGCGTTGCCGGTATAAACATAGTTTATATGCCTGCTATCTTCCTATTTTCAATAAGAATCATTTTTATGAAATTTGTTGTTCGTTAGATTATTTTATTTATATTTTTTTTATATATTCTTTTTTTTCGCAATTATTGTTGGCGTTATTTCATTTTATTTTAATTTCATACACAGCTTTGTCAATATTTTAATTTAAAATAATACAATGAAGCATTTTTTAATCGATCAGATTTGATTTAGCGCCCCCTTTTGTCAGAGGAGGCAACAATATTCAAGTTTCTCTAAATGGAACAAGGGACAGAAAGTCCATAGAGGAAAAATGCATTTTATGTAAAACAAAAAATTTCCTAAAAGTTGCTTTTTCAATGGTCAAAATCCGTCAATGAATAATCGAGGTATGAGTGAAAATAGCTTGATGACGTGGCAACTGTTCTTCCGTAACTTCCTTAATTATTGACAAATTTTGATGATTAAAAATTCATTTTAAAGGAAGCAAAACTCTCTTTGATTTGCTTTTTGGATGACTCAAATCTGGGGCAGCAGTTCATCCTTCGTAACTTCCTTATTCCTTATTATTTGTCGATCAAAAATGCATTTAAAAAAAAAAGATTTTCCATAAGTTCTCTCTTTAATGGTCCATAATCAAAAATCAATAAATAACCGAGCTGTGATTGATAATATCTTGCTGACGTAAAAACTGCTCATCCCACGTAACACGTAACTGCTTTATTTACTGATGAATTTCGACTATCAAAAATTCATTTCAAAGAAGACATCTCTATAATGACTGATAATGGTGATAATTTGCTGACGTGGATACCGTTTATCCTCTGTAACTTCCTTAATTATTGATGAATTTTGACATTCAAAAATTCATCTCAAAGCAGACAAATTTCCCTATAAGTTGCTTTTTTTATGAGCAGAGTCCGTCAACAAATAATCACGCTATGCGAGATGATAACCTGCTGACGTGGCAACTGTTTATCTTCCATAACTTCTTCATTTATTGACAGATTTGACGGTCAAAAATTCATTCTAACGGAGACAACATTCAAAATCCCTGAGTAAATAACCAGCCTATGTGAAATTATAGCTTGATGACTTGGCATTTGCTTACCCTCCGTGATTGCCTTATTGGGTCAATACTATTCCTTGCAGACCTACGTCATTACACAGCAAGTCCAGTGTATTTAACCTGCCAATTCCTCGAGAGTCCATCTTTATAGTTTCATATGAAACTAGACCAGAACGTGAACCAAATAAGGGGCACAGGACTTACAGAAATCATAAGGCATGACCCATATTGTGAGTCATCCGGTCATCTGACAGAGAACGTGTTATAATGCCAAAATCTCGGAAACCATCGAAAGAGATTTAAAAAATTGAGCCTTCTTATTACACCCTTTACACATAATTTCTGGTTCAGATAAGTTTTGATAATATCCAAATAACCTGAACAGCATTGATTTTGCCTCGGCTCTTCAATCGCTAAGCTGAGAAGGAAGGTTCGAGACGGTCCCACGCGCTTCTTTGACACAGCTGCCGGTAAAAAGTTTTTCATCACCATAAGGAAATTTGATGATTGAATTTTGATCGATTCTAGTATTCGAACATAAATCATAAAGTTTCTCCGAGCTTTCCTGCTCCATCTGAACTCAGAAGGCGAGGGGAAACCCTAGGATGCGAAAGGACAGGACCGTCTACTAAGTAGTTCTGAATTTTGGGTTTTGAAAATATATGAGCAAAACTGCCTAAACTAGTTGATAGACTGTTTAATTTTAGTGTTGGAGTAGAGCGTCTTCTTGCATCCAACAGTCTGTTAAAATTTATAGTCAGGTGTTTGGGTTGACGGGGGAGTTGAGGCAAAGACTTACAATTACAAGACACATAACGCCTATACCTTCAGCATTGAATGTTTTGACTCAAACACAATGATTAAAGAGGCCATCTTTGTTTTTGTTCACTTACTGGTGAAATGACAAGATGTCTGTCTGATCTTACTTTCTGTCCACACACCACAGACTTTCTAGTCATCATTTTATCAATAAAACACTAGAAAGGGCAATTAGGAATAGAAAATGGTTCATAGAGCCTCCTGAGAATTCGAGGAATAAACTCAATTCTAACTTCCTAACCTTACTGGCCTTAAGCTCACACCGGCCAGATGTTGCGAAGTTTAAACACAAAACGTAAACCTCAACACAAATTTTCACCTTCAAAAACGTTTTTTGATGAGTGGGATGATGATTTGTGACAAAAATGAAGATAAATGAAAGCATGGTTGTTTGGGATTGGTGATTCAGAAGATTAGCAGTTGAATGAATTTATTTTTCCGGGTATTTTTTCATAAAGCCTCAGGACATTCAGGACACATGACAACATAGCTGAAAAAGGAGCAAATATTTAAATGAGGGGTTAGGAATATTTGTTTTGTTACTTGTCTTGTTATATTTATTTAGTCTAAAAGTTGAGCGGATCAGCCAACAACTCCAAGAATGCTTGGTAAGTAGGCTTATATTTTGTAGATCTTGACTGGGCCGTAGCCAGTATAACATAACTGTCAGAGCTTATACAGGGTGACAAATTGAAAACTATCGATGAACATGAACGCGAAAAGATAAAAAAAAGTCCTTGAAACCGAAGGGATAATAAACATTTCATCAACAATTATCACAAAATGTTTTTCTGCCATCTATCCCCTCAATCTTTCATTGCAAACTGTCATTTCATATTTTGCTGGGGAGTTCGACATTTTTACATTTTGACAGGAGAAGGAAGAAAGACGGAATGCGCATTTCATCTCATTTTCCACCAACCGGCGTTCTTTCCACCGATATTCAACATTTCCGCAGAGGGTGATTTTTTGAAATCGTGCTACAGCAAATTAATTAAACTCAAATTGTACATACCAAGAACATTATCCATAACTTTCCCTCAAGAAAGTTTCTAAAGCTCTTCAAAAACTTTGCTTCTCAGAAAATCCCGAGGAAAATCCCATATGAAACTTTTATAAATATTGTATTTTATTTTATAAAACTTCAACTTTTCCCTATGAGTATTTTTAAAGAATGATTACTGGAGATATCTCCGAGTTCATGAATAAATTGGGGGTGGTTTCGCTTTTTCCAGGAGATTGGTGAGTTCTGCGAAAATTGAATTGTCATTAAATGTCAAAAAGAATATAGCATGTAATTTAATTATGAACAACTTTAATAAGGGTAAATATGCAGAAGAACACAAAAATCACAAGACTAGACTTCCTTTAATGAATTCATCGAATCATACAACCAAACTTTTCAAAAACCACCATGTGCTCGTCAAACTGAAAATATTGACACAAAAATGCAACGCAAGTCCGATTTAATCATATCTCTTTTCACATATTCATATTAAATTCATGTCATCATCCATAAAATCCCCGACCCTTTAATCCGTATATAAAATTATATTATTCGCAACTCATGTCTAAAGGAAATTACATACGATCATAAACGATATCCTTAATGCATTTTATCTCTGTTTTGAACGGTTTTACTGCAATATCAAATCAAATGATCTACACGAGGCTAGAATAATTTTCCGGATAAATTTCGGTCGGATATATGAGCACACTGGAACTATTTCGGAATACTAATCAAAAAATGCCGAAGAAATGTGACGCTTTTTTCAAGATACTTTATTGAAATAGTAATCAATATTGGCAAACCTCATTTCCAGAGAAACCCAATCTTCGGAGCCTGCGGAGCCGATATCGAACGTGGACTAAGAAACGTGATTGCATCTTGGGTTCAGATATCATGTTTTTATTCATATTATTCGAGATATATCTACTTGATTGGAGAAAGTGTATTTTTTGTCCGGATTTCGGATTTTGATGTCAAGTTCAGTAATCCAATTATTTTTTAGGGATATGCCATCTTTTGAACTTTCTCTTACATGATGAAGTTGGATCCTTATTCATTTATTGAAAATAAAATAGCCTCTGAAGATTTCTGAAAGAATTTTGCTCCACACTAATCCATAGGTATCTTATTTGAAGTAGGTACTTTTTATAATTATTGTGGTTCAGAATCTATTGTTTCATCCACTTCTCTTCTAGATTTCAAGGTTAATAAATATGTATAGTACTTGACCGAAATAAGGCAATAGGTCATCTAGCGACAGAAAACAAAACTGATTCAAAAACCGTGTGGCGCAATTGAATACTGTTACGCTCCCCGAGAATTTTTTGATCAATTTTTGTCAGGGTCAAGGAAATCGTGATCTTCACACATTTCGGGCGCCACCCTCTGTATTTGCGTGGTAGAGCCCACAATGCTTATAGGGTAGCTTTGCAACAGTGAAGAAAGTCCAAGTGTTCGTGTTTTCAAAATCCCGCTCTGGAATAGTCTACTGAACTTTTGAATAAAAAAAACACCGGTGTTGATAGAGAATGAAGCAAACAGTCTATTGTCCAAAAATCATGATTTACAGATGGCTGGTTTCCAACTAGCAAGTGAATATAATGAATTAACAAAAAAATCAGTCAAGCTGGAGACTCAAAAATAGCAGCAAATAAATAACGCAAAATAACAGCAGTGAATTCAGTAAAATAAATGTGAAGGAGCAGTGTGTCAGGAAGTTTCAACCGACGCGACTGATTTAGCAGCAAAAATGTATTATGAGTATTGCGGTGATGAAAAAGGATTTTTTTCCAACGGTGTAGAGAACATGATACGGAAAAAATTACGCGACGGGGTCAGTTTGAGTCCTGACACTTAGACTAGAGAGATGCGCGCCGGCAAAGATCCGTTTATCTGAAAATCAAAACAAAACCACAGAGACAGAAAAGAATATGAAAGGATTACATAAAGCAAGGTCAGACTTCCCGGTTATCAAACTGAGTGCCAGGACAAACTCTAAAATATCTGACCAACTTTAAACAGAAAGGAATTTTACCGGAAACAGACCTGATCTCCGCAGGTAATCAGGCTGAAGAAAACAAGAAAAATGACCAGCATCTTATGACTCGGGAAGTCATCCTTTCCCAACCTGGCTTCTCACTTTATTCGTATGCGGTTTTGTTTGAGAGAATTTGGCAAAACTTTGAAAAAACTCAATCCAGAGAAGTTTGTTTTGGGCCAGTTTTACTAAAATATGTCAGCTTGATGATGCTATTTTGAATTTTTGATTATCTATAACCTATAACTTTGGAAAAATGAAAGAGAGTTGTTGTTTGAGGTTATGTGTTTCCAATCAGACCAGCCGCCAGTAAATTGTCAACTTGGTTTTCAATGAGGATGTCATTTTTGTGTCCAAAGAAAGTTCATTACAGCCAAACCAATCATGATATTGTGACGAAACATGGTGAATGCGCCGCCGCAAGCCACCACATTGTGTAGAATTGTTTGGAATCGATTGGCTTCTGGTACATTCTAGCAAGGCTAGATAGCGTCGAACATTCTTCGCTTTTCTAAAAATATCTGGAATGTTCTCTCAATCCTGGCGAGGGTATATAATGAGATCCGTCATTTCAAGTTAGTTAGTTCAGTCCTGAATACATCGTGAAATATGAATCGTGAAACATAAATAAGCTGTGATTTTGTTTGTGAATAGTGAGTTCTGTACATAGTGACTCGTAAAATAAATAGATTTAAAGCTGAACAGTGTTTTCTATAGCGAAACTCGTTACATTGGTGTCAAAAGTGGGATTCATTGTGTGCTATAGAAACGGACATAAATATTCACTGCAATGGCTATGAAACTAGTGTTTTTAACCGGATTGAAGGTAACCGAGTTGAAGAGGGAGCTGGAGGAGCGTGATTTGGATACAAGCGGGAAAAAAGCTGATCTACAACAACGGCTTCGTGAGGCTTTAATGGAAGAAGGCATGGATCCAGATACGTTCCAATTTGAAATTACTGATTCGAACGCTGTGGAGAAATTGTCGAAAAACTTGAAGGATCAACTTCAAGAAAATTCGAGGAAAATGGAGAAGAAGCTCGAAGAATCTTCTAGAGCCATGGAAGAGAAACTTGTAGAATCTTCCAGAGCTATGGAAGAAATCAAGGAGAAACTGGCGGATTACTACAACTGTTTGAAGGCTCATGTAGCAGAGGAAATCGGAAATCTGGAGAAACAACTAGGAGAGACTGCAAAGGCTCTGGAAGACGAAATCGACGAAGTGAGAAGGCAAGTGGCAGTAATCATGCAACAACCGGAAGTTACTTTCGGGAACCACGGTACGAGTGCCAAGATGAAAGCTGATACCATCAGAATCCACATGAAAGCCCCACAGTTTGATGGCAGACTGTCCTGGAATAATTACCATCGCCAGTTCGAGGCAGCAGCAAGGGCAAATGGATGGACTGGACCGGAAAAAGCCCTGGCATTGACTCTGGCACTTCGTGGGGAAGCTACAGAAATCCTGCAGACGCTGAACACCCAGGAACAGGAGGACTACGATGTGCTCGTCAAGCATCTGGAGCTGCGGTTTGGTCAAACTCATTTGGAGCATGCCTACCATTCCCAGTTGAAAAACCGCATCCAAAAGTCTAACGAAACCATGCAGGAGTTTGAAGCGGATGTTGCTCGCCTGTCAAGACTGGCTTATCCAACCACGCCAGAAAATGTGATGGAAAGGCTGGCAGTCCAGGCCTTTTTGGATGGTCTTCGGGATCAGGAGATAAGGCAGTCCCTGATACTTCATCGACCCGACAGACTAGTCGACGCTCTGGCCAAAGCCTTGGAATTTGAAGCGGCGAAGCAGTGCTGTAAGCCTCCTACGCGTGTGCGAATGATGGAGGAGAAGGATCATCTGGAAGAAGACACCGTCGAAGCAACTGTAAGAGAGTCCTCAAGGAAATGGAGGTATCTAAGCGAAAGGAGCTGGGATGCTGGAATTGTGGAGAGCTTGGGCATATGCGTGGCCGCTGTAGGAAAGAGATACGGGCACCTGAGTTGGCATGGGAAAAGAAGGATCATCGAGCGAGATCAAGCCTCAAGTACTTGGATGGCTTGTCCAGGAGACCAGAGCTTTCTCACACAGCCGAGGAAAAGGAGGCGAGCACTTGCCGGACGACTGTGGTGGATGATTCCTGGCAGTCTAAGGCGCTTCGCAAGGACCAGGAGAAAGATTCAGATCTGAAGCTTGTCATCGGATGGAAACTGGCAGGCCAACGACCAACCTGGCAAAAAGTCGCGCGATTCCCGGCCACCGTAAAGTCCTACTGGGCTCAATGGGACTCGATGGTTCTTGATGACGGCATCCTGAAGAGGCTGGTGAAGAATCTGGATGGCACGGAAGATCGGAGGCAGTTAGTCGTTCCTGGAAACAGACAGGCAGAGGTGATGAGAGAGGTCCATGATGGCGTCACGGGTGGACATCTGGGTGTAACCAAGACGCTGGGAAAGCTGCGAGAACGGTTTTACTGGGTCAACTGTCAAGCCGATGTGAAGGAATGGTGCAGAAAATGTGCCGTATGTGCGGCAAGTAACGGACCCCAGAAACGGCCAAAAGCTCCTTTGCGCCAATACAACGTGGGAAGCCCCTTTGAAAGGATCGCAATCGACGTGGCTGGACCCTTTCCTGAATCGGACAAAGGAAATTAATACATCTTGGTCGCCATGGATTACTTCAGCAAGTGGGCTGAAGCGTATGCCTTGCCAAACCAGAAGGCGGCTACCGTTGCCGATGTCTTGATTGAGGAATGGTTTTGCCGTTTCGGTGTTCCGTTGGAGCTGCATTCAGACCAGGGCAGGAACTTCGAATCGACGCTATTCCAGAACGTCTGCGATGTCTTGAAGATCAAGAAGACAAGGACAACGGCATTACATCCACAATCGGATGGCATGGTGGAGCGAATGAACCGAACCATCAATCGACACTTGGCCAAAGTTGTCTCTGACCATCAAAGAGACTGGGATCAACATCTCTTCCTATTCCTCATGGCGTACAGGTCAGCAGTTCATGAATCGACGGGCGAAACACCTGCCAAGATCATCATGGGCTGTGAACTCCGGCTGCCCTGCGATTTGAAGTTTGGCTGTCCACCTGGTGAGGATGTCGCTGGGAAAGACTACGCAAGTGATCCTTGTAGAAAAATGGACGATATCCATCAACGAGTCCGAATTAACATCCAAAGTGCCAGCGACAGGATGAAGGAGGCGTATGACGTGAAGGCCGAAGAAGGAGGGTTCCAGGTTGGGGATTTGGTTTGGCTTCACAACCCACAGAGGCGACGTGGATTCTCCCCAAAACTGCAAAGTTCTTGGGTTAGTATGAGATTCTGGAGCGAATCAATGACGTCGTCTACAGGATTCGAAAGCCACCACGAGGAAAACCGAGGGTTGTTCACTTCAATCGTTTAGCTCAGTATGCTGGGAACCACGACGATCAGGACGCTGAAGTGAGGCAGATCATGTCAGCCAAGGAAGACATGTTTTCGGAAACTTTCATGTCTCTACACTCCAATGGCCAGAAAGTCCAGAATGGCGTTGTCCAAGAGGGGCAGCTGGATTTGTTTGAAGCACCGGCTGAATACTCGTTGGCTCACTGGGTCACTGAAGACCTCAGTATGAGGAGTGGACTTGCTGCAGCTTTCAAACGAAAATTTGGACGATTGGACCATCTGCGACGACAAAAGCCAGAGGTAGGGAAGCCGCTCCAAATTACGAATGGGACACGACACCTGTTCTACCTTGTGACGAAGAAGCTCCCACAACATCTGACCACCTACAGTGAAGTCTGGAAAGCCCTCAGTCATCTTCGTGACTTGATGCAGTCACAGGACCTGACTCATTTGGCAATTCCGAAGATGACTAATGACCGAGTGGACTGGCGAGTGGTGAGAAGCATGCTGGAGGTGATCTTCAAAGAAAGCGGTATTGACATCCTGGTGTGCTGCTATCCTTCCCGGAGGACGAACCAGAGGACAGTGGACTGCTACTTCCATAGGACATCAGGCTGCCGGATTGGGGACAGTTGCCGATACCGACATGAAGGCACTTCGGGACGAATTGCCTTAAGAAGGGGGCAATGTGACAAAACATGGTGAATGCGTCGCCGCAAGCCACCACATTGTGTAGAATTGTTTGGAATCGATTGGCTTCTGGTACATTCTAGCAAGGCTAGATGGCGTCGAACATTCTTCGCTTTTTTAAAAATATCTGGAATGTTCTCTCAATCCTGGCGAGGGTATATAATGAGATCCGTCATTTCAAGTTAGTTAGTTCAGTTCTGAATACGTCGTGAAATATAAATCGTTAAACATAGATAAGCTGTGATTTTGTTTGTGAATAGTGAGTTCTGTACATAGTGACTTGTAAAATAAATTATTTAAAACTGAACAGTGTTTTCTATAGCGAAACTCGTTACAATATGCTGCTTGTGTTGAATAATGTATACCAAGCTTAGACTATTTTTTTTTCTAATGCTCCTCAAAACAGTTCTTCTCTTTTCCGAGGAGAAATTCAATAACCAACTTCCAGTCACCTCGCAAGATCCTGGGTATTGTGGGACCCCCATCTTGACAATGTATCCAACTTGAACACCCCTTTAAGTTTGCTCTAAGGCCTGCACTGTGGTTTGCTTACACAATCCTATTAACTTGCGCTTCATGCACCCCATCAAACAAATTATCATGAAAGCCGAGCCAAGCAGCCGATTGAGGATTGAGGCGTCTTGTCGCGGTCAATTTCGTTACTGTCACTTCTGATAGTTGTAGAGTTTCGTTGGTTAAGAGCAGACACAGGTTTGTTGTTTCGACTTCGAAGCTCAGCAAAAAAATATTGAATCAAAGGGTTTATTGTATGAGAAATTAATAAATATACTCAAGTGTTACACTACAGTCATGCACACACAATGATTATATTTCTCTTGTAAATTTAACAGTAATCGTTAATATAACAAACAAAACAATTTGGATCCATACTTCATAATTTGAGCGGTTTTTAACAAGAGCGTGCTGAATTCGTCATCAAACACACCATCACAAGCGATAAAGATTGTTCCAACATAGTCGGACACACTGTATAACATTCTCCGTGAAGATTTTTTTTCACTAAATTCATAAAACAGCCTCAACTTTTTTTAATATTATTTTACATCGCAGCGTTAGACCTACAAGCCCCATTTTCTTTTGGTACTTTATTAAAGTGATACATAGTTTTTGGGAAGAACCTTAATTCCAACCGCTTTTTTTCAACTTATTTTTTTTTCATATTTTTCATAACTGCCATATATTCCAGAAAAAAAAATCCAAGACTATCATTGCACATGAAGCACAATCATCATTTCATCAGGTAGGTACTTAATTTTTTGAATCCAATTTGTAGAGAATTCAAAAAATTGCCTAGGCCTTATAATCACTATATAATAATAATATTAAAAATGCTTTTTCTGTTACTTCAACATAGAATGAGAAGTTGTTAATAATAAGCATTATTCTTTCCACTTAAATAATTATTCCAAGACTCTGATGGCCGATTGCCCCCACCAATTTTGAGGATACTTAACGTTAAGGGGCCCTTAGCGTTAAGTATCCTCAAAACAGGTTGGTGAAATCGACAATTATTCACACATGCTACGTCTGTTGGTTTGACTCGGCTATCATGATCATTTGTTTGATGCGATGCATAAAGCGCTAGTATCATATTATACCCAAAATTCCAGCTGCGTTGTTTCTAAAAAGCTCTTAAGATGAGCCAGTGGTGATTTTAGTTGCACTGGTCGGATCCTGGTGAATTTCATGTGATGTGTTCTTCACAGAAACATATTATGTGAAGAGGTGTTCCATCCTCTTCCTCCCTCTGCATGATGGAATATCCGATGGAAAGATATTTTCATGCTAGCGGTGTTCCCTTGTCTTCACACACAAAAAGCAAGTCAAATCTCATAAAGTATAGTTAATGATGTAGAATATAACTATACAGTTCCAACAAAGTTTCTATCTTTAGTGGCATAACTCATATTCCTAAGCGAATGTTAGAAATTGTTCTTCCCCATTTAGTTTATGTCGTTACAAACTAATTAAGTACAGCAGTAAGTTCCTTTGAAAGGCATTCATGTTCTAAATGTCTTGCGGAGCTCCATTTGTAGGCGATATATCAATGTCAGAGGTCGGAAACAAGAACTTGGATTGTTAAAGGAAAATATGGTACGAGAATAACCTAAATCTAGATTGATCAACGTACACACCTCCAACAATCAGAGAGTGTAGAATCACCTAATACTTGATCTCGCCATCATTGAAGGTCATTAAAATCAGAAGAATATCAGCATCTTATTATTGAGGCAATCGGATTGAAATTATATCATCCCTGCAAACTTGAAAATAGCAGGAACAAACCAATGCATTGAGTATAACTTCTGGGGTGTGAAAATACTATAAAGAAAAGTTATCAATAATCAAGAATCCTAAGAGAAAGAAGAGGTAAAATATGGAACTCAACATTACCTTATTTCCTGCGAAAACTTTTGGAATTGAAGCAAAAATACGTTTCAAACAGCACCAGTCAACACCTCGTAATTAAAGTAACGATGAGGTTGATCAAAAAATGTGTCGATTACTCCTGTTAAATTGAGGTGCTAATGAGAAGTAGCGATTTTCGACCCAAGTTTGATAAGCAGCAATGCTAATAAAACTTCCCGAATAGATAGCAAAGATATTTAAACGTTTGTGTAGATGAACTCAATGAATAAGATCAAAATGTTTGGACACGGATAACGTATAATTCCATAAACAATATAAATCAATTCAAATCGCTTTTTCAAAAACAATAATAGACTTTCTTTCTAAATAATAATTTTGTTCTTCTTCATCAACCCAACAACAAAAACATCCAAAATTCAAACTAATATAACACGAATACACCTGAATTCAATCTAATTTGTTTGCAATAAGTTTGGAAACAGCCTTTGAACCAGAAAATTATTTATCCAGGATTCCGAATCTCCGAATACAAAACACAAGTTGCGAACAATTCACGAATTGAAAGTTGAAGAGCCAATAATTAAAATGAATAGTAATACGAATGAATAAAAGAATTCAGACGAAAGCCTTTATTTTGTGGGGGTTTTCAACGACGACACAAACATTTGATAATCATCCTTTTCATTTACCTATATTTGGATAAATTAAATATGAGAAAAACATGAACTCGAAAATTTGTGGATAAATGCATATTACTATATCGATTTCTGTTTATTATTATCGATTTTATTTATTAGCGAGCGACTGACAATTCTGTTTCGCCACACAAAGATATTTCGAGGTTGATCACCTGAATGTTAGATCAATATTCACGTTGTTTCATGTTTTTGCACAAGAACATAGATATAAATAGGTCGATGCCTAGAAAAATCTCGCATATCTTCGTGGTGTATCCTGCTGACAATATTTTGTATCTGATCACTGAAAATCTCTTTCGCTACTTTTTTCCTAATAAGGACACGTCAATCATATCCTCATGAGTTGTGAAAATTCTCAAAAACGGTTCCAAGCTTACACTTTGATCATGCATCTAACATACTGGATTCCTATCATTCCCTTATTTCAGTTATACAAAAAATGTACATATCATGAATCTTAGTTGAATGACAGATCCAGAGACAAATTTGGAACCAGTTTAAGTATACTGTTTCTATGTTAAGTGTAAATGAAGTGACCTGATCGAAATTTTTTTGTTCCTTTTTTTATCAAAGCCTTTGATCCTGGCATGATGAAGTGGAGAGCTAGATCAAAAGAAGCCAAACGCTTCGTTACTTAAAGGATTATCTTGTCAATTTAGAAAGGTGCTGCACATTTGATGTTCTGCAAGAACTGCTCAAGCCTAGAAAAGTTCTATAGAGTCTTTAATGGATTCATCTAAAAAAAGGCCTTTACAGTCCAATTTTTCCAAGATCAAAGATTTTCCTATGCAGCCATCAAATAATATAGATTTGTTCAACGATTTAGAAATTCTTTATCCATGAAGTACAGGGTGCGGCAATACAAGCAGTGCATTTTTGAAAAGCTATTCAAAAAAATTGGCCGACTCAGGAGATTTATGAAGTGTCCGGCTGTGTTCTGGCACATACCGATCGGGATGGCGGATCCACTCTAATACTAATCTAATCTGTCAAATTGTGAGGACAATATCACATGATGACCGCTTTTAAAAAAGGTTCGAACGACTAGATAATTTTTTCTCGTGTTCTTGAACAGCCCCCACATTATAAACCAAGTATATTGATACATCCTCACCAATCAGGATAAAACAATGCAATAATATCAGAGCCATATTATAAAGAAGTCAATCTCAACCTACATCCAGAACTAAAATTATCACTCAAACTCCAAAATCACTCAAGTCACACATTGCATGACATTTCCCTTGTCCCTTATTCCAAAGCCTTTTGTTCTGACAAGCATGCTGGCAAAATATATTATTGTTTTGTCCGTTATTTCCAGGTACATGGTTTTGATCGTCAAGAGGGAAGTTCTTAGAAATATGACAAAACATGGTTCCGGATTAATTAAAGCTTACAAATAATTCCATTACCCTTGATGAAATAAAGCTTTAACCCTTAGCAAGAATTAAGCTTTTCTCATTCAATTTGATTTCAATTTACTAGTATGTTTCCAAAAAAGAAAAAATAGAAAACGAGACAAAAAATATTGAGTTGAAAGTATCTTTTTCTATGACTATTCAATTATAAAATATGTATTTTACATCCACTTTCTATTGGTTAATGTGACTCTTGACTCATACCAGTAAATAAGTTTGCCAGGAGACTTATCCGGGCCTGAACTTTTGCCAGGCGTTGCCAAAGTTACACAGGGTGACTCTCTTTTTTTTCATCACTCAATTGTTTTCAACCAATGAGAAAAATCCAATGTCATTACTCCACTACTGTCAACATACGGCATCCTTCAAATCCATCATTTTGAAATAGCCCATTTGACCGTCCATACTTGTTTTATAGTTTATAGAAATTGTGTTACCAACCTAACCTCACTTTATCCTACAGTACAGTACAGTTGTCAAAAAGTTTCATGCAAATAAAATTAAATATTGCATACTTTGCTTCAATCATTTAATAATCATAGAAAAAGTAAAGTATTCTACTCACGGGAAATTGCTATTACTCACTGAGATGATCAGACTACTCAGCTACGGTTCGTGGCGCAAACTTCATCCACGTGTGTAATAGTTACCATTTCCCACTTGTTGAATAATATACTATTTTCTATGACTATTCAGTAATAAATATACTATACATCCACTTTTTATTGGTTTGTGTGACTGATTACTTATACCAGTGTCTTTCTTTTTCATTACTTAATTGTTTTTAGCCAATGAAAAATATCTGATGTCATTACTCCACTGTTTAAGAGCCAATCAGAAAACTTGACAAGTTGGCAACATACGTCAATCCATCATTTTGAAACAGCCCATTTGACCGTCCATACTTGTTTGATGGTCAGTTGTGTTCACCTAACCCCACTTTATCCTACAGTACAGTCGAAAAGGGTCTGCAAGTTAAATTAAATATTGCATAGTTCGCTTCAATCAATAAATAATCGTAAGAAAAGTATAGTATTCTACTCGCCGCTCAGATTATAACGCAAACTTCATCCTAGTGAGTGAGCCACCATTTCTCACTTGGTGAATAGAACACTAATTTTTTTGTACATACATCTGTTACTTTCTGATTTACGTTGCAAAGGTATGCTAAATGCTTCATGTCGTTGATTCAACAATATCAAGAAAAGTAAAGAAATTCTTCCTTCACAAGTTTCAATAATCTTGTCAGCCCATGCACCATCACTGGAGGTGCACTGCATCTTTTCCTCAAATCTTTGATTTGTGGTATAAAGGGGTCTTCTGGCTCCAATTATGAGTCCCTTGTCCGTTTGGAGTATATTTTATGTCTTCTCCTCTCCTCTGCTAGGTCGTAGTCTATAAGCGAGTGCAATCAATCCGCTGTATGGTATATCCAGAGATCTCCTTATGATTTTGCACCCCACCCCTTCAAGTGCTTCCATGTTGGTGGCCTTCGAATATCTCTAAGCTGTGAACGGATTTGGGCCCTCGCTACAGCGTTGATGTTTGTCGGCTTCTTCTGGAAATATTAGGGTTGTGTTTGCTTCTCACTCCTGATGTTTTTGATCCTAGTTTATATTCAGCATTCTTGGACCATTGGATATCTTCAATGTCGTTAACTACGGCGGTGTTTGTCGTCTTCTTCGAAAGAGAATCGAATATTTTTTCTCGCGGTGCTGGTGGTGACCACATCGTTAACATCAACTTACAAAGTCACTTTGATAGTAAGGATAAGTGAGGACTAAGAGCTGATCCTTGTGGGATTCCTGATTCCATTAATATCTTCTCTGGAAGCACGTTGTTGACTTTAACTTGATATCTTTTATTTGGAGAGATAAAATCAATCATGGGTGATTTCTGGGGGGTATTTCTGGTAATCTTTCTGGCCAACCTCTCATTCTAGACTCTATCATAAGCTCTGGAGACATCCAGGAATGCATCTGGGGTTACGATCTATTGATGGAATTTGCTGGAGATGACCTCCGTCATCCTGAGAACTTGAAATTCTAAGGATTGCGGGGATCTGGATCTAAACTGTTTGTCTGGGTAAGGACTTGATTGCTTGATTGCTGATGCCGCCTCGGTACGGAGACTGGATTTGTGGTACTCCCCCAAACTCCAAAGCGTTTGGTTTGTGAGGGTTTCATAATATATTTGTTCATTTTTTTCATAAAAGTCCTAAACTTCATTAGAATTTTTGAATGGACCTCACTTTCTAGTCAAAATGCTCAAACACACAAGATAAGATCACTTGCTGGACAAAATAACAACCGACTCGCACATAGTGACCCAAGTGTTTAAGAAAGATAGGTGTTGAGACATCAAAAACGTAACCTAGCAACCCAGTCACCTGGGTAACCTATGCATTTTGAATGTGAAGCACCCTATGGGTCACCAAGAAGACGCGCGTCTAATAATGCTTTGTCTTCATTATTTTTGTTGTTGGCGTATCTACGCCTCATGCAGCCCTCTATTCTCTGTCACCAATTTTGAAATCTTTCCAGGTACCATTTCTGTATCACGGGTAACGTGGCATAAATTCAATGTATACTAATGGGAAAACAACATGAAGCCAATCAAACTAATAGAGAGCAAGTGTCAGCTGGACAAAGCTGACAAAGAATTGGAATCTGACATACCAAGTCCAAGAATCATCAAAGAAGGTAGCTTTATTGGCTTCTGCCGGTTACTGATGGTTTTCTTCTGCGGTATTCTTGAAACTCTGTAGCCTTGTTTCCACAGGCACATGGTCCTATGTTCTATCCTCTATTATTGACTCCACTTCTATGTCCATGTTTTTCACCATGGCAAAATCTATAATGACTGGTGTGCCTAGTTCTTTGGGGATGGTATTCACTTATGACATTGAAATATTCAACTAATACTTTTTCTCTCCTATACCCTTCTACTGATGGTGATGTTTTCTCCAAATATTTTAACTTCTTTCCACAAAATTTTCTCTTCATGTCCGATTCATGTGCGAACTAAGGGAGTTTTCACCCTTTCCACCAACAAGACCTCGTCTCCTTTTTCTTTATTGTCTTTTAGTATGTGATGTATCCTCTGAGTGTTTTGTTTACAGTCGGAGTCATCTGGTTTTCCTGCAAATCCCAGATGTCCAGCTGATGTTGAGTTGATAAGTCAAGTTCTTCTATTTTGTTGTTGATACACTGTGCGTTCCAAGAAATTATCTTAATCGTTGTGACAGTCATTTGCCGTTCCTGAATACTTTGGCCAGAATTTTGCCTACTATTGTATCTTCTCCCTCAGGACTCGCAGGACTCTCCTAGAGTGTTTTGGTGGGGATTTTTCTTCTTATTTGTCTTGGATCAGTTTCTGACATTTCCTTAATTGTTGTTTATTTAGTTGTTTTTCTCTTTGGGAGGCGTTTTTGCAGATCGCACATGTAGCGTTAGTTGACTCCCGGATTCCTTCTGGGTTGCGGTCTTCAGCACACTTCACGCACTTGAATTTATGAATAAGTCCATATTTTTGGCGACGATTACATTGGGAGCATTCTTTTGTTTTTTCTTCTGCTCTACCAGCAGCTTTTCCACATGGTAGATTTCTTCAATCTCTGTCTTCACCATATACAGTGGCGAAAGTTCTTTGGTTCAGTAGCTCTTCATCGGAAGGACGCCCGCATCCTGTTTACTTATCTCCTTTAACTCATCCTCAATATCTTTATATTCGCATAGGGGCAGGATCTCTCAGAACATCAAATAATAATCTATCCTCCGGCAGCATGCAGGTGATATGATATGGTCTGTTCACATTGTCTGGTTGTCTTGTCAATAATGATCTGCAGTCATCAGTAGTCTTGGTAGTAGACAATGGCTTAAAAATGACAAGTTCCAGATTTTATTTAAAAGTTTTTCATTCATTCTTCATTTTGTTGAAATATAATTCTCATCTGTGTTGACTCAATCATGTAATTTGGGCACCAGAATAATGTATAAGGCTTAGTAACAACAGTCTTTTCCAAGAATTTTCTAGGGTCTTGATGCCCCAGATCAACACCTTCTTCATTGATAAGAAATTGTCGTGGGCTAAGACTGTCACTCTTGTATGGCGGGTGTACCACTCAAGATTGATACCTCCATTGGACACTAACACTTCTATGGTAAATTCTATTTAAATACAAAGCTCGTTTAGTCATTAAGGGATTCGCCCAGAGACGAGGGATTCACTACGACCAAACTTTTAGCTCTGTCGCAAGAATGGAAACAATCCACTCGGTGTTGAGTGTTGCAGCAAAAAATGATATGTTTTTGGTCCAGTTCGACGTCTCGACAGCTTTTCTATACGGCAAATTGGACGACAAGGAGATTTACATGCATCAACCTGAGGGATACGAGCAAGGACAGGGGCTTGTTTGCAGATCGAAAAAGAGTCTCTACGGGCTTAAGCAAGGGCCGAGATGTTGGCAAGAACGCTTCGGAGGTTTTCCAAGTCAGCGAGGCGGATCCATCATCAGGGAAAGAAATGGCAAGAACATTCTACTTGTTGTTTACGTAGATGATGGACTCGCCGCAGCAACAGATACTCAAGATTTAGAAGAATTTTGGGACGAGTTAAAATCAGAATTCAGAATAGTCTCAAGCAAGGCTGAGTGCTTCTTAGGAATCGAAATTAAGAATCAAGAAAACGGACTATAGTCAACAAGGATATGCCACAAGGATTTTGGAGCGATTCAGATTCTTGAATGGCAAAGCTGTTTCAACCCCACTTCTTAAGAATTTGGAAATTTCGATAACAGGGAAAGAATCAGAGACAATTGCGTCCCCTAATCGCCAAGCTGTCGGAGCTCTCATGTATCTCATGCTTGGAACTAGGCCAGACTTGGCTTTTAGCATAGGATTTCTTTCAAGAACGCTTGAAAATCCTGCAAAAGAAAACATTGCGCAAGTGAAGAGGGTTTTCCGTTACACTTCCGGAACAATCAACCTTGGGATAGTCTATCGGAAACAGAAAAAGGGAATCCTCGAATGCTACAGTGATGCTGACTTTGGTGGCTGCACAAAGACTGGGAGATCTACCTCAGGGATCATCATCATGTTTGCCTCAGGAACCATTTCATCGAAAAGTCAAAGTCAGGCGATGGTGGCCATTTCTACTACAGAGGCCGAGATCGTAGCAGCCAATGAAGCTGCAAAAGAAATGATTTGGCTAAAAAGATTGTTTCAGGAAATCGACAGATTGGACCAAGCCCCGATCCTTCAAGTCGATAATGCTGCTGCCATGAAGCTGGCTCAAAACCCAGAATTCCATCGCAGGACCAAGCACATATCCAACAAACATTTCTTCATCAGAGAAAAAATTGCTGAAGGGGAATTTGGGATCGAACAAATCCCAACTGAGGAACAACTCACCGATATGATGACAAAGCCGATCGAAACATTTATTTTGCTTTTTATATAATCATAGAATTTTCAAGTTTGTCAATTGAAACAAGGGAAAGTGTTGAAGAAAATGTTTCATATTCAAAAATACCTGCCAAGTCAGAGGGCGTTTTAAATCTTATATCGATTGTATCGAATCAAATATCTCTAGATATAAAATACAGAACATTGCCTTTAGAGTTGTCAAAGTGAGTGATTAAACCAGCAATTCATTTTCAAGAAGTATTGTCTATTAACTGGCCTAAAATAACGAAAGCAGAAAAAGTAATAATACATACGAATTACATTTTTTATAAAACTAAAAGCTGACATTTTAACATCCCATTATTTCTGTGATTTTCGGTAGAATCAATCATCATTTTCTTTGATTTTGCAATGTATTGGAAACTTTAAAGAGTTTTTGATCTAATGATGGTTTTCCAATTCTTGCACGCACTTTCCTCAGCTGAAGGTGATCTTGAAGTTGAAAGCAGCATCTCTAATTATTAATGAAAAAAAAACAGATTATTTGGATCGGAAAGGGCAATCCATCGTTTGAAATGTTGTCGAGAGGATTCATCAAGTAGAAAAGCCAACTAACCTTGTGTTAGAAATATATGGCGTATGGAAACCATTATGAAAGGTTGATCTTGTTGATTCTTTCTGAATAATGTAGATTCGTAGTTATAGTATTAGGGCAAGGCTATTAGTCAATAGCGAGGTAATAATAAATGATATTTATTGGATTTATTGGGTATAATCAAGTATTATGATTCATTTGCTCATTCTATATTGACAAAAATATCTAGTCTTTAAAGTAGAACGAGTTTCCAAATTGAATCACTGGCCAAGGTAATAAATTTGTGATCCGCCTGATGGCATAATATACCCATAAAACTGTCTTTAGTTTAATAACAGATTCATCATAAAACTAGCGAGATGTTCCAGAGTTTATGAGCTTTATCGCCTCTTGGATGTTCAGCGGAATTAGATTAATGTTACGCGCTTTCTGTGAAGGAAACTCAATTGTGTTCCCACCATCCCACCAACTTATTTTAATGATGACTAGATTGACGATGAGTAGTAAGACTTATTGTAAGGAAAATATATTCCTAAAAGCAGTGTTTTGGAGATTTTGCATGAACAACTTTTTTTAGTTTTATCATCTACAAAGAGTTCAAGGATTGGAAGATCAAGACTTACAACCTAGAGTAGAATTTTGTCATTGGATATCATCAGGACTGTTTCTTTTTGGATAAAGTGCTGTTATCAGACGAAGCAGGATTTACGCGTGAAGGTGCTATCAATCTCCATAATAATCATATAGGGGCCGACGAAAATCTCCATGCGATTTTGAAAACCGATTTCAAGATAGGTTTTCCATAACCGTTTGGGCAGGTATTTTGGGATTTGAACCGTATGTTATGCCTCAGCGTTTAAACGGGAAGGCATATTTAAATTTGCTAAGCCAAGCTTTGCCGGATTTGCTAGAAGAAGTGCTCATCGGATTAAGTGCAGAGATGTTTTTCATGCATGATGGAGCACCAGCGCGTTTAAGTGTAATGGTTCGTGACTATTTGAAAACAACTTATCCAGAGCGATGGATCGGGCGAGGTGGACCGATTTCGCGGCCACCTCGTTCGCCTTATTTAAACCCGCTTGACTATTTTTTTTTTCGGGTTATTCAAAGCAATTGGTTTACTCGGTTTCTGTTGACAACTTACAATAATTACAACAGTGAGTCAATGTTGCCTCGAAATACAGAATGAACAAGAAATTTTCTAGCGAGTTAGAAAATCAATGAGAAGTCGTTTGGAGATGAATGGAAGACACTTTGAACATTTTATTGTAGCGTAACAAAATGATGATGATATCCAGACAATTAAATAAAATAAATAAACCCATTTTTTTTTTAAAGACATCCTGTGTCTTGGAAACTATGCATTTTCGGACCATTGTTTATGTGAAAAAAAATCTCATTTTCAATGTAGAATCACCACTCAAATTATTTCCGGAAACCCTGTATATTCGTAAAGGTTTTATAATAAGTAGCATGCTCACTGCTTCCGGGCAGCAAATCGCACGCCGCATGTTACTTAGCTGTGAAAACTTATTAACAGAATATTTACAATTTTAGGTCCATATTTCCTTTACTCATCTATTTGTGCCAAACTCCATTTCTTAACCACGTTATACTGTCCACTCTTTAAACCCCTTTTCCAGTCCCTCATGCCCCACAAAACAATATTATCAAGCATCGATAAATCTTTTGAAGATGATTGGATAATGTCGAATTTTTGGAAAATTGTCCAAACGAAATTATCCATTTCTGTTACGACAAATTCGATTTAAAAGCTGGATGGATATAATAGGATGAACATGAACCCCAACCGCCATTAACATACACATTCGAGAGAATTTTGTTGAAGTATTTCGCATCGCTTGACTCCCTTATGATGTTGGGTTGCATATCTAATCAATTTACTCTTGAGTATTAAATATGTAGGTATTAAAAGTTTCATGGTTGAAAATGAATAACCTGTTTTCACATATACAGGGTGCTCCAAAAAGTCTGGGCGAGGTCCAACTTCCTTATTTCAAATTGATACCCTATTTTTTTTTATTTGATATTTGGATTCTCCTTTCAACTCTTAACATTTTCTATGTAGCATATCCTATACCTAAGTTTAATGTATAGAAAGATATTTGATATTTATTGATTGAATAATAATAATTTATTGTTGTGAAAATGTCAAATATATCTATGATTTCGAATTATTGACGCTCGTATTGACGAAAATGTCACGTCATCAAGTAGTTTTGAAGTGTAAAAGTATCAAAGTATAAATAATTCTGCGTTTGATTCAAAAGATTTTTTTTTATACATACAGTGTGACCCATTTGTTTTGGGAACACCCTGATAAAAAGTTTATTTCTCAACCGATTTGGTTCGTTTTTTTTTTGGATTGTAGAGCTCGAAAAATTGTATATTCTTGGCAAAAAGTGACCTTCGCCATTTTGACTTCAAGGCCTACTATGTTAGTTTTTAAAAGCAAAATTTCAGGAAACCATATTAGCGATTTTTTTAGAAAAATTCTGTGTGCGCCACTGGATTCAGTATCCTTTAAAACGGGTCTATACAAATTTTCAACCGAAAATATCAAGTTGAAAAAATTAAAAATTCGCACTTTAACAATCTTTGATTCTATCAAAAGAAATGATAAATGCATTGAAGTTGATGGTGGTTTGGTAAAAGTCACAAATTTTTAGTTTTATGTCATTTTTATTTGTTTTGATAGAATCAAAGATTGTTAAAGTGCGAATTTTTAATTTTTTTCAACTTGATATTTTCGGTTGAAAATTTGTATAGACCCGTTTTAAAAGATGCTGAATCCAGTGGCGCACACAGATTTTTTCTAAAAAAATCGCTAATATGGTTTCCTGAAATTTTGCTCTTAAAAACTAACATAGTAGGCCTTGAAGTCAAAATGGCGAAGGTCACTTTTTGCCAAGAATATACAATTTTTCGAGCTCTACAATCCAAAAAAAAACGAACCAAATCGGTTAAGAAATAAACTTTTTATCAGGGTGTTCCCAAAACAAATGGGTCACACTGTATTTAACTTTTTCATAACAATGAATTAGTATTATTCAATTTATAAAATATCAAATATCTTTTTATACATCAAACTCAGGTATAGGATATGCTACCTAAAAAATGATTAAAATTAAAATTTCAATTAAAAAAATAGGGTATCAATTTGAAATAAGAAAGTTGGACCTCACCCAGACTTTTTGCAACACCCTGTATATGCGAAGACAGGTTTTTTAAAAATTTCATTTTTAACCATGAACCTTTCATTTGGAACACTTTTTTCTAAAACGTCAAATTAAAAAGTAAGATGGGGGGGCATTTATAATCAATAACCCTGTACATTATGAGTGCAAATGGTTCAACTTGTGACCGACTTATTTCTCCAGTTTTCTTGAATGCATATGCTCCTATCATAAGAAGAAAATAAAATCATTCATTTCAGTGGCGTCCCAGACGGTCATCCAATTGATATTTATGGGTGAAGACTTTTTTTTTCAGATCAAAACACAAACAAAGATACTGCTATTTTGTGTTTTAGCTTTTTTGTATCTAGCAATATACGAAAAAGATATATTTTTTACACAAGAAAATTATAAATTTTTCAAAAAAGGAATGGCGTACCATAATTTTACCTATAAATATGAATTGGATGACATTTCTGGACGCCACTGGAATGAATGATTTTATTTCAAACACACAAAAAAAGACCCTGATGACGACAAAATATACGTAAAAAATGTTGTCAAAATCAGCAGCAGGTTTTTGAGTAATTGATAAAAAATCGTTTTTTTTCTAAGTTTGACACTGAAAACGAAGCAAGTTGAACATTTGTTATTAAAAGGAAAAAACTCTATTTTGCGCTGGTGATGGGCTTGAAATTTTCGTACTCAATTTTTTCACACCTTGTATAGAAATACCCCTTAAAAAAAAGTTGAAAAATATATTTTTTTCAAAAGTATGTACACATTACCCGGCATATTTGAACGTTTTCAGCCAAGTGCTTTTAAAGAAAATTTTTGTAAAAATCATTTTCATTGGAATATTTCATAAATATATGTGAATCAATATCAGATAACTCAAGGATCAGGAGATTCGCCGTTCGTAAGAATTTGTCAACAAAAATCATATAAATTTAAAAAAATGTTTTACCTAGATGTTATTGTACGGATTTCTCAATATCTTGGGTATACTCATCCGTTATACTTGGAAAAATCATGGACTCACTATTCCTTTCGATGAAATGAATTTTGTCAACGTGACAACATTGGAATAAAATCACATTGTAGGACGTAGTATTTTGGTATAATCGACATTGACGTTTAAAGTGGCACATCAACGAGAAAACACACAAAATCAAGAAACAAATGTATTGACCTAGGCACAGTAAAACAGCAAATACCCGAAAGCTCTTAATTATCATCAAAATTCCCACAAGGTAAGCGAATTTCGTCAAATACTCTTATAATGTTCATTTATCACAACCCACACTCAAAAACAGCTGATCAAATGGATTCGGTGCCGACGCCATCTGAACTGGACACCGTTGTTGCCGACTGTACGAAATTGATCGGAAAACTCAGACAATGTTCCGAAGAACATACACTTTTTCAAAAAAAGATATTGGGAAAGTGTAATGACTTGTTACGTCTAGTTGAGATTTGTAGGACGAAAGTATGGGAGGCCAAGCAGCGGGAGAATTTCGAAAAGTCTAAAATAATGAAGCAAAAAATTATTGATAAAAATTAGTGATGTAGTATTATTTGTAGTTTTGTGATAAAAATTGCTGAAAAATTGTTGTTTGTCATTTGATTCATGTGTCATGCGGCATTCAAATTTATTCTTTTGAAAAAAAATCTGTTTGGATTGATTTAACGTCATATAGAAATCGCATATCACACTATCTATTGATCATTTTCAAACAGCTGATTTTGACGTGTCGTGGAGGACAAGCACAGGTTTTATCCATATGAGTTCATGGTCACGATTTATGGATTTTCAGAGTTTTCGTTGGATTTTTTTGATTTGAAGTGAGAAGAACAGGTTCTTTTCTATATTATTGAACTGTGCAGAGTTGATTGGTGTCATATCAACTCTAGTTTGATGTACTTTTTCGGATAGTACAAGTGCATCAAACAAACAGTTTTTTTGGTAAAATAAAAGGATTTTATCATGGGTTGAAGTGATCATTATGAACAGTTGGAACAGACTGTCAAAGGCAGTTGTAATAATAAACTGAAAGTCATTGGTGGAGACTTCATGATGCACGATTTATCGTCCCTGCCAGAAGTAACCTTCATTTTTCTTACAAAATAATGTTAAGAATTGGCAGCCCATGTAAAATTATACAACTATCAGGTAACGGTATTATGTCAAATGTTTCTCAAAAGGGGTACCTACATTATTTCACCTGTTTTAAAATGCCTAGAGCATATTCGTCCCTATTTTATCTGGGATTCACTTGATGGGCCTCTTTTTAACGCTTTTATCTACATCTCTTTCCTCTGCTTGAATAAGCCATTGACTGGGCCATTGGTATAATCACCAGCATTTTTAAAACAGCAGGTAGGTATTCTTAGAAATCTCACACTCTGTTTCCCCTCATTGCAGTTGCACAGTTAACCACAGCACAAGACGTCATTATGGAGCCCTGAAGTCTCTCATTTCATTAAAAACGCATAACAATCTTGAAAAAGTACCGAAAACTATCATGAAAGTCGAAGAAAACAACATTGTCATAACACAATTTTGTTTTGTTTGTCCTCCAGCTAACATGGCAACGCCCGCAATGACGTCATTTGAAAAAGGTCTATACAGAGAACACAATAGCGTAGTTTATACCGACAACTTGGTCCGCGGACCAAGTACCAAATTCGGACTATATCCTAACCAAATATTTGGTTCGAATGGTGTAAACAGTTGCGGACTAAGCTGGTCCGCTCTTGGTTCGGTACTCGCCAGCAAGTGTACCGAACTAAATTTGGTTCGATCTGAATCAAAATTATGAGGTTATGTTGATTGTTATTATTGTGAATTGTGTTGGTTCTGAGTTTCTAAGGCAATCTGAGCGTACTTACTCATGTTTTCCGACCGATTCCATGTGACGTAGAAAACATCTGATTCCTGAAAAAGCATGTTACACGTTTACAGTATTTTTTTTTTTGGTTAGTACAGTGGCAGTTCAAAATTTTAGGTTGAAGTCGTCAAGGTTGTCAAAGTCACGCACACGCTAAATTCAATGGGGATGAAAGCATATGATTCCCGTTTGCCGAGCGGAAATTTGACAGTTCCACTTCAAAATTAAATGAACGTAACTCAGACATAACTTCAACCTCAAATTCTCAAAAATGTCACAATGATTTTAATAGGCGATTTCGGCTTGTTTGGTACTTGCTTTGGTCTGTCACGGTCTGGAGCACGGTTCTTTGGTTTGGTATAGTGGTATCTTTGTCTATTCTTCTTCTGTCTCGCTCGGGAGTAGTAAGTAGTAGTTATGAATGATCAAGTGAATGATGTTAACAAACAAATCGACCAGTTTTATTAAAACTTCAGCAATTACTTACTGAATTGGCAAGCAATTCACTGAATGTCACGGGATTTATTCGGAATAAGGCAAAAAAGTGCTCTGCAAAGTCGTCTGTGAGACGACGACGTTTTTACAATTCCAAAACAGTCAAAACCACAGCTGCTTTTCTTTAAGGCATTTTGAATAATATACAACCACAATCTTTTTATCAAATCACCAAGCAGTTTAAACCGTATGACAAAGATGAACTAAATAGTAAAATAAACTGTAACCTGTAAATAAACATAAACAAAAAAGTTGGGTTATATAATCGCGGCTCTTTTGACAGTTTTGACCTACCAAACGATTTCGGTAAAATGTTGGTCGTGACGTCATCACTATGACGTTGCAGTTACCGTTTGGTTAACCAAAATGTAAACCAACCACTCGATCCGAAATCGACTAATGTGTCACTTTCAGGAATCAGCTGAGATTCGTGACGTACTTGGAAACGATCTATGCGAACGCATAAAATTGGCCTTGAAATTAAAATTTGACAGCTTTCTACCTTTCGGATGACGTAACTCTGACGTTACATTTAGTTATAGTCGGGGATCCAGAATACAAATAGTGAGATATTCTCAAATTTGAAAAAAAGTGCTGGATATGTTTTTCCACACTATAGGTACTCAAAAACACTCAAAAATAATGTCATGTCATTTTATTTGCAAATCGTCTGTCACATGAGCATTCCTCAGATGTTACTGTCAATTCATGTGCGGATTATTCGGACTTTAAACAGCTGACGACGCCCATGATAGATTCCCTAACTAACCCAAGTTTCGTCGCTTCTCATTGTTATTTTTTCTCGAATCTATATCTGGAAACTGGAAACCATGCACAACATCAAATAGAAGGTCTATTAGGAGCCACCTCCATGTACCATAATATATCGCTTTGGTAGACGAGGCGTGAACTCAAAGGGCAATTAAATGAAAATGCGTATACCTTTTGACACAAATCTGTCAGACTGATGAACAAAAGGCTTAACGCTATTAGACTTGTTCTCTTTTCAGGGTTAACTCGGTATGGAAATTGTTGATCGATATACGGGAACAAGTGGAGTTTTTTTTAATTTCTGAGAGCTGTTTTCAATATACCAAAAATTTCCGATTATCGGTGTCTGTTAAATAAATAAAATGCTACTGATGACACTGTTCTTCGTTTGAATGTTATTGACATAGTTTTACCATTACATGAAACATGGAAAAGTTCAAAAATATTATTTACCCTTAATATTTATGACTATGAGTAACTCGTTTGATCATTTTGATTGAGTTTTAACAAAGTCTCTCATGTTCCTTGAACTCCACACTAGACCTAATGTGGAACCTCCTGTCGTTCACTTCCAAGTCTATTCAACAACACTCTGTTTTGATGTCCGGGCTTACGCGAAGTCTCACACAAGCATTTAGTGACGGGCGGGAGATTTTTTTGTCATTCTGGCTTATCTAGAGCATTTTCCTTGTTCCCTTCAATTCAATTTATTCTTTCATCAGTGAGAAAGAGACGCTCGAGTCTTAAAATATTTGTTGGAAGGTAAATACGTGGTGCAATCAACTATTATTCAGAGGATTTTGCTCTCGCTGTGTAACGATATTTTCAATTGGATTACCTGGTTTCGACTTTCTAACCCATTGAGTTATTCATAAACACATTTTTTGATTTTGACTAAACGTCCTAATTTTATCATATCTGGCAATTTCAATGAATGAATTTTTCGAATTTGGTAAATATGGTTCTCATGTGCAAAACCTTTTTCAAACATCTTTCTAAGCAGACATAAAAAGGATCTCTTCATGTATCTTCCTGTTAGTATTGACAGAGGACACGAATCTCTAATGCAAAATGCATATTTTCTTGTCGATTTCCATGGAAGATGTCTGGAAAACACTGTGGTGCAAAAATTAGGTTTACACGTAGTGTAGTTTTTGAGCTCACTATAATTAAAACTCTATGTAGTATAGTTTTTGTTTTTTTTTTGCAACGGATTCATAGTATCTGCTGGAGAATATTGGGAATATTCCAGACAACCCCGATATTCATTAGTTGATACTAAACTTATCATATTCATCTTTTCCACACGAAAAAGTCTGAATCATTCATATTTCATGATAAAATGCCACCAACTCCTGAACTCGAACTCACTCAGGAACTCTCACCGGGTTATACGAATTTTGGATTGATTGTATTCCTAAAATGTTTCGCTTCGCATCCAACCTGTTTCTGTGACCCTATTCCACATCCTTTGGAAATCGATAGAATATAATTCGATGATCTTTTATGAAGCTAGACCACAATTGGGGGACGTGTAAATGATGTAACCGTTTAAATTGGGTTCGGAAGCGCATTTTCCAGCTCATTCACTCCTGCTGGGGAAGTATTTTGAAATTTTTGGACACAAATTGAAGTCTATTTCGTGTTTATTGAATGGATATATAAATAAGCACGCTTAACTAGGCTAACCATTTGAAGGATCCCGACAAAAATCCCGGACATTTCGAAAAAAGTTACCCCAGCCCCAGTCGTGTGGATTGGGACACTATACTATTTTGATTTTGATGATGTGATCACCAACTGGTACCGGAATAGACTCCATTTGCTCCAACCTCGAAAATGTTACTTGCTCCATCATAAATGCTGCACTATCCGATCATGAGGCAGTTAATCTGTCAGTCGAGCTAAATATGGCTAGCTCGAAGGCCCGCAGAGAAGGTTAACTTTCCAGTGAGGTTAATTTGGCCAAGTCATCGATCGTCCAGCGGAGTAAAGTGGAGTGCGGTTGGGAGTTGTCCACTTAGTCTGAGGTCATTTTGTATCACTGTGACAGATCACTTTACAATCGAGCTTTTGTTTTGAGATGGCTGAGAGAAGTGGACCAGAAAAGCTCTGTCTAACTTCTGAGGACTTCGGGTGCAGACTTACGTTGCTGGAACTATTTGCGTAAATTCTTGGAAAACATAAATTTTTTGGAATACTGCGGAACTTAAAGACTGATTTCAGAAGCCAACAGGCTACTTAAATTTTAAAATAAACGAAACTCATCTCCAAGACGTATAAGAAGATTGTCATGACCTCATAATCCCTAAAAAACTAGGTTTCCAGAAGTATAGGGTACGATGGATGGATGGAGTCTTCAACCTTCTTCATGGAATCTACTCGGCTATCAACATCAGGGGTCTTGAATTGGATTTGCTGGACGGCTCGATTGTTTTGCAAATTATAAGATTTAGAAAAAGGAAGAGGACGAAAGAAGTAAGAACTATCAATAGAGACAATAACCAGAATTCGCTATAAAGTCAGAAAAACTTTTAAATAATTTGGATTTATACATACATACTACATATTGATGAACCATGTAAGAAACTGTTCAGAAATGGTATAAGATTCCAGTTTTAAATTAATCATAAAACCATTTCATATAGATAAATCAATAGCTGAACTATATTTAAAATATAGATTCTGAATCCGCTGACATAAAATGGATAGTTGTGATACAAGAATCAAACTAGTTATTAGATTTTTCTTCATGTTATTTCCGGGTATTATTTTGACATGAAAAATTCACGCCTTTTTATTATAGATGATTTCAATTTAATTCAGTTCAATATATTTCGGAATATCTTTTCAAATCACATTCACTAATTTTAAGTGTTTGTTGTTTAACATCTCTCTCTTCTCATTAGTCTCATTGCACCTAGACTACTTAATGTCTGTATATACAGTACTTTTCTTTAATGTCCCCTCCTTTTTATTTTAGAGACTTCAAATTGTAGGTGCTGAAATACAAGCATGTTTACTAGGTCTTGACATAAAATTGACACATGAAAAATTCAAGTTGACGGCTATGCGCCATCTTGGAATGTTTTATTTATATAGGAATAGGGGTGACACCTCATTTTGAAGGTCCTGATTAGTACTTCATAATATTGAGTCAATTTCTTGTAGTACTACAAAATAGCGGTACATTCAATTACTACAATGATGATACACTTTAAAAAAAAATCGTCAGATTCAATTCAAAAGATGCCTGAAATATTCTTGACATAAAGTTTGGGTTAGAGATAAATGACAAAAATGTCAAAAAAGCTTCTTTTGAATTGAACTTGTCGAATTTTTTCAAAAAGTGTATGTATCAATGTAGTAATCAAATGTACCGTCATTTTGTAGTACTTGAAGATATCGACTCAATATTCTAGGGTTATAAAGTACTCATCAGGATCTTCAAAATAAGATAAGACATGACCCCTATTCCTATTCAAAAAAACATTCCAAGATGGCGCCCAGCCGCCATCTTGAATTTTTTATATCTCAATTTTATGTCAACACATAGTAAACATGCTTGTATTTCATCACCTGGAATTTGAAGTCTCTAAGTTGAGTCGTTCAAAAAATAATGGGAGGGGGGGAAATTAAAGAAAAGCACTGTCTGTGCATTTTCAAAATATTATTTCCCATGAAAATTATCATTCCAAAATATTTAATACTTCACGACATACCCGCATATTATCGCCTTTACTGTTTATCTATTTTAGGAGCTACCCTATACAAACATATAAATAAATAAATATAAATAGTAAAGTATGAATAATAAGTATAAATCCATGAATATGAATGCTACATCAGCATTCTCTCAAACATCTCTGAATTTTCAAATATGAACAATCGACATTTATTTCTAAAGTTTTTAATTCTTCTATATTACTAATTGTTAACACCTCACCTCACACGAAAATGTTCTTTAAATGCAGTTTTGACACACTAAGTAATAAATTATATTCAAGTTTTTGATCATCCCACAATGATTTTCACGTTTACATTTAATAGCTGATCTGATCAAGTTATGCTTAACCTATAAACGGACATTGTCATGATGATAATAACTTGATTCTAATTCGAACCGGCACCCAGACATGACTAGAGATGACGATGACAAGCATTCAATTTTTTATTCGCATCAATTAAGTTCAATCAGACCAAGAAAAATAGTCGTTGCCGACAATGAGTCTAACTAATAGGCATAAAAGTTTGTTTCGTCGTCTTGTAAGTGGCTATAGTTTCTTTAATTCTATGCATATCCAATATTGCGTGTCTAATATAGCAAATGAATTAACTATAGAGTTCTCTTCCATCATATTGCACGCAATGAAATCATCGCTGACATTCTACTGAAATTCCATAATTTATTTTTAGCTCCAATGACGATGCGTAATGGCGAGGAAGATTCTTGTCACGTCGCCGGAGCTTTTCATGGCTATTTTGGTACTGACAGCTTTACCAGATGCTACGGGATTGGTCAAAACCGTAAGTGCTTTTGTGTATCCAAGTGTTTGCTATGGAAACAGCGATATAGTTTTATAACAAGTGAAAAATCCTGAGCCCGTATTCTGTAACGTCATGCGTCATAGAGAAGAGATTTCTTTCTATAACGCATTCCTCCCTATATGCTTTATAGAAAGAAATTTCTTCTCTATGACGTTACAGAATACGGGCTCTGGTTTGTTTTGAATTTAGATTTTATTTGGTACTAGCTGGAAAACCAGCGACTCCGCTCGCCGCTCGCCTGTCTTTAAGTTAATATAAAATTACAAACAAAACTGAAACTCACCGTTTCTCATTTACATTCACCAAACTAAACAAACATCTCATATGGCCATCAGAGTTAACAAATCGGATTTGATTTAAGTCATGCGAACTATCATGTAGCTTAATCCCTCAAGTCATGCAAGGAACAGATAAGATAATTCGAAGCAATGTCTGTGTATTGTTCATCCTTTATCCTTCTATTTTCTGTGAGCGTCTGATCCATGAAGGCCACGACGCTTTAACATATTTGTTAGACGAGTGGCTTGAGAGATGGGAAACTGCATCCACGAACAACGCCCAAAACAAGTAAAGGGTCCATAGCTACGAAATTGAAACTTGAATAATGAACTATTCTTCCCGAACGTCATGAACAATCCCTTGTACATTCTTGGGTCGTTTACTACTGCCCTGACAAGCATATGTCCCAAACATATTTTATGGGATTCATGTTAGAAGAGAGAGTGCGGGTCAGTCCAAACGTTTGAGTCTTTCTGTTTCAAGATATTCGTTTATAATTTCGGAACGATGAAGCAGGTCATGAATAAATCATCAACAGGAGGTGAAATATATTCCCTATGTTATCAGTCATTGTTTACTGAATAATAATTACTAAATTCCTGGCGTTACGCGTTTTCGTTTTATTGGCCCTGTGGCTGTTTAGCGTAGGATCGAAACACGTTGAGAACCAAACTGTTCATTCACACTAAATAGCCAACTATTTACAAGCGGAAAATACTATAAGATTCGGAAAATCAGGAGGTTCGCGTGCTATTGTCGTGGGCGAATAAATGGCAAATAAACCAAAATGTCGACTTCTTTCTGACGACAATAATAGTTGTCCGGGCTGTTATCCTTCCGTCCGTCGAGATAGACCACCACAGGTCTCCCCCCAGTGAGGAACCCACTAATTGCGAGCGGTTCTCGTAAGCAAGTGATAGGCTCTTGGCGTATGAATGCTCCTCTGCTAGTTGATGAGAAGCTGAAATGCACGCTGGTTCTGCCTTGAACGTAGAGACTCGTTGAGAAACATTTTGGATATAAACCTTCAGGAACTTGTCGTGCCGCTCCAACACTGTGTGGAGGTATCAGTGGTGGCTTCACTTTGTCAGTCCGAACAAACGCATGGGTTGTCGTTCTTAGATCCGGATGAATATTATCAGCTCGAGACAAGTGGTTGCCTGAAGATACTGGTCGTAGTCGTAGTGGTCCCATAGTCTCTCGGAGGCCTTCAACGAATCGATGTTCATCGAGGGCGGCATCGAGATATCCTCTTTGAAGGTGTTTCGCAGATTGAATATTATCAAGGGCAAGGTCTCAACCTAGGACACTACGTCAAAAGCGATGAGAGCAGCTATTTAGGGTACGAGGGAAGCGTTCGATGCATTCATGTGATTGTGGGTGATAGGCGGTCGTCTTGATAGGCTGGACACCCAGCAATGAGTTGAGTTGGTGGAATAACTGACTCTTGAATCGCTTGCCGATGGTTTGTCGTGATGGTCTCAAGTAACCCAAAGCGCGATATCCATCCTTCGATAAGCTTATACACGACGAATTCGGTTGTTATCTCTGGAAAGGGAATCGCCTCTGGCCATCTAGTAAATATTGTGGATAGATAACAGGAACCTTGGCTTGGCGGTTGTGGTCCCACTTTATCGATATGTAGATGGGTAAATCTGTTGTCCGTCATTCCCAGTGGTGCAATAAACAATGAAGCAGTTTATCCTGGATATGGTTTTAGTGTGAAACTTGTTAAATACACTCCGTTGAAACTCAGCTGGCACATATATACTTACGCGTCCGTTTTAGACTTCACAATAGAGAGGTCGTTCATTTTCCGGTAGTACAATGCGCTGGAGTTCGAGAGAGCTCGCGAGATCATTCAGAACTCGTTGCAAGCTCTGGGCTGAGGTTTTTGCTTCGGGAGTCAATTGTTAAGGGTGTTGTAAGGGTGTATACTGCAGGTCGTGAGAGACAGTCAGCCATGATGTTAGCTGCACCATGGACATGTCGAATATCCGTGGAAAATTGGCTTATGAATTTCAAATGGCGGATTTGTCCTGGGGACCATGTCGCTATCGAAAGGTGAACGTCAGTGGCTTGTGGTCTGTATGCATGATAAACTGTCTACCTTCGAGAAGATGGCGAAACTGGGGAATGCCGCTAAATATGGCCCGAAGCTAACGATCGTACCTACTATGGTTTGTACAAGTACATTTGCCTTCAGGATTTGTGGAAAACGGTAAATGCTGTTCGTGGTCCATCTCTGTTGCAGAGGCCATCAGAATGTCGTCGATATAGACGTAAACGTTTAAACAGATGGACAGTGTTCAAAGAGATTATCGATGTAATGCTGCAAAGTTTGCGCTGCGTTTCGCAAACCAAATGGCATCCGTGAAAACTCGAATAGGCCTAAAGTGCATCTTGTGTGTTCACTAGAATCTGATAAAAAGGCTCGAATAAGATCAATGATCGAGAAGATCAATGATCGAGAAGATCTTACCATGTAGTTGGTTTGCAAAGCCCTGAATGTGAGGAAATCCCCACATGCTCTCCATTTCCCATTATATTTGTGGACTATGTGGCCCATGGTGACTTTGATGGCTGGACAATGCCAGTCTTGAAAGGGTCGTTGCATTCCGATCACGCTGTCTTCAGACGTTTTGGTGAAAGTTGGCGTGGCTTGGAAATAACTGGAGGGCCTTTTGTTCCAATGTCCCAACTCGTCGAGCGACACATGCGATGCTTTTTGGTACTGTTGCCACAACGAAAGTACAGGTAACCGAGACCAAGGCTCAGCTTCAGTTGCTTTTGTCCATAGGTTCGGATAAATTAACTGGTAGCGGAGTACAGGCATTTGGCGCTGGGCTGTGCTGCTGTGCACTTCCTAGCTCGAGAACCAAATCGGCGTTGTTAGTTGCAAACGGCGAACTTACAGTTGTCTGAGAAGACAGTTGGATTCTCTGTACCCGTCCCAATTTTTGAGAAAGGGCGCTCACTTGTTCGCTTTAGTCGGTAATTTTCTTGTCAATGTTGGGATTTTTGGTAATATTGACAGGCATGACTTGAAAAACCGCCGGCCTATAATAGAAGGTTCTTGGGAGGTTCTGGACCCATGTGTTGTATTGGCAGCTTTGCGTGTTAGTTGGTCCGCCCGATCATTTTCAGCTATTTCTTTGTGTATTGGTATCCATCCTAGAGTAACATCGTTGGATGCTCCCAGAGTGGCAAGGTTTTGCTCACAATCCCAGACGTGCTTAGATCAGGTTCCTCGACAGAAGATGGTCTTGGTTTGGCTCACTCAGGATAAGGACTTTCCTTTATTCATACTGTATAGCCTCTTCTGACATTTTCTTGCACGCAGACATTAATTGCATGTACTTCCGCTTGGAAATCAGCAGCGTGCTCTCCAAGTAGCTCATATTATGATTCCCATTGGGTTTTCTCCTATGATTCCGGCGCCGCGCCGTTCCCCTGGTATGCTTTTGAAATCATCTGTGTAGTTGTGTATAATACAATGATCCGTCTCACGCACGCGGCACGTTCCACCCAATGTAACCTTCAGAGTTTTTTGAAAAAAAAGCGAAGCCGTTTTGTCTTCTTCAAATAAGTGTAAAAGTAATAATTTTCACCATGTATATCACCCTTCATAATATAACTAATAATTATTAGAGAGTCCGTGATTGTGCCGGTAATCTTAGTATGCCCTTGGGAGTTTGACCGCCTCCAGTTTCCAGTTTCTCTATTATGCTTCCAGTTTGATTCAGATATCTTGGGAAAAAGTATCTATAGCAAACGTTGACATAGTTCTCATGGCTCCAATTATCCATAGACCTACTAACCTCTGTACTTTTGCCAGGTCTATGGGTGCTTATCATTACTCGATCTTTGGCCCCAGACAACGGAACCGTAGGGAAGTGTTGGTCTCACCACAAGAACACTAGAGACAGTGCACCAAACGCGGATTTTTATACCAGATTTTACCTACTGATCTTTTGTTGTCGGCTATCTCTCGATGTTTGTAGATGTGAGTCCGAGAGAGCTTGTCATGAATTATGATGCCTGGGTATTGGATTTCTCCTGCCAAAAGTGCAGTTTTTGTCCGGGGAAGCGTGTCTGAATTGGTCTACTGTATTTTCCTTTTCCTCTTAACCAGGGAGGTTTTCTCAAAATTCACCTTTAGGTTCACCTTCCTCTTTCTTGCACCAGTCTTCTACGATGATCAGGGCTATCTGCATCAGTTCTGATAGCATTCTGTTGTGTTCAATATTGCTGCGTTGAAACCCATGCTGTTCATTTCCACTGGCATCACATTATTTGTGAGTAGGTTTCAAAGAAAAGGAGATGAGACTTCTCCCTGAAGGGTGTCTATTTGTATTATTGCAGTCTTATCAAGCACCTATCTTCCAGCATCATTCTTATTCACCTGCGGACTGTGTTGTTGGTTCTACGACGGTTAATAATTGCCATAGTCAGATCAAATGCTCATTTTTGTTAATAAATGAGACTAGGGCAATTTCTTGGTTTTCCAATAAATATGCACTGATTTATGCAGAGCGGACCCACATGATTACCACACTAAACTGTGTTGCCGGTGTTCGACTCCGTAATGTAGACACCGATACTTGGACTTCCAGAAATGTCTTATATCACTTTGTAGTGCTGGAATTGCAATGGTCGGATACTTGAGTGGGTGTAAGGTGTAAGGATTCTGTTGTTGATAATAATAATTTGTACTTGCTCTACCGCTTCAGGGTGTATCACGAAGATAATTAGTTTGCAAATGGCGGTTCCACATGGAAAGATTCAAAAAGATAAACAAGGTGAGACTCTAAAGTTCACTGATTACCATGATGTAAGTAGCTCTGGCAGCCCAATCAAAGAATGCTGCAGCGTCTTAGAGAACCAGCTATGTACAAAATCATTGCCACCACAGCAATGGACCTCTTAAAGTCAGTAATCATGATCGTTCATCAGTGTTACGCAGCTTGATGTGCCGCTTTAACCAAACATTAAGTTGTGCCTAATGAATGAGAATTTAGTAGAGTGAAGCTGCAATAGACACAGGTGGTTTGAAGACATGAAGATAAAAAACAGAACAAGGATATTTGGAATAACGAACTGAAATAAAAATAGCGTTCACCAAGACCCGAGATGTCAGATATAAACAATGGAGCGTTTTCGTGTTCTCAAGTTATCTACAGAGGCTCCATCGATTATTAAACAGAAAAAAGTTCCTATTGTGGCAGGTTAGATCGGCGTCCTACAAGAAATCCGGAATTCCTTCAGTGATCTCGAAATGATAAAATAGGTAGGTATACTGGACCACATGCAATTGACATCCAAAAATTACAATACTGTTGATGAACATTTGGGTACTTATACATCCAGTATAACATCCCCGTATGTAGGTCCTTTTTGCACATCTACAAGACCTATGTTGACTCGATTTTTGATGACGGTTTTCAAGAGCCTCTTATGTTCCTAAACCAACAATGTATCGCAATTATTCAAAAAAATTATATTGATGGATTTTTCCTTAAGAACTCATGTGTTAGAGAGAGACAGAAAATACATTTTTAATAGGATTAAAAACAAACACCTCTTTTTCAATAAGTGCGCTACATCGTTGGTTTAGGAACATAAGAGGCTCTTAAAATCCGTCATAAAAAATCCAGGACCGTATTTAAAAAAACAAAGTTGATGATGGTTTCTCCGAAACGAAACGTCGTACGGAAAATCTTTTGAGGCTGTTTTGTACAGCTTGAAAAGTGACAATGGAAATGTGTTTCCCGTTTTTTCATATCTTTCAAAATAGCTTCAAAAAAAAAATAAGAACGAAATCGCAATATTTCGGTTTTTATCGGATATTTCCGAAACGGCTTGGAATTTTCAAATTTGTAAAACGGGATCTTGTTGGGTATCAAAATGCGCAGTTTTTGTCTAATTAACTCGACACTGTTTCTCTTATATAGTTTCCGAGATCCCCATGCTGTGCATCCTTATCTTGGACACACTGTATAATAGATAATTGAATCCTGAAACATGAAAAAAGTTAAGAAAGTTTTTACTAAATACATGCTTTGCGAACCCTCAAGTACAATCAGGAAAAAGTTTTTATTGGGTAAATAAAAACATGCTCACCCGAGCACAGAGACTTTCGCGAACCGTGACCAACTTCTTTATTCATAAAACGTTTTCCGTACAACTTTGAGAAAAGTGAAAGAAATACCGGCCTTGAAAAATTCGCAGAAACATTTTCAGTAATTCAACAGGATCTTTTCCATTACCTTAGGCAAAGCAGTTTTTTCGCTGGAATGAATATTTTCTGTTCGTGAAAAATATTTTTCATAACAAAACTATGCAAACAAAACCTCACCATGTCATTTGTTTTTGAAATTTTCTGATCAGATCTCAAAACTCAACCTACATATCAACTTGATTTGAACACAAACTTAGGAAAATAACAAATCTTTGCCAACATAACCTCACTATGTATTTTTTTTTTAAATTTTCTGATCAAATCCCAAAGAGAACCTACATACCTAATTTTAACAGGATCCTTTAGAAAATAGCGGAACTATGCAAATATAACCCCACTTTATCTTTTTTTTTTTTTAATATTTGATCAAATCCCAAATAGAACCTACATACCCAATTTGAACTCAATCCTTTTAAAAATAGCAAAACCAGGCAAACTATGTATTTTTGTTTTAAATATCTTGATCAAATTTCAAATTAGAACCTACACCCTTAATTTGAAGAAAATCCTTCAGAAAACAACAAAACTCTGCAAACATGACCTCACTATGTATTCTTTTTTTTTTTTAATTTCTTGATCAAATCACAAACAAGAACCTGCATACCTGATTTGAAGAAAATTCTTTGGAAAATAACTAAACTATTTGAATATAACCTCACAATATCTTTTTTTTATTTCTTGATTAGAACCTTCATACCTGGTTTGAACAAAATCCTTAAAAAAATAACAAAATTATGCTATCATAATTTCACTTTGTATTTTTTATTTGATTTCTTGATCAAATTCCAAACTAGAACCTACATACCGAATTTGAAGAAAATCCTTTGGAAAATAACAAAACTCTGCAAACACAACCTCACTACGTAATGTATTTTCTAAATTTATTGATCAGATTCCAAAAAACAACCTTCTTACCTAATTTGAACAAAATCTTTTGGAAAATAACAAAACTATGCAAACATGACTTCACTTTGTGATTTTTAAAAAAAATTCTGGATCAAATTACAAATGAGAACCTACATATACCTAATTGAAGGAGTGTTACATATCCAATCGTGACACGGGTCACGGTCACGATTGGATATAGCCCGTGATGGCTCAGTCTTATTTGATATTCACAAAATAAAGTGCTCAGTGCGCCTAAAGAAGTTTTCACTTCAATAATTCCCTATCAAGACTCTGTATTCCCTTTCTCGGTCTGAAAATGCTTCAAAATTTCCCAAAGAGGGAAAATTCCCTCAGGTTGGCAACACTGTAACTCTCACTCTCTCTGCTCACTATTTCCGAGCTCCAGCCGACTTTACCCAAAGGAGCGTGACCTTCATGGCCGTGACCCGTGATGCGTGATGCGTTATTCAGTACCCACAAAATAAGGTGCTAAGCCCAAAGAAGTTTCCAATTCAACAACACTGCACGATTGACTATTTTGGAATGTTGAAGGACAAAGTGAGGTTAGGTTGGTTTGGTTATTAAGTAGATATTCATTTCCAGGAAGGGTTCAGTCAAGTAAAGTAGCATTCAATTGTAGGAGGACATCGCTACAAGTCTCACAATCATCCACGAAGTCTCATCCCGCAGTCTGGGCTCATTATGCGTCACAGAACCATTCCAATCATTGACAGTTCCAATAAATACTCAACGCTTCGAGTCTGCTCGTCAAAAAGCCGACTTAGCAGCTACACTCTTGCAGGACTTGGGTGTTGCTCATCACAATGGTAAGTGCTGCAAACTATTTGAGATTAATACATGCTATAAAATTTTATTGCTTGCACAAAATTGGCTCAGACTGTCGGCACTAAGCGGATGATTACATTAAAAATAAAAGAATCTTATGCAGCCGCGCTTGATTAGACAAACTTTATGAGGGTGGTAAATTTCCATTTTAGAGGAATTTTACAGTTATGCGGGTAATGAAAAGATTATTTATACTCGATAAATTATTTTAACGATTACATTTTTATACGGAAGTCATTCACAGTGCGTCTAGTTACAAGTACCAGGCAACAAGAGCACAAATTAATAAAATATTTTTTTTCTTGGAAAAAAATCTCAACAAAAAATTGCTTGTAAAAAAAAACAATTCACGAAGAGAAAATTTTGATTTTATTCTCTGTACAATATTCGAAAAATTTGATTTTTTTGCCAAAAGAGGAGACTTTCATTTTTATTGTTAATTGGTCTATGAGGTTATATTGCCTTCACGACCAAGAAGAGTAAGCTCCAAGAAACTCTGATATGGTTTTTTCTGAGTGGCCACGCAGGGATAGAAGGGAACATGGAAGCTGAAGAGCTTGCGATAGCCGGCACAGATATAACTTCAAAAAGAGCTGAACCCTCAATAAGAGAGTTCGCAAAGTCGGTTAAAGCAACTGTACAGGGATCGTTGTCACATGAACAACATTTCAGGAACTGCAACCTCGGGGATAGGGGAACAATCGGCAACCGATCGAATACTAACTGGCAAGGTACTGTGGCTAACGCGTACTCAGATAAGACTTGTGGTGGGGTTACTGACGTGGTACTTTCACTCAAGAGTACATATTATGCAGGGACTGGGTGCCAACGATGGTTCCCAGAATGTGACGAAGAGAACGAAACTGCCTCACACATCATCTTTGATTGCGACAAGCTCTGGCTCGGATAAGATACGGAATTTTGGCGAGGGACCACTCTCCCATGAAACACTTGCTGGTGAGTTACTGGACCTATTCGATGAGACAGAATGGTCTAAACCGGTAAGCCCGGGACAGCACTATAAGTCAATGGCTGCAGTGCAAATCTGGAAGGAAACAGGCTAGTACCGCCTTGAACGGCAAACAACCGGGAATCCAAAATATACCTTTGAGGAACGAGCGCAAGTCTATCGATCACTGATTGAGTACGTTGGTCCAAGTATGACTTGAACCAATCTAAGACGGACTCCCTTAAATTCATGAAGTTCGAGTTTGCTCAACAACACTCCATCATCCACACAATCGAACGCTTTGGATAGAGGATAAAAAACCGTTGCAACCTCCTCGCCTCTGTCGACCTCTATGTAGGCCGTCATCAAAAAAATCAATGTAGTGTCATGAATTCCTCTGGATGTCCGGACCCCTTACTGTTTCGGAGCGATTAGATTGAATTCAAGTAATCCAACATTTTTCTCTTGATGATTTTCTCTATGACTTTGGGTAAGGTTGGTAGTATAGGTGGGAAGTTGGATGGATGATCCGAAGCGCCACCCTTGTAACGGAATAACGATGAAGTACTTCATAATACGGAGAAAGTACCATAGGCCATCCTGTCATTGATTGCATCATACAAAGCAGACAAGGTAGGAAAGGGAAGTTTAGATAAGTCCCCGGCCAAAATTTCATCACCGCCGCATGACTTCTGGTCTCCAATATCTGCCAATTCTTCCAGGACGCTAATTCCTTGAATTTCAAAAAAATGAAAGTCCTCTTGACAGAAGTGATGATTGCGCGGTTTCAAAATGCAGTTTTTGATCGATCTGTGATCGTTAACTCAAACTGTCACTCGTTCCCCGCTCAAGAATTAGGCTCCAGAAGTTCCCGAAAGGTTCGACGTTCGACCGTGTTGAACTAAAAACTGAGTTACAAATCGAATCAAATCAAATCAAATAATACTTTATTGTCCAATAGAACAAAGCATAATACTATCAATAAAAAAAATACATACAATATCACACCGTGAGTCAAAACAAGTTCAAATGATACTAAACATAAAAATAAAATAGAATGACATAGAACACAGCTCAGCACAGGTAGAAACTTATACAGATAAAAAACCGACGTGAGTGAGACCTAAACTCTCAAGGAGCTATAAAATTCAGTGAGTGAATAATATGCTCCCTCTAAGAGCATGTCCAACAGTCTCTTGAAAAGCTTTATCGATTTAGCCTGCCTTATATGAACAGGAATACTATTGAACAACTTTCTTCCCTCGTAAAAAACCGATCTCCCAATATATTCCCTTGATGGTATTGGCAAGGGAACACTATGCGCACTTCTGGTGTCATGTACTTGAATGTTTTTTGATCCCTGACAATTCCAATAAACAATTGTGGCAGTCTCCAAAATAAATATGGAGGTCAGTGTCAGAATTCTTAGCTTTACGAAGAATGGTCTGCAGGAGACATCATAGCTGATGCCCGCCATGTATCTCACAGCCCTCTTCTGCAACACAGTCAGCGCCTTGGTATTGATGTTCGCACTAGCACCCCAAAAAGTAACGCCATGTCTCAGATGTGATTCAAAGAGAGAAAAGTACACTATGCGCGCGATGTCGGCTCCCACTTCTCTTCTCGTTACCTTTATGGCATAGCAAGCTGATGAGAGCTTTTTGCTCAGGCTATATATGTGCTCATCAAATCGGAGATTGCTGTCTATCAGTTGATCCAGAAATTTGGCGTTAGGGGATGCACCGACAGGAACATCCCCAACATGTAAACCCTCAATTTGACACCTGAACCTCATAGAGTTTGTCTTGCTCACATTTAGTAAAAGCTTATTAGAATCAAACCATGCTTTCAAGACCGGTGTGTCCGCTTCCAACACATTCCTCAAATTTTCAATTGACTCTTCACTCCAAACAATGCTTGTGTCATCAGCAAATATGGTTAATTTTCCCCGTATGGGTTAGTCATTGATGTAAATGAGGAACAGTAGCGGACCTAAAACCGATCTCTGAGGCACGCCCGAGTCCACTCTCAGTACCGATGACTTCACTCCCGAAACGGAAACCACCTGTTCTCTATCCGCCAGATAAGATTGTAACCATCTCAAGGCACTGCCCATGAAGCCATATGTCGCTAACTTGGTCAACAGAATATTATGGTTCACACAATCAAATGCCTTGGACAGGTCGCAAAAGACAGCAGCCACAGACTGGTGTGTTCAGGTTTCCGTAAACCTTTTCCATGAGCTGGAACATAGCATCAGTAGTAGACCGGTTCTCCTGGTAAGCAAACTGGTGATGCCGCAGATAACTCCACATCCTGCCCTTTGCCAACCTTTCCACGCACTTCGAGATCGAGGAGAGCAGAGCAACTGGTCGAAAATTGGTCAATTCTGATATGTCGCCACCTTTAAAAAGCGGAATGATTACTGCCATTTTGAGACACGAGGGAAATTTTCCCCTGCATCCATCATTCATTGACCGCATTCGCCAACACCTCAAATGCCACATGAGGTATAGTTTAAGCAGAATATTAACAGAAATGTCATCATAGCCAGTAGACTTCTTGTTTTTGATGTCCTTCAGAGCATCCTTCAGTTCCTCAGCTGTACACGGAGCAAAAAAGAAAATGAGTATTGTACTGACACTCCTCTCAAGTAGTCCATGGGATCAACCCGCCAAGAGAGCCCTTCAGTCAATTTGGAAGCAATATGACAGTAGTAGCTTTTGAATGACTCAGGTAAAATAGAACTGTCAGAAACTTTTCTGGTACCATCTCCATGGTAACGAAAATCATTTATCATTGACCAGCACCCCTTTTGCTTATTCAAACTTTGGTTAATCCGGCCTTCATAAAAATTCATTTTTGCAACTTCCACGATGGTCTGGTAGACTGCCTGGTAATTCCTACAATACTGATGGAAATTGTCATTATCAGTGAACTTTCTGATCCCTCCCAGACTTCTGAGATTCCTTGATGATACCAAGGTTATTTTTACGAGCTTTTATCTTTGCCACAAGTGCTGTATGTGAACCAGAAGGCAGAAAACTTTCGGTTTCGAGAAATTTGTTTGCAACTCTTAAAATATCACGCTATACAAAAGTATAAAAAAAGTAAAAGTAAAGCGGGATAGGTTTGACAGCAAGAAGTCTAGCTTATGTACCTCTTTAAATGTTAATTCGCCGGTCATCTGATCGTAGGCTAATTCTGGTTTCATCCGAAGATAATACATTTTTCCAATTTTCAAAAGTATCATTGTTGCTCCAAACACCAATTTGAACTGAAACTTTTAACTTTGTTCTGCTAAATAATTCCCGAACGCGAACTCTTTTCATGATGGCTTCACACCTGTAGCTCGTGAAAGTTGCCTTAGAGCTCTGGACGAGATTTCTTCTTGCTATTCGAGCTAAAAAGCTATCCTGCCTTTTTTTTCTATAGGATTCTAAACCCCCACCTTTAATAGGATTTTGAAATTGTTGTTGTCCAACATCCCCTCTTCTTACAACCTGCCTTGTTCTGCCTTAACAATCATTTTTTCTCTTTTGACTTCTAATAATCCCATATCGCCGCATTTTTTCAAACTTTGCAAATAGAGACCAATTGATAATAAACCCAGTGAGGCTTTTAGTCGAAGCACTGAAATCGACACTGGGGACAAAAATCTCATTAAGTTTTTATGACCTACCTGTTTTCGTTAGTGAAGACATGAAGTTTTTCATTGCTTGTAACAAACAAAAAATGTGTGGATAATATTATTACTGGGTGATTCCATAACGTTGGTTTTGTTCATATTGTACAGTGTGACCCATTTGTTTTGGGAACACCCTGATAAAAAGTTTATTTCTTGACCGATTTGGTTCGTTTTTATTTTGGATTGTAGAGCTCGAAAAATTGTATATTCTTGGAAAAAGTGACCTTCGCCATTTTGACTTCAAGGCCCACTATGTTAGTTTTTAAGAGCAAAATTTCAGGAAACCATATTAGCGATTTTTTTAGAAAAAATCTGTGTGCGACACTGGCTTCAGCATCCTTTAAAACGGGTCTATACAAATTTTCAACCGAAAATATCAAGTTGAAAAAAATTAAAAATTCGCACTTTAACAATCTTTGATTCTATCAAAAGAAATGATAAATGCATTGAAGTTGATGGTGGTTTGGTAGAAGTTACAAATTTTTAGTTTTATGTCATTTTTATTTATCTCTATAAATTCATGTTTCTATCATTATATTTCATAGTGGATGTAATTTTTACCTTGAAAGAGCCCAAAATCATTATTAATAAAAATGCTCGACATCTGATGACATCATACATTATGATCTTACCCCCGCTGTGAGTGCAATAAACCAAACTCAAAGTGGTCTTTTCGAACCTTTCTGATGCTTTTCTACCTCAGAAAGTCGACTTTTTATCCTCCGTAGCACCACATTTATGTCATCGTGAGCTGCACTTCTCTACTTCTACGTCTTTTTCTTGAAGTCTTCGACGAAAAAAGGAGGTTTTGACTGATTCGCAGTAAAATAAAGACTGGGTCAAAGCTTTGTGACGAGTGACAGAGCAGAGGGCAGAGGCTAGGCCATGTTCCTTTAATTTTTAGCTTTTAAAATAGTGATCAGTTCGAGCAAAGACGATGGTACTACATCTTATTTATGAGACGAGGCCGAAATATAATCACCAAGTCGCAACGCTACCACTGCGCTACAGCAGCTTGTTGAGTATTCAGTATCTTCAACTAAGATTAGTTATTGAAAATTTGATTTAGTTCGAAGTTGAAAATATAATTAACATAATTCAACCTCTCACTCATGGAAGCTGGAATTGTTTGAGGGTGAGGGTTCTATAGGAGGGAACTTGGAAAGAGTTGCATAAAGTAAGCTGGGGGGCCTGCTCGTTTTAGTCAGTGTTGTTGATAGGGGCTATCAGGATTATTTTGCCAATTCTCTTTCAATAATGATAATGAGATTTGCCGTTTATTCTATCATCCACTCCTCATTGGCTAAGGTGTCTTGAGTCTGTAAAGTAGGTAACCTGAGCATATGCAATCTTCAATCTGTGTCGTCCAAATTAAACTCGTCAAATTTTCATTTTCAAAAAACAAAATGATGAGCAGATAATTTCGTTGTAAACTTGTAAATAATGGGTCCGTATAACGCATCCACAACGATTAAAAGTTTAACCATTAAAATTACATGGTGCAAGTTTTGCCATTAAAATTACATGCCGCTGAAAGGAAATAACCGCTTGTTGTTTGTAGCTGCTATTTATATTTCAATACATTCTATGTCTTCCTAACAACTACAATAAACGATGACATTAAACATAGAATTGTGGTGAACGATAATCCTAATGATTAGAGTATTAAATATTAAAGCTATATTTGCATACATACAACTATTTTATCTTAATTGACGATTAACCTCCCTAATATCTTCTAAATTATTACATTGTCTATAAGGGCTATTCACATCTTTTTCAGCCTTTATAGAATGGGTTCTTCTTATTTGATCCTGCTTCACCTTCAACTCATTCATCAACATCTGATTTCCTCTTGAGCTCTCTCTTTTGGATTGCCTTCGTAGTGAGTCAAATCCATCACTGAGTTGGTGTGGCAGCAGAACAGGAAATTGACCTGGACCGTTATATTCTCTGAAAGACTCATTGGGGCGTAGACTGAAACCGAACTCATCCACATATTTATTGGGACTAGTCTGATATCCAGACTCTCTTGAGTTAGGTCTACTGTTATAATCCATGGGAGGAATGTAGGGTTTCTTGTTGAACGGCTCAGGAGTACTGCTTTGGCTTGTTTTCAAACTGTAACTGTCATTTGTGGAAATGGACTCAGAATCTGAGTTCCTGCCATTCCAATCTTGTCCAATCTCATCAGCACGTTTTATTTGTCGTCCTTGTTTTCTCGCTAGGGATTTTAAGAGTTTTCTATTTGCATCCTCCATGCCATCATCCGGAGGAGCAAATAAAGCCTTTTGGGGGGTAATCGTGGCCCAGATGTGTCCTGTATGGGTTTTGACAATGCCTTTCTCTTTTAGTCGTTTGCTAGGCCGAGGAATGGCATTCTGCTCTACATGGGGAACATCACCATTTGGTGCAACTGGACGTTGGCTTTGACGATAGCTGTGCCGTGAAGACTCTTGTGGTCTCAAACTAGGTCGGGAAAGTGGAGGATGATTTGGTCCATATTCGCATATGGCTTCATGTTTCCAGATGGCTCGTCCGAATTGCATTTTTTCCTTGCAGCCCCTGCTTCTGAATGTGCAGGGGAATAAGAAAATTTGACTGAAGTTTTCGTAAGCATGGTTTCTTCTACAGTTGGGTGGATTGCCGTTGTTGTATATGCATCTGTGACATACATTTTGCCCGTTAGATTGTATGAAAATGGGAGAGCTGTTTAGATAACCACGACATATAACACATTCCAGATGTTCTAGTAAGATTTCTGGCACCACGGTCATCTTCACTTCTGAAAATTTGCCTTAAAGTAACGGACGCGTTTGATGTAACTTACCATCTCTGGGGATATCCCTTGGACCTTTTAGGAAGGATCCAGGATGTCTACAGAAGAAAGTGCAACAGCCAATGTAGTTACACTCGCTTTCATGATCCAAGCTGTCATTCCATCTTAGTTTGACGGGGCAGTGGTTGCGCCAGTTCTTGCATGGGTATATGAAAGTCGAGGCCAGAGCTTCATATGCGTAGTTTCTGTAGAATACAGCTTTCAGCGTTTGGATGATATTGAAGAGTATTTACCTGAAGTGGTCACTTATTTTCACGCGACATCGTCCACATGTGATGCTCAGGTCGTTGACTACATAAACTGGTCCACAGGTGACAGGCAGCTGGCAGTTGGTACAAGTTTGGGTGGCAAGGAATGAGAACGAAATTTCTGGAGAGTGTTGCATTCTGAAAATTGTTGATTCATGACAATCTTATCGTTGTTTTTAGTCTGACTACTACTGAATTAAAGTGCAATTAGGTCGCAGAAACCGATTAGATATGTAAATAAGCTATTCTCTCACGGATAATGTCATGAAAATATCAATAATATTTTTAATCTCCTTTTGTCAAGGGTTTTCCCACATCAGACAATGCATAAGAATAAGAATGTCAATCATTTTGTTCCAGTCAAAAATAAAGAGCTCGTACAGATGAAAATTAACTGTTATAATGAGAAAAGGAGAAAGATACTCAGATATCGAAAGGCTATTAAATACATTCGGCGATAATCGTAAGGAAGTGGAGGGTACCAAAGTTTCTGAAAACACAACTTATCAAATAATGCCTTTAATCCGAAAGAAAAACTCAATAGATCATAATTGATGGACAAATAATCCGATTGTCTAATCAAATTTATTTTTCTGTTATCAATGGATCGTAAATTCAGGTTTTACATGACAAAGATAACAGTGATCCAATAAAAATGAAAATTGTCTTATAAGTATTCCATTCATAAGCAATTCAAGTTAAGATTTTCCTTTCTTGAAATAGGATTTATCACCCTTGTCAAAAGAGACAGGCCTTTAAAGACGAATTAAGGAAAGTTTGGGTTTTTGGAAGAATGGGGGATGACTGATGATTGCGTTGTCTTGAGACATTAAAATCTTTACTACTTGATGCGCTGTATGAAAATTATTAGACCATTTAGATCTTGTATTTGTTCTGAATGTTTGAATGAAGACTTAAAACTGAAGATGAAATTTTTTGACATTAATGCATTCATAATATGAAAGATGATAGCATCAGTAATAATAAAAATAGTCGATATAGAGTAATAAAAATCATTTTCCCTTGCGACAAAATGTGACATACATCTACCAAGTTTTTTCTTATGCAGAAGAGACTATCAAACGAAATAATTCATTTAAATTTCAAAGCTTATCGTTAGCTATCAGCATCAGTCTAGCTTGAAATGTGTCAGATGATTTTTCTCTTAGCTTGTTGATACCTCGATCCTTCTTTGCTTTGTTGAACTATTCTATGATGTTGAGTGTTGAGATCCTAATTGAATTAAACTTTCATAGTAGGTATGGTCTCGGTAAAACTTTTCGGAAGCGATATAAAAGTTTTTCTAGATAAAGACTTCAACATATCTTGTAAGCTTGATAGGTAGTCTCCATCGAAAAATCGAGATTTATCAGAGCACGGTTTTGATTTGAGATGAAATTCACGTTCTGAACATTTATTGGTATGCTCACATGTACGAATAATTATTGTGTTTATCTATCTACCCAAAAAAAACTGGTACTTAAATCATTGTTTGAGTCTCCGTTCATAATCCGAACAAAACAGTAGCTCAACATTTCACAACCACATATCCAGTCGGCTAGATCGTACATACCTTTGCGAAAGTTTCGATGAACTTCATCATTTTTATCTTTACTGGTATAATAAGTTCAGGCACTGGGCGACCATGTTTCTTGAATTCAGTAATTTTGGCAAAAGTCAAGTTCGTCAGCACTTTTTTGTTGATCAGTTTTTTGCACTACCGATATCTTATTTTTCATAATAAAGGTAAACTCGACCGACTGAAATGACTTAAGAAAAAAACAAAAATAATAATTCTTCTCTGGGCAAACTATCTCTGACTTTAAAATAACCTCACAAGAAGATATCGTAAATATAAATGATGCGCTTTGCAATTAGCGTATCCGTTACTTCGCGTATCCGTTTTGTCGAAGGATTGTTTGTTTTAACGATAGTTGGCAAAGACGTGCGGCTACGGTCACTGGCTGTGTATTTTTCGCCATAAGGGCAACTCCGACAAGCAGTCCCAGCCATAGATAAATATTGTAAAATGGACGGGCTCAAGCCGTATTTCTAAAATCTGACTATTCCTGCGTATTTAATCACGACTATTACGAGGGAAGGTCAAAATAATATAAGATGTATTTTAAAATTGGATTGATATTATTAATTGTGAGGTAATTGAAGTAGGGAAACTATCAATTTTCTCTAATATCTTTAGCAGATCATTGACCAAAGGACCTTATGATGGAGTCGCTACAACTGATGAGTTATAGATTAGCGACAATTCGCTATTTAACTAAAAATTGACCAATTTGAAAGAACTTTTTTTAAGCTTATAGTACTCAAGAAGCTCTATCTTTTTTAAAAAAAAAATTGACATATGTCATTTCCATGGCCTACTATGATTGATACAAGGCCCCCAAAAACGCGAAAAGTTATAAGGCATTTTTTTAAATTGAAAACGGATAGCGCTTCTGAATTTGGCATACCCAAAAACGATATTCTTAAAATAAAATGTCAAACGGGATGTTCAAAAAGTAAGGTCAAATTTGCAAAAAAATAAATTTTCTAACCACGCTGTATAAATTCCAGCAAAGATTTTGCAACAACTTTTTGTTATTTTTGTAGGTATGCGATGATGTGAACATTCAATAACTTTTGTTGGTCTAGCTTCACACAAGCCTTCAAAAAATTAAGTTCAAAAATTCAAAAAAAAATAATTTTTTTAAATAGTAATATTGAGATAACCAAAGCCAAATTGTTGAGGTATAGTGTATGATGTATTCCTTTGAGTACCAGTACACATGTATCTATTCTTGTCACTTCAGCTTATACGGGGGCTGTTGAAAAAGAAGACTAAGATATTGGAAAAGTAATGTATTATGAAATATTTTCTAATGATAAGTAATAACAAAATTATGCTTAACTCGTACTTAACAGAGTACTGTAGGATAGTTCCTCAATATTTAAGCTTTAATCATATTAATATGACGATTTAAAATAACATTAGTTTTTCATAAATTTTGACCTTCATTTCTGAACGCTCGGTATAAGATAGAGAAGCAACACTTATCGAGTGAACAGTTCGCGTCATACCTACAAAAATTACAATTTTTTTTTCAAATCGGTCTATTTTCAGTTAAATAGCGTGTTGTCGCTAATCAAAATAAAACACACTGTATTTCACCCAAATCAAATTTTATTAATCTAACCGACAAAAATTCACGAAAACGAGAAAAAGTTAGCTTGGTATGTTCATGTTGGTAACAAGTCAGTAAATCATCAGTAGGAAACCGTTTTGAACAAATACTAGGATCTTCCCATCAAAAATAATAACTTAAATTTAATGCTATTACCTCAGCTTAAACTCCAATAACAAATAACGAAAACCAGTAGTAAGTTGATTGATTATCGTCATGATAATATTATACATAGAATTGAAAAGAGGCGTTGTAAATTAATATTAGATGTTTGACTAGCTTTTACACTATTAGAGGACCACTGTGCGAAATAGGGCATGATCTACCATGGAATCCTCTGTGTTGACATCGAGATTTGCAGAGCAAAATTAGTTTTTTCTTTGTTAGACCGCATCATTCATTATGTGTTTTGGGGATTAGTTGCGAGGTGAATAGATAGACGATGAGACAAAGGATCATCACCCAACTTATCATTTTTCACAGTACAAATACGGGTAATGGATTTTTTGCGACAATTCAAAGATTCTTACAAACTATTGATCAATCCAGCTGTTCCAGTTACTTGGCCAGTTTATAAACTATCTAGTATCTAGATATCATAGATATAGACTAATAAAAGTCCAGCTAAATTGCGCCTTAACCGTTGAAGATATCGAAATCAGCAAAATGGTTTTGAATACAGGATTCCCCGGTGCAGTTTGTGAAATAGTTTTCAATACACAGGGTTTGTCATTTTTGCAGAGCAGGCATCAACATAGTTTTTTCAAATGACAACCAGGGGTCATCTTTAGATATTTGAATTTGCGACTGATAAAGTACAGGGTGTGCTATTTGAAAAATCAAGTTATGGTGCTTTGAAGTTCACCAGCATTGTCACTAAAAGATACCCAAGGCAGTTTCTTAAACTCTGGAAAAGTGTCAACTCGATATCTCAAAAACCAACTGCTCTGTGGTATCTTCAACCAATGGTTGTCAACGTATCAATTTAAAAAAAAAGTGGAATAAATTTTGACCGGTTAAAGCGAATTGCAAAAACTAAACGGATTCGAGATGCCAGCAAAGGTTTTTTTTCAAAATATTGTGGCGAACGCGCTATTTTTAATTATTGAAGAAAAGAGGTGTGTTGTCAAACGAAGGTTGTTGTCAAGGTAGTTTATTTTCCAAACTGTAATTTTGGTTTTTAGTAATAGAAACGGTACAATTGGTGTCAGAAGTGGGATAATTGGTGTTTGGAAAAGCGACTGTCATGGCGCCAAAGAAGCTGAACCAGCTATCAGGAAAAGAGCTGCGGGACGAGCTTGAAGAGCCGAACTTGGATAGCACCGGTAAAAAGGCAATTTTTATAGAACGGTAACGGAAGAATCTGCAGGAATGTGGGGAAGATCCAGAAAGCTTCGTGTTTGACATCTTGCGCATGAAAGTAGATCTCAAAAATCTAGAGTTGAGTATGAAGGTGACTGCTGAGAAGCTTGACAAAGTGATGGACTTCAAAGTGGATAACCTTGAAAAGAAAGTCCGAGAAAATATTGGCGTTCTTCAAGGACAGCTGGATGCACTGAGGGCTGGTGGCAGTTCTTAGCCTGCTGACGATGTCAGAGGATAGATGCCGACAAAGAAGTGTCAACGTCAACGACTCGCCACCTAATTTCGATGGAAAATCTTCCTGGCATAACTACCTCAAGCAGTTCGAGGCGGCTACTAGAAGTAATAGATGGACGGATGAGAAGAAAGACCACCAACCTCAAAGTCGCTCTAAGAGAAGACGCTAGTTAGATTCTCCAGACCCTACCGGTCGACAAGCTGGGTGACTATCAGCAGTTAATCAGAAAATTGGAAATGTGCCACGGTGAGGAACATCTTGAGTACGTCTATCAGATGCGGCTGAAAAATCGCCGACAAAAGCCCGATAAGAGCCTCCAAGAGTTTGAAAGCGACGTTGCACGAAATGCTTCTTATAATGTGATGATGCAGCTGGTCAAGAAATGAAGGAGGCACTGATAACAAAAAAGTGGACAATTCGTTGCTGGAACTGCTATCTGAAGATGTCAGTGTTCCGGAAAGATGTGAGTGCCTGGGAGCAACTACAATAGAGAATGACATTTCGAATGGGTATCAAAAAGGGGACCAAGTTTGGTTCTACAATCCGAGACGTAGGCGTGGACCAAGGCCGCCAAGGCGTGGACTGTCTCCAAAGCTCCAGCAACAGTAGGAAGGGCCGTACACAGTCGTGGAGAAAATCAACGACTTGATCTACCAAGCCAAGAGAAGACCGGATGGAAGACATCGGGTGGTTCATTACAAAAGATTGGCTCCATGCTGACATCAACGCTGTTCTGGGTCACAACAACAATTAAGAAAGGGACACTGTGGCGAACGAGCTATTTTTAATTATTTAAGAAAAGAGGTGTGTTGTCAGACGATGGTTGTTGACAAGCTAGTTAATTTTCCAAACTGTAATTCTTGTTTTTAGTAATAAAAACGGTCAAATATCTAATAATAAACAAGGGTTGCTATTTAACTATGTTCAATCCTGCTCTGCGGAAATGATACACCCTGTGTATTGAAAAATATTTTCACAAACTGCACTGGGTCATCCCTTATTCAAATCCATTTTGCTCATTTCGATATCTTCAACGGTTTAGGCGCAATTTAGCTTTTTCGTTTAAATGTCTCATGCACTCTGTGTAGAAGTGGCCTTTGGTGTCTGTGTATTCGACTTTCTATCACCATTTACCAAAAAACTAAAATAACTATAACGTAAAGAACCAAATACTGTGGCCCTAGTCTATTATAATGCGATGTCTTTTAATTAACTGATGTAAATTGTTCAAATCATTAAAACCGGTCTTATTCCACACAAGTTCTTTTTACTCGAAAATAATTTTGTGTCGCAGCCAGTCAAACTAAATCCTTTTCAATTCATTTTCACAAAGAAAATCATAATATTATATAACTGTGAGGATATTATAATTCTCTTTGTGAAAATGTCTTGGAAAGGATTTTCGTGTTTTGTTGACAATTTAGGGCTGCCATTAGACAATATTCAACTGTACCAGAGCCAATGATACTAAAAATACTGACATAACAATCGCTTGGGCTCTTTATTTTCTACAGTGTAGACCCAATTAGGATTTCTTATAGGAAAAAATTACTTTCAAATAAAAAATCAAATTCGTTCATTTTTGAAATAAGAAGTTAAATATTTTAAAAGGCTCATACGTGAGCATAGGACGTGAAACATTAATCTTACCTGGAATTTCATGTAGAATTTAAAAATGCATTATTTAGTTCTTCTTGTCAAATTCCATGGATATTGCAAACTAACACTAATTAATCTAGGTGGGTACTTTCCCTGTGGTTTGACTTTACCGAAAATTGTTCTATAGTTTGCAAACCACGTGGATAGTATACAAACTAGCCAATGTTTGAAGCATTGCGATAATTTCTCTACCATATCGAGCTAAATAGTTTGCAAACTAGTCAAGTGAACAATTCAACCATATGCCATAGAATACGCGCTTCAATTTATAATATTTCTAGACATCCTAGATTCCAGAAGTTGAGTATTTCATTTATAAAATTAGACGCTGATATTCACAATCATTGATTAAATTGATTTGACGTAAGCCCAATAACTTGATTATGTAGTTTCTGAAAAGCTTATCTTATCAGACCGTGACAAACAAACAAACTATTGTACATAAATAATATAGGAAGTCAGAAATTGCCAAATATTCTGGATGACTGAAACGCGTAACAAGTTGTTTGCGAAAAAAAAAACACGGTACCGACAAAAAAGACGTTAGTAAAATAAGAATTATAAAAAGAAAATACGATTGGGAAACTAAATTGAAAAAAAGTTACTTTGCAAAGTACAATATGATATAAGATAATCTCATTTGATTCCAGTAATAAGAGTAGAAGATAAGAGCGCGACATACTTCTAAAAAGTTATCCATTTAATCAAACATTGCAACAATTATAAATTATGGCGCCCAAGCTATCTATGTTTGAGCAACTGATAATTATCACTTTTGATATCTTTAACCGTCCATAGTTTTATGAATGATGAAAAAAAAAGATATGAAGTCGAAGTGGCATCAAATGATGTCAGAAAATGTCCATTATTTTTATTTTGCTCCAGCCAATTCTCTTATGTTTTTGTCCGTTATTATTGAAAGCATAACATCATTGAGCTCGATTTTTTGAAATTATTGATCAGCACAGTCAGGGATTATTGACAGACTGCTGACTCATCTTGATATTTTCATTTCCAAGTTGAGAAATGCATCTACAGAGGTCGGTCCGAGAAATAGTAGAAATATACCACAAACCTTTTTCACTATAAAGGCTCTTAGATCTTAAGGTTGCAGTGTCACCTTCTGCGAGTTCTCTCCAAGTGTAGACTCATGTATCCTACATCCATACACTCATACACACAACTATACAGAGACCTCTGCCAAAAATTAAACATTTGTTTTTAATTTTCATTTATGTCTATCCTATCCGTCACTATCTTGTAAAGGCTTCACACTTGTCCACCTTTAGAATCCTTTTAAACCGTCTCACTTGGGTACAGAGGTGGCTCGTCAATAAGAGGGCTGGTGCGCGCGCACTGCCGGCGAAAAAACCAAATGAAAATTGAAATAATATTTTAAAAAGTAACTCCCGATAAAATTTTTGATTAATTCAACATTTTATATTGAAGTGCAAGAATACCCTGTCTATCAGCACAAATCTCCAGCGCTTTTTGCATCTTCTCCGTTGACTAGTCACTATGCTGACTGTCAGTCGGTCCCAGCCCATGTGTGTATTTGTTGGGCGCTCAAGTCAATTGCATTTTTTTCTATGGAAATCAGTCGGAACTATTCGGGAAATCACCCGATGTGAGGGCGCCACCGTGCGCTATTTGAAGACACACTAGGACAGGGAAGCTTTTTTTCTTTTGCAGGTGTGTCCCAAAACTTGAACAATCGAGTGTACAATATAATATAATATTTCATCTGATCGTACTGATAGTTTGGTTCAAAACATTCAAAAGGAAGCATTTTAGTACATTTGTCATTTTTCAAATACAATAATAATTATTATTGTTATCTGCCTGGTCACTATCGTTATCCTGTCAGTCCGTTACATCTACGATACACAGTATTTAATTACTCCAAAATCTACCAAAATCAATTCAATGATATCATCAACACACAAAAAAAACAGTAAAATTACGATATTAATATCAAAGACGTACAACTCCAGTCTTGCTTAATGGCAGAAGAAGCAGCTTCTTCTTGGTAATGGCACGCGTGTGACGTGATAAGAAAAATTTGACAGGAAAAATTAGCATACCGCTCTATGAGTATCGTGGTTCTTGTAAACAGAAAGTGATTTTAACCCAACATCATATAATTATTATATTTATCAATGATGATTTTTGTTGGCAATTTTTTTGGTTTTTGTTAGACTCAATATTTATTAATTGTTGACGAGTACGAGTACTACAAACTTTTTCTTGGGCTGACACTGTTCGTGCATCGGAGGGTACTAGTGGAAGTAAAAATTTGGAAAGTTTGGTGCAAAACATAATTTTAAACTCTTCCTCCTTAAATTTTAGCTTAAAAACCGACGTATGGACTTTTTAGTTGAAGATTAGATTCTTGTAGATACCTACTTCCAGTTTTTATATTAATATACGTATACTTTTCCTAGGGTGGACTTTTTTTTAATGGTAGGTGATGATTGATTTTTATTTTTACGAAACAATTCTATACTTTTGATTTTTTTTTGGTAAAGCTATAAATACATCGCATTTTTTTTTGAATCTTATTCTAGTTGATTCATAATCCCTCAACCATCTATCTATTATTCAAATGAGATGGTGAATGTGCCATATTTTCTCCTGAGTTTTTTTTTGGTAGCGCACACCCATACTTACACATCTCAAGCCACCACTGCTTAACTATATAGTGGAGTAAATCAAGTACAATCTTAATAAGAGACTCGAGAAAGCTGGATATCTAATTTTATAGTGATATTTTATCACTGACTGGAATAGCTATTTACCTAACAAGTGCGGAAAATTAGTTTTTTCACACGAGCCTGCCGTTCACTGACCGACGCGTAGCGGAGTTCGATGAAGCAGCCGAGGACGGAAAAACATTTTCCGCAAGTGTTAGGTACAATAGTTTTTCTACAGATGTGCGGAAATAAGGATATAATTCGTAATTTAAAAGTTTCTGATGCAACTAATGACAAATAAATAATAATGAATGTCGAAATGTGTAACTGAGCGACCATAGTTACCTGGAAACCTGGTTGCTGTTTGCTTATGATATTGTTAATTTTTCCCTCGATTTTTCCGCACTGGTGCGAGAAATCTGATTTTCCACACGGATATCGGTGCGGAAAATTGAATTGAAATACGGCTGTAGGAAAAATATTGAACACCTCAATGAAATCAAGGAACTGAAAGGGAAGAATGACGAGAATACTCATTCATTCTTGTAAAGCAAACTGTTTTGTGATAACTGATTAATTTCTACTACCTACTCCAACCCAGCTTGCCTGAATTTGCGAAGGGCAAAAGCATGGTTTCAGCATAATTATTACGTTTATATGTGGATTTGAAGGCTTTCAATTAGAATAATTTGCTATGCGTTCATTATGTAAGAGAAAATGAGCATTGCATGTTACGGTTCTATCGTTTGTCGGATTCACATATCAAATTGTGTTAATTATAAGGAAATTCCTTATACCTACTCCACACTTATTATGTCAATTAACATCAAATGAAATGGTCGGGGACACGAACTCTGCACAGAGAGAAGTATCCTGATTGAACCATAGATTGATGTCGTGTGCATGTGCTGCCCTCCATCTATATATTTCGTTCCTGTTATCATCATTGATTTATTGATATCTACTTATCAATTATGATGAAGTTTTATAGCCGATTGTGTTTGGTATCATGCTAAAGCCAGAGGTCAAATATTCTTTTAACAGTTCAAACTCCAGACTGATCAGTACACTGTGCCTGCGTTCTCAGTTCACATCCATTCTGGATTCTTTGTAATGAATCTAGTCGATTATTGCTGGCTTCTAGCGACTGTTCTAGTTCTTCAATTTTGTTTTCAATCTGGTTTGCTTTTGGCAATTCTTTTATCTGGGTATGGTGATGTTCATCTCTCCCGGTACTCAGGACAAAATATACTATCAACAAAAATTACACCAGATCATCTTGGAACGGTGTTTACTTCAACAGCATAAGGCAGTAAAAAATTGAATGAATTAAAAATAAATTAACCCAAAATAACCTTTTGGTAAAAGCTTTCGTAGATTTATTACCGTGTCAGATTTACAGCATCTCAAAATAGGATTTCCTAAAACCATCCTGCAAAACAATTTGCTCGTCTTTTTTAGGATCTTATGAATTATTAGGGAGGTGTAGGAATATGGGTATAAAAGTGGTTGACAAAGTATGCAAAATATAAATTCAAATAAGTTCAGGGATATTTTGTTGTGATCAGTAAGCCATTTCCAATATTGGGATTTTCACTACTTCTTGATGCGCCCATAAAACAAAATAAATATAAATAGATATTCGACAAGCTAAAGTCCTCTTTTCTTTTTAAGTATAGAATAACGGTTGTACTTGATTGGTGATTGTTTTTTTTTCCAGTGAATTGTGGTTGGATTTCATCTAACATCATTGATACAATGGTCTCTCTACATAAACTGGTAGAGATTTTTTCCACCTCACTTCCTGTTTTCCATAAATGCAGTATCGACAGCTTTTCGTAACAGTTGGTCATTCTTTGTGTCTGTGTGCTTCCCGAATGGCAAGGTTTTGCTGACAATTCCTAACTTTCGTGGATCTAGTTTCTTGACAAGAAAGTCTTTTGATTGCAACTTGGCTATCACTCAGGATACGGATTTTCTTTCCTTTGGGTTATTCTTGCAAGCAGATGTGTACTAGATGTATTTTTACTTGAAAACCTATATTTACAAAGTGGTAAGTTTGGTTAGTAAGGTTCACCTATAGTTTTTGATGTATAAGTTTGTTTTTTCCCTAACTGCGATACTTGAGTCTTCTGCGAATGTCGAATCTCCAAACGTTATAGCAAATGATTAGATTAGGGCAAACGTTACTCCGCATTCTTTTCCGCCAAATAAATCAATTCTATCACAGACCATTTCTGACTGTTAGTGAGTAGATGGGACCCTTTTTAAACCGAATATTAGATTTAATGTCTTCCTGCGAGATCCGGTGGCATGACGGGCGAGATTTAATATATTTGGGACATATAATGTGTTGAGATTCATTGAAGAAAGCTAGTGTGAAAAGGCCATTGTTCGATATCGAAAGTTTATTCAGGGTTCTTCGTCACTTTATCATGTTCTTGGTTGGTGATATTCCTCGATAACTTGTCTTGTCATGTCGAATCTAAACAGAACGCCGTCCAGAAAAAAAAAAAAGATTGATGAAACGAGAAAACTGTCAATACTTCATATGAAAACTTTTGAAAAAACAAACAAAAAGTCACAAAACTCTGCAATTCTCTCCAGATATCGATTTAAATGAAGTGAGTATAGCTTTTTGCAGCAAAATGATAATGGAATCAAACAATGAACGAAAAAAGCCAAATTTGACACTTTTAAAAAAATGTATAGCTTCAACTGGAAAATTTCGTCTGCCTCTGTATAAGACAAAAATACTTGAGCTAAAATTGACTTATCAAAAAAATATTCATCACTATGAGCTGCTGATTGATTTACCCAAATGTTGTTACCACCATACCTAATAGCAACCTTTAAAAACCTTTCATGGTGAATAACTCCTTAACGATGCCCGATATCAAAACAAAAATATAATATGAAGTAGGTATGTAGGTACTAACAACATTCTCACTACCTCTATAATAAGTCCCATAATTTTCAACATGACCTTTTCGGACACCCAGTATACGTTAAGTGCTACGAGGTCGGTTAAATGGGGAAGGAGTTGTCGTTTGTGATGGTTTCATTCACAGTGTTGTGAAATTTTATTTAGTTTGTAGCGTGGATTGTGAGGATGGCATGGCACAAATTAATTTTGTAACTTATTTCAGAAAATATTTATTCTCGAGACACAGTTGATCTGAAAGTTCTATAATTTTTTCCATATTTCCAAATATGAGTTGCTAACAAAGCATGTTTCACTCGAGAAGGTATATGCGTTCCTATTTGATATTTAAATATTTCGTTATTCATATGGCTCTGTCTTTAATAAATTTAAACATTTGGCCTTATTTGAACTGAGAATATAATAATAATGATACAGTAGATAAATAGGTAGGATTAGGTATTATAAAATAAAATCTTCAACAATTTTATTCAACAGACGCTTTGAAATCTTTAATAGGTATATAAAAATGAGTAGTAGTAGTACCGATTTCTTCTGGAAGATCCATAACTTGAGAACGGCTGAGACAATTCGGGTATTTTTTTTTATTGATTTTTACAGTCTTGAGATGGTTTTTATGGCGAGAAAAGCTGGATAATTTTCCGAAAAAACCTGAAACCACAACTTTTCTTTCGGGATTTCACATTTCCGTGACAAAACAATAAACTAATAACTGAGGTCAATGTCAATGAGTATATTCATTGATTCAATATCAAATCAAATCATAGACCTTAGAAATGAAAGAGACCCTACACTCTACAGCATAGCAGTGGCGGCCATTTTCAATATCAAGACAAAAATGAAATTATGAGAGAAGCTCGGAGAGAAGAGTATTTCTATTTTTTCCCATAAAGGGATGTTGTGTGTATCTATTAGAATAACTACCCCTAAATGCGAGTCATTAGCCTAGTTTACACCGATAACTCGTTTATTTCAGTCCGATAGGACCAAGTTGGTGGGGATAGTACGGTAGGACCAAAGCTTGCTTCTCGCGCGTTTACACCGACTTGCAACCCGTGAACTAAATGAGTACGCGCGCAATTTGTCAAATGTCGAAAACAAGTCGAAATTATTTATCAACACAATTCGTAACCAAAAAGAACATAAGTAAGTCGCTCAGATTGCCTTAGAAACTCAGAACCAACACAATTCACAATAATCACAATCAACATAACCTCATAATTTTGATCGAGATCGAACCAAATTTAGTTTGGTACACCTGCTGGCGAATGCCGAACCAAGAGCGGACCAGCTTAGTACGCAACTGTTTACATCATTCGAACCAAATATTTGGTTCTGATGTAGTTCGAATTTAGTACTTGGTCCGCGGACCAAATTGTCGTTGTAAACCACAGACAAAGTCCGGATTCATTTTCAGAGTTTATCTACGTCCATACAAAAATTGAAACTAAAACAGAATCATAGGTTGGGACTGACAAAGCAACGTTGTCATAATGTTAAAATGGGTGCATTGAGTAAACGTAAACATAATACTAAAACAGTGCTAATGCTGATTCTATCCACGCTTTTATATAAAAATTTGAATCCCGTTTTTCTTGGTCACTCCATCACTTGAGAACGGCTAAAGCAATTGGTTTGATTTTTCTTGAAATGTTTCTTGAAATCTGAGAAGTGATGTTATGAAGAGAAAAATTGAAAAAAAATCCAGAAAAATCTGAAAACACAACTTTTCTTTAGCGCTGATTTACGAGCCAAAAGATGACAGTGGCTGTTCAAAACAACAACTGAAGATCCGCTAGGACGATTTTTATGATTTTCATAAGTTTGTTATGTCTGCGCCCCGAATAACAGAATAATCACAAAAACATCGGAAAATAAAAAAAAACCATGAAACAGATTCATTTAGCACAAAATTTATTTATTATGAAGCAGTATGGAATTTGCCGGGTCAGCTAGTCTTTAAATAAAACTACAAGAACCATAAATACAAAAATTAATCTTTCTATTCAAAGATTAACAGGAAATAAGAAAAATCATATTGAGTTCAGCTATATGTTGGAAATGAAACTTTTGTCGAAGCACCAATTTTACTCATATTTCAAACAAAAGTAGAAATCAATAAAATCAATAAATTTTGAAATATGATAAAATCAGAGCCGTACTGATCTGATAATTCATGATGATCTCATTTTACGGGGTCGGAACGTCGTCAATGGATTGTGTGTACAGGGTGATTCATTTTCAGAGTCAGGGTACCAGTTCTCGTAAACTATTCATCGTAGAGGCTTGCGGCAAAAAAAAATATTACTAAAACGGCCAAGAGAAAAACCTGGAAAATATTTTCAAGTTTCTGAAATGGTCGCTAGGGGGCGTAACAACCAACACCAAGTAGAAAAATAAGATATTTATGGAATTTTGTCCAATGAAAATATATCGATGAGCTGATTTTCGGATTTACTGACTATTTACCTACACTTTTTATCTAAAACGTTTTTTTCTATCTATCATAATAAAGTGGTGGGGCAAGTTCAATTGTTTTATTGAACAAACGGAGATTTTTTTCTTTTCTCCCGTTTCGCTTGACCGATTTAAACGAGCTTCGGCTCATATGAAAGAGCATGATCTGCACTTCAAAAAACTTTTTTCGTTTTGAATTTTTGACCTTCGCCGTCGCCGCTAGATGGCGTTAACTGAAATGGTGGCATGTTTTTGAGTTTTTTTAACAAAATCAAATGTAATGGTATATTCATTTTTATATATTTTAAAAGGGGATAAATTTGCCTATTAAAAAAATTAATAAAAAACAAAAAACATTTTTAAAAAAAACATTAATTTTTTTGTTTTTTTATAGGAAAATTTATCCCCTATTAAAATATATGAAAATGGATATACCATTACATTTGATTTTTTTGGAATAAACTCAAAAACATGCTACCATTTCAGTTAACGCCATCTAGCGGCGACGGCGAAAGTCAAAAATTCAAAACCAAAAAAGTTTTTTGAAGTGCAGATCATGCTCTTTCATATGAGCCTAAGCTCGTTTCAATCGGTCAAGCGAAACGGGAGAAATCTCCGTTTGTTTAATAAAACAATTGAACTTCCCCCATGGTATGGTAGGATATTCATAGATGTTCTTCTCAAATGAAATAAAAGCAACGTTGCACGACATCCGGTTATACCGGAAGTAGGTGTCAACTCGCTTATTTTAGATGGAACACCGTATATATTATTACATTTTTGGATTCTACGTAAAATTCTAGGCGGATTTCATGTATCATGTCCTATTCCTAAATATGAGCGTTTTTGAAATATTTTGGATTTTATGTCAAAAATGACGTTTGAAGGCTCCTATTTAATTGTGAATTTCACCTATAAGAAAGCCTTCATTATTTAATTTGTATTGGATTTCTTGTTGAAAAGGACCTACTTTGATAGGTTTTCCACAGCAATATGGAAACTATTATTACAGGGTGGGCCAAAAATAAGATCAAAAATTAAATTCAGAAAACGGCCAAAAATCAATTTTTTCAAATGTCCTCTGCAAAAATTCTTTTTTTTGATTTTTTTATGAATTTTTGGAATGAACAATACCAGGTAGACTCACCCTCATTTTTAATGCACAATAAGATAAAATCATAAAAATTAGGGGTTTCCATTTGAAAAAATTGATTTTTGGCCGTTTTCTGAATATATATTTTGATCTTATTTTTGGCCCACCCTGTAATAATAGTTTTCATATTGCTGTGAAAAACCTATTAAAGTAGGTCCTTTTTAACAAGAAATCCAATACAAATTAAATAATGAAGGCTTTCTTATAGGTGAAATTCACATTTAAATAGGAGCCTTCAAACGTCATTGTTGACATAAAAACTAAAATATTTTAAAAATGCTCATACTTAGGTATAGGACATGATACATGAAATCTGCCTAGAATTTTACGTAAAATCCAAAAATGTAATAATATATAGGGTGTTCCATTTAAAATAAGCGAGTTGACACCTACTTCCGGTATAACCGGAAGTCGTGCAACGTTGCTTCTATTTCATTTGAGAAGAACATCTATTATTATCCAACCATACAAATTTTCAGAATCCCAATTGCTTTATTTCCCGGGATATTCTAATGGACGGTCACCGTGAGACACCCTGTATAGTCGTGAATCTTTGTGAATTGATTCCTTATGTCAAGTGTACTTACCCCTTGAAATAGTAACTTTGGAGGTGGTCATGTCTTGGCACACGCAACCTCCTAATTTTTATCACCTGACGGTATTACGAGACGATATATATTTTGGTGGTCAAGTACACCATTCTTTCAAAAACAATACAGTGAATCATTTTTGACGGAAATATTTGGTCACCAAAAATCACGCATGGTTTGATGGCCACGGAAACCTCAATATGTTAAACATCTGGAGGTTATGGAGTTACAGTTATACAGTTCTAATTTTTTCAAAAATAATTACTCTCTATATTGCTTCTGAAAGAATGGTATACCCGGCCACCAAAATATATATCGTCTCGTAATACCGTCAGGTGATAAAAATTAAGAGGTTGCGGGTGCGAAGACATGGCCACCCCCAAAGTTACTATTTTCAGGGGTTAGTACACTTGGGAAATTTCCCATCTTGTATTATGGAACTCCATCCAGAAGCGAAATTCAACAAACTGTCAGTACACTCGACATAAGAAAGCAGTTCACAAAGTTTCACGACTATTTGTATCACTTCGAAAATACCACGTTGTACTGGGGACTATATCACTTGCTATAGGCCCATCTTGAGGGATGCGGAATACAGTGTCAAGTGGCGTGCATAGAATTTTTCGAAAAAATAACTTATGTGATGTTTTTGTGCTTCTTGTACTTTATATGACAGAGGTTTGCTGAGAAAATGCAGTTTGTCATGCCTTACAATTAGAAAAAAAAGATCTAAATCACTCAAATAATAAACTCTTTTGAGGGTGTTCCAAAAACAAATGGGTCACTTTGTATATTTGTGCATATACTTTGAACACTTCATTTTCTTCCAACATTATATTTTCAATTGGGTACCTTTAGTTAACTGATTAAAATAATCATCTCTTTCAAGTTGCTAATCATCAAATTATAAATCGATGAAAACGTATCATGGAATGTCATTAATCTCGGGATTGGATGATAGCCGAGTTATCTCAAGTTATCATTCATTCCCTCACATAAAAAAAACAAGTGAATCACAAGTTCTTGTTTCCAAGTATCCACTTATTGAAAAATTTGAGACATATTAAGACGACGCTTCCGTCATAAGCATTTAAAAAGATTTTGCGATAAAAATCGTAGATTCACATCCACAAATAGTTGCAAGATTTCACGATTTATTGCCTTGAAATATTTTTGATCTGAGAACACTGTCATGATTGGATATCAAGATAATATGTTGAAAATAATAATTGGATGTTATAAAACTATGGACTGTAATTAAATGTGTATTCCATGCGAAGAAAATATAGATAAGTTGTTTACAGTAAAGAAGAATTCAGTTTATTAGCGTAATAATGAGTGTTTTCTCTAATCACTTTCAGTTTTGGAATGATGGGTGCGTGGCGCCAGTTACCATTATCAACGTATTTAAGTATGATCCATCACGGTTAATAGACTTTAAATGAATAACTGAATAGTTTTTGAATAACTTTTATAGCTTCATTCAAAATGTGAAGCGCATATAATATACAAACGTGCAATAATTTATGCTGATCAATAAACATTAGAATAAGCAAAATGAGTAAGATCTGAAAATCAGTTTCAATTAAGTTCAATTATTATTGTGAATGATTCATTGAAAAATTACCGATAAGAACAGTTCTGAAAACTTGAATATTACTGGAACCTCATTTTTGGCGAGGAAGCTAAATGAAGGCAAAGCTGCACATTTTCATGCTCAACAGAATGTCATTTTAATATTTGACAAATTCCGACTGCTTCCGAAAATATTCGGGAAAAAAAGATTTCTCGCAAAACATTCGTAAATAATACGAATTTATTTGGAAAAATATTTCAAAATAAATCATCTTGTGAAAATGCGAACAAACAGCATAGGTGTTTTTTTTTCATAAAACATTTTCATTCGCAATAGTGATTTCAAGACTATGGTTGTTCTGTTAGAGTAGATAGTAAATTACTTTCAAGCATTTTTTTCGAAAATCAAAATACAGGGTGAGTATATTTAGTTTTCATTCAAAACATATCAAGCGGGTAACGGAATAACGCCAGTTTAAGTATTGCTCATCCCTTTCCGTTCATTTCATGGTTCTTTTTGAAAATTAGATTACTGCTGCTCTTATCCTAGCAGGAGTTACACCTCGAAACGAAACACATTGCCTCAAAATTTGTTATAAATAGTCGACTGACTGATGTGATAGTCTTTCAATACAACCATACTCGTGAAATTACCATTTTAAATGGGGTTGTATCATGAAGAAATCCTGGAAAAATGCTTTGTTCATTTTTTGGGCTTCCCTGTATATCCTGGAACTGGGACCCCATTGGCGCTCTATTCTGTGTTTATACAGGGTGTTTCCTAACCTTTCTGACAAAATGAAGGAGGTGAATCCTCGCCTAATACAAAGATGAAAATGTGGTTATTTGACGTTTATCTTGATAGAAAACCAATTTTGAAATAGATCTTTAACACGCTGTATTTCGAAAACTAAGTGAAATGTTATTCCACATTTTCATCTTAGAATTAGGTGAGGATTCAGTCGGATTCACCTCCTTCATTTTGTTAGAAAGGTTAGGAAAAGCCTTTTATAATTTTGCTAGGTACATAGATGAAAACATTTATTTAGGTCAAGGTAAATATAAACTGACAAAAATTTGTATAATATGAAGAAGACAGCTGAAATCCGAAAAAAAATACAGGGTGATTTATGAGGAAATGTCGATATTCCAGGTACGTATTCAGGGCCCAAAAATGAACATAAACGTTTCTATAGGCCCACAAGACCTTTGTTTTCGAAATATGTATAGGGTGTTAAATTTTTTACTCAATAGTTTTTCTATTGCGCTTTAAATTAAATGTTGGGATATCTGATAATTATAAAACCTAGCTCATGTTTTATTGAACATAATTTGATAACAATGATTTTATCGAACATTAAATACATTTTGTTCGGTTTTGATTTCTTTAAATTTTGCGGTAAAAAAATCACAGGAGTCAATTTTTTTTAAATTCTAATACCTCAAAAACGATTGAATGTATTATGTTTTAACAGGTAGATATACCTTTTTGTCGTACAAATAATAAATGTATTTAATTTAAAAATGTGATACAGGGTCACAAAGAAGGTTGTGATTGTTCGAAAGAGTAGAAAGACATGAAGGGGAAGCCCTCTACATGTAAGAGCCATATTTACAATGAATTCGAACTTGTCATACCAAAAAATCCTCGGATAACAATATTAACATTATCATTTTTATTTATTTATTTTATTTAAAAAATAGAATAATTAACACCCTATATTTTGAAGTATTGACACTTCCTCATGAATCATCCTGTATAATAAAAAAAGAAAAATAATAAAGCAACTCGACAAGGGTGATTGATTTATACAGTGCGAGTCTCTAACTTGGAATAAATTCAGTAAACAAAAGGCCGTTTTTTTTTCGGAAATATGCTCGGACACGTCGATTAGTATTTTAAATTGCGCTCTTTTTCATGTAGAAAAATTTTATACAGTGTGTCCCAAATTTGAGATATGACGTCATCGACCATTTTTTTAAATGGTAGCCTTAATTTTTTTATGACTATTCTTAAAGAGTATATCGAGTTACACATGCGTACCAAATTTCATGTTTTTATTCCTTGTCATTTAAAAGATATTTAACAAAAACATTAACTAATTCGAAAAATGAAGAAATCTGATTCAACTCAATAATTTTTCTTCAATAAATGCTCAAAATGTTGTCCATGTACTAACTGACAATACCCTAAACGGAATTGAAACTCGTTTTGAACATTTCTAATTACTTCAGCGGAAATTAGCCTACACTCCTGTCTTATTCGTTCTTTCAACTCCTCAATATTTTCCGGTTTGGTCCTAAAAACTTTGTTTTTCAAGTACCCACATAAGAAATAGTCCAGAGGTGTTAAATCCGGAGACCTGGGTGGCCATTCAAAGGGTCCTCTTCTACCAATCCATCTGCCTGGAAATGCATCATCCAGATACTCACGGACAGGTCTACCAAAATGAGGAGGCGCCTCGTCTTGTTGAAACCAGATGTTTCTATTCGGGACATCAGCTTCAACCGGATCAGGGAATAGAGTAGCCAAATTCGGAAGTAGTTCTTCCTGCAAGAATTCTAAATATCTTGCTCCATTGAGATTTTCTTGGAAGAAAATTGGTCCTATCACTCGATCACCAATAATCCCTGCCCAAACATTGACTTTTTGTGGACGTTGAGTATGGCCTTCCCTCATCCAGTGTGGGTTGTTGTCTGCCGAATAACGATAATTTTGTCGATTTACCTCCCCATTTAACATAAACGTTGATTCGTCAGAAAACAGGACGTTTTCTATGTTTAGAACATTTCTGTCTAGTAGGTCCATCATTTGTTCGCAAAACTGGAGTCTTCTATCCGGATCATCTTCGGTGAGTTCCTGGAGAATTGTCAATTTATAGGGATGAAATTTTTGCGCTTTAAGAGTTCTTATAACTGAAGACTGGCTAATTTCGAGTTCCCTAGCTATCTGCCTAGTGGGGACATGAGGATTTTCTTGAACAGAGAGAAGTACATTAATTTTGACCTCTTCATTGAGCGCACTTTGACGATGATTATTTGTTTTTCTTAAATGTCCGTTTTCCCGAAACTGTTTTTCAATCTTGCTTACGGTACTTTGTGATATGGGTGGTAGATCAGGATACTTCTCTCTGAATAAATGAATAACTTCATTTTGTGTTCAGTTAAGTACGGCATGTTCGTGGATTTTTCAAAAAACGGTGTTTCTCACAAAACCACAAACTTATAGGGTTCTCGCTCAACAACTCGAATACGATGCAGCTCTTCTTACTTGTTTATATTAACTTGTTTTCTTGTTTTTATAACATTGTGATAATACGTCAAACCGATTTGACAAAAAACGAATACCTTTTGACGTGCCATTTTCAAACTGCATAAAAATTTTATTGACTTGAATCAGATTTCTTCATTTTTCGAATTAGTTAATGTTTTTGTTAAATATCTTTTAAATGACAAGGAATAAAAACTTGAAATTTGGTACGGATGTGTAACTCGATATACTCTTTAAGAATAGTCATAAAAAAATTAGGGCTACCATTTAAAAAAATAGTCGATGACGTCATATCTCAAATTTGGGACACACTGTATAAAATTTTTCTACATGAAAAAGAGCGCAATTTAAAATACTAATCGACGTGTCCGAGAATATTTCCGAAAAAAAAACGGTCTTTTGTTTTGAATTTATTCCAAGTTAGAGACTCGCACTGTATACATGCGGCTTTCCATATTCAAATCAAGTAAAGAATTCGGCTGAGATAATAAAAACTGGATATTATGTTAAAAAAATTAATATACCAGAATCCATATAAATACAGTTCTCAGAGGATCAAGTTACATAAAATTAAATCAGAATAAGAGAAACGATGGAAAACTGGATTCCTTTTCTGGTTGTGAAGCTATGTTTGTCCAGTTGGTGGCTTCTCTTGAGTAAAACAGAACACTCCTTGCTGGATATCCGATTGTCAAAGTAGAAAATTGAAATAATTGAAGAGTAGAACAGTTGATTTAACAAAAAAAATTTTTTTCGCGGCTTTTTTAAATTCGTTTCCAGATTAAACTTCAAGCCTTACGATCAATACTTTCCCTCAGTTTATTTGAGCTTGAAAGTTGATTTACACCTCAGCGGACAAAATCGAACCAATTCACTATCATTCTAATGGAATTTAATCTAACTGGTGCTGTAAATTCGAAAATAAAATTAATGACATAGAAACCTGATAGTTTACATAATAGTTGATCATAAAAGTCTCAACGGATGATAACATGTTATCAGTTTAACAATCACATGTCTGTACACAGAATTCAACCCACGGTCTCTAATTAGGTTATAATGCCCTTATGCCGAGGACTGAGGACAATAATAATTTGCGGATAATTATTATATTCTACGAATGCTCGGTATAGGTATAGGGTCTTCCCGTATATTTTAGCACCCATCTTTCATGATTTTTGAACTGAGTATTTGTAGGCTAAAATGTCAAATAATGTTGGTTAATGACAAATATTGACAAGTTGATGTTTTTTTCAAATATAACACCCTAAAGGTTCCTATATATTTAAATGTAAATTTTTCGTATAAAAAAGCAATGAAAATAAACGCGGGTTTGTATAAAATTGTTCATTCCAAAAGATTAAAAAAAATAAAATAAAAATAAGAACTTTTCAAATGGACAATCTTAAACTCACCTTTATTTTCATTCCTCAATAAGATAAAATTATGAAAATTGGGGGTCTTCATTCAAAAAAAATGATTTTGGCATTTTTCTTGATTTAATTTTTGATCTTATGTTTGGTCCACCCTGTAATGATAATCATGAACATATTGTGTGTTTTTTAAAAGTAGGTCCGATTCAACAGGAGATTCAATGCAAATTAAACAATAGTGGCTGACATTAAATGCCCAAAATCAATGCCGTTTCATTTTCGATGGGCCACCCCGTATTTTCGGTGTTGGATGAAATCCTTCATACTCGTGACAAATTGCATTATAAAATCCCCATTGGTTTCATCCTGTTAAATTGACAAAAACCAAATCAAATTTGTTATAACAAACACACATTGTAATTTGTAATCGCTCAAAATAGATCTGAAGTATTCTGATTTATTTCGCCATCCACGGATATTTGAAAATATTCATCACAATCACATACAACAAACATAGGAATGATCGAGTTTTGATTTATAGATAACAACTGATTGAGATTTTTTGATATGCGGTTGGTAGAGTTAGTAAAAAGTTCAACAACACCTTGTAAAGAGACCAATGAAGACATTTTTTCTAAAACCCAGTTCCAAGACTATTTGGTACAGTTTTTGATTTTTATTTTTGAAATCTTCCAAAAATTAACGATACTCAAAATTATAAGAAACCACTCACCTTCACTTCGCGTCTAGTCCACAAAATCACTAAGCACGTCAAGTCACGTCCACTTAACTGTCAAAACTAGGTACTCAAATTCCAATCACTCATACTTTCATCATGCCTACCTGGCTACGTAGTACTGAAGTGTCAGATTCAGAGATCGTACCCCTTCAGATACTCCATCAGATAGTCGTTATCTCGCTTTTTTATTAACTTATAAAACAATGAGGATTATAGATGTTATAAACGTGTATTTGTGTACTGATGTTTGCTTGTTTGTTTAGGGGATTCGCAGAGTTGGAGTTTCATTATGGAGATATGGAAAAATTAATTATCGAGGATTGTATGCTCAATTTATGTGATTAAATCAGAAAGTACTTTTGGGTTATAAATATTTAGTGTATATTTTTTATTGAGTTTTGATTGAAGCATTTGTCAAGGTTATGATAGAACGGAAATACACCTTAATTTAATGTCAATGATTGATTATTGTCCAGTCCTTCCATGGATATTGTCTTTGAATAATAATTTATTTGGAAATCTGACTAAAGAAATTCGTTATGTAGTTCCCGTTTATTATGTACGAGGTCCGTTCGATGAATCCTTGGAAATGGTAACCTATTTGAGATTTGCATTCATTTTTTGCTACTCTTTTCATTAATGATTCGCAAAATTGTTTGTCTTATAAATAGAAGTCTTCATTTTACTTATTCAAATTATCAAACAAACAGGGTGACTCCCTAAGTGGCACGTGTTCGCGAACACCCCAATGCTCTATCTTTATCACTAGCTGAGATGCAGTGTACAGGGTGATTACTTTCAGCGACAGGGTGCCAGTTCTCGTTAACTATTCATCATAGAGACCCAGGAAAAAAATCTGTAGTGTTGTGCCGAAGAGAAAATGTTGGGAATATATCTCAAGGATCGTCGCAAGGGGCCGTAACAGTACTGTGAAATCAGATTATCGACATATATTCGATATTTTTTCCAGTGAACTACCAAAAAGGAATATGGAGACAGATTTTGGACGATATTCTCTACAAAATTGCTTCCCGACACTTCTCTCTAAGTTGTCAAATAAGACAGCTATAGGCCGTCAAACATGATGTTACTAGATTGCCTATAACTTCGAAATTTCTCGACCGATTTGATTGTTATTTAGCTCGTTTCAAAGAGGAGGATATGCTCTTTCTGGTCCATGTATTCGGGGTCGAACTTATTCGCTTGAGCCGACCACACAACATGAAATGTGAACGTCAGACCTGTATCTGAGGTTTTTTCGAAATCTTCAAATGCAAACCCACTAAATAGGTGCTCCCATCGTGTTATTTGGATAATTTCCTACCACTTTCATCCAGGTGAGTTTTCTATATCTTTTGAAATACAAGAGTTACGGAGACTTCATCAGGAATCCCTCGAGAAATACTCTTTAAACAGCCCCTGTAAATTTGAATCATGTGTCATATAGTTTTATGGTTGATTTGTGCTCATGAATTGTTTTGCAGGAATAATACCACTTGCGGACAGAATCATAATTATTATCGTCTCACTCAATAATATTGTGACGAAACATACCCAGTGGTTCGAAATTTCAAGGCAGCTGGCAGCGGAAACAACGTTCCGACCATAATGTTTCGTCAAAACACATCATATCTTGTCCCTATTGTCACAATTTCGGTCCCCTGTGAGAATTCTCGAGAAGTTTCTTTGCCATTCCAGATACTTCGCCATCTATCAATTTCTTCCCGACCATTCTAGGGTATTCATGAATTATCGGCGAAGGCATATAAAAAGGGTCGCCATGGGATGAAGAGAACAGTTCAGTAATTGATTGGCCGCGAAATATAAATCGTAAAACATAAATAGGCTGGGATTGTGATATAAATTGTTTGTGTATAGTGAGTGCTCTACATATAGTGACTTGAAATAAATAAATAAAAACTGAACAGTGTTTTCTATGGCGAAAAATATAACAATATAATCGAAAGAAATATTGGAGTGGCCGGACTGACAATGAGTGGTATTCACTCATTGTCAATCCGGACATTCCAAATTATCAATTGATCAACCAATTGACACGTTGACAATTAACGATTTTGATGAATTTCTTCGGCGATGATCTCCAGTTTTAATTTTGGTCAAAAGTTCGGAATTACACTTCAAATCAAATCAAATCAAAAATCGCTTTATTGTCTGAAATACAAGTATTTGTGACAAAGCAGTCTTAAAATAATAAATACATACAACTATAACAAAATAATAAGGAGACAGACCTACAGCAACAGACGACCAATGGATAATGAAACACGTATAAAATTAACTAGGACACAATAATGCATCTACTGATATTCAGGTATTTATTTAGAAAGAGTCGGCAAAAAACTCACCGACTTCATAGTAAGTTTTATTTTTTAACAAAGCGTTAACACGTTTACGGAAAACAATTATTGTAGGGGACACTCTAATAACTGATGGCAAATGATTATAAATTCTTATGCTTTCATAAATGATGGAGTTTTTTGACAATGAGAGCTTTGGGATGCACAGAGGAACATTATCAGATCTCCTCATGTTATAAGTGGTCTGTCTGTCATGGCTTCGGTGTTTCTTATAAATCAGACAAACTGTCTCCAGGATAAAAATGCATGGTAGCGTTAATATTCCATGCTTCCTGAATAGTGGTTTACACGACTCTCTTCTTTTCAACCCAAAAAAAAATCTTATAGCCCGCTTTTGCAGTACAAAGACTGACAGGAACAATGCGCGACCACAAAAGCCCCAGAACGGGATACCATATCTCAAGCGACTTTCAATGAGTGAGAAGTAGGTTGTGCTACCCAGGCCTACACCAAGCTGTCTAGCAACCACCCTCACAGCATAACATCCCCCAGCCAATTTCTTATTCAACGACTCTATGTGGGACGAGAACCTCAGCCTGTCGTCAATATGAAGTCCAAGATACTTGACTACTGCTTTTCTCTGCAGATCTTGTACATCGAGACTAAGTGGGTTGCACTCGTATTTAAAGCTTAGCATATTGGTCTTGTTAAAATTTAAACATAGTTTGTTTGAGTCACACCACTCCTTGACTTGGTGCATATCTTGTGCAATTATTTCCGCCAGAATGTCCTGTCGCTTATGACTCCATAAAATGACTGTGTCATCAGCAAATAAAGTAAATTGGCCATGAATCTGGACAGATGGCAGATCGTTGATGTAAAGTAGAAACAGGATTGGGCCAAGTATTGAACCCTGCTGAACACCATGTTCATTGAGCATCGGAATTGATGAGCATCCACCAGCTCTAACCATCTGATGCCTCCCACTCAGATATGAATGGAACCAAGCATGAGCAGTTCCTCTGAATCCGTAATGGTATAGCTTGTCTAGAAGAATCCTGTGACTGACGCAGTCGAAGGCCTTGGAGAAATCACAGAACACCGCCGCGGCTACTTCGCCATCATTCAATGACAAAAACAACGTCTCAAACAAATCAAACATAGCATCCGAAGTTCCTTGGCATTTTTGAAAAGCACGTTGACATGAGCTGAGAATATTTCTCTCAGAGATAAAGGACATCATCCTCAGCTTCACCAGCTTCTCCACTATTTTAGAAACAGTAGAAAGTAGGGAGATTGGACGAAAATTTCCAGGATCCTGCTCGTCTCCTCCTTTGTGGATGGGGATAATTACTGCCAACTTTAAGCAGTCAGGAAATTCGCCTCTATCGAACGAATCGTTAATCACTGCTACTAAAGCGTCCAGAGCCTCATCACAGAGACACTCCAAAACTTTCATTGATATTTCATCAAACCCACATGAACGTTTATTTCTGATTGCTTTGAAGATTGATCCAAGCTCGTCCCTATCTGTATGAAATAAGACAAAAGTGTCCTCCACTGAGTTTTTCATGTATGTAAGGGGATCAGTGTGACAACAGAGGTTAACTGTTAAGCTCTCAGCAACCGAACAGTAATAACGATTTAGCTCAGTACAGTCAATATACATAGGACCTGATGCAGCACTCTTCCCTCTCAATTCATTTATCACGTTCCAGTACTCTTTAGCTTTGTTTGAGGCTTCATTGATCCTTTTCTCAAAATACATCCTCTTCGCAGCCCTTGTGATTGCTCTATAAACTTTACGGTAAGAAGAAAAGTACTCATGGAAGTGCCTATTATCTGTGTATTTTTTCAAGTTATATAAGCATCTGAGATTTCTGGCAGACGTTCTGATTCCAGAAGATATCCACGGATTTTTCCTTTTCCTTTTTATCGCACATACCGGAAAGCTAGTGTCAAAACAACTCCTCAAGATCTTCATAAATGTCGAAAAACTAGGACTACCAGATATCGCCCTCCAATCAGCCATCTCCGCTGCCTGTCTGAAGCTAAGAAAATTTTTCTGCAAGAACATCCTTCCCCTGCGAACCTTATCTTTAATCTCACGCTTCTTGATGCGAATTTTCGCGACAACAGCTTCATGATCAGACAGACCAGCCGCAATAACAGATATGGTACAGGAAATGTCATCAAAAAAATTTACACAAAAGTAATCTATTATAGAGTTAGAAACCGAAGAAATTCGTGTAGGCTTGTCAACCAACATTGAAATATCAAATGATTGGAGCAGGTTCTTCAATTGATTCGTATCATGTTTATCATCAGAAAAGTTGATATTAAAATCTCCAGTCAATATGACCTTATGATTTTGTGGTAACGCGTGTAACAACATTTCAAGTTTTTCAATGAAGTCTTTGGAACTCGAGCTTGGAGACCTGTACAAACAGATAATGAAGATATTCGCTTCCTTTACATGAACAATATAAAATTCAAAAGTACCTTCAGCCAACAAAGAGTTATACTTATCACTACTACATTGTTACAAATTAAAAATCATAAAATAAGGGAGTTCAAAAAGGTGCGTCAAAGTCAAAGTCGATAAGGGTTGTAACGTTGAAAGTAAGTAAGAAAGCTTCAAAATAAAGTAACTGTGGCGAATTAACTTGCTGGCCAAAATCCCTGATGATGCTGAACTCGCCGGAGAGTAGGGGGGTTTAATCGAAAATACAATTTAATTAAATTATTGATGAGCGCCACCTGCTTTTAAGGGCCGTATAGAAGTGGCAAGTTAATCAGGCTGTAAACAAAACAGGAAACTAAAATAAGAACACCAACACTCCTTTACCAGCAATTCTATTGATCCAAATTATGATTATGGATTGATTAAATTATGTACGTAGATTATATGAATAATTAAATTATGAACGCAGCCTCACGAGCGGTACTTATTCTATATAGTTGCTCTGGAATGCCAAGAAAATATGGGTAAATAATGTCGACGAACGTTCAGATGTGCAGGATTTTAGTGCGAACAATTATTATTAATAGGGCTATTGTACTTGCTTGGATTTAACTCTGGTCCGGGGGGGTCGATTTATCGGAATATTCCGATGGTGAATGTGTCTAGTGGCTCACGTGCGTCGTCGTTCACGTATCACCAAGATAATGGGGTTGAACTGGGGGTGAATACTGGTGAATGATGACTCAAAGGGCACCAGGGAATCAGACAGAGAACGAGTAGTGGGCAAGCAAGTAATAGCGAATAAAGGTATCAAATAGGGCCTGAAATGGAAAGTTAAATAAGGGCGCTATCCTAACAGGTAGGTAAATGGATTGATAATTATTAGGACTGAGACTCACCGTTGATAGTAGATGGCCCCTTGGAGTGAGTCAGAAAGTACTAACTCGTGTAAAAAAATAAGGAACGTGATCAAGAAAAATTGACGAAAGGGCCTGGAAAGAGATTACTGGATAAAATGGCGAAATAAAACCACAACAAACTGGAATGTTATGACAAAAAAATGGGACTCACCAATGATGATATCTGGCTCGAGATGATCTCGGTAATCCGACACAAAAATTCTTCACTATCAAAATCCCAACAGACTTAAATATGCACTGGGCATCGATTGTTTCCAACAAAATCACTGAATTGAAGGGACGATTGAAGATTTCCTCTAAATTTGCAAGAATGCAATTCCGGTAAGTACTTTATCGTTTCACCGTTTTTAGGAAAAGTCAATGTGTCAAAAACCATTGGACCAAAATGTGAAAACTGAAATGTCACTAAAAATTGGCAAAATTGACCTTGACCGTCAAATCGTAGCTAGCTGATTGGTTGATCGGGTCTCGAAGAATAAGTGGACTTCTAATGTTAGCAACATTGCTAAAAGTTGACTGTCAGTGAACGTTTTGACAAATTGCGGACTTGGACAAAAAAATGTAAATATTGAAAGTGTTAGAAAATGGCTAAGAATTCCCGATTTTTCAGAGATGCAAGTGAGGCTGGTTTCATGAATGAGATTGCGCTGTCCCTAAACTAATTACATTGAACTATCCTAAAATTAAGAACTACAGACTATCACAGCTTTCTTATATAAGGTAAGTGAAAATATTGTTTGTGACATAATATTAAGATACGCTATTATATTTCAGGTGCAAACGTTTTGTTCCGATTGAGGAGGATTCATATGGTACATGATCGTCTTTGTTAATTTATTTATCTATTAAAATATACGTTCAACATTACTAAGTGTATATTTTTTTTCTTACAATTCTGGTGGATGCGCATGTATGATGATCCTATTTATTTTTAAATAAATTTGGGTATTTTGAAAATAACTTGTAACAACATACACAAAGGCTTTCCATACAGTAATTGCTAACGAGAATCATGGCTCCTCCATGCTGCGAATTTTTTCTACAGTAGATAGAGACAATGGAGTAATTAGAAACATTTACAATTTCATCAGGTTTGAGCCAATGCTCAGTGAGCAAAACAATATCAGGCCAACCTCGCGACTCGAGAAAAACAGACAATTCATCCACTTTATGTCTTAACGACTGAATGTTCAGAAGCACTAAACCTAAGTTAGACCAAGAGTTTTTATTACCTTGCAGATGCAGTTCGGGAACGAAAAAGCCTCTTCTTTCTTAAAGCCAAGGGTTGCGGATCCAAGAGTTGTATAGGCGAAACCAAATTTTCACCAAGTACATCGTCCAAGCTTTCATGATTAGTTAGGACTTCATTATCTTCCATGGTCACAGACTTGTTGGGAGCATCAATGTGTGTGTCTGTCAGATTGACTTCCACAACCGTTTCCAATGGTGTATCTTCTTTGGTTCGTATGAAAATCAGCTTCTTTGCATTATTTGGATGACCATTTTGAATAATCTGCATGACGTGTTCAGCCATCAGTGAACAATGGGAGCGCCGTCGCCTATTAATACTATTTGGGTCTATGAAATGTAGAGAGCCCGAAATAAAATTACTGATTCTATTCACAAACTCCTCAAGCTTTGTATTAAACTTTATGATGGATTGAGTCAGATTCCTTTCGCTATATCCTCTGGGGACCTGAACAGCTACGAAAAGTATGGATGTTTCATCGTAGGTTCTAATTAAATTCAAGACATTCCTAAACTTCGGGAATCTCCCGTTCCTTATATCATTCAGACCAGCAGCGACAATGAGAAAATCGTTACCAGACAGCTCTAAGCTAGACCGCTCATAGTTTCCAATAACACCATCATAATGAGCACCAGGTTTGATGATAGTCTCCACCTTGTATGCTCCATTGAAATCTGTCTGCTGCAGAGTATCACTGAGCTTCCTGCCCGTTTCATCACACCATATAATTAGTTTGTTCCTAATACATCTGTTATCTCTGCTGTCAGCTGATGATACATTCAAATCAAACGCAACACTGCATACAGCCTCACTCCCCGCTCGAGAACTTCCATTGAAGACAGTTGTAGTTGTTTGGCTGGAATCACACCTTTTTTGGTACTCTGCCACAAGCTTATTTTTTATTATCTCAATCTCTCTTAGAGTCTGTTTAGTCTCCTCCAGATCGACCTTCAAAGCTTCCAATTTACTCATCCTTTTGGCGCATTGATCGCAAGATTTCAGTGTAGTATGTTTATTTTTGATATTTTCAAGTTCTTGTTTGAGTATTTTTATTGTGCGTTTTCCACTTTCAATATCCTGCAGGTAGTTATTCTCGATCTCCTCCGCGTCAAACTGGAATATCATTAAACGTTTTTGGAGTTTGGCAATATGCTGGTCCTTCAAGTGATGGTCTTCTTTCAATTTCTTAAATTCATTTAAAAAGGAGAGCTCAATACCATCATTCCGTTCATATTTTGCTGCGCAGGGTTCAGAACATATTATCTTGTGTCTGTCAACAATAGTGAAACCTTTTGTCCTCTCATAACAGCTCTTATGAAACACATTGTGACAAATAATACAAAAGTAATTTTTAGTCTCTTTTGATTTGTCGCAGCACTTGAATTTGGTATCCATAATCAAACCAATTTATCAGAGAATGCCTCAGTAGATGACCGCGGTACACAAGTTATCAATGTTCAGAGAATCGCCCGTATAAAAACACAATCGCACAGCGACTCTTATCAGCAATTTTAACACGGAACACCAACGATCACTAAAATGATATTCGTTCGTTGATTATTATGATATCATTTTACAACAATTAATAGTTCACCAAACACGTAGTGTAATGTTCAATCACTGTATTGAGTATTGACTATAGGTATTAGACTAAGTCCAAGATATAGATATTGATATAATTCGAGAGCAATAATCAAACACGTCCGGTCCGTTCCGTCGAAGATCTTCTCAATGTTTATGCGTTTATGTGTTTTTGAAAAATCATATTGCGTGACAGACGCGAGAAACATAAGTCATAACTAGTTCAAACAAGACACCGGAGGTCTATCACTATGTAGTACTATTTCACACAGACCTCACCTCATTTTCGCTATGGAAACTTGTTCAAATAAAACAACCCTCTTTTTTTTCTATTAAGCACTTTAAAAAAATTGTCGAAAAGATCTCAAACAATTTTACGCGAGTCTCCACCAACATATTTTCCTACAGCAAGTCATCCGATTTATGCCCATGCCCTATTTAACCCAAAAAAAAATCTTTTCCATCCGGCGAACGAGCAAATTTTTCCGTAGAAGCGGGCTTTTATAGGAATCATTAGGAGCCCCAAGTACACTTTTCTTCGTATCGCCCAAATGGCATACAGACTATCAATTCTCTTAACGGAACAACCCACTCCAGTTTCTCGCATTCTCCTATCATTATTCCAGTTTCCTGAAGCGTTGGAAAAACACTCGTTTTTGTGACATATTTTCGTCGATATATAAAAAAAATCATTCTTTTTGTTGCTCAATATCCGTGCAATCCAATAAAATGTGACAAAGGTTTATATGGCTGTTAGTGCTTTGATGTTCGAAATGATGTGGGTGAGAAATTCCATTATTTGTGTCAGTGAATAAAAGACATTTACTGAATATTCACTGTGCTGAAGTGAATGAGCCTAATTATATCAATCGAAACCAATATTTAAGGGGACCAATTCTGGGAAAAATAACGCTGAACACCTGCCAAGATTGGAGTTCTGCAAAATAAGCTATGGATTGTAAAAAAAAAATTATGAAATGAGATCTTTCCCTTCAATTTGGACGTCAGCAATCGGAACTCCTAATAGGACAAAAGATATCGGATATCGAACACCTCTGTTCAAATATCAATTAATCACAGTTCACATGAAAGTCTTATATTACTATTAGTGCCAGTTTTAGCAGGAGCAAGAGCAAACAGCTGGTCAGTAACGGCGAAGGATGTGAAGGTTGAATCAGTTAGACGCCGTCATGAATTCTTGGTTAACTATTTGTAGATTGAGTATAAGCACACTCATTATAAACTAGGTTCAGAATGTTCAAGAGCAAATGATTGTTCTCCATCAGCACGTTAATGAAGACTAGCTAACAAAAGGTAGCACTTGCTCGCCGATAACTGTACGCGTAACTTGTTTTTTCTCCCGACACGTTTCGCGAACTTCAAAACCGTTTTTCTCTTCTGAATTTATTTTCACTTATAATCTCCCTAGAGCTCGAGTTATTTCCGGAAATTTTGTCGAGTTGCGAATTTTCTTGAAAAATTCGCAACGAGAACAAATTTCCGGATTTTTAATTTGAGCTCGCGGGAGATTCGGCAAGAAAATTTCATGCCAAAACTATTTGAGAAGATTCAATACTAGCTCCCATGCACCAGTTGGGTTGGGATTGTTAGGGAGAGTGGGGACGGCAACACTGTAATCATATGGGAGCTACATCCAGATGCAAAGCCAGGGAGATTTTCACTTCTTAATCTTTCAGTCACGTGATTATGAGTAGGGTGATTTCCGATAAAATTAGCCATAGCAACATGTTAAAATGCAAGCCTATGGTGGGTTAGAATTGACTGGTATGAAATTTTCAATTTAAACGATGCGGTAGGACTTTTTCCCCGTTCTTATTTTGCTGAAATAATCTCATCAAGTGACCGCGTCGTAATAAAAAAAGTAGCCGGGTGGGATTAAATATGATATATATTTCCGAGTCATAAGTTGCTGGTGAGTTTTCTTGGAAAAGGCCTTGTTTTCTTCAGCCTAATTACCTGGGGAAATAAGGTCTGTCTCCGAGGAAATTATTTTTTTCTCTAAAGTTGAGCATAGATCTGTGACCTTCCGGTGAGCTTGTTTTGGCAATCAGCATGATTCCTGGGGTCAAGACTTGTTCGACGGAATCCGTTCTGAGTATTGTTTTATTTCAATTTTCAGGGAAACGAATCCTTGCCAGCTAGGTATTTCCGACACATTTTAAAGCCGCGTTTTTCTAACGAAATAGTTTTTTGTATCTAAAATCCTTGGAATAGTTTCGAGAAAAATATCACAGAGGCTTCTGGAGTTGCTACACGTATATACCCGTAACGTTTTTTCAATCATTTTCTCACAGCCGCAGCCGGTAATCAGACAGCTGAGGTCTGAGCGAGTTTTTCTTTTATATTTTCCATGCCTCTTCTTACCCACCTTGTCACTACACAAACTGACCCTTTCGCGTCGGTATTTCCCGTACCATTTTTCTCCACGTCGCGTCGTCGGAAAAAATTCCTTTTTCATATCCGGTGTTTTCTTTCAATTCCTGTTGTTGAAACTGCCAATTGGAAATTACTTACACACTCCGGCGCCGCCCCTTCATACATTTTAACAACACAACAACATAACACAAGAATTATTGCTGGTGTTATTGACTCCCAAAGTCTTGATCACACTCTACAAAGATATTGAACACGCCAATCACAACCGCTTCCGTTTTAGCTAACTGCCTACGAAAACAGCAATACAAGATCTACCGAAGTTCGACTCACCACGTAAGACTTGGTCCATTTTGAACAGAATCAGAATCCAGCACAGTAGATGCGCATCATACTTCTCACATAGATGAGGTGAGATATCAGGCCTTCTCCGTGAATATGGTAAAACCAAACAGTGAGCTATGGACCACCTGAAGACTTTCTGAGGACCACCCCGGAATTATTAGGAATTTCTATGTATCAATTACTATATTGAGTATTATGCCATATTGAACCACACAACTACTCAGAGTTCACATGAAAGTCGTCCTAGAAGACAATTATGGTCGCAGCAGTAAGCAGAAAAGCCATTCGTGATACATCATGGTGATGATTTTCTGGTGAAGTATGGCCGCACCCACCAGAAACACGACGATCATCATCAGCTGCACACGTGCACAAGCAGAACTGCCATCAAAAATCGACAGGGCTCAAGAGTTTGTCCATCTCGTTTTGCATTGCCAGAAGGATTAAAATATGATGAGGCGCTATTCCAATGGCTCGTCCTGAGAATTTGGAAGACGCGCTGGTTAAGTTGAAGTGCGCGGATCCAAGTGATGGAGACAATACAAATGAGTAACATATGAGAGAAGCACTCCTTATTGTTCAAGTAGTGTAACGGAGTTACATGATTCATTTTCCCGTTCTTAATCGATCGATTTGATTTCCGGGTGATTCTCGATAGGGGGAGGAAGATCGTGTTTTCTATATCTTGGACGCCATCCTCTGTTGGTAGAGGGCACACAATGCCTATTGAGTAGCTCTGATACAGTGGAAAACGACAAAGCGTTCGTGATCTCCAAAATTCCGTAAATTCCGCTCTGAAATGAAATTCTGAACATTTTGAGTTGGTAAAAAAATATGTCTATTGTCCAAAAATTATGCACAGTTGACTGGTTCTGAACCAGCAATTGAATAAAATAAATTCAAGAAAATTTGTCAAACTTTCCCGGTGGCGATTCAAAACAACATAAATAACGCAATTTAACAGCAGATTATAACCAGAAAAATCTTGTGAAAGGGTGGTGCGGCGTGCGTACAAAGTTTTTATATAGCGAGATTGAACAGTACACGTTTAAAAAAAAAGTGGAAATGAAAAGGAACATTGTCCGGCGGCGTAGTGTAAAATGATACAGGATAAGCCGACGCGACGGGGTCAGTTTACTGACTTACGGAGGTAGAAAAAGAGGGGCGGAAAGGTGAAAGAAAACTTGCTCAGTACGAGTTGTAACTCCAGAAGCCTCACTGTAATATTTCTTCTCGGAACTATCTCAAGGAATTATTAAAAACAAACTATTGCGTTAGAGAAGCCTTGGTTTGTAAATTGTCTGTAATTTTCCACCTGGCAAATGTTCATTTTCCTGAAAATACGATAATCAGAATAAAACAATAAAAGCCTCAAACAGAATGAGGAACAAGTGTTGTTCTCAGGTGATCAATCTGATTGCCAAAAAAAGCCCACCGAAGATTGGCGATCCTCGATCAATTTTTAACAGAAAAATATCTTTATCCGGAGACAGACCTGATTTCACAGGTAATCAGTCTGGAGAAAACAATGCCTGTTCCAAGAAAACTCACCAGAAACTTGTTATACGGGAAGTCATGTCCCAATCCCTAATTACTTTTTTACAACGCTGTTTACTTGAGAGATGGGTGAAAAGTTTCGCCTTCCTGGTGAAAAGTTTCGCCTTCCTGGTGAAAAAGTTTCAAAATAGCAAAAACCGGACTTGAAGTTCGCGAATGGGTCGCGAGAAAAGCAAGTTACGTTGGCAAATCTACCTTCTCAGCTTGTAAACCCAGCGTCTCAACATATTCAGGTGGAAAATTTGGCTCTGTTGAATTATCGTTCGAATCTAGCTGACGCGTGGCTAGAGATTTCAGATAATAATTGTTTGATCACATGATTGACTACTTCGGGCAGCGAATTATCAATTGATACACGGCAAACATTATTTTAGAAAGAATACGGGTTCTTTTGATAGATAATTAAGCGAGTAACTGGGAAAATGAATCAGAAAGTTCTGTTACAGTAGGTAATTTTCGATAGATAATGTGAGAGACGGAACTCTTTGCCACTGTGAAGAGAAGAACCAAAAACTTTACCGAGCACCCAAGCATTATTGGCTCGAATATCACAAAGAAAATCACATCTCTTGTATGGAAATGTGGAAAAACCTTAATTTTAGTCAAATTAATTCAAACTCATCGCTATCAGAGTATGGCATGTATAGTATGGTGACGCCACAGTCACGGACTCAATTGATGATGACATTCCCATGAAGCCTGGTGTCACCCTACAATCCTGCAGAAAGATGCTTGTTTTTTTTTTAATGGAGGTCTGCTCTTCAAGACAGAGAGATGGAGTTGGTATCGGCATTTAGGCCTGCCTATGCCCAGCATAAGCTTCACCATCCCTCTAGATCATAAAGTGGAAAATCATGCAACCTTAGCGTGTTCACAAGAGATAGCCACACTGAGCTTCAACAAGCAGAACACCTACATTGTCTGCGACAGTTATTCTGCATTGAAAGGCAACTCCTATCGCTTCCTATCAAATATTACGGGTTTCTTCAGTAGAGGAGCTGGCACTAAGGAACAGCACAATGGAACTTATCTGGATTCCTGGCAACTTAGGGCACATGAACTTCATCATTCTTAGGGAATCTTGATCTATTGAAAAACATACAAATTTTGGGCCAGTTCAAAAATTTGACATTTTTTCAGCTAGATTGTAAAAATTTTACATTGTGACTTGCCATAAACAACAACAACACCTCAACTTCGGAACCATCGGTTTGATTAACAAGCAATGGTTAATATCTTTTCCATGCATAACCCAAAATCTAGAGTCCATTTCTCTGCTTTCACAATTTCCATTTTCTCGTATACAAAAATATCTATCTACGGTTGAACCTTAATCCAGCTAGAAATGAGCATTATCCTTTTCGTAATGCTTGACACAACCAAAACACTCAAGCCATATATTCCGAAAACAAATTACTGGAAATAAGATTACCAGAACGTGCTGCTTTATAGCTCAATGGTGGTAACAAATACGAGCTATGAGCTATAATGTAAGATAATAAATCAACGTGTTTACAGGCAGAAAGCCATTTTATTTATATCAATCAAATGCGATGAACAGATGATGGATTACTTCATCCACTAGCGTTGTTATTGTGAATATAAAAGAAGACTAGGTCGGCTTCCTATAATCTAAAATCGATTCAATCATCCATGATCGTGTTCCAGGTCTGCAGGACGCCATTTCCAAAAACATCTTGGTCTCCGACACGTCAGTACTATCAGCTCGAGTACTGGCAATCAACGCCACCACCGGTGCTCTGGTTAATTGTGCGTGGTGGCAAAAGCAAGGACTGGAAATGGGTGGTCCCAAAAAGGTCACCGAGACAACTATGGACGTTGGACAACGACCCAGCTCTGATTATCCATGGTGAGTTGTAATAAATATTCGTGAAGAGAAAAAAAATGTAGAACATAACTTTTTCAGGTACGAGGACGCAGAATCCAGTCCAGGACTTCGGTCTCCAAAATTCGTGGAGAGTCCACCCAATGTATCATACAGGGGTTGGTGGACCTTTCCTTATTATTCCTGCGCTGCTCGTCGATGGCTGATGTCTTATAGTGTTCCAATTCCTCCGCCTGGTCGTAGGGGGTACGTACTTTATCGATATTATAAGACAAAGAATAGACCCGTGCAATCATTTATTTATAGAATAAAACGGTATTGTTTGGCTTCTTGGTCACTTGAAATTTGTTTCTTTAAATTTAAAGATTTTTTCTTCTGGGTTAGCTCGCGATTATGAATAGGCCGTATTGTTCAATTGTCTGATGATAGTTGACGAATAGGGTTGTTCTAATCACATTCTGCTTATTCTGAATTTGTTATTCATAAGTGGGTTTGCCGTACTTATATAGATCTTCTTTGTCCCCAACTTCTCCACGACTTTCACTTCCTCTAAATAATAAAGTTGGATAGTCTCAGACACGAGACGTGACGCTTTTGTCTATCGGATCACACTAAATCATTCAGTGGGTCGTCGCCACGGTCGGCGTTTACAAAGGACAGCGATGTAATCAGAGCAAGCTTACGACTTGGAAATCCCCGGTTGAATGGGAATAATTGGCCAAAACATACAATTTTCTAAAACTTTGGTATCCTGGATATAGTCTTTTTTTCCAAACCAATTGGATATTTTTAGTGATGCTAATTGTGATGATTTAGAGAGGTTCATACTTGTTTGGTCTCATATGTTGCCGAATGAAGATTGGTCCAGAACTGGATAACCAGGTTGGTATTGAATCACCGAATGATGACTTGCGTACATGATTAAACATTCTTTTATGCGGGGTACAGTTGATTGTTGTGCAGAGAAGAGAACGAATTGAATGTAAGGCATCTGGTAGCACCTCTTCTTATTGATTGATGTACATGTCTTTAGATTGCGAAGCTAGGGTGACAGTTTTCCAAATAATGCCATAGCAATGTTCTATTTGTCCATTTCCTTCAGGATTATAAGGAGTACATCCACTAGTGGCTATATCTCTTGTATGTAAGTAATGCTGCAATTCTTTGGGCATAAAAAATGTTTCCTGGTCAGGGTCAGATATTGTTCTAGTAAAGAATGCTACAGGATGATACAGGACTAGAAGAAGCTGCAATAGCTTGATCCGAGGCATCTGTTTCTACTACAAAAGGAATTTCGCAATCATTAGCTGTAACTGCCGAGTGAGCTATATTGTCTTTGATTGCTTCAAACTGGGAAACTGTTTGGAAACTTGATAAAAAACTTTTAGAATTCACTAGAATTTTTATTTTTTGGGAGCAGGTATCCTCCTAGAATAGTGGGAGAACATTCCCAAGCCCCTGTGCAAAGCTTGTTTATTGTTTGGAACCGGCAGGTGGAGGAGGCATTCTTACCTGGATGAGTCAGGACGTATAGTACCATTTTCTAAAGAATATTCAAGAAGATTGATTGATTTTTGTAAAAATTCACTTTTTCTCTCATCAATTGTCAAGTTATACTGCTGCCATAAAGTTTCCTAGATTTTGATCATGTTGTCCTTCATAATATGGTCACATCGTCTGAGTAAGCGAAAACTCCTTTTATTTTCAATTTTTCCTCTCTCCCTTTGGAAAGTACTCGTGTGTGTCCATTAGCTTCAAAAGCAGTGTATAATCGTTCGTTTTCTTGAATAGGTAACTGATGATAAGCACTTTTGAGGTCTCAAGTAGAAAATATTCGATATTTGGTAGATGATAAGCATCTGGGAGCGTATTTCGATTGATTGAGAGTAGTCAATAACCATTCGTCTCTTGTGAGTCTTGTGATTAGCAGACTTGGAAACTAGTGCTTGAGCTTGAGCTCTCCAGAGGTAACAACTTTTTTCAATAATACCTTCGGCTAATAATCTCTTCACCTCATCACATATAAATTTTGAATCATCATCAGTTTGTCTTCTTGATTTGGTAGCTATTGATTTGCATTGCTGGGATAAATTGGTGAAAAGGGATATTGATTCAATATTTACTATTGCTATATTACATATAGCTCAAGGAGATCTGGAGCCTCCAAATTGTACTTCAACTTTTGAATGTTGAGTCAATAAATCATGTCCAACCATAATGTCAGCACACAAATTTACAATAACAAATGTTTGGTATTGATGACTCCTTAGCCCAATATTCACATACCAATATAGTTCACCTGGAAAAATATGTTTGTGGAAACCATATAGCAATTCTTCCTTTACTTGAATGAATGTTAGCAAATTCTTGATTGATAAAGGTTTTTGAACTACCCATATCAGTAAGAGCAACAGCAGATTTATCAGATATGCTCTGTATAGTTTTGTGGCGCATCCATGATTTACAAATTTTTTTGGGTATTTTGCCACACCCTATCAAATAACAATCAAACTAGTGTTTATAAAGCCGAAAAAAATTCTATCACTAAATAATAAAACTTATCAATATCAAACGTTTCGGAAACGAATCTGCATCCGTCGTCATTTATTTATTTATTTACTAATAGAATTTTCAAAGACGGAAAATAAATGAGAAGAATTTATTTTCCGTCTTTGATCCATAAGTTCATATTTTCCCGTAACTCTCTCATTTATCCGTCGACAGAACCAGCATTTTTTCTAAATAATGTTGACCGTGTGATAATCAATAATATGTTAATCCATTTCTGACCGAAACATTTAATCTCGGTTTTCCACGCGTCAATCAATTCATTATTTAATTCGCTAGCCGATCAACAACGACGTTTCTACGCGCAAAAGTCGATCCAGATTCCCCACTTTTATTTCGAAACGGACAGTGGGTGCTGCTAGAAAGATTTCAGGAAGCGGAAGCAGCCGGATCACTTGATCGTCGTCTTCGGCTCACGTCAGTCGATCTCCCGTTCCCGTCACGCGATCTTTTACTAAATTACGTTTTTGTACAGGGTGTCTATTTAAGAATGGCAAGGTTCCAGATCTCAGAAACTAGGCATCCGAGAGAATAAAAAAATTATTGTTTTTTTTTTGTTTTTTTTTATTTATTTTTTTAATAGGAAAATGTATCTCCTTTTAAAATATATAAAAATAAATATACCATAACATTTGATTTTTTTGGAAAAAACTCAAAAACATGCTACCATTTCAGTTAACGCCATCTAGCGGCGACGGCGAAGGTCAAAAATTCAAAACCAAAAAAGTTTTTTAAAGTGCAGATCATGCTTTTTCATATGAGACCAAGATCGCGTCAATCGATTGGTTTGTTTCAAAGTTATGAGCATTCTTGCGTTGTAAGGTTTGAAAGCTGATACCTGTCTCATTTGACATGTTAGAAAAAAAAACAAAAAAACAAATTTGAAGAAAATCTCTCAAGGAATCCATAGCGGTACTCATTTGTATTTGTTTATATTTAAAAATCACGAAAAAACAGCGATTTTGTGTTTTGATAGCACCGTTACGACATCTTGTGGCAATCTTGGGAACTTCTGTAATTTTTTTTCCGCAAGACTCTCGGATGTCTAGTTTCTGAGATCTGGCACTTTGCCATTCTTAAATTGACATCCTGTACATTCTTTTTTTAGTTTTAAACACGAGGTAGGCCTTTCATCGACAATGATAACTCATTTTTTTGAAAATTCTCCCAAGCAGTGGGGCGTTGTAACCAATTAAGTAGCCGGGTAGGAAAAAATGACTTTTCGAGTCATTGAAAACTGGTGAAATTTTGTGGAACAAATCCGATTTTCTTCAGCATGAGCAACTGTTAAAACCGGGTCAGTGGCCAGGGAAATCTCTTTACTGTTTAAAAAGTTCAGTCAGATATCTGGGACTTTTCGGTGAGCTTGTGTTGGCACTCAGCTTGATCATTGATTATCAGGGAATCTTCTTAGATAGTTTTCTGTATCTTTGTTTTTTTTTTATTTTGATTTTCAGGAAAACGAACTTTGTCGGGTGGGAAATTGCAAACTAAAATTCAAAACCGCGTTTTTACGACCGTGATCATTTTCTTTTCTGTAACGTTCTTGAGATAGTTCCGGAAAACTTGTACAGAGAGGCTTCTGGAGTTACTACACATGTGTGTAACATTTTCTTTTTCGAACAATATTTTCTTTTGGCGCCGGAAAATCATACAGCCGAGGTCTAAACGAATTTTCCGCTAAATTTCCACGCCTCTTTCTCGTTTTCCCTCGTGAAAAATAACTCAATCGCGTCGGTTTTCTCGAGACATTATCTCTCTACGCCGTCGGCAAAGTCTATTATCCATAAACTCTGTTTTTCTGTTTTGAAGTTCGCCGTAAAATCCGTCCCTTAAAATAAAACTTCTTTCACACGCCGTTTCCTTCACATTTCACTTTTCCGATATTCCACTACTGTTGAGTTACATTCAAGTTATCTGCTTTTTTTTGAATCTCCACCGGTAGAGTTTTGACTGATTCTTCCAATGTTATTTCTTGCATTTTTTTTTATTTCTGGGCCCTCTACTACGTAAAATACAGAGGGTGGCGCCCGAGTTCTAATTAACACCAACGATTTTCCTCATCCCCTTCGGAAATCATACCCGGAAAATTTCGGGGAGCGTCACAATATAAACATCCTAACCTCGATAGTTGCTGAGATGCAGCTATTTCAAGTTGGTTTAGCATAGCAGAAGGAAATTGATCATACGTGATTAGGAAGGCGGTGAATGACAAATGTCGTCATGGGTGACAGTTGCATTAATCAGTTAGCATTTACAGTATTGTCGCAAACTGTTAAGAATGCCGCACGTCTTTATGCACGCAGAAGATGTCGATATGGTGTTCGTTACATATTTATATGAACTTTTCTGTTCAGAATTATGGATGCTACAACATATTTAAATATCCTCCACCCTGTATATTCATAGTTTGATCGGCAAGCAATCGGTAGTTTGCTCTTGTCAACCGCATTCGCGGACATACTGTATAGTCTATTTCCACTATGTTTCTACATCCATTCTTTTTCCAGTTGGATCCTTATTTTGGGGTGTGAATCCTGGAATAACTGGAACTCTTGGGGTCTGCAATTTGTGTCTTAATGCAATATGCCAGTGGTGGGATGTATGAAAACAAAAATATAAATTTCTGTCTGCTCTATTATAGTTTAATCATAACTAAACTTTTTTCAGTCGGTTTTCAATGAAACTTGGAATCCAACGTTCTATTATCCCAACAATGCTTTATCGTGTATTTGGACTGGAGAAACTATCCTCATCGTTTCTACATAAGCCGTAATCTAGTTTATTGATATCAAAAAAAAAACCATCGAAGTGCTTTGATTAGATAAATCACAATAATCTCATGGCTATGTTTTATCGATAAAATATTTCTCCATCTTTGTACTCGGTGACTAGATTCTTCAATTTTCCGACTTGTTCCACTTCACTTTCAAGCAGATCACCGGGTTTGAGGAATTCTGGGGGGCTCCGCATTGAGCCAACTCCTGATGGCGTTCCTGTACAGATAAGATCCCCTGGAAGCAGCGTGATAACACTGAAAATGATCAATCAATACATATTTAATAAGCGTGAACATACCTTGACAAATGCTCGATAAGGTCGCCAATCTTAAAAATCAAATTCTTAGTGTTGCCATTCTGCTTCAGTTCCCCATTTACCCAAGTTTTCACATTGAGGTTGTGCGGGTCAGGGATCTCGTCCTTAGTTACTATAGAAGGCCCTATAGGGCAGAAATGGTCCATGTTCTTGCTTAATAGATATTGTCCTCCTAAATGATCTATTTATCAGCGGTAGACGGGAGAGTGTTGGTTTTTACCATTTTTATTCATCCAGTCTTTAGCTGTCAGATCTTGTGTCGCTGTGTAGCCAAACACGTAGTCGAATGCTTCGGATGCTTTGACGTTTCTAGCTATTCGTCCAATTACTACCACTAGTTCTACCTCCCAATCAACTGCCTTGAATACATAATGGTTGCATGTTATCATTAAAATTTAATATATTATTCCAAGTTATGTGAAAATCTACAGAATACTTTATGCTATTGGGAATTTGGTGTTGATTCAGGTACTAAAGTGGAAGGAATTTTCCTGAAAAAGCCCTGCGGGAAAACAAACAGAACCACCCCCATCAAATTCACTGTGATATAGGAAAACTGTATGGTACACTTCACTTTTGATTAAAAAGAATGTTACGCTGTGAAATTGGCAGAATTTTGAATTCAAAACTGGTATTCAGTTGGAATCAGAAAATAAAAACAGTCCAAAACGATTGTATCCAATAGAGTTCTGGGTACGGCTGATGCGGACGGTCACCGATGGCAAAGTGCTGGATGAAATAAAGTTCCACAAATTTGGGAATGACACAGGCAATTACGGAGACATGGCCTCGCCGCGATGGATTCCAGGAAATTAGATCCAGGCAGCGTTAAATTCTCTTGGTAGTATTTAATAAATTATTTTAAAAAGTGAGCCATCTGGAAATAACTTTTCATCAAAAATCATCCAAGCTTAAAATTCATCATTTTCATCAAGTAGCAACTGGATCATAAAATTATCAAGTCGGGCATAGTACGCTACTGACCGATGAGATAAATCCGCACACAAACACAGTCACGTGTCTGTCCCATTCTTAAACTTATAGGACTCTAGTTCGCTACCACTATCATGAAATGGAGTTTTCAATCAAAACGGTCTTGGTATTTCTCTTTTTTTCCAAACATACTAGATCAAAACTTTAACAAACTTACAGAATTTTTTCATGCATTTCACCGTTATTTGGGATTTTCACGTTGTTAAACAAGTAATTCACTCTTTTCCATGACTCGCTCAATTATCTGTCCAAGGGCCCCATGTATTCTTAAAAATGATGTCTCCAGTGGAATAATTAATAATTTGCTGCTCAATTGCAACCCAAAATCATGGTTTTCCATCAATCGATCAAACAATTCTTTAATTCGCTAGCCGCGCGTCGGCAAGAATATGGCGCAAAACAGAACCAATTGCCTACCAAGCTACGATGAGGCACCAAAGGCTAGTTCGGAAATCGGAACCAAGTATTGATAGCATTGGCCAGCCGCCCATTGCACGCGACATTTTATTTTTCTTCCGACTCGTTCTGCGAGCTTCGAATCCCGTTTTTTAGTTTAAAATTCTCATATCACGATATAAAATTAAAAAAAAAAAATCGTTTATTTAGCACTTGGCTAGCTTCAACTATTACAATAAGGAATCTAATAATACTGAAGAAAAAAAAGTTTAGCACCTTACATATTGATTATTTAAATTCCTTATAAACATTTTCAACGTGTTTGCAATTTTTACCCCATGGGTATATTAAAATGATGATTTGACCTCAAGTTATGGTCGTGAAAGTTTTCCCGAGTTACAAGGTGTGACCTCAAATTAGCTAGCTGCAAGTCATTTACAATTTTGTGAATCAAAATGTTATTTGCCCGTTCAATGCATTGATATATCAAGCCACTGCAACATATCTAACATACTATGTATGGAGGTATGTATACCTATTACAATTTAGTAGGATGCGCATCACCTTATTTTGTTGTAGTTGTAGTCTATTAATATCTTCCTTAGTCAGGAACTCAATAGCGGATCGGATAGGAGGATTTCCTTACCCTTTCGTATTTCAGATTTTTGATAAAAAACGCGGCGTAATAAAGTAACTAGCCGAATCATCAGTGGCTGATGAGTTTCCCTGGGAAAGATCTCGTTTTGTTTTAGTCTGGGAAGATCTGTTTCAAGATGGTCAGATTTCTGGTGCTGTTGACTTTTGAGCTTGATGAAGCACTCAGACTCAGACTGATTACTGGGGAGTCAGAACCTGTCTTATGGAATCCTTTCAGATCCAATTCGGTTTATTCCATTTTTCAGAAAAACTAATCTTTGCCTGATGGGAAATTTCAGGCACTTTAATTTGTATCTAACATTCTTGGGATAGTTCTGGGAAAAATATCACATAGAGGCTTCATGGGTTAGGCTTTTATTCATGCTTTCTCGCAGCCGGAAATCAGACAGCCAAGGTCTGAGCAAGTTTTCTTTTAAATCTCCCGCGCCTCTTTCTACCTATCTTAACAGAACGCAAACTGACCCCGTCGCGTCGGTTTTTCCGAATCATCATTTCTTTGCGCGCCGCTATCTGCGGAACTTTGAAAACACGAACGTTTGGACTTTCTCCACTGTTCCAAAGCTACTCGATAGGTATTGTGGACCCTCTTCCACGTAAATACACTTGGTGGCGCCCGAGATCAGGATTCTTCTCATCCCGTTGAAAATCGACCGGAAAATTCTAGGGAAGCGTCACAAAACAAGTCTTAATCCTATTCAGCCGCGCGCCAAACTCAGTTTTAAATGCAAATTCATACCACTCAAGTGGAGAAAAAGAACCACTGTCACCTGAGATAAATTAATTTCCGAATCGAGAGCACTTGACCGTTAGAGACTACTCATACCAGTTCAGCTGAAACTCCGTATTGTTCCATACCGGCGTTTCCAACTCTTTTATCTGACTTTTATTACTCAAGATCACGAGGTAAGTCTCTTCGGCGGTTTCAGATCGGAAATTCTCTCTAGTTCACCAAACCATTTTTTTTTAAACAGGGACGGACAACGTACTGATTTCTTGGTTTTTCTTGTCGCATTGGGTTTTCTAAAATCAACTGCTCTTTTTTTCTGGGAGGCGAAACTTCAGCAGAGAGATTGGACTGATTATTGGGGAGTTCTCTACCACCTTACCACATTTTCTTATCTTTGGGTTTTTTTATCACCGTAACTTCAGATGAACCTAACACTCGCTGGGAGGGACACATTTGAATCTTCAAAACCGTGTTTTATTTGTCAAAATGTTTTCATTCACCGTCATTAACAGAGTTCTAAAATTATATTCAAAGGAGTCTTCTAGAATTGCACCGTTTTCTTTTCTTTCAGAAACCCGCGCCGTTTCCCGTTTTATTTACAAATCCTGATTTCCGCCCTCCGAACCGAGCGCATATTCTAGACTATGCTTCGTTTACTCATTTTTACCATAACTGAACGCCTAGATAGTTTTGTTCACTGTCTAAAGACTATTGGATAAGAGGCGCGTGGGCTCCCTTGTTATAGAATAACACATGAATCCAAGGGGTGGCGGCCGAGTTTTTCGCAAATATCATTTTCCAACCCGGAAATCTCTGTAAAAATCCGAAGCGCGTCACATAGATTTGAATGGCGCTCGTCTCGACTAGTTCATATAGCCTTCCACACATGCGGGACGTTGGAGTACGTCAAAAATTATCGATTTTCTGTTTTGCCTGAAATAGATCACAAGCAAACTGATGAACAATCGGTGTTTTCCTCCCATTTATATAAAAAAAAACCTACATAATATAATATTTTTTCCAACCATCATACAAGCTCTCTCTGATTGTCACTTATGATCTCCCCGGAACTCGAATTATTTCCGGAAATTTTGTCGAGTTGCGAATTTTCTTGAAAAATTCGCAACGAGAACAAATTTCCGGATTAGTAATTCGAGCTCTAGGGAGATTCGGCAAGAAAATTCCATGCCAGAACTATTTGAGAAGATTTGATAGTAGCGGATGGACTCACCTCGCATTTAGTGGAAGAAACCAACGGCTCCTTACTCTACTCGTCATTGAGGAAGAAAGAAGGGAATCAGGATTTTATAAAACATTTGGAAGTTATAACCAATCTTGTCCACAATTGATATTGCAACTTTGTATTGGAAGTTGAAAATAAATCATTTATCAAAAATATTTGTCTTTAACAGCTGTCAAGCACTCGCGGCTGGATGTAGCTCCCATGCACCAACCACAGTGTTGCCGTTTGCCTTATCTCTGTCTGTGAAAGTTGGGTTGGGTTGGGATTGTTAGGGAGAGTGGGGACGGCAACACTGTAATCATATGGGAGCTACATCCAGTACATCCAGATGCGCAAAGCCAAAGCCAGGGAAATTTCCACTTATTAATCTTTCAGTCACGTGAGTATGAGCAGGGAAATTTCCGATAAAATTAGGTCGTTGCCATAGCAACATAATAAAATGCAAGCCTATGATTGGTTAGAATTGACTGGTAGGGAATTTTCATTATAATTTCCGTTTTCATTTATATTTATTTCCAGAATATTCCAGCAAACCAAAATCCGAAAATTAAAAAAACAAACCATCATTTATTGAAAAAAGCAATAAAGTTGCAAATTTCAAACATGGAGCTGGCAGACCTGAATATTAACATTTTATTTGTTTGATTGAATTGCATTTCATCTAACCCATGCATTCGTAATGCAAATTTATACTTCTAATGATAATCAACATTCATGATAAAATAGAACTTTCCTCTTTAACCAAACAAATTCAATTTAGCCTAAAATTACCTTGCTGCATGTAGGATGCTTTATCCTATCATAAGGTCCAATTATTGTTGATGCGAATTTGCTGAATACGATGGGCTCTGGTGGAAACTGTAGCTGATTCTCCATGCAATAGTCTGTGTAGTTTAAACCGATGCCAAGAATTTTATCGGGATGCTTAATGGGAGGTAGAAGGTGGACTTTGTCTAGTGGATATCGGGTATTGTGTGGATCTTCTGCAACTCTGAAATAAGAGAACAATTGGAACAATCTATTTTGTTTGATTGAAATCACTTCCATGAATGGAGGGAAATAATTGTATTAAACATTCAATTGACGCTGATATACAACAAATACCAAATTCTTGTAAATTGACGAATTCCCTGCCGTGCTGAACAAAAACAATTATCCCCAATCAACTTTGATAAAATTCATTCACTATTATCTCGAATTGAATCAATGTTCCTTTTGATAAATTTTTCCCAAAAGACTCTCAGCATAATAAATATTTGATGTGTTCGTGACTTTCATGTTGACTCTCCAATTGATGGAGTTATTCGGAAAATTGCTCAAGCAAAATCGTTTGTTGGCATACTAAGAATTTACAGATTTATGGGATATGACTGAAATTATTCACCAAACATAAAATTGATGGAATTTGCCTGGAAGAATTGTGATAAAAACGATCTAATATCTCCGCCTCGCAGCTCTCAATCATCGTTATTTTCTAGTCTTGTAGGTGAATTGATTCTTTGTATTTTTTTGCGATTTGTCAACAGTAGTGAAATTGTTAGAACTAATTTATTTATCAAATTGTTAATTTGTTAAAATGGGTACTGCATTGTATTTTCGTGATTCTGTGACCAAGACCGAAAGAACGATTGGGAGGATGCCTCACATAATATTATTCTGCCAAATGTCTTCTTATTTGAAAAAAAACTCAAAAAGGATTGCCCTTGCTTATCCTAAAAATATTAATTCCATCTGTGTATTCTCAGTTTTTCGATGTCGAGATGATCTCTCTTTAAAAGCAACGCTTAGAGTGCTTTTGAAAAGCTAAGGCAATATAAACCATATTTATCGAGCATCGTAAGTTTTTTGCTATTCGCTAAGTGCGGCCGGTTGGTGAAGAGATGAGAAACGATCGTGCGCAACGGGCGGTGAAAACGACTAATTATACACCAAAATATTATGCTAACAATTTTCTTATAGATAACAATTTAAATGAACCTGATAAAAATAAGACAGATAGCTATTTGTCACTAAATAGTTGTGTAAGGGTATTTTTTTTTATTGAGCAATTTATCGCTAGGTTTGCATACATTTTTTGGTTGAATAAAATAAGGTCTGGTTCCAAATGTTTTTGTATAGGCTACAAAAATAAGGTTTAATATTCGCCAATTGATAAATTAGCAAAACCAAACTACATATTGACTACTTGGAATCGATATTTAGAAAAAAAAAACAATTGGGTGCTGTTAATGCGTCCACTCTAAAACAACCGTATTTTATTTAAGCAGAAATGTATCGAACACGAAGCCTAAAATAATTCTAAGGGATGTTTACAGGGCGTTTTTGGGGCTGAATCATTTATTTCGACAGCTTATGGAACTCATTAAAAGAAGTCGATATACTAAAAATTACCTATACAAAAGTTTCGTAATAAGTTATAGGTACAATTATTAGGTATAAATTATTATTTCGAAAAATCAGAAAAATGGAGTAAACTCTAAAGTGCATTCAGACGCGCGCCACGCAGCCCGGAAAGCTGCCCAGCAAGCGAACGTCAATATGTCACCGCTATTACTTTACCTGATATCATTGGAGAAAATTACTTGACCGTCTGTCTGGTTTGACATCTTTTCAACAGTTATTCGCGAACTAGCAAAGGTAGGAACAGTGTAAACCTATAAACGAGCGCAAACACATTAATCAGAATTGGGAAGATTATCCCATTTTTGAAAAAGTGATCGTGGTAAAGTTGAAAACTATCGAGCTATTACCATTCTCTACAACTTCTCCAAAATGTTTGAGATGCTTCTTTTTGGACACATTAAAGAACTTCTTTCTCCTCAACAACAGGGATTTTTTCGAAAAAATCAGTAATCACTGTGATGTTTTGCTTAATAGAGGCCAAGTGGATGTTGTGTACACAGATTTCCAGAAAGCTTCAATCAAATCGACCACAATATTTTAATTCGTAAGCTACAGAACGACTTTGGCTTCTCGGATGACATCCTAGCTGTTCTACAGTCTTATTTATCAAAGAGGAAACATTTTTTCGGGATCGATGACTACCGTTCACCCACATTCATCCCCACGCCTGGAGTACCTCAGAGCACAAATCTGGGGCCACTGTTAATTAATGCCTTTATCAATGACCTGACTGCCATGATTCATTCCGAGAGTTTTGCAGATTGCCTGAAATTATTCAACATGATCGATTAAATCATGGATTGCTTATTTTTCCAGCGTAACATCAACCCTGTCAATAGACACTTCAAGCAAACTCAACATTTTTTACGTATCCGTATCCGGATCCGTCAACAAATCGACATACGTTAAGCATATAAAAACCCGCTTAAGCAGCGATCGGTTCTACGTATACGAAACGGATTGGTGAAAAGTCAAAGTTGTCAAACTTCGCGTTTTGTAACCTATATATTGATTTTTGTTTATATTTTTGGTTTGGTTTGGATGTTTGTGTATTTTTCGTGTATCCATTTTGAAAAGCTTTTGCTATAAATCTTTGTTAAGTTGAGATGCGTCCTCAGATACGAATACGATGAAAGGCCTGCAACGATACGTGCAACGGAACGAATCGGCACCCCCGCATCTATTCTGAGCATACGCAGATTGATGCGAATACGGATACGTTTGAAATTTAGGGAATGCTTAAAGTGTTCTAATAACTGAAGTATGCAGAACCGTCTAGATCTCGACGTATCTTGAGCCCCTCATTCATCTACGAGACCGGACACGACTCTCAACCCATCCGTGCTCGCACACACATTTCTCGATCCCTGTAAACCCATTGACATTTATTTTCTTGAAAGAGAATGATGAAATCATGTGAAAATGCCTTGTTGTCCCTAATAGTATTTCTCATCGATCTCAAAACAACTGTGTTTGGTTGGAGTCGCCGGAAAAATTAGGCTGCTGCCACACACACACAAACTTGCGTGGACCTGTCTCTGTCAGATTAGGGTTCGCTATAAAGTTCGACAAGCCCGCTACGCGACCCGGACCCGACTCTCTCCACCACACATTGGCGTATCGGTCAGTGAACGAGTCGTGGCTGACCAATCCGGCGAGCCCATCCGCTAATGAATGGGGGACTTGAATGGTCCAATTTTCGAAAACTGGGAAGCAGAACAGCCGAGAGAAAGTAGGCTAGAACTAGTAGGCTTTCTCTCGGCTGTTCTACTCCCCGGTTTTCAAAAATTGGGCCCCAGTAATCGATCGAGGATTCACTTATAGACAAGAGAGCCGAATTCACGGATTTGGGATTCATGTTGGTGACGAGTTTTTCTGCATTCCCCATTTCGAAAAGCTGTTTTTGAGCTCAACTGAACTCCTAGGATTTGTCATACGGAACTGACATTAGATCATCAGATTCCTCTACAATGCATTTGTTCGTTCCTGGCTCGAATTTGGTTCTTTGATTTGGCACCCAATTTATGACCGTCACACCAACGCAATAGAGGCCAGTCAGAGGAGATTTCCAAAGTATTTGATGTTCAGAGAGAACAGTGTATACTCGAGAAAAGGCTTCGATCACCAATCAATCTTATCTGGCTTTGGTGAAATATCACTAGAGAAGCATAGAAATTTAAACGCCATAAAGTATCTGTATGAGCTCCTGCACGGTGAGGTTGGTTGTTTGAACTAGATGGGCAGTCAGTACATTCAAACCCTCTAAGACACGAGATAAGATTCTCGCGTCTAGTCAACAGGGTATCTTACAGCTAGTCTTGCAGCTAGTAGATTTATCCAAGCTAGCGTAGCTTTAAGCTTTCAGGTACCCCCTCTAGAGTATGAAGAACAGTAAAATCTGTAAAGCCTTTCAGCTTTCTGCTGAAAACGCTAGAAAAACCTTCCGAAAAACACATACGATTGTGAACATCAACACGCCCATCAGCTGTGAAAAACCTGTTAGTCTAGCGGACTAGGAAAATATCGGGACCTTCATAGGAGATGTCTTTGCAACGCAATAGTTCAATGCGATCCACAAGGCTGCTGCAAAGCATGGTTAAAACATCACCACTTATAGGTGGATACCATATCCTGCAGCTCCGTGAGTGGAGGCAACAGGATTTTGTGGAAACTTAGTGTTCGATGAACTGCTAGGTTTGGAACAGCTGAGCTTCTACACCCATGGTTATGCAGATGACGTGGCTATAAGAGGTGAGCATCACACCGTTAAATCAAAACCTATACGCACATCTCTGAATAGAGTCCAGCGATGGTGTCAACGCTCTTAAAACCGCAATAATTCCCTTCACATGAATAAGAAACATAATGACTTTGCAACCAAGTCATCTTCGGAAAAAGGGCTAATACCTAGGACTGACAATGGATTCCAAACTAAATGAGAGTCTGATGAGATGCAGATGCCTTATGCCGGTGCGTACTCGTCTAAGATTCTTCAATCTTCCATTTAAGAGTATATAGGCAGAGCCAACCAAAACAGCCTCACCTATCAATATAACACAGGGCGACTCTCATGAAAAACTTGCTGATAAATTACTGGGCCTCATCAAAGCGACTAAACTACAGTGCAAATCGGAAAGATTGCCTCAAATAACAATTATTATTACTAAAATCTATTTTGTTTCTACAAAAATTGTTCCCATTTGTTCTATCATCATAAAGTCTTGCTCGACCCACGACTCCAAGCGCGTAGATACAGGGAGAAGGTAGAGGGGATGATTGGACAGCGTTAAAAAGGAAGGAGCCTGAGTTAACGACAATTTCCAGTTTATTTTGAATCTACTTTTTGAATGAAGCAGCCATCCCGTAGAACGTGAACTTAATTTAATATCAATGCCAGAAAATTATCATGGATCGAAATAAAAATTCTGGTTTTCAAAAAAAGAGGACCAAATATAGAAATCTCTTCAATATGATCTTATATTCAGGTTGGTTCACCCCAAAATTGATTTGAATTTCAGTAAAAAGAACCTTAATATGAACATGGTTCCCTTGGTGAAAAAGTGTTTAAATTTCCATGATTTCAAAGAACAGAACCAACTTCAACGTTCTTCAACGTGCTTTGAAAGTTATTGCCTTCTCAAATTACCAAAAAGGCACCAAAACACAAAAACATCTGCTATTTCCTAAGATGTATACTATAAAGTTACTACGTCATTCTAATCAAACAAGATACACCAAATCTTATCTTACTCTGGAAAATCAAAATTGATATGTTTTATTCAAATACTGATTCAGAACCCATTATTTTGTTTGAGCACTGATTTCTCCAATCGATATGTCATTGGTGGGTTCCTCTCTGGTTAACGCTGTCCAATAGGTCAGATTCATGATTTTTTTATTCGCTATCAGAAAGAGGAGTCGAAATAAAACCCAAAAAATGTTTTCCCGATTTTATTCCGGACCGGGAAAGGCACATTTTAAAATTTTTAGGCCTATGACGTCACGCGCCCAAAGCTTTTGATTGGCTAGCTTCGGACGATGTTGCTATGCCATACGACTTTCCAATGACACATTGATTTTCACCTTAATATTAATATTACTCACTTATCTTTTCAATCACATTTTTGATCTCGGCACTGAAATAGTTCTCATTCTCACTAAAGTCACTAAAAATTCAGAAACCTTTTTCAAATACACTGGAGGCAAATTTTCAGAATTGTCCTTTTCAAACTTTCTCTATAGTAGTTTTTATCAACAATACCAGCACAACAACAAAATAATAAATACACATGTACTATGCAAAAAAGCGAATAGCATAATAATGATAACAGCTTAACGGTTCAAAATAACATAATAAACAAAATTACTTTGACATTATTTATGTATTTATGACTAAAGTAGAGCTGTAAAGAAGGATCGATATTGAGCAATCTGGCAACCACTAAGATCTCATTGGTGCGAAATATTTTGGGAAATTCAAATTAATGAAATCCGTTTTTGATGAATTTCTTGGCCCAAGATTTTTTTTGATTAATCAACTTACAATTCAGACAGAATATTGAATAGACTTCCACTCAAGCTGATTGAAACTTTGCAATTCCATTGAGTGAAACGTGTCTATTGCCCTCCATCAGAATTTCATTGATTATCCGAAGCGTTCTTTGAAAATGTTACGGCGGCACCTCTGGAATCCAAAAACTAACTTCAATTTATTCAATTTGCAACTGGGCAATATTGAACTCAGATGACACGGTGACATGAAAAAACTGTCTGCAGCCGGTCTACATTAACAATTATATCACTGCTGGGTCAGAGATCAGAGACAACAATGTGAATGGATGTGCATATTACATATATTGCATATTTTTCGGTTTTTTGGGGCATGAAAGTTTCAAAAAAAGTTCTCCCATTTTGGTCAACCTGTTTGTTTTTTCTATTCATTGATAAATGATGAATGTTGAAATGCATTGACTTTTTATTTTATTTCGTTTACGCATGTTTGAAAAAATGTACACAAGATTTTCGTTTCTTCAATGTGTATCCCTCAAAAGTTTAAATCATTCAATATATGAAAAATGATCCACAATATGAGCACATTCCGCATTCTTTGAAATAGTAGTGACAGCTGGCTGGGCGCCATTTTGCAAAAATACTGACTTATTGAAGGATTAGACATAGACAGCGCCTTCAAACTGTCAAAGCGTAACAACGGTTTGGTCCCTTAAAAATGATGTTCACTAGACCATTTCTGTTTCAGTTTTTCGATAGCGCCCAGTGGAACATGCTCACATGGTCGCTCTAAATTACATTTTAATATCTCAAATAATTCAAAAGTTCAATAGGGAGGGGAAGCATTGAAAAATGCCCTATGATACACATGTGACCCATTTAGAATGGAAACACCCCTGTAAAATTCCAGGTTATTAACCGATTTCAACCATTTTTTTTTTGAAATGTCAAGTTTTGAAGGGTCTACTACAGGACAAATTTTTAAATGTTTATTTTAATTTTTAGGGCATATTACGGTACTTTTTCGTGATAGAAAATTGCGAATTTTTATTAGCGATTTTTTTATTACATAAATGATTACGCCATTGGATTTGGAGTGCTTCCAAATAGCTGTGACCAAAATTTCGAAAAAATATATCATTAATAACAAAGTTACGACAACTTAAAATTCCAAGTCAACGGTCACAACATTTTCCAAGTCAACGGTCACAAAAGAACATCCTGCATCAACAGTTGCCATGGAGATGGAGTTACTTGTTGCCACTACTTAGTGTCAATGTAAAATTACCTATTTATCGGCAAGAATATTTATATTTAAACATAGTGTGTTCAACTTTTTTTTTATTGGATTTCTCAAAGAAACAATATTGAACCTATCAAGCCAAAATTTTATTATTTTCTATAAAAAAAACCACTAGTTCTTTATTGTAATGCAAATGTAATTCCGTTAATTTCATTAAATGTTATGTTATTATGAACATCTTGTTATTCAATTTGTAGTTCATTGTTACAGGTAATAAAACAAATTCAATTTCCATGGCAACTGTTCATGCAAGGTATTCTTTTGTGACCATTAGGTTAGAGAGTTTATGAATTTCAAGTTGTCGTAGCTTTGTTATTATTGAATATACCTATTTTGTTGAAATTTTGGTCACAGTCATTTGGAGGCACTCTGAATCCAGTGGCGTAGTGATTTATTTAATAAAAAAATCGCTAATAAAAATTCGCAATTTTCTATGACAAAAAAGTACCGTAATATGCCTTTAAAATTGAAATAAACATTTCAAAATTTGTCCTGTAGTAGAACCTTCAAAACTTGACATTTAAAAAAAAATGGTTGAAATCGGTTGATAACCTGAAATTTTACAGGGGTGTTTCCATTCTAAATGGGTCACACTGTATATATGACCAACCATTTCATCCTCAGAACCCACGACCCGATCATACAAGTCTAATTATCAGTATACACGCTTCCGTTCAGCTCGACAACGGGCACGATCACTAGCACAAGCATGTTAATGGGATCCGCGTGACCGTGGCCATGATGGTTAGCGTGCTTGTCGTTCATAGGATGAATGTGCTTGTGCACGTGTACTGTTCATGGTGCATTCAGAAGCCTGACACGCAGGACCAAAAAGGAGTATTCAGACGCATGCTACGTAACACGGGAAGCTGCTCAGAAAGCAACTACCGCGATCGTCAATATTGTGGTGACTCGACTTCCACCTGTCAATCAACATTCATGAAAATTAAAACTTGGTCGCATATCCGGTCCAACATCTTTTTAACGCGAACTCGCGAAAGTGAGCAAGTTGATCAAGTGTAGTTCAATACAACATTCAACGGGCACGAACACGAGCACAAGCTTGTACAGTGTGTCCACGGATAGAGTTCGAAAGAGGAAAAACTTTTTTTTGTGGGAATGAAACTACAATTTCAAATGCCAAATTTACGATCACTATACAGGGTACTTCATGAATAACATTTTTAATGATTTTGATTTCGATTTTTTTCAAAATTGTATGAAAATATTCTCAAAACCGTGATCTATTTCACCAATTGGGCAAAAAGTTCACTTCGTTACTGGTAAAAGGAATGAATTCAACAAGCTATCAAAAGAATTGAAACAATGTAACAGCTTGAACAGATTCAAAACCCTTTTGAGAACAGATGTTATGACTTATAATTTTTAATTTTTGTGACGTTTATGTATTTATATTTACTTTTAAAATTTCACATTTTTATATTTTCAAGTTTGTAATGTTAACCTTTTTACACTCTACTGTTTGTCCAGCTATACATACTTTACTCATTTTTTTTTTGTTGTAAGCAATGATTTTATGAATGCATAAAGATGATAAACTGCAAATATTTGTAGCCTATTGCTAAATAAAGAATATAATTTTTATCATTATCTAGAGCAGGCTAATTGATATTTTATTATCTTGATTATTCCTTTGAAATTAACACCTTGAGAGGAAAATGTATAAGACTTTTTTGCACAATTGGTGTAATAAATCACGGTTGTGAAAATATTTTCATAAAATTTCAAAATCATCAGAATCATTAAAAATGTTATTTTTGATATACCCTCTATAGTAATCGTAAATTTGGTATTCGAAATTGTAGTTGTGACTAGAGTGACTTTTTATTCTAAACCCACAAATAAAAAGTTTTTTCTCTTCCGAAATCTATCCGTAGACATACTGTACAAGCTTGTGCTCGTGTTCATGCTCGTTGAATGTTGTATCGAACGGAAGCGTGTAAACCCACTATGTAAAAAATTAAATCTGGGTGTCGAATAACATCAAATGCGCTGCTAAAGTTCTTCGACACACATCAACGGTTCCAAATCATCCCACAGACACAAACAGATCGGAAGTCCTGAAATCCTGGAAACATGCAGGCCATGAATCGAGTCCGTTATGCCTCATCCACATTTTATCGATGGTATAACAACTTCTTTTGGCAAATGAATGACTTTGAAAACACTCTGTAAAATTATCCGGCAATATTGCCATTTTTGATAAATGTTTTGAAAAACCTTTTTCAAAACTATTTTCTTCCCAACTTTTATTTGCTTCTCACTAATCAAAACTGACAACAATTTTAAACTTATTTATTATCAGCACTCATTATGATTGAATTAATGAAGATTGAACCAGTATTGCTTTATTCCGCGACAAAGCTTATTAAAAAATTTGATTTATCTCTCTGTATTTATCGAAAAAAGTGATCTTATAATGATGTAGATATCTTTGAATAACAGCGAAATGCTGTTATTTCCAGAAAATATTGTGAAACAAGTTCGGTCTCTGTATTTTAATACCCACAAGTAAAGTAACATCACTAAAACATATCGGAAATGATTTAAAACAAAACTTTCAAACATTTTAATAAAATCTAATTTAAAAGCGCTGAAAAGTGATGAGAAAATACAGAAAACAGTATCACTGGCAACACATAAAAAAAAGTTTCACTCACTTCTTCAACTTCTCATACGCCTGCTCGTGTTCGTGTAAAAATCGAACCAAATCTACTGGAACCCAATTGGCATGTGAATTCAAGTCGATCACACTATCTCCATCGAGAACTCCCAATCGGATTTTGCCGATATTCAACATAAATTGCACGAACTTCATGCTATAATCCTTAACAGTTTTCTGCAACTAACAAACGACAGTGATTTTTAAAAGGAATTAGGCGATAAGCAATCGGTCAAATGGAGGTCATTTACCAGACAAGCTAGTTTTGACTGGAACTGGAAGGTTAATGTTTTGAAATAATTGAAAAAAGATTGGAATCTTGTATGAGAATTTTTTTTAAACCTTATTGTTCATTGACGTGACGGTTGGTTTGTTTTTTTATTCTTAGCTTGTTATCGGTCAATTTTAAATCATCATTCTGTGCCCCTATTCTTGAATTTCATAGAGACAAATAACTCCTTTTTTCTCGTAAATTTGACAAAGTTCGCATTCTAACCAAACTTTTTTCACACACGATGATCAATTTGAATCAAATTATGAATGACGATGTGGAGAGAGCTCTGGAGGAGATCAATATCAAAAGACACGTTCTTCTTCCTCCAAGTGAGTGAGTTGAAATCAAACCTTATCTATATCCTTATCCCCCCTGTTGATGTTGATAAAAATATCACCAACAAATAATCAAATGACGCGCGCTTTTCGCTTTCCTATTGACAAAGTTTTATATAACCTGACAAAATTGTGGGTAATTTGACCACTTTTTTATACACTATTTTTGTTCTGTGTGAGAGAAAAAATTGACGGTAGAAAAATCAGAAGGAGTTTGGAAAAAAAATCCAGAGCACCGGTGTAGCTCATTTTATAGAAACCTGTACTCACTTTATGGCAATTATTGTTTATAAATGTTCACTCACTCAATACTGTCTAGCAACTATACATTCACAAATGCACTAACACATGTTTAATATTATTACATGCACGATATCACCCAATTTTCGACCACGAATTTATCGGGCCATGCTGATTGTAGATTTCAAAACAAATCATTTCTTTGATCTTTGACATGTAGCGTTATTTGATTTGGAAAAGTAAGTGGATTATATGAATTTATAAGCAATAATCCACCTCTGTCCTTGATTTGATATGATAAGAGATTCTGTAGATTAAGAAAACAATGAAAACATTCAAAATGGATTGGGCCATGCGCGTTATCTTCAACAAATTTAAGAAATCTAGACCATTCTTCTATACGGAGTGCGACAACTATTGTGAGAATGGATTATGCTGCTCTTGATGTACCACAAGAATTATTTCAACAACGCTCATTTCTAGTTTCAATCTCCATCATAATAAAATCCTCCCAATGCTTCCATGATTGGAAGCATTTCGAGGTTTTTACCGGAAGAGCCTACATTTGCTTCGTCGTGTCATGATGTCAGGAGTAGTGTCCAAACGTTGTCAAGGCTTTTATTTTTGAAAAGAGTAAAAATCGCATGGTCATAAGTCCGGAGAGTAAAGAGAATGTGACGGGAATCTTATTTCTGCCAAGAACTGGGGATTCAAAAGCAAGGTCTGGCACACAATGAAACCCAAGGTGTCTGATGAAAAGTCTCTTTCTACTAAAAACAAGGCCCGCTTTATCCACATCACCATGTTTATAGGAAAGTCTAAAGAAGAAGGGTTGATTGTCAATTGATAATGCGGAGACTCTTTGATTTCTATTCATCAAATTTTGAGGAAAGATATTGATGATCTGCTGGTCATGATGGTAAGTCTTAGCACTTTCCCAAAGGTCAAGGAAAAGAAAAGTGCCTCAGTAGCTGTATCAACCACAATCTGCAGTAAAACAAAATTTTGCCAAGCTGATAATGTTTCTACACGCGATTATTGAAAGCGCCCCCACATCATCTTTATATATCAGAAGCAAGAGTAAATTTTCGAAGATTGTGCCCAAGCTTTCCTTGGGCCTTTGCAGAATAGTGGCGTTATATAGTACTCATCCTACCTATTGCTTGTGAGAAGTATTGGCCTGATCATAAGCAATATCCACCATCCTTTCCAAGGGACTATTACCCCCCCTTGACTTTGGTCCCTCCAGCCGGTGGTAGGGATGATCCTTGCTATATCCTTGTTCATCAAGGGCACGGCTTTAGAGTAGCTGCCAATCTCTAATAAGTTATCAGCCGTTTTTGTTGTTAATGTGACTTGCTTAGATGTTGCAGTCTTCTGTTATTTGGATGACTATAGTTGCTTGGATTGTCACGTCTTCCCGTACTTTACTATAGTAGTTGTGCCAATGCTATGGTCCTGACACTGTGTTTTTGAAGGATGCACTGTTTTTTCTCTGAGCGTTTGAACATCTTGTCAATGATGCAGCTTGAGATCGTCTCCAGGTTTCTAGCGCCAGAAGAACATACGAAGAGATGCAAGAAGGAGATGATGCACTCACCAAGTTTAAGTTCAGTTCAACTCCTGGGGTCGTATTTTCTTATTGGACGAGTCTTCACATTACTTGGGAGCTTTTGCTTGGCTTACACCATGATCTTGTTGAAGTATACGTCAAAAATTCTCTAGTAATGCTTGATACTTCCGTTTATTAAATTGGTTGCTATTTGACAAGTGCTTAGTATTTGAATCTCTATTTGATTTTTGTCGTTAGACGGGGAGCGTCGTTTAACGTCTCTTGAATACTGTGTAAATGCAAACTTGTTGCTCATCTAGATGGTGGACTATTGTCTGGCATTGTGTTTCTTCTGACAAGGATCTACTTCAGTAACATAGAATCTTGAAAGATTTCACCGACCAAGTTGGCGATGTCCTCATGAATCTTCTCCCTGCTGTACCTACCATATATCGGAAGGGACCTCTGTCAATTCTTGAAGTCCCAAGGTCTTTGACACAGAAACCTTCCTTAGGGTAGTGTATAGTGAAGTTCTTCTCACATGACGTCAACACCAGGAACCGGCGTAGCAGTGAAGTGGACATTGGAGAAGGGACATCTTTGAAACTTCAGAAGCTTTGGCTCTTATTGTTGAAACAGTTAGTGCTGAGGTCATGATGGTAGATTGAAAAAATCTTTGTCCAGTGTCCAAGGGTATCAGGATCAAACCATGGATGAGTCTCTTGAGAAGTGTTCCTCCTAACTTTCGCAGAGTTACAACTTCCACAGCTCCATCTTTTCCTCGGTGTACTTCTGTGATGCGTTCAGGAGGCCATTGAGCTGGGTTGATGTTTGAATTCTCAATGATTACCATTGTCCCAGGATCAAGATTCTCTTGTGGTGATGTCCACTTGTACCTTTGCTGTGGTCGGCTTAGAAACTCGTTGCACCAATTGCTCCAAAAATCTTTTTTAATTTTTTGGATCATTCTTCATCTTTGTTATAGAGTAGAACATAAGAACTGTTCACCCTTAAACTGATACAATCCAGGATTCCCAAGACTAATGCTACGGGCGTTGTGGTATAAAGTATTTCAGAGACTGAAGCCAAAGGTGCGGTTTTGGAAGATTTTGGTATTCCGAAGACTGATGCTAAGGCGGTTTGATGTTTAGAATTCCGAAAGAGATGCTAAGGGCAGTTTTGTGTATATATAGAATACTCAAGACTGATGCTAGGGGCGGTTTTGTCTGAAAAATCTCGAAGGGCGGTTTGTTTTTATGAACTGGCTAAGGTTTGTGATGACGGAGCTTTGACTATTCTGAGGATGCTCTCTTGATGTTATCGTACCTGATTCAGATAACAATACTGTCTAAACAGTGTCTTCTTGGAACTGCTTTGGTGGGCATGGCTCTGGAAAGCTTGAAACCCTCTGGTTTGGATTGTTCCCCCCTGGAACCTGGAGGTGGTTGGAATGCATGACACTGGCACGAACTCCTGTAGGTTGATTGGTTGGTTCTGGGCACCTTGTTTTACCCTTGGACTGAGGTAGGTCGCTCTTGTCGTTTGGAATCTGCAAAACGAGAAGATCACTTTTGCTCGAAGGACCAACGTCAAGGGTCGTAATAGTCCCTTGGCCCCTTGGAGAGAATGGTAGATATTGCTTTTGACAAGTGCTGGCCTGCTGGCCATAAGCAATATCTACCATCCTTTCCAAGTGACTATTACGCCCATTGGCACTGTGTGACCTTGGGGCACAAACTCTTTGTGGACGATTCTCTGGCTATCAAAGACACAAATCAAAATTTAGTACAAAATACGAAGTCCGTTTTCACGGAAATACGACAACGGGCAACCAAATACTTGACAGAGTTCAACATCGTCTTGAACGCATCAGAAGTTCACCTGTCGGCCTTCCACACCGCGTGCTTCTAGTGTTGCCATATCAAATTCTACGTTGTCAGTCACACTACGAACTATATTCTTTTGGCTTTGGGTGGTACACATCTATTATTTTTGTATGTGGTAGAGACTGAGAAAATGTTCTGCTTCTCATATTGAAGGGATGGGTCAAAAATGCGTAATATGTTGAAATCGTCCATGTCTCAAAGAGGTTCTTGTATTCAACGTAGACATATGAAATGCTAAGTCTTTAGGCCTCAACACATATATTGGAACCAACTATTAAAACAGGTTACACGTTTCGCCAAATTTTGGCATCATCAGACCATAAAAAACGGGAAAAAATACAGTAGAAGTCACATCACAACATTAACACTAAAAGTATCTCAGTGTCTTATCTAAAACTTCCATGCCTATGACCTTATCAACTAGTTGAAGGGATTTTGACTCCATAACACTCAATACGGTTCCTATTCGTTCCAACTCAAGAACTGTAGTGAAATAAATAATTGAGCGCTCATCAAACTTCTCGTCAGATTTATAAATTTTGCCGTTTTTAACTTTGGCAACTTTATACCCTACTCGTTATTTCGGAAAAGTTTCATATGACTCGATTTGCTAAAATAGAAGTTTCCGGAGCGTACGAGAATGTAAGTGCAACACCGTCGGTGGCGAGGCGATGACATTAGATAGACCATCATATTTTTACTGCCGCTATCCGTTATAAAGCTCGGATATCCACAGAGAAAACGCTCTATTAAAGGAATATCATGACATTTTGAGAACGTAATACTCCAGTGTGTGTCTCCGTATGGCATGGTGGACGAAGGAATAAAACCCCAAGAAATACAGTGTGCTGTGATAGCTTAGATAACATGGGAAAAGACAAAAGGGGACAAAGTGAGGAGAACGAGTGTCATGAGAGACACTGGCTTGATACGATTTAATAATTTGATCAGCCCAATTGCCAACATGAACACTACAACATAGCTGAATCATCGTCAAATCTGATAAAACTTCATTATCCAGGCTTTTGCTTTCACCTATTTTCCAAAAGCTCATAAAAAAGAAACTATGATTCATTCTCAAGCCAAAGACGGAAATCTCATTTCGCACCTCCTCGAACGAATCCTGGATGCGCCGACTTCTCAATGAATTCCCTCGAGTAATTTGCTTTCTGCCTAGCTCTAGATTAGTTAAAATAGGTGGGCCAGCATTCTTTGATGCCACTTAGTAAAGTTTATCATGCAAATGCGAGTCATCACAGGCATAATTGCATCATAAAGTTGCTTCTTGTGTCTCCGGTTTGCATAAAATTTCTAGATAATGATCTTGTTCGAGGATGAGCAATAACTTTAAAAAAACGTGTTTAGTGATTTCCGAATTTTGGTTGTAAAAAAGGTGGTGGGGTTAGAAAAGACCATACCCAAAGTTAAGCTCTAGGGAATTCATCAACATTCTGTTGTGCTTCTATCCCTTACGGAGGACGAACCAGAGGACAGTGAACTATTCACATCGAACACCACGCTGTCGGTTTAAATACAGACATTTTGGGACGAGATGCTCCAAGGAGAGAGCAGTGAGACGAAACAGCTGTTCGTCCAGCATGTATTTTGAAATATCAATAGGTGCGATTTGAAATTAGTATTTGTGAGTGTGTATATAGATTGAGTGTGAATGTGTGTGGACAAATTAGCAAATATCATTAAATATAAATAAAGCCATAAAGCAAATACCTCAATCTACAAAAAGCATTAGCGATCAGTTATTTGATATCAACAACACAAGCTGAGTTTGTTACTTGATCCAAGGCAGCAAAAGAAGAAATTGCTAAATCAATATTCGTTAGCAAAAAGAGTCTCATAACACGAACAAAAAACTTTGGCATTTTGCCTACTATTTGCGAAATCGATATGTTTCGCACCCCGGTTTCATGAATGTCAAATGTGTCCCCGTTTTCAGGAAGAATCAGAATTCAAAGTATCCTACTTTGTTAAAAAATTTCTTCTTAATAATGTTCTATAAAACTTTGCTGTTGCGATTTCTTCACCCTGCAACCAAAAAGGGAACCTAGAATCAAGAATATTCTAGAACTGTATCCAAAACTCTTCTCCATGTATTGTATGATCTATGATGATAACTACTAGACTAAGACACCCTGCTAACGTCATCAATTGAAGCGCTTTTGAACCATCACAATCAAATTCGACATTAAGTAACAACCAAAAGCTGAGCTTTTGTCAAGTTCACGTCTCAAGAAGTTTTATCAAGATGCCGCTACTCATAGGTGTACTCTGGAAAAATTCTTGGCATGAGAACAAAGTGGAATATATCACGAGCGATTTACTTGCGGAGCCGTGCAAGAAGATATTTTGCTGTGTGGAGAAAAATTGAGTTTGCATTTCAGCGGGTGGAATTGTATATACAGATACTTATATTAAATAGAAAGCGACTTTTCACACGGTATTGCAGAAAAATGGAATCTCTTTGTACACCTGTATGGGCATCAAAATTGATTTTGAATTCTAAATATCTCTAATATCAGTCAGAAACAATAAATATGTCGATCACCATTAACCCATGTAAAGGGCGATATAATGTTTTTTCCTTGATAACATTTTCAGTAAAGAATTACATTATACTCAGACGCCTTGAATTTTGATAAGGGTCTATCGATTTTTAATGCGCCTCAAATAACCTATCAGTCACTTATTTTGAAGACATCAATTCCCTTCAATTAAAACTCGACTGATCTTTTTCCAGAGACCCAAGGTGTTGGGATACTATTCAGTTTCTCAACTAATTTCATAAGAACAGGCTCCTATACCATGCACTATTGACAGTGGCAAGTTTCATTTCTCACAACATTCAAACATCAATGATCTCTAGGCTATTCGATTAAAACATTATTTTCTATTAAATCGCATTAAAGCGTGTTTTCGAAATAGAGAGTCCATTATATTACTTCCGGGGCTGTTTCATAAAAACCAATCTACAAAATGAAAAAATAATAATTTCCATGGAAATAAACCAGAATCCCTACAAATGATAATCCACGCTCTGCTTTTTCGCACTCTTATTATGAAGAATGAATGTGCCCTGTTCAATTTGAGGTTACAATGAATATAATTGAATTCTCTTCCAGATTCCAGAGAACGTATTTATAGTCAACGATTTCGTTTCTCATAAGATAAATCGGGTCAGTAACAACACTATTAAATTGCTATCGTCACCACGCTACTACGCTGTCGCTGTCGTTTCATTCTCAGGCAACACTTTTTAATTAGGAAAACATATTTTTTAAAAAAAGTGCCCCAAGGCATTTAAGTATTAAAACCGGTTTTCTCGGCTTGGCGGCATTTCTTTGTCGCTTCATTCCTTTGAAAACGTTTTATCTCTTAGCTACGAGTAAATGAGAGTGGTGGCTTTAAGCTTTGAGGGATAATAATAATAGAATAATTTATTCAAAGGACTATAGTACAGTAAGCACGTACGTATGATCAAAAACTGTCACGGATGCAGGTGCGAATAGGAAAAAAAACTGCATCCTTGACTGCTTACTGTACTGCAAGTTTCTGCGACGACTAGTTTTCGAGATATAGTCCTTTGCACTCTCATCTGACCCTGACCACTGTGCAAACTGAATTTTTCCAACTCTGAACAGGGTAGGTACTCCTACCGACGTGTAGCGATATCACGAACACCAAATGTGATGCGCAAGCGCGAAAATATGATCTCTATCTGTCAAAGGAATACAAAAGTCAGTAGTCAGGCAACATGCTACAAGATTTCGCCGGTTGCAAGTGTAACCAGTATACATTTTTCATATATCTATTAATAACTATATGGGAAGCAATTCTACACGCTTGATGCCAGGATGAGATAAAAGATCCCGATCCTTTTCTATCGCGAGGGGACCGTCCCCTAGCGATAGAAAAGCGTCCCCTCGCGATAGAAAAGGATAGACTTATGCGAAAAATATACAGTACAGCGGGATCTTTTATCTCATCTTGGCATCAAGCGACGCTCGTTGTTCAAATGGGACGGTTCCCATATAGAGTTAATACATATATGAAATTTTTGCATACCTATGTTTATTAATTCTGAAAATCGCCCCATTTAGACAACGAGTGGAGCTAGAAATTAACATAATAAGACTATATTTATAAATTTTTCATGTAACATTTCCATAAGTCTCAGCTTTAAAAGGCCCAGCCGTCTTTTGCTTCTGTCCAGAACGTGCATTTCTCATTGGCTCTGCTTGTTGACATGTTGACACGATCCACACCATGATACAAAAACAGTGGTATACCGATGCGCTTATCTGACGTCACGTTGGAGTAGCAATGGACTCCAAAATCCACCAAAATCAACTCTAAAATATCTTAGACACACAAAAATCACAGTAAAATTATTATAAATATCAAATGTCAAGTACGTACAACTTAAGCCTTAGTTATGGCAGAGAAAGAATTCTGCATTTCTTTTGGGAGACTGCAGGTGCAGAACCGTTAAAATTTGAGACGACAATTCGGCATAATATCTTTGTCTTTTGTCATGATCCAGCATGGAATCCGTTGTATTTGTTCACAATAGCGTGTTTTTTTATTGTTTGTCATTTGACTTTTGAATTTTGAGGTTGTTTTTAATTCAGATTTGTGTTCATTTGTACTTAAATTATTTTGACTTTTGGTTATTTGGCGGTGCATCATGATTCTAAAACAAACAAGATATGATCACGCGCAGGTTTCGCTGACGTCATTGTGAGCTCAAAATTCATAGGTTACCTAGGTAACTGGGCTACCATGAAACTAAAAAAACAAGTAGATATGCTCTGTAGTTTTGTGGCGCATCCATGATTTACCTGATTTTTTTGGGTATTTCGCCACACCCTATCAAAAAACAATCAAACTAGTGGTAATATACCGGATCTTCTATATTACCTGAAAAAAAATTCTATAAGTAAACAATAAAACCTAACAATATCAAACGTTTCAAAAGCGAATCTGCTTTCGTCGTCAGTGGAACCTAAAAAAGAAACAATTAATTCAAATTCAAAAATTATTCTACGTTTTTTCAGGATTTCGCAGTAAAAAATTGTGTTTTTTTTTTTTTTTTTCGCAAACTCTGGTAATGATATATCGAGATGGACATGTAATTAGGGCTCGTCAACTTTTTGCAAGTATCTTCCCGATATTATACAGAAAAGTTTCTTTCGCAGTTACATTTCCTTACAATAATCAATAAACTACTACGTAAATATTATATATATATATTATATATATAGTAAGACGCCATGGTTATTCTTCCACTTCGACACGTGACAAAATCCATACTTCAGTATTTACACATGTACACGACGGTGCCATAGTTCTGTATCCTTGTCCATCTCACATCAATAAGCAAGTTGTTACATTGAGGACCAACATACGGTCAGATTTCCGACATCACAGTTACTTTATCCACCTTCAACCTAATGGTTGGCAAGGACCTATATTGACCTCTTTATTACTTCCAAATCACTTTGGTATCTTTTCCCACATAGGGAAATATGTAGACAAATGTCGGTAATTTTGACCTATTTATAATTGGACATTATTATCTCTCGACCTATTCGTAGGTCGAGAAGCGGAAAATTTGACCTTCTATGTTTGTTGGGAGCCGATTTATTGCTCCACTTGATGCTTTTTACACTGTAGATGATGTTTATCGATCGACTTCACGATTTCAGCAGTGTTTTATGGTGTCTAGCTGTCATTGTTTTGAGTCGAAATTTAACCTAGCTACATCAAAGGTGAAAAGTCGGAAATTGAGGTTCAACTCCATACCTAACTGAGATGAAAAATAACTAGTGCGGGCAACCGAAACCGAAACAGCGGTTTTGACCCATAACCGAGAACCGGTTTTTGGTTAACCGATTGTCGTTCAACCGGTTTTCGATTGACTGGTTTTCGTTTGACCGGTTTTAACTAAAACCGATTTTAGCGAAAACCTACTATCCGGTTTTGATTTTTAACGGTTTTTGCCAACAATAATATAAACCGCCGCCGTGTTGTCGTTCAACCGAAAACCGGTTCTCAGTTATGGGTCAAAACCGCTGTTTCGGTTTCGGTTGCCCGAACTAGTTATTTTTCATCTCAGTTATGGAGTTGAACCTCAATCCCCGACTTTTTGTAATAACAATTTTAGCCAAAACCAGTTTTAACTTTCAACTCATTGACTTAGGTAGGTACGCCTAATTCAATTCTGCAAATCACAAGACGATGAAACCAATTGATGAATTTTTTAATACTTTTTACTCATTTATCACCACTTTTGACTTGAACAAATTGTTTAACCGGGTAATCGGTTAACCAAAACCGGTTAATTGATAACCGGTTCACCAAAACAGGTTTTTGCCAAAACCGCAGTTAACCAAAAACCGGCTAGCCGGTTAACCGAAAAATCTGTTTTGGTAGAACTAGTCTATATCACCACTCCTATTATTGGTATAACTACAACAACCAAGAACCTACTTTGATCAACAAATGTTTTGCTTAGTTAGTCGTAATCTGGTCCCCCCACACACGGTGGAAAGACTTTATATAGGGTGCAAATGAAATTTTCTCACCCTTATTAACACACTCCTGGCCACAAGATTGACAGTACTTCTGCCACCTGAAACTATAGCTGACTCTCAATAGTTATCCAAGGTCAGTATATAACAGGTTGCCTCACTTTTACGGTCATGACGTCATCTGTGTCAGGCGTTGCCATCAGATGATCCCTATCAAAAACAGTAGAACAGAAACTCATGGGCGAAATCAGTAGATCTTCTTACAAAACAGTACTTCTGGCAACCTTGCGAATGACACATGACACGATAAGATGCAGACCGATGCAATCGAATGACAGGAATCAGTCTACTACAGACGCTAGACTCCGATGACAACATATTTTCCCCCCCTCCGTCTCTTACCTCTGGCGAAGTGAGGCAACCTATTATACAGCGCGGCTCTAAAAGGTCCCCCCCCCTTTTTTTAAAATGTGTGCACCGAAAATTTTGAAACTTGGCATTCTTCAATTGCTGTCGAAATACTACTTTTTGATGATATTGACGTACTTTTAGTATTCAAGATGGCTGGGCTGGGCGCCATTTTGAAACTTTTTTTTAAATGGAAAGGGGGGTCGTGTGACACCTCATTCTGAAGATCCTAATGAGTACTTTATAACCCTTGAATATTGAGTCGATATCTTCAAGTACTACAAAATGGCGGTACATTTAAGTAGGTACTAGGTACATTAATACATACACTTTAAAAAAAAAAACGTCAAATTCAATTCAAAAGATGCTGGAAATATTCTTGACATAAAGTTTAAGTTAGGAAGAAATGACAAAAATGTCAAAAAAGCATCTTTTGAATTAAACTTGACGATTATATTCAAAAAGTGTATGTATCAATGTAGTAATTAAATGTACCGCCATTTTGTAGTACTTGAAGACATCGACTCAATATTCTAGGGTAATAAAGTACTCATCAAGATATCCAAAATGAAGTGTCACACGGGGGGTCCCTTTCCATTTAAAAAAAATGTTTCAAAATGGCACCCAGCCGCCATCTTGAATAAAAAAAGTACGTCAGTAACACCAAAAATTAGTATTTCGACAGCAATTGAAGTATGCCAAGTTTCAAAATTTTTGGAGCACACTTTATAAAAAGAAAGGGGGGGGACCTTTAAGAGTAGCACTGTATAGAAGCATTGAACTCCATACTACGTACCTGGAAAGGACCCGGTCGTCGTCTTTAACGAATCGTGAAGTGTTTTATTTATCTCCATATATAGGCCAATGGGTTGAAAAGAGACAGGTATCCGTAACTATCGCCATCTCTCTCTACTTCATGCATATAGGCCAATGAGTAAGAACGAGATAGGGTCAAGATGTTTATGGACGAGGTACATACGACTTTCTGGTTTTAAGGGGAAGATATAGATTTTTTTTATTATTTATATGTTTGAAAAACTTCTTTTGAGGTTAGTTTGTGCATGTCCGATAAACAAAATAGTACATTTTGTATCAAGGGCGGAAAGTAGATGATTTTGACGAGGGTATAAGTAGCAGCACGAGCGAAGCGAGGGCAGATATTAGCCGAGTCAAAATCATCTTTCGTCCGTGGTACAAACAGTGCTTTTTGTACATCCAGTTTGTAATAATTTGAAAAAGAATAATCATGAAAATCAAAAATAAATAATCGATACACCTGCACTACACTGCTGACAAGTCAGACAACTGTCAAGTTTAGTGACAACTGTCAATCCATGGTTACAATAGGTGTGTTCCCGTATTCTTTTGTGGTGCGGATTCATTGTCACCGAGATTGTCACGTGATTAGTTCCTTTTAGTATGCTAGGCTGTCACGTGGTTATCAGATTCAGAGGCGTTGGGATCCAAGGAACCGTTGCTAAGCGACGTACAATTTTGATACATGTCATGAGTACAAATTCCCATATGTACTCAACTTTTGGGCAGACACTGTAGATAGGTTACTGATGTTACCAACTTTTTATGTCAAGAACCATGAGATGGATCCACTCAAACCATATGCTACCAATGCAATTTCACAGTATTTGAAGATGCAAAGGTGTTAATATTGGCGGTGTAAAGTAAATTTTTATTACAGTCTCTGATGATGTGAAGTGTCATTTAAAGGACTGGTAACCAGTCCGGTTAATGATACAGTGCAGTATGAAATAAATTAATAAACGAACCTTGTTGAATCAGTACGGCCAGCGATTGAGTGAGAATTCTATTTTTTATAGCGTCATGTGTAATTGGCACCCTCGTATCAAAACTCATGCGATACGGGATTGTCTGCCTCCTGTCTACATTTTCAGGTTACTGGAAATACATACTCCCGGGGAATCTCAAACGAATTTCCATTTTAATGAATCTCAATCAACCAAATTGACTTGAGAGTACACAGCTCCCAAGTTAAGTGACGATTTCTTAATTGCATTTGATCACGTCTCTAGAAACCTCCTTGAAGTTTCACCTCAGCAAACGTCGACATTATCACATAAATATTTTAAAGGGGTCTTCCAAGTGAGAAAGGTCGCAGACAGATTGTTTTGTCGATAAACGTTTTTCAGGCGATGGATTGAAACAATGAAGGTCTGTTGGAGATCGATTTTGAATTGGAGCTGATGGTCTGGAAGGGCTTAAAAAAGGTGATTGTGTCAATCGAATGTTATGCCGTTATGTTAGGCGAACTTCAAAAAGTTCAACTTTTAGGAAAATTCAAATCGATTCTGAATATTTAATAATCTGTTATCAAATTATTTCTCCCATCCTCATATCCTGCAGTATTTTCTCAGATTACTTAGAATTTCAATAAACTTCAGAAACCCTTTTGAAGTTTATCCATTATTCACTAATTCTGCCCGCAGCTCCAAATAAATGGCAGTAAAGCAAATCCTCAATTGAATCTCTACCATCCTTGCACAAAAGATCAAATATATTGCGATATTCCAAGAGCTGTCTTCCGAGGCGCGCATTTCCCAACAGTTCCTGCATTATTATAAAATACGATCGGCTTCTTTGTTTTGTAGTTTTTGACGTCAGTTACGGGTGAAATGTCTATTGAGTTAACCTAAATAGTATGCAGAACAGCGCGATAATTAACATGTTGTTTGCAGATTAAAAGGCTTTCTGAGCTTAGATGTTGACATTTCCCATTTGGAGGTCGATCAATGTGAGGCCAAAGTCCAGGAACCATCAACAAAGAGCATGTCAGTATTTCATGGATCGCACAAATGCCATAATAAGACCACACAGGTGAAACATAAATACCCTAAATGTACATCCATTTTGATCAATGAGATCTTTCATTGCAGTGTATATTCAAGCCATCAATCCACATTTCGTCATGGTCAAGAGGCCGCTACCAGTGTCAGTGTAGAAAGGGTTACTATTCACCTCATCATCACGGAATATTCAATGGATCCCTTGTAGAAGGTATGTCCATTAGCTAAGGTTAATTTGGACAAAACAGCTTCCCATCGCAACTTCCATTCTACAAGAGTTAATGAGATTACATTACATTTCACAACTTTGCTTTCGAAAACTCGAAACAGGAAAATTAAAAAAGTTTACGTTACGTTCAAGCGCGATATCAGAAATCCCCATAACTCAATTTTCAGCTATGGCCGTGTTGCGAGCTCGTATTAGGAAAGTCTGCATGCAGTGATTTAGGAGAGTTAAATATCTGGTACAATTGCCAATTTTCTCCGCGAGAATCTCAACGAATATCACTTCAAACTTTGGCAGTATACGTGAGAGGGCAGGCAGATCTGCTTGGCTAACTGGATCTGGTAGCTTGTCTTTCGTTTCACTATTCTAAAGAGAGAAAATGATGGATGAATCATATCTCTGCTTAAAAAAAAACACTATTTTAGGCACATTGTTTCAACAGAATATTTTCAAAAAAAATCGATTTGTTCCACCTGTGGGTCATTAATTGGAATGCACAATATCGGTTGATCTTTTACCTAATGCTGTCATGGCGCATGAAAAACAATTTTCAAAGTTGTGGAAAGACATATTTTTTATCAAGTGATTGATTTAATCCAGGAAAATACAAAGATGAAACTAACTCAAACTAACCCAAACCATAAGTGAGGACTTCTGAATCTTTTGACATAGTAGTGACAGCTGAAAATGTCAAAATAACAGCTGTGCGCTACCTAAAACGAAAACATCAAATGGAAAGGGATGTCGAGTGATACCTACCTCATTTTGAAGATCTTTTGATCCTATTACACCCTGAAAGTTTGAAGTCGCTGTCTCTTTCTAATTGTTTACTATCAAGGCTGTATTTTTTTCAAAATAGCTCCCAATTGCCGTTTTGACATCCTCTCTCAGCTCATTCCATCAACTTCATTTGTCAACCCAGCAGTCAGTAGAAGATCCACGAGAGTTAGTCGAATACCAATTATCAAGTTCGATGACTATACAGGGTGTCCCAGCAAGGGTGGCCACCGGCCATATCTCAGAAACTATTGGACCTAAAAGTTCATGAAAAAAAAAATTATCACTAAAGTGGCCACGAGAAAATGCTGGGAAATATTTATAACTTCGAAATTTTTCCGCTAGGGAGCGCAATCAAAGCTTAAATATTAAAATTCGAAATTTCTCCGGAAATTCTCAGATTGAGGTATATCTTTATCAACATGGTTAGAAAACCTAGACAATTTCACGTCTTTTTGGTACAGGGCTCATTGGCGTACCGATCTTCGTGTGAGTAGGGGAAGGTAGTGGAAGTGTAATTGTTCAAGTGGCTGTAACTTATAAACGACTTGTCCGATTTTGTTGCGTATAGGCTTGTTTGGAAGATAAATGTGAGTACTTTCGTATATCGTATCCAGTGATGCGTGATTGTCTCCAGAAAAGTTGCTAGAAGGCGTAATTTGAATTAAAAACTGTTATTTTCGTTTCACCTCAAAAATTTAAATGGTACGGTATAATTCTTCTAATAACAGAATCGAAATGAAGATTAAATTTACAAGAAAAAACCTTCAAACCGCAGGTTGATATCTTTTCTCGTTTTCGAGTTATGGCCGAGAAAATAATTTTTGACACTCGAAAAGTTGTTTGTTGTGTAGTTTTATTTAACTTTATAAATGTTCGAATTGTCCTCCATCTTGTAAAATACATTTCTCAATTCTGTGCCTACAAATAGAAACAGCTGTTTCTATTTCAATTGGTGCAATGGAATGTATAGCATTCTCAATCCGCTCAATCATATTTTCTCTTGTGGTGGGACGAGTTTTGTAAACGATGTCCTTGATTCGTCCCCACAAGTAATAGTCCAACACAGTTAAATCGGGGGATCTCGGTGGCCATGGGAACAAACTGCCCCTTCCAATCCAGCGATCTGGATAACGGTTGTTTAAAAAATCACGAACTCTCCGTGCATGATGAGCTGGGCAACCGTCATGTTGGTACCACATGGACATCCTAAGACCAATGGGAACATCTTCTAAAAGTATTTGCAAGTCATTTTCTAAAAAGTTTAAATATGATTCACCATTTAAATGGCCATCAATAATATACGGCCCAATAATTTTGTTTCCTAACACTCCGCACCAGACGTTTACACTCCACCTGTTTTGATGATCCACTTCCCGCATCCAGTGTGGGTTTTCCCGCGACCAAAAGTGCATGTTATGCAAATCAACATTTCCAGAACTAGAAAAACGGGCTTCATCGGTCCATAAAATTTGGGAGAGGAATTGAGGATGTTCGTTGCACATTTCTCGAAGCCAATAGCACTGGTCTAGTCGCCTGTTGAAATCATCTTCTGATAGAGCTTGGTGTAAGAAAAGATGGTATGGACGAAGTTTGAAGTCTCTTAAAATTCGGAGCACTGAAGAACGACTTAATCCTAGATGGTGGGAAATTTCTCTTGTGCTCAAATGCGGTGAAGCTTCCACGTAAGCGAGAACGTTTATAATATTGTCTTCATGGTTTCTTACCGGACGTCTTCTGATTGGAACTGGATTGAGCTGTACACTTCCCGTTGTTCTTAAACGTATTGCCATTCGCCGAAATACCTTTCTGCTGTAGTGCCTTCGTTCAGGATACCTTGCAGCGTATTCACGTGCCGCAATCGGAGCATTTCCAAAACATTGAAAATATACGGCGAGCAAATCAAAAGCCTCGGCATTGGTGTAAGACATTTTAACAGAGAATGTTAAAATGATAATTAAGAGATTGTTATGATTGCAATATCTGTTTCAATTATCTCCATGAAAACCCGCCGATGTTTTTCCACAGCTACCTAGATTTTTTTTCAACTCATCATTGCAATATTTGATACATAATTAGATTGGGATTTATGCTCATCAAAATATTTTTCATTTATTATGAGTTTTGTTCTATTGAAATAACAAATGAAAACATTAAATTTTACATAATTTGGACTAGTTATTATTATTGAAGCCAAAAAAAAAGCAGGTTGCAATAGAATTACACAACAAACAACTTTTCAAGTGTCAAAAACTCTTTTCTCGGCAATAACTCGAAAACGAAAAAAGATATCCACCTGCGTTTCAAAGGTTTTTTCTTGTAAATTTAATGTAACTTTCGATGCTCTTATCAGAATTATACCATACCATTTAAATTTTTGCGGTAAAATGAAAAACACTGTTTTTGATTCAAGTTACCCCTTCTAGCAATTTTGCTGGAGACAATCACGCACTACTGGATACGATGTTCGAAAGTACTCCCATTTATCTTCTAAACAAGCCTATACGCAACAAAATCGGACAAGTCGTTTATAGGTTACAGCTACTTGAACAATTACACTTTCACTACCTTCCCCTACTCACGCACGAAGATCGGTACGCCAATGAGCCCTGTACCAAAAAGACGTGAAATTGTGTAGGTTTTCTAACCATGTTGATAAAGATATACCTCAATCTGAGAATTTCCGGAGAAATTTCGAATTTTAATATTTAAGCTTTGATTGCGCCCCCTAGTGGAAAAATTTCGAAGTTATAAATATTTCCCAGCATTTTCTCGTGGCCACTTTAGTGATAATTTTTTTTTTCCTGAACTTTAAGGTCCAGTAGTTTCTGAAATATGGCCGGTGGCCACCCTTGCTGGGACACCCTGTATAATTGGATTTAAAAAAAAAAAAAAAATGTGTTAGCCTGACGCAACTTGGGATCACATTGTTGATCATCAAGGGGCACTGACGGGGCTGGAGACAATGATCTGTCATTATGTTCTGGACTTTGACATTCATGTTAGCCATGCTCTGTAATTGTTCTTAAATATAGTTTATCACTTATAAATACATTGTGTCTCGATACAACGATACGTAGTTATCAACAGTCCAGAGAAGGAAAACTTCTTCAATAAGGTTTATACAGCGCGTTTTTTTCAAGAGGGAACATAGAGATTCCCATGTTTAATTTTCAATCCCATGTTAGCAGTTCTTCTATTCGTAGTACACAGCTGAAACTTGCCGTTGATGAACTTAGGGGCTTCGAGATTGCGTGAGTTCATCAATTAGGCCAGAATAACATGGAAAAAGACTCAAACGATACTTTAATTTATCAGAAAGTTATACTTTTAACATGCCTTGTATTTGACGGTGATAACCAATTTTCTGACGTATCTAACTTCATTGTCAATTTGTTTAACCAAAAAATTCCTTTTTTATTTTTATGACCATTAAGGATACTGCTTGGCCGTTAATAGGGGACATTTTGAACAGTTTATCTAAAAATAATGTTTGATGTTCATAATCATATTATACTGTTCGAAATAAATTAAATTACAATTTGACAATGAAGTTATTGGTTGACTGTGGCATATACAAGGCTAGAAAAAAAGTATCACTTTGCAATGAATAGAAGCATTTTCTTAAAACTTGTTTCAATTTATTCTGTGTCAATTATGAAACAACATTATCTCTAGGCATCAAACTTTATCTACGCCAAGTTTTAGCCGTGTACTCTGAATAGAAGAACTGCTAACACGGGACTGAAAATTTAACATGGAAATCCCCATGTTCCGTCTTAAAAAATGTCCATCATGCTGCCGTACAGGGTGATTCAGTATATTTTGACCCCCCCTCTAACTCATTCTATACAAAGTGTACAGAAAAAAGTTATGAACAAAAGTTGTTTGGTTTATACTAAATTTGGTTAATTTAGCAGTGTCATTTATACAGGGTCTCCCCAAAGCTGTCCGCAGCACCCAACTTTAAAATTTATAATTGGACACCTGTATTTTATTTAATTTCTGAATTCTACGTTAAATTCTAAGTCAAATGTGTAAAAGGTATATTCATCTTATCTCTTGTGGCTTTCGAGATTGACCCACTCTAACTCATTTTACACAAGGTGTAGAAAAAAAAGTGTGATTGAAGTTGTTTGATCTATGATGATTTTTTTTAAATCGGGCTATATCATTAATACAGGGTGTCACAAAAGCTGTTAACAACACCCAACTTTAAAATTTCAGAAAAGACACCCTGTATTTTATATAACCATATTGAATAAAGATTGCTTTGAAGCTTGAGTCTGCGTCATAAAAGATAAAAAACAATTCTAGATTAGCTGCTTTCCATTTTAAAAGGCTCACGCTTCATTATGAATTGTAGATCTAAAAATAAGGCAAAATCCAACAGCAGTTATCTCAAAAACGGCCGAAGATAAAATAGATATATCTTTTACAGATTTAACTTAGAATTTATCGTAGAATCTAGAAATTAAATAGAATACAGGATGTTCCATGTAAAATTTTGAAGTTGGATGCTGTGGTCAGCTTTTGGGACGCCCTGTATAAACGATACTACCAGATTTAAAAAATGTAGTATAAACCAAACAACTTTTTTTTGTACACCTTGTATAAAATGTGTTAGAGGGGGGACAAAATATAGGGAATTTTGTATTTTTCACAAAATTCAACAGCCTTTATTTCGATAACGGCAAAAGATAAGATATAAATACCTTACACAGATTTGACTTGGAATACAATGAGGAATCCAAAAACAAAATAAAATAAAGGGCGTCCCGTTTGAGATTTTAAAGCTGGGTGCTGTGGAAAGCTTCTGGGACACCCTGTATAAATGATACTGCCAGGTTTAAAAAATTTAGTATAATCCCAACAACTTTTGTATCAAACTTTTTTCTGTGGCCTTTGTTAAAAATGAGTTAGAGGGGGGATCAATATATAGTGAATCACCCTGTACATAGTACATTTGAGATTGGGTTCGTTTGTGTTGGTTTTGATTAGTTTGAGTTGATTTTGGATAGTTCTGGTTAGTTGCGTTTAGTTTTTGTTTGATTGGATAATTTTGTGTTGGTTTTGTTTAGTTTTGATTAATTTGGATTGGATTTGGTTAGATGTCGTTAGCTTGGGTCAATTTGGATTAGTTCTTGTTAGTTTTTGTTGGTTTTGATTTGTTTGGTCCACCTTTGGTTAATCTGTGTTAAATTGGTTTTGGTTGGATTGGATTAGTTTTGGTTAGTTTGGGTTAAGTTGACATTCCCATACAATTTTTAAAACTCTCATCTAGACGTAGGTACCTATATATATTTTTATTACTTAGCGTTTTATATCTCATAGTACTTTTTTCTTAATTGATTTTAAGTAGGTATAAACACTTATGGTTTTCAAGAATTTTGGGTAGGTTTGAGAACATTGTATGTAAGTTTCATGATATTAAGCTTTTGACAATATAACACAGCTGTCATCCAAGGGTGTTTTTCACCAAATTCCGATAAAAACTAGTTTTTTTTTGGAATTATCTTTTGTGACGAAAGTGGTTCATCCAGCATTTTTTCGACTTCAAATTGTTCTACAGTGTATCCACGGATTGAGTTTCCGTAAGGTGTAAATGACAAAAAATTTCCGAGTTCGTTTACGATTTTCACATGGACAAGACCAGTATTCTGGGATTCTGGGATTCAAATGTGACCTGGATGTTGAGTTCAAGAAAGAGATCACACCCGCCTCCCCGAGACTCGCCAGGCTCTGGACCTGCCCCTGCCTCTACCAACTACGGCTGTCACTCAAAGATCCCTCATTTATAAAAGAAGGAAGATCTACAACCATTTGCCGGCACGGTTAAAGTCCTTGACTAAATTGAGGGTGCTGAAGAGGAGGTTGAAAGATATTTTATTGGTGAAGGCTTATTATAGCATGGATGAGTTTTTTGAAGATACATTGGATTAACCAATACCTCAGTTCAAATTCTCCCTCTGTTCCTTATTATTATGTATCCTATAAATTACCTGCATTTCAATAATTATATAATGATACATTGCCTTGCTAAACTGTTTGACCTATAACCTTCGTGCTAGATGTCTGTGATTTTTTATTTTTATTTCATACAATTTTAACCTACTATATATTTTAGCTGAATTTCTGTCGTTATATTGTGTTTATATCATGTGAGTTATAGTATAGTATGCTTTGTCAATAGGAATGTCTCATTTTCTTGACAATAGAGTGCATTTTTGATTTGATTTGATTCAGGGAATCGCTCTTGCATGGGTCGAAACTAAGATGTGAAAATAATGAGTCGAATCAATTTTATAAAAAATGACTAATATTAAAGTATACCTTTGATTAAAGGGATATCGAAAGAAGTTATGTAAGAGAGCTGTTTAGAATAAAAAGTAATGGTCGACTATCAATTTTGACACAAATTGGTTTATTCTGATTTTTTTGTGTAAAATTTGAATCCTCAAAAAAAAACAAAAAATTTGTTTAAGAATCAGGATTCGGTCATAACTCTTTATCCTAAAAAACTTTCTTCATCAACTTTTTTTGATAACTTTTGAAACAAAGGTACCTACTTTAGTCACAATTTTTATAAGATCGTCAAAATTTTTCCAACATTCCAAAAAAATCAAAGTAGGCCAATTTGTATCAAAATTGGTATTCAACCATAACTTCTTATTCTAAGTAAATTTCTTGCATAACTTTTTTTGATATCTCTTTAAACAAAGGTACTTTACTCATGGCCATTTTTCATAAAATCGCCTCAAAACCACCCTGTATATTGATTGATTTGACTCATTTTTTTCGCATCCTAATTTCGAACCATCAAGGAGAGATTTTCAGAAAATAGTAATCCAACTCGTTTTTTTTGTCATTTTTACCTTACAAAAACCAAATCAGTGGACACAGTGTATAAGCTCAAAACTTTGATTTAGTATTGAATAAATCATCGATGTGGGGATACCTGATTTTTACAAGAACTAAAACTTACATTTACGTTCACATTTGCATTTCCATATAAGCTCGTCGCTGAATTGGTGATTGTTTCCTTAGTCATCAGTGCTCGGACTCTTTGCTAAAAATTAGAAACAAAATAATTTTATCTGTCTCTCAGAAGTATTAAAAAACTCACACCACCACCAACAGATCCTAACAGTCTTGATCTAAGCTCATTTAGTTACTCTACACAAAAATGAACACGTCGCTTCCCTTTAGGCATGCGCATAAATGATATTTTGGTCATTTCGGTGTTTCGCTCCTGCCCATATAGCTGGCTCCTGCCCGAGTAAAAAGGTACGCTGCTGCCCAGCGTAGCTGGTGGATGTTCTCTTGAATATCGTTCAAAAAGTAACGCTCCTGCCCATAGCTTTGAATTTTTAAAATGGCTCACTTCGCGACCTTCAAGAAAGCGGCGTGTTCATTTTTGTGTCGTCTTACACGACCTGAATATAATTTGCAACTCTGAACATGCTAAACCACTTCAATCCACTTGACAATTTCCAAGTATCAACAAACGCGCAATGTCTAATCGCCAAGTACTCCAAGTTTTCAACGACTATCAGAAGGCCAGGCTGGTCTTTACTCAACAAGTAAGCGAAATGTCTTCACGCCATTACTTCATTGAAGCAATGAAGGGAGCTGACGTGTTTGCTCTTCTCAAACCTCTAACGACTGACGTCTGTCCCCAAGTCAAGCAAAACGCTCTAGTTGCTCTAGGCAAACTCATGCAAAACGACCCAGACATGGCTGCAGATCTGTTGAATTCTGGTCTTTTGAACCTGTTCTTGTCCAACATATCCACCAGCAGCAAGTACGAGAAGTCATCCGTACTCTTTCTCATGCGAAGTATTTGTAAACAAAATGAAAAGCTAGCTGAGGGCGTTATTCAAAACGGAGGACTGGATACACTCATTTTTTGTCTGGAAGATTTCGATCCTACAGTCAAAGAGTCTGCGGCTTGGGTAATAGGCTACATATCACGTCACAACAAAAGACTTGCACAGGAATGCGTCAATCGGGGTGTATTACCATTATTGATGCTTTGCCTGCAAGAACCTGAGCTAGGCTTGAAGCAAATATCCACAAGTGCCATCACAGATATCGCCAAACATAGTGAGGATTTGGCCATGTGTGTTGTAGATGCTGGTACAGTGCCGTATCTAGCAAAAAATATGCACTCGTCTGATGAAAAACTAAAAAGACAATCACTTGCTGCACTTAGTGCAATCGCACGCCATTCGGCTGAAGTGGCAGAAGTTGTGGTTGAAGCTGAAGTATTTCCTTTTGCTTCTGCATTATTATCTCATCCATGCATGGGGGTGAGAAGAAATGCAGCCTGTCTCATCCGAGACATTGCCAAGCAGTCTCTGGAATTAACTCAAGTAATCGTCAATACCGGATGTGTAGGATCCTTGCTGGAGGTACTGTTTAGACAGTCAGCATCTGACGTTGATCCTCATGACGCCCAAGTACCCTGCCTGACTGCAATTGGTTTTATTGCTGGACAATCCTCCCAACTCGCTCTTACAATATTAGGCTGCCGTACAATACAAGTACTAGCAAGACTGCTATTTGAGTCAAATGACGACAACTTGCTATCAGCTACTGCATGGACTATAGGGCAAATCGGAAAACATACCCCGGAACACTCAGATGCAGTAGCAGGCGCCAACATATTTACTCGTCTCATAGAGCTGTTCAACTCACCAGACTCATCCTTGGACTTGAAAACAAAATGTCAAACAACCCTGAAACTATGTCTTCAAAATTGTCTGCTAGTATCCTCTCTGGAACCACTACTAACTACCTCACCACCAGAAATACTTAAATATATCTTGGGACAGTACAGCAAGGTTCTGCCACATGATCCCAAAGCCCGTCGCTTGTTTGTTACATCAGGGGGCTTGAAGAAGATACAGTTGATGAGCGCAGAGCCTGGCAGTACTCTTATGGAGTATATTACAGTGATTAAATCTTGTTTCCCTGAGGAAGTTGTCAGGTTATATTCGCCAAATTACCCTGAAACACTGCTGGATCAGGTGGAGCAGTACGCGCCACAACTCATGACAGTACTGAGAGAAACGGGAGCTTCAGATGAAGGAATCCAAGTTTCGAATCCTGATGATGTTAGCACGGATACTGAGCCAATACCAAAAAAAGTCGAGGAGACTGTTTAAATTGATGTAATATATCTCATTTCACATGAAAATGGGTTTTTTATATCCCCTTTAGTGATCTGCGTTCTTGTATAGTCGTGATTGAGGGTCAAAATTGATGATTAATTGAATTGAATGTATGTTAAAGTAACTATTTATTATTTGTTCAGTTGCATGGGAAGAGAAAAAGGAAAACGGAAGTACCACTTGGGAGAGCATCTTTCAGTGTTTGAAATGTGCTCCAGGTTGTCATTTCTGCACCAATCCTTCCCCGTGTCTTGCAAGCTACCATTGGCCATTTCGGTGAGTTTCTCTGATGTAGAGCCACGTAACTATTTTTCAATTTCAGAATCACTTTATTGACGTTCACTATAAGCTGTGTCTTCTGTACTATAGTTTTGAACTGCTACATGTTCCAACACAGAAAGCTGAAAGTTTTCAAAGTGGCAAGTCCTATATTTCTTAGTATTTGTCTGTTGGGGTGTGCTACTATGTACCTTGAGGTGAGTACCTATTAGAGTTTTTGAACTGATATTCATAATGTTTAATGATAGAGTTCAGGTTATGTTAGGTGATTTTGATTGTTAGGTTATGGTTGGGTGAAGGTAATATGTTATCTTGTGATTGAGCTTGTTGGGTCAGCTTTGAGGTCAGGTTTAATGAAACAAAATATAACATTCCTATTTATTAACCTTCCCTCTCATACAAATTCAACTGATCTTAGCACAAGGGCACAAGTCAATAATTCCTGTCTTGAGTGGTAATACTCCAACTTAGCCCCAACTCATTAATTGGGTCTAACACTTTCAGTATAACGTATAACAAAGTGATTGTTGACATTATTGATTCGAGCCGCTACTACCCAATAGCATGTATGAACTTGTGTCGTGTTTATTTCTACAACGACATGAAGTTCCAAGTAAATAGTGAAACCTTGGATTGAACAAATGGAATATTTGTTCCCATCAGTTACAAAACTTCGAAGGTTGCCATGTGGAAGTGGAATGCACAAACAAGTTTCCGTTTGAAATAGTCGTTAGTAATTCTATTGAGTTGAATGCCATGGTTACAAAAATAATATTGAAGAAGTTTAGAAAAAAGTATAGGAATATATTTTTACGAAAGTATTTGGATAGAACAGCTTCTGATTGATACTTGACTTCAAGTTTCTTAGAGGATGAAGTTTCACTTTTTCTAAGATGGCACAGTGGCTAATTGTCTTCTCATCTATTGCACCCAAATATTCTTGTTCCCCTGTTCCCTAGAGGAGAAAGAACAGGTCCAAGTAGGGTTGCTGCCAGACACGAGACACGAGAATAATATTTTGAATTTTGATTGAGTTTTGAATGATTTCACGACTGGTGATAAGTGTAGGTACCTTATAATAATACGTAGCTACAAAAATATACATTTATAACAGATATGGCGCACGTTGCATTCTGTTCTTTCCACTCTTGCGACCGTTCATGAAATATTTGAGAAAAACTAAAAATTATCTTTTTTTCTCCATAACTCAACGCAACGCAACGCAAACGCAGGGCCAACAAAACACTATCGTTCTTTTGTCGTAACTTAAAAACTCTCACGTTTAACATGCAATGCTAAAAGAAAATTTTTGTGGCAAAATCAAAATTCTCTAAAAGATATGAGAAAAACTCAAAATTATCGTTTTTTGTCGTAGGTCGACGCGACGCAACGCAAACGTGGGGCAAACAAGAAATAATCGTTTTTTTTTGTTGTAACTCAAAAACTCTCACGTTTAACAAAAAATGCCAAAAGACATTTTTTGATGAGAATTTGAAAATCTCCAAATTTTGTTGCTTTCACTTTAAGGATTTTGGTGGTCTCGGTTGACCCCCCACAGTTGCATTTCTACAATGTTCCCAGAGCTTAAAAAAAAACTCGTCAACGTAGACCTCCGTCGAGTCTCCCGTGGACCTCTGGGCGTCCACCTGGACCACATTGGGAATCACTGCTCTAATTCATTGAGGTTTTTTGACCTCTTTGAATCTTTTTAGGTTCTGTTGGTTACATCTCCATCATGAAGCCATGAAGACCAAAACCACTCGAAACAAGCAAGACAAAACGATACTGGTCTCGACACGTGTCTCCTCTTGTTTCGATACATTTTATCTCGAGATTTCGAGACGAGACGAGACAATGCCCTACCTCGTCTCGTCTCGTGGTGACTCTGGGTTCAAGTGGTTTGCTATATGAGTCTGGAGCCGTATTCCCGTTCTCCAAAAACGCAGAGCATTTCGAGTCGCTTAGCGAATATGACGTCATTTGCACTTGTCACTTTCCAAATTGTATTCCCGTTGGTTCAACGCTCACCGTTTGTCAGATGCGGTGACAGTTTTGAAAACATCTACCAATTGGTTGCTGTTTTTGTTATTCGCTTGAACTTTTGCGTCGTGTTTACATGTTTTTGTATTGGCAACAAATTTGGGGAAACGTTTCAAATAGTGATTTTTAGTATCTATATATGCTCATATCCAAATAAATTAGTGATGACATACCAGTTTATCGTTGTTAATTTAATTAGAAATATTGAGAATGTGTAGAGGCAACGATTTGAGGCTGATGATTCATCTGAAATGTTTATTTTTTCTAGTCTTTTGTGTCTCAAGGAATCGAGTTCAACTTATTTGCTAGCTTTTGCTATGGTTTCCGTGAATCCACATTGGTATAGATTGGTTCGTTTACTTTTGCGTTACGAGCTCCGAGTGTTCGCCCACAAACTCGATCAAAACATTTTTCAAACATCTGATAGCTGTTTTTTTGGACATGTCAAGTTAATTTGACCGTTAAAATTCAAATAATCAGAAAAATAACAAATATTACGCAAACGCTAATGTCAAGACAATTAAAACTAATGATAGTTTGGGTTAGTTCCTGCCTGGTTCACATTCAATTTCTTTTCGAAGTGGAACTGTCAAATATCCGCTTGGCGAACGAAAATCATATGCTACCATTCACCATTCACATTGAATTTTTCGTGAGCGTGATTCCGAACAAAAATACATTATAAATGGTAGCATATGATCGCCGTTTGCCAAGCGGAACTTTGACAGTACCAATTCGAAAAAAAATTGAATGTCAACCTCACATCAAACCGGAGTGTCACTATCACTAGTGTCACTCAACCACGTCCTTCGTCTCAAATCACGAAAAATGCATCGTTGCAAGCGTTTGCTAAGCGCGCTCAGTAAAAACTATACGCACAGGAACGCGAATACGTACATCGACCGCTCACTGCTGTTGCGTTGCTTACCGGACGGCTGTGCCTTTTGAAAACGTGTCGTTTTCAGACAGAGAAGGGGAATACGGGTCCTGGAATCTGGATGTTGAGCCTTACAGGTTTAAGAATCGGACAGCCACGTGCTTGCGTTTGCGATCAGGGTTTTGTTTTTGACCAGTGGCGTAGCGAATTTATTTCATATGATACAATCGCGCTACTAAAGAAAAAAAAACTTGAAAGGTTTAATAACAAACTATTTCTAAATATGGAAACATGAAAAAAACTCAATTGGGGTTGTAATTTTTTACTGGATTAGCCGATTTTGATAAATCTTTCATCATTTTGTAGGGAATCTACTTTATCCTTGAATTTCTGTTTTTTTGAAATTCCGATGAAATTGAGTGTAAGGCTCCTCGAGAATTTTCCTGTCGATTTTCTACAGGGTGAGGAAAATCGTGGTTATCACATATAACTTGGCCCTCTGTATTCACGTGGTAGAGGGCCCACACTGCCTATCCAGAAAATTTGAAATAGTGGAGAAAATCCACGCGTTCGTTGTTCTAAAAATTCCGCAAATTTCAGCTCTGAAATGGACTTTGTACTGAACTTTTGGACAAAAACACGGGTGTTGATAGAAAATGAATCAAACAGTCTATTTGTTCCAAAATAATTAACTGTTGACTGGTTCAACTAGCAAATAAATAAAATAGTCAAAAAAACTTAGTCAAGCTGTCCCAGTGGAGATTCAAAAATACTGCTAATGAAAACGCAAAGTTACCAGCAGATAATAATCAGAAAATAAGTGTGAAGGAGTGGCATGTGAACGAAGTTTTAAACGACGGGTTTTACATCAGAAAATTATTAGAACACAGCGGTGATGAAAGAGGAAGTTTTTCCGACGGCGCGTAGAGAAAAATGTTACGAAAAGAGCCAACGCAGTTCTCGCACTGACAAGATAGGTTGAGAGAGGTGTGGAAAATTCAAAAGAAAAACTTGCTCAGACCTCGGGTGCCTCATTTTCCAGCGAGAGAAAATGAATAATGAAAAAATTGTAAGAAGCCCGTGCAGTCGTAACATCAAGAGCCTCTCTGTACTATTTTCCGGAACTATCACAAAAATGTCAGGAAAAAAAACGATTCCGACAGAAAAACGCGGTTTCCAAGATTGTCTGAAATTTCCCACCCGGCAAAATTGATTCCCCTGAAAATATGTCAAGTAAATTGAAATAAAAAACCCCAGAAACAAAAGGAATCTGAAAGGATTCCGTTAGTCTAGTCTTGGCTCCAGGAAATCGGGATTTGAATCAACTGTCGCGTGTAGTGGTCGGCGGGCGCATTACCTTCGTTTTATTTATTTATTTATTTATTTATTTATTATCACTGGTACACTACAGAACTGAAAAGTTCCAAATGGTACAACACATAGTGATAAAATAATATAAAGTACAGTAAGAATATGGTAATGACAACATAGTAATGAAACACAGTGAGAAATACAATACAAAAATGCAATGAGACAGAACAGATAGTTGAAAACGTACTAACATCGGTATATAAAATATGATTTAAGAGACGATAGGCTGTTGTAAAAAATATCACAGTCAGAAAAATTTTTATTGAAGGAACTTTGGAGTCTATCAGAACTATGTGTGAGTCCATAATTGGTTCTATGAGGGGCCACGGAGAACAGAACGTTCCGCCTTGTACGTCTTGATGGAACCCGAACCGATATTGTCTCCAGCAGCGCGCTACAATCTGTGAATCCATTCAGTGATTTGAACAGAAATACAAGCATGGAGTCCTCTCTTCTGTCCTCGAGACTTCTCAGCCCACACAACTGTAGTCTGGTCTCGTAACTCAAATCCTTCTGGGGAAAGTTGTGCTTGTATAGCAGAAACTTGGTAAATTTGCGTTGCACACGCTCAAGCCTTGATGAATGACTCCTGTAGAAAGGTGACCAAATGATTGAGCAGTATTCCAGTGTTGACCTGACAAGGGAGTTGTACAAACACAGTATAGCCTTTTAGTGTCGTGAAAGTGCTTGGTGTTTCTTTTGATGAAACCAAGCATTTTGAATGCATTTTGAATGCCTTCAAAGTGATTATCGATGTGGATATTGAAGGAAAGTGTGCTCTCGAAAGTCACACCAAGATCATTCACATACGTCAGACTCTCCAACTCCCGTCCGTTCAGTTTATATGTGTGGATGATTGGTTTTTTACTTCTACAGAACCTCATTGTCTTGCACTTGGAAATATTAAGGTTCAGGAAGTTTTTCTGGCACCATTCTCCCAAACTGTCCAAGTCCGGTTGCAGCGAGCATCAATAGCAGCGTAGAACTTCAGGTCATCGGCATACAACAAATACTCCGATGAACCAAAGCAACGTGATACGTCGTTAATGAACAAAATGAACAGAACTGGTCCAATGTGGGAACCCTGAGGCACATCCGAAGTCACGGTCACTTCCTGAGAGAGAAATCCGCAGACCTCAACTCGTTGGTGCCGCCCGGAGAGATAAGATCGAATCCAATCAAGATAGCCACCGCCCACGCCGATCCTGTCCAGCTTTTTGAGAAGAAGGGCATGACAGACACTGTCAAAGGCCTTTGAGAGATCAGTGTAGATGACGTCCACTTGACTTCCCTCTTCCATGGATGTGACAAGGAAGTTAAGGTAAACACCAAGGTTTGTGGAAGTTGAGCGCCCGCAAAAGAAACCATGTTGTTGGTCTATGATATGCCTCCTGTAGACAGAAAATAGCTCGTCCGTGATGATGGATTCGAAGATCTTTGGTATAGAAGAGAGGATAGAGATGCCACGATAATTGCCGATATAGCCTCTGTCGCCCGATTTGAAAATTGGAATTAAGGTAGATTCCTCCCACACCGTCGGAAAAATGCCATCATCGATGGAACTCTGGAACACATGGCATAGGGGAGATGCTAGAGAGGGACAGTTCTTCAAGAGTATCGCCGGAACTCCGTCGAGGCCAGCGCGCTTTGAAGGATCCAGGGACAAAAGCTTCGTGACGATTTCCCCTTCGGTGAACCGGTGTGAAGACAGGTGACTCGCAAAAGGAACATAATCTACGTCTCCAATGTTGACGTTGTGGTGGTCCGAGTAAGAGGATTGGAAGTGTACCGCAAATGCGTCAGCTATCTTCTCAGGGGAAGTGAGCGCCACATCGGCGTAATTCATGGCTGAAGGAAGTTTGTTGTCCTTGCGAAGATTGTTTATGAACGACCAGAAATGTTTGATGTTTCTGGGTATGAGGTGTTCTGCTCTAGTAGCGAATAATAGGTAACACAAGTCCACGCGGTGTTTCACCTCCCTGCGAATCGTAGAGTATGCATCGTAGTCAGAGTCAAGTCCAGATTTCTTGAATCTCCTGTACAGCTTGTTTTTTTCGCCGATCAGTCTCCTGAGACGGTCGTCGTACCATGAGGGATACTTCTCGCTCTTGATGGTCTTCTTGAGAACATGTTTGTCTATTCCTTCAAAAAGGCGTTTGTAAAATAGCGCCACTGTCTCCTCCACAGTAATCCCCGTGTCAAAGGTCCAATCCATCTCCTCGAAGAATGCATTTAAATCTGTGTAATCCATATTGTTGTAGTTATATACTACGACGGCAACATTGCTAGTTCGGAGGGGAGGTGGATGGAGACTATCGAAAGTGCATATCAATGGAGGATGATAGGAATCGATGGGCACAAGGGAATCGTCAGCATGCCAGACCCTGAGGCGGCGCAAGTCGTCATCAGCAAACACCAGATCCAGGATTCCTCCAGTTTTGTTTTGATCCACCTGCTATCCTTTGGCACCTCGATATCTAAAATTGGTGAGGAATGTGGTTCTGTTGAATTGCGCACGATTTCTTGCTATCGAGTGACTAGAAAAATTAAATAATTGTTTGATTGATTGATTGATTGATTGAAAACACAAGTTGGACCGTTTCGGACAGTAATTGAGCAGAGGATTATTAATATATAATATATGTTACACGGCAGACATTATTTTATTGAAAATACTGGCTCTTCCGTATATACTGCCAATTATACTGCATCCTTACTTAGTTTTTGGTCACTAATATCCGAATTGAAAAAAAAAATCGTCTTACCAAGGTAGATACAAAACGACGGTCTTGGCAGTTTCCTTTTCTTGGTGAAACGTCAATAATTATTGTTTTGATGGCACTTATTTTCCTGATCTTTCTTGTCACGAGCAAGATTCAAAATAGGATTACCAACGTTATAATCAAATTTCCATATCTTATCTCATAATACCCTCAATTCGTTTACCCAAAACAAGGCAATTTCCGTACAAAACTGTTCCAACAAAAATACAATGATCGTGAAAGCCGCTTTTGACCGACAACATGCCTGCGTGTGGGTGGGTTCAGACGATAATTACATTTCATTGACAATATTTGCCGAGTATGGACGTTGCATGTTTGCGATTCTGCCAACTGAATAGACTTGGACACATATTGCGTATCCCGTTTTATGTTTCAAAAGAAATATATTTCTTTGGACATACAGGCTGTCCTGACAGAGCCTGGCGTCCGCTTTTCAGGGTATAAGTTTCCCACATTCTCTTTCCAGAATATTCGACGATTAGATATTCCTAAGCAAAGATTGGTTTGTTATGGCATTTAATAATAACTAGGCGTCCCGTCCCGGCTTTGCACGGAAGCACCTCTATCTATTGCCAGATGACTTGACCTTGAATGTCGATATTATGACAATAAATTCTGGCCGTTTTGGCAGCCATAGGGAACATACGGAAATAGGATTTCATTTTTAGATATTGAAAAAGGGGTGTCCCAATAAGAACGCAACAGAGAAACTTCAAATGTAAAAAGAAGAGGTTTTGGTTTCAACCAGTGGCGGAGATGTGATACGCATCGGGTAATTTTATCTTTTTTTTGCCCACTTACAGGAATCACCCTGTATAGATTAATCCCTACATGATGGCAGTCCATCAAAGCATCAGGTATTTATACGGCCAAAGAGGACTGTTTCTTCTTTGATAGAATGAAGATTCTCTATGGTTTCACTACAGTTTTTTAATCTGAGCCTCAAGAGTACCCACAAGCTTTCATTCCATAGAATAGTGTTCTGATTACACGTGAAAGAACCGATTTATTTATGTAAAAATAGCTGTGTTCGCGTAAAAGGTGGTTCAGAACTAAATCGCATGAGAACTCGAGATAAAGAACTGTAATGGTCACGAATATGAAGATGCGACGGAAAACTGTGTCCAAAATTTTGGGAAAGAGAAAGATAGATTGTGGGCAGATTGTCATTGTCCAAATATGTGAGAGAGAGGGAAAGATAGATTGTTATCCCTTCTCTTTCTAACACATGTACAGTGATGGACATCATCTACCTCTCTTGGCTTCACTTTCGCACCTATACGTGTCCATTCATTCGCCATCCAACGTAATCCTCTAAATAAAGCCAGCCTGACTAACGGATAAAGCTTTATCAATATTGGCTCCTTCCTGAGTTGAGTGATATGTGTTCGTAACTGGCCGCAATCATAGCTAATTTCGACCCTTTATAGTCTGTTTTCGTTGCCAAAGTAACCATATTTACTTCTCCTTTCTACTTCTTCCACTGCTCTTTTCCTAGCGATCAGTCGATCACGGTATAGAAAGTCATACCAGCGGTTCAAATCCCTCCGTTCATCTACGAGGTCGGGTCCGGGCTCAGAGATTCCAACCCAGCCCTAATTGCGACCCATCGTACTCGCACACATGAAATGAATCGTTACTGAAGATGTTGAGGGAAATCATCTTTGCAGGTTTCCTTTGCCAGATGACCTTATGTAAGAGAGAGCCTCCATCAATCACCAATTAAAAGTTTGGTAGATATACATCCCATCGGTGTTTGGTTTAAACAATTTCCAAGACTTTTGCGAGAGGATATCTCGAGAATGGTACTTTGCAGCGAAAAAATGTATTGAGCTTATCTTGTAGACAATTTTATAATCTTTTATTTCTATGCTAGGAATTTTTTCGCTACGACGCAACGTTTTCGAGTTATTGGCAAAAAAACAAAAACGTTACATTTCTACCCCTCACCCTTGCAGCGGACGTGCTAGAGGCAAGGACTTCAAGTATGTTGAAGTCATTACTACCAGCCACCTTCATGCACTCTAGATCCCCTTTTCGGCCATGCATTGACTAGCCTTTGAGCATTTATTTTCTTGAAAGACAAAGTTACAATCATGCTCAAATGCCTTGTTATTTTCAAAAGTCTTTTTGATTAACCTCAAACCAACTGTGATTGGTTGGAGTCGCTGAAAAAATCTGGCTGTAGCCACACACACACAAATATGCACGGATATGTCGCGGTCGGGTCGTGGGTTCGCTGGACCCGACCAAGAAGTTTGATTTGATATAAATGTTGTTCTGAAAGGGATTTTGATAAACTTCAGTGAGACCTCGATTAAGAAAAGTTTTCTGCATTGTTTAATACGAGTTTTAAAACCAGATTATATATTTTTTCAAATGAATTATTTGCTGCAAATATCATCTCAATGCACCAATTATCCATCTGTATGCAAGATAACATTCAGTCCAGCAAACATACTATTACGTCGACCTGCCAGTTGAAAATCGATTTAGTTCATGTTTGATATACAACTAACGGAAGCTACATGCATTTACTGTCTATATTGATTGGCATATGTTAATCAACACGAACAGCAAAGTTCTGGAATATTGCTTATGGAACATGGAAAACTCGAAAGATCAATTCTATTGTCAGGCTATGCAGTAGCTAAAGTAGGAAACCCTGGCCTCATGAGTTTGTTGGCAATGATTTTGTCTGTCCAGGTTAAATAAGTAGTGATAGGTACTCAAAGGTTTTTTAGTAAGACCAGGATAAATTACGTGAAATCAGCTCCCTCGATGTAAACGCGGTGAACCTGTCATAAACTAGTCTTCTATAAGATTTGGAAAAATCGCAGCTTGCCTTCTGCGGTCGTAGTGGTTGATTTGATTGCATAGAGCCACACAAACATTGCGAAACCGTCTAGATCGCTATGTACAAAGATGGGTATCAAGTGGTATACCCTTTCTTTACGCTTGCCAATTTTCTTTCAGCAAAGATGCAAAGCAAACAGATTTTGAGAACTTGTTCAATTCTATGCCGAACTCCAGGAATCCAGTATTCGTTTTCAACCACTTATGTCGCTGTCTTGCCATCTGCAAAATGTCCTAGTTCGTGCGCCTGTCCAATAATTCATGTCTGCATTGATTTGGAAATGACAATGCGTATTTGTATAAAAGTCCTCACCTTATGGTATCCAGAATTCTGTTCGTCCTCAATTTGTTGGATTTTTTCTCGAAGCTCTTCCACAACAAGTTGTGCTCGCTCGACTCTCGTTGCTCTCAGTTATTGAAAATTGAGTCTAAAAAAGATATCGACTAGACGTTTTAACACGATTCAAGCTTCGTCTAAGGCTTTGTTCTATAGCGTACTTCCAACAGTAGCGCCCATCGAGTACTCGTACACACAGGTCCTTCTTCTTCATGGGCATTGCGAGTACCTTATTGTAATCAACCAACCACGAAGTAAATATCATCACCCACAAAGCATAGTATCGTGAGCGCCATTTTTTGTAAAAATGGGTTATGGAAAATACGAAATCTGCCTGGTAGTATAGTCTCTTTATTTCCATATTTTGCAATGATACATGGGTATGTGTATATTATGCCAAAATGAAATATTTACAGTTTATACATGTCATTGTATGTGGTGGTCAATGCAATATCACAGTCAGTTGCTTAAAAAATCACAGCATAACAGACATCAAAACAAATCACAAAACAATATCACAGACAATTAAAGTTATTTTAGAATGAAACAAAACAATACATCACATGCTAGTCTTTTTTCACAGAACTATGTCACAGACTAGTCCCTCAATATGCCCTTTTGTCCCCCGTATGTAGCCAGGCCTTTGGAGAGTTGCCCACTTCATCATTGTCACCATTGCCATCGGAGCGGAGTTTTGGGACTAGTTGGAGTGGAAAGTGCTCCATTATCCCCGGACTCCTCCACTCCGATATCCTGTACTTCTGGTTCTAATGATTCCTGATGGCTGTGGGCAGCTAATAGTTCATCCTCCTCCATCCATTTTGAGTCCGCGATTATTGGGGGCCTCTGGTTGATGTTAATTAACCTCAAAACGTGGCTTCCTCTGGTTTTCGCACCATGCTGTCATGACCACACCTTGTATGCGCGGCGTGTGCCCACACAAAAAAGGGTTCACGGAACAAGAAACCACGTTGCTTCATATTTTGGCACATTGAAGGGATGTAGTTGCCCTACCTGATGTTTTGGTGGGTATAGACTGCGATAATCAGGCGATAATTAGGACGTTTGCCGCTGCAAGTCCGATGTTTCTGGTTAGTGCCCCTCGTTCTATGACGATTGCACAACCGAACCGCTCGGCACTGCACTTCTATGTTGTTTTCACTATGAATCGGGACACTTTTCCAACTCATTAAACCTCGAAAAACCGGTGAAAACTGACGAAATCGCCAGCCATATCGAGCACGATGTTCACTCGTTGAAGGCAGGAGTATATCATCGTTTATTTGCCACTTTTACATTACATACATGATATGTGTATCCTAGTAATAGTGAATAAATATTGCTTGTTTTATCACATTTTGTTTGGTGCAATTATAGGCAAACTTGAAGATCAATATCACAGACATTTCAGAGAGCCAAATGAGATGAAATAAATTAGGAGCTCTCACAGCGATTGGTGTACAATAAGACACTTGTTATCGCACATCTTTTCCGTTCCGTCTTCTCATGAGCAGGGTGGATGTTGAGACGGCGACGCTGTAGCTGGCCTTGTTCATCAGGATCGCCAGGTCTTTCCGGGAGACCCCAATTACACTTCTCATCAGCTGTCAAAAGGATTTATGTTCCTCGGTCTCAATGATCTCCCCATAGCAACCCATAACGAGGATCGGTACATCGACGCCAGTTCCGACATCAGGTTGGCATCACGGGTGTTTGTTGGTAGGTCCACGTCCGTGATGTAGGTTGAGCAGTTGACCTCGTACCGAATCCTCTTCAGCCCCTCCTGGTTCCGCCAGTTCTGGATATGCGATACTGCCACTTCGATAACCAGGATCTCGTCGGTGTTGGTAAGAGGTATTAAAATGTCCGGCTTGTTGTGGTAGAGCCTTTTTTCGTTCAGCACCTTCCCCTTTGCCTGGACTGTAGTTTTCCGTCCATTCCTCTCAAACTCGAGTTTGCAGTTGGCCTTACCGAACTGTAGCTTCTTGGAGTACGTCCGGGGAGCCCTCAGACTCTTCAGGATGGTTTTAATTGTCCAGTGAACCACGTAGTCGTGCCGCGTGATATAGGCATTTGTGGGGCATGCCACTCTGCTACGTGGTATGCGTTCTCTTGCTTCTGACATCCCCTTCTGCAGTTTCTCCTATTAGGGTTGGCTCCTAGACCATAAAGCTGTTTTTGGAGGCCGTCAGAAGTACTTCTCTTCGCCATGTGTCAAGAAGGGGGGATTTATGGGCTGGGAAGCGACCTTCCCATAGTGCATGTTCATCGTCCACTCAGTTTGGACATTCCGGAGGTAGGGCTTGTTGATTTCTGCTTCCATTTGCTCACAACAATCCTTAATGTTGATATCGTTCTCCGGCAGGGTCAGCCCGTACTTTTCCAGAACAGACTCCATGCCTGTCAGCGGATTCCTCCATCCAGCCTTTTTGAGGACCTCGTACCTCTTCCGGCATTTCTCCATATCTGGATGCTTTAGCAGGTAGATGCCTCGTCTTACGAAGCCCTTTCCGGTCTTGTGTTCGATCAACCAGAGGCCTAGTCCTTTCTTCCGGGTGAGCAAGTGCACACCCGCGCTTGATGAGGTTTTCCACTTTAAGTTGTGCTCCACCAGCAGCTTCCCCAGCGCATTGTCCATATCGCGACATCTCTTGAAAGTAGAGCTCCGCTTTTCATCCGGGAATATGTTGGAGGTGACGTAAGTGACTGCTGGTATAGCTGTCGGGTTGATTAACGAAGTCTTCTGATGGGTGGTGAGTTTTGACTTCAAAATCCTGGTCACTGTGTTGAGCATCTTCTCTTCAGCTCTTTGAAAGTTGACTACGGTGTCTCTTTCCAGTTGTTCGAGTCCCAGATACTTGTAGCCATCCCGGATTTCAGGTAAAAAGGGCATGTCGTCGGGTTCATTCGCGTCACCTGCGTTCCTGGAGTAGATGCCACATTTAGCTAAATTGAGCTTGAACTCAATTTCTTCAGTTGCCGAGGTGAGCTTTTCGGTTATCAACTCTATTCCCTCTTTGGAGGAGGCGTGGCATATAAAGTCGTCCATGAACGCAATGAACGATTCCTGAAGCAACGAAAGACTGGAAAAAATGAACACTCAAATGGATCATCAACCTCAAATCGTTGCCTCTCCACATTCTCAAGACTTCTACTTAAATTACCACCGATGAACTGGTATGACATCACTTATTTATGCTGATATGAATAAATACTCGAAATCACATTTTAAAACGTTTTTCCAAATTTGTTGCCAATACAATAACATTCAAGCACGACGCAAAACGTCAAGCGAATATAAAACAGCAACCAATTGGTAGGTGTTCTCGACACGGTCACCGCATCTGACAAACGGTGAGCGTTCAACGAACGGGAATAATACAAGTGACAAGTGCAAATAAAGTTAAATTCGCTAAGCGACTCGAAAGCTTTGCGTTTTTGGAGACCGGGAATACGACCCCTGTTATACTAGGTCACCCACCAGTGGTAATCTCAGGTGCGAAAACGTAGCATGATGGAGACATATTCTTGGAATCCCACATAAGTTTTCTCATAGGCCATAAAAACTTCTCATATTGCTCTTCCCAACTATAAAATGAACTATTATCTTAGACGCTAACTTAGTGTCAGTGATTTTAATTGATTTGGTTAATTACCTAACGGCTAGTCATTAATAGAGAAAAAAAACATGAATCGGAGCTTCACAACTGTTTTCAGTGGAAATGGAACATTGCGTGGCCAATTATTTTATTCGAGATTCTTTAACAAAAATTTGAGTTGATATTTTTTTTCTCTCTCCGAAGTTTTCAGAATTTCAAACAGGCCAATTTGAAACTCCCATTCTGAAAAGCTGGTACGTGGGAAGACTTATCCACAACATTTGAAATGAGAAATATGTACAAATTTAACTTTGTTGAACTTTTGTAAAAATCGCAAACGTGTACAAGATTATATGAGGAGTCATAAAGCATCATGAAAGTTGCAGATGCATGATGATCAATTTTTATATCATTTGCAGATGGCAGCTATTTTTCCAGTATTAGACATGTACTCCTGCATAGCGACCAAATGGTCCCGCCACCTTGGGTTCTGCGTAACTTATACAGCGCTCCTCATGAAAACTTGGAGGTAAGTAACATTGTAGAACCATCGTTCCTCACTAACTGCCTTGTACAGGGTCTCACTCACTTATCGAGTTAAGTCCGCACACAAGGTGAAGCTGACAGATAAGCAGCTGCTCCAATGGATGGTTCCTATATTGCTTGTTATGCTGATCTACTTGGGAACTTGGACTCTGTCAGATACACCTACAGCAGAAGAGATTGTTGACAATGACGGTTTGAGATTTAAACAGTGTGTCTATAATTGGTGGGATCATAGTCTGGCAATCGGTGAGGATTAAATCACTTTGAACAACATGCTAATAAACATCTTAGGAGAAGTACTATTTCTGGCATGGGGTGTAAGAGTTTGCTACAATGTAAGAAATGCCGAGTCTCTCTACAATGAAGCCAGACTAATCAGCTATGCCATCTACAACATTGCTCTGGTCAACATTATGATGATAGCTTTCCAGTGAGTAGTTTCAATTTATCCTGAACGAATATTTCCAAATGCAAATAAAGATTTCCATCTCGTTTTCGCCTCTCCAGCCGGTCGTTAAGTCTGGAGAGTTTTTCACGTTTTCGCAATGTTCTTTTTGCTGTCACAATTACCTTTTGAAAAGCGCTACTGTCATCAGTGAGTTTATTTTTAAAATGCCACGTAAACAAGTGGCCAATTAACAGGGCTATTGTTGATGTTATCTCTTATCATCATAAAGTGATCATTTTTATGGATTTTTTTCCATAACAACATTACGAACAGTCCACGGAAGATATATCATACTCCAATGTCATCATCATACTGACCATAACATTTTATCAGGCTGATAAACGACTTCCAGCGCGTTGTCGTGTTCCATATCAACAATACATCAACTGAAAATGTATCAGCTTGTTCATAAAGCCCTATAATTTATTAGCGTTACAAACTCATTAATTTAATTTTGGAGAATTACATTCATGGGGGTTGACCAGGTGATTAGATTACGTTCAGTCAATTAGTTAGTTGAATTATTTTACAGTTTATCCATATTTCCCAAAGCCGGACCAGACATCAAGTACTTTTTGGGGTTTGTAAGAACGCAGCTGTCCACTACGACCACCATAGCTCTGGTGTTTGGACCCAAGGTGATGACATACATTTTAAAGATGGTTCTTCTGAATATAACTGTTACAGGTGATAAGAGTTTTGAGAGGTCAAGGTGACCAATGGGACAACAGGGCTAGATCTAGAGGAGTCACAGCTTCATTTTCTTTGAACGGAATTGGCTTGGTTCCCGAAGAGGCTCCCGATCTTTACCAAGAAAATGAAGAGCTCAAGGTAAATTCTTTCTAAACAACCATCCAGTCTATAAATGTCTTCCAGGAAGAAATTCAAAAACTGGCAGCACAAATCGAGTTCATGAAAATCGTACACATGGAAATAAACAATCGTCACATCAAACCAAAAGCTGGAGGCTACTTTACGACACTGAATGCCCCCATTGTGGTGCACAGTCCTCTGACAAAGCAAGGTGTGCTCAATAAGGCTCCTGAAGAGCTGTGACAAAAACCTTTTGATTGTACAAATAATGGTACGACAGAGGACGTGGTTCCAGCCTTTAACAGACGGTGGAGCTGTAGAGAGTGGTTCAGAATGGAGTTCGTTCTGAGACAGACTGGAGAATCTGTTGTGGTGTAGACTGAATGATTTTTCTTCATTATCTACTGAGGTCTCCTATTTGGCTGTAAAAAAGGCTCATATACATGAAATGTTTTATTGGTTATGTCGACAATAATATTAAGAATCTATTTGAGCAAAAATGTACAAAATGTCAATTAGATGATTTTGATTTCTGAACTACGTTTAAACCGATGCTACAAATGAAACTGACTCATTAGAAAATAGATGTCTGTACTTACATGTTAGCGATAATCTGATAATATACCTCATGAATATATATAACATCCTACTGTTTGTTGATGTTTCTTCAGAGATATTCTATGAATGTTATCTTAGGGATGAAATCATGTTTATCCATTATAACTGTCAGTTATAAGTTACTGGTTAATAAATGTTTTTATAAATTTTATCACTTTCCATGATGGCCTATAAAACTGTTCCAACGCTATAAACGCAACAATAAATGAAAAAGTCTCCAAATACTTGAATTGAAGACAAATAATGCATTTCGTATTCCTTGTCCTTTTATAGTATTCCCCTGTGTTTTTATTGTTGGTTCATCAAACAAAAGCGATTAAAAATTAGCACCAACTATATATTTAGATGGTATATAACTATTATGATTTCCAGTTCCGAGGAAATTTTTGCGCCACTGACTTTTTTGAAAATTTTATGATCTATTTAGTTGAAGCAGCTTAAAGTATAACTCGCTTGTCTCCTGATATTTTTTCTTTTGTTTTCGAGAAAAAAAGTGTTGAAACAGAATCAAGTCAACTTTGCTCGTTTCATATTATGTCGAGGTGGATCACTTTTCGACTAAAAATAAGTAAAAAATGTCACCACTCGGACAAAAAAAACGGACTAAATTTTGTTCAAATTCTATTTTAAGAAACTAAAAACTTTTAGTATTGCATGTTTGATCAAAAATTTCGAATGAACTTGGTGTTGTATAAGGTTTATAGGACCAACGTTGGGCACAGAAATTACATTTCAATCAAGCAAACCTTAGACCAGTTAAATGAATGCAGAATAAGACCTCATCTGCGGAATGGGAGAAATAGGCTAAATTTTTGCAGAAGCCTTTGTTTTGATGTTCTTGTGAAGCACCAAAAAGTTTCATAATATCTTTATATCACGTGTGCTACTTCAAATATCGAAAGTCTAGGGATTGGTCTCGATATTTCAAGACCAAGACTCGCTCAGTTATCGTCCTGGTCCTGATAGTCTTGGTCTTGGTCGATGGTCTTGAAAAAAAAATCTTATACCGATTTTTAAAATATATATGACATATAGCATTACAATCCTACAATAGATGTTTTCCATAAAACGTCAATCAATGAATGTTTCTTCAAAATCGCACTTCTGAAATGAAGAGAAAAATAAATTTTCAAAGAAGAGCCCGTATAGTTTGGCCTTGTATGCAACAAAATATGCAAACAATTATCAATGAAGAAAAACGTCATGCGAAAGACATAGTTTTGTCACAATTAGATTCAAATACTGTTCGTTATCGTTTATTATTACCTGGGATGGCGATACGACTTTAACAAGCTGCAAGAAACATCAGTTTTGTCTTTGTTCACCCAACTTTTTAATAGTACCTATGTGAAACCAAAAACGCAAATATGCGTGTTTCGCATTTTCAGAGCGTTTCTCATATTTCATTATATTGCCTTTTGGGCAAAATTATAGACGGGATCTAGTTTATTTCAATTCAACCATAAGAATAAATCTGGCCAAAGAAACGTTACCGAAAATTATGGAGACCGAAATATACAGGGTGTTTCAGAATAACATGCTAATAATAAAGGGGGTGATTCTTGGGCTCATTTTAAGAAAAAAAATTCATATGAACGTATGTCCTAAACGCCTTAACTTTTTTCCCAAAAAATATGCAAACCAAAACCCGCATGGACGGCACTGGTCAGAATAATTAAATTGTTGGTGCATCAAAGAATGAGTATTAATGCCTAAAATACATGACTCAAATTTCATAAAGATATCTACAGTAATGACAAAGTTATTGTAAAAAAAGTATCTATTTTTTAAAACTTTGACACCCTGTATCTCAAAAGTTAAGGCGTTCAGGACATACATTCATATGAATTTTTTTTCTTAAAATGAGCCCAAGAATCACCCCCTTTATTATTAGCATGTTATTCTGAAACACCCTGTATATCGAAGATGAAGATGCCCTCTTCAAATATTAATTATACATTTGGATTACTTTGTGTGAGATGCGAGGTTTGTGTAACTGAAAGCGCTGCTATATGTACCGATCAACCAGTCTTAGCACAGTATATTGATCCAGAGATTGGTACCAAAGTCCATCTAAAAATGTTCTTTATATATACAGTGTGACCCATTTGTTTTGGGAACACCCTGATAAAAAGTTTATTTCTTAACCGATTTGGTTCGTTGGTTTGTAGAGCTCGAAAAATTGTATATTCTTGGCAAAAAGTGACCTTCGCCATTTTGACTTCAAGGCCTACTATGTTAGTTTTTAAGAGCAAAATTTCAGGAAACCATATTAGCGATTTTTTTAGAAAAAATCTGTGTGCGCCACTGGATTCAGCATCCTTTGAAACGGGTCTATACAAATTTTCAACCGAAAATATCAAGTTGAAAAAAATTAAAAATTCGCACTTTAACAATCTTTGATTCTATCAAAACAAATAAAAATGACATAAAACTAAAAATTTGTAACTTCTACCAAACCACCATCAACTTCAATGCATTTATCATTTCTTTTGATAGAATCAAAGATTGTTAAAGTGCGAATTTTTAATTTTTTTCAACTTGATATTTTCGGTTGAAAATTTGTATAGACCCGTTTTAAAGCATGCTGAATCCAGTGGCGCACACAGATTTTTTCTAAAAAAATCGCTAATATGGTTTCCTGAAATTTTGCTCTTAAAAACTAACATAGTAGGCCTTGAAGTCAAAATGGCGAAGGTCACTTTTTGCCAAGAATATACAATTTTTCGAGCTCTACAATCCAAAAAAAAAACGAACCAAATCGGTTAAGAAATAAACTTTTTATCAGGGTGTTCCCAAAACAAATGGGTCACACTGTATGTCACGGCTAAAGCCCAAATATTGGGTAATTCGCGAATTATCCAGATAATGTTAGAATTATCCATACAGTGTGGATAAAGCCAGTTATCCAAAGGAAGCACGTTGCTTTTGGGCATTAACCGGTTCATACTAGAATTATCCAACCTCCCTTGAATAAAACCAGAAATATGAAATAGTTTATTTTTGAACATTGTCATTGCTTGATTAGATGGAATATAATGATTATTTTTTTGTGATATAAAAAAATACATGTCAAGAGACCTTTGCAGATTTTAGTACATGCCTTTTTAACAGATAATGAAACGTATATTGTGTCGATTTTTTTTTTCAAAACCAAGACCAAGACGAATCTCTCGAGATAGAGCCTTGGTCGTGGTCACTTCCTGTTTTCTTCCATTCCGCAGAAGATGTTGATTACCAACTTCACTATTGTTTTCTTACTTATTATCAAAAGTGTATTGTCATTCAGAATTTACCTGTGTTCTCAATATGCGACTTCAAAATGTTGCACGAGCTGTCAAGGTACGATTTCACCGGAGGAACATTTCAGCAACTTTAAACAACTTTGTGTTCTTTTTTTGTGCTTTTTTTATTGCTTAAATGTTCCTCTAGTTAAAACGTATAGCTTAACATTGATCGACGATGGTCATGGCATTCGTTAAATTTTTTAAAATCACACAGATGAGATGGATGCTTTGCCGTGTATATAAAATATTTTATTCCCAAAAATGCATACACTTATTATATATCTCGGATAGCGGATTTGATTATTTGATAATAGTGGCCTACACAGTGTGTCCTAGATTCGCTTCTCTTTACAGGGATCTTGGCTCCTATTATACTTACAGCAAAGGTTTAATGGAAAAAGTTTTAGAGGAATCTTAGTGCATTCGATGTCCGGCTTCAGATCTAATATCGGTCAATTGGTTTTGGAAAGATCGGCGAAAAACCGAAAATGGCGGATTTCATTTTTTGCCAGTTAACCCGAAACGGCCAATTTGACAGCTGTCAAAATGTAACATCATCTGGACACTTTTCTAGAGCAAATATAATGGCGTGTATGACATGTCTCAATCGTCTTTTGTTTTCTCGCAACCCGCCTCAACATTCATTTTTCTTATGACCGCCATATTGGATTTTTCAAATAGTGTGAAACTTCATCATCAAAATCTCACATTTCGTAGTTATGTCATGGCCTTCTTTTCTAAGAAAACCACGAAGGCCATGATTCATTTGACTAAAAATTGGTAGAAAACCCCAATTTTTTTTAAAATCTTTTTGGCCCTTTGCAGATTTACCGAAGCAATTTTGGATATGAGTAAGTTGACTTAAATCGGAACTATTTTGCCAATAGGATTTTGCCATCAGACGTTGTTCACGTATTTTCCAGACAACCTGTCTGGTGCAATAAGAAGGAGATGAGTGCATAATTCTACAAAAATGAGTTAGCTGCTTATGTAGGTTTAAAAAGTTGCTCTTTTTCTGCAAGTATATCATTGGATACGTACGAGTAATAAATATTGAATTTTTAATGCAAACAATAGCTTTGTTTTGGTTTCAAATTCATTCAGTTCCGAACTGTTCTACACATGCGCATGCACTTCAATGTTGCTATGGTAATATTCAAGTGCGCATGTGTAGAACAGTTCGGAACTGAAATAACTTGTAACCAAAACAGATCTAATATTATCCCATATGGGCTGGTTCAATAACGGGATAAGATATCTGTACTTATCTCGTTCTTGCACCAAGGTTTGTATTACTTTTTATTAGTCCCAATTCCCAATACTGCACCAGCCGCGGATTTCTTGAACTTTTCCCATTATGGCACCACATTTTTTGTTCTCTCAATAGGATTGTATTTAACTGTAGAATGATGTTAAAGTGATTTTTATTTGATATACTTGTTTGGCCACACTTATCATGACCAACATAAACTTATCGATTCCCTCCAATTATAGTGATATAAGAAGTTATTATGACTTCTTATGTTCTTCATGATAGCATGTAGCCAGAAAGCGTTGAGCAGAATAGTTAGAGAATTTTTATGATGAGACATGGATTTCTCTCAACTCTGTATAGTTTCGTAGGGCAGCGTATCACGATGTCCAACTACCGTTGAGCAGTGTACGGCTGTTGCTACATCCGTGATGCCGTTCTTAATTATAGTAAAAAGAAGACAGGTTCCGCAACCGCAACCAGCAAAACAGTTGACCGTATAACAGACTGCATGTTATCAGTGAAAACATTAATAAATCAAAATTAAAAGCTCACTGGACTTGATATTCATTAATACTCTTATCTCAAGACACATTAATAAACCGATTGTTCTTATCAGTGTTGCAACAAACATGAATAACATGATAGCCGTATCTATGGAAGACCTCAAGATTCGAAAAAATCCACATTCAAACAGTTGAGTACATCGACATCAGGGGGCGCACGATTTTGTAAATAATTTTTTTCGGCCAAAAATGAGTGATTTTCCTGTTCGAGTTCAAGAAATGCAAAGGAAAATAGTGAATTATTCAGTTTTTGTGATTAAAATTTGATTTGAATACAGAGCAAAGTTCACGGGCTGTTTTCCGTTCGCGACACCAGTTAATGAAGTGATTAATGCAACGACACCTTCTTTAATTAGGCCTTATTAAGAATAGTTAAAAAATCGTATTGTGCTGGTTTGTGCTGAGATCTGCTTGTTCCAGGACGTAAAAGGTAAGTAAAATCTTAGTTGTTTTCATAATCTTTTATCTGGAATATGAAAGTGTTTACAATTTAACATACAATTTAACAGTTATTTTTGTTTATCAGTTAGGTACTTACATGAAACTCATCAGTTGGGTACTAGATTAGTTTATGTAAGCCTACAATACTACCTCTTCTATCAATTAATTAGTAAGTTGTTCCATTCCTTTCTTCAGGTTTTTTAAATTGGCAGCTTGACTTGGTCTAGATCCTAAAAAACTTACGATTTCTTCCTCGATTTCTTCTTATTCTAGTGATTTCTGAAGCCAAGGCTCGAGCGAAGGTTTTCTATCAACACTTTTGACTTCTTCATTCAATTTCATGAATATTTCGCGACTTGTTTCGCGAGATATTTCGTCAAATATTTCCCTTCATTTAAGTACTGATTCATGAGTTTATTGTATTAATCGGCATAGTTTCCTGAAAAACATAAATTAATTGCTCATTGTTAAAGCTGCAAAGGATTTTCTGCAGTTCTACCAAGAAAAACAAGACAAAGTAAGTAGATTTTTACTCAGTTCAAAATATTATTGAAGATGAAGACTTCAGTAGGTTGAAACCTCATTTTCATTTTTTTTTCAATGTTCACAACAAATTTCAATAACGCTGAATAAAATGAACTTAGTAAGTCCTACTTTGTCCTGCAAAACAGTCATATTAGTCTAAGAGCCAGTGACATTTTTCAGTGATGATTTAGTTAACGCCTATTCTTTGAGAGAATGTTGTACGGAGCCTAATCGGGTGCCATCCGAGAGGGATCACCTTGATCGCGGTTCCTAAGGGGTGGCGGAACGCCCCAAACATGTAAAAAAAATTGCATATGGATCCTTGAGGGTGGTGGATCACCCTCAACATGTTGTGGGACCAATGAACTTTTAATGATTTAGTTAAGGCTGAATTTTCTACCAGTTGCACTTTGGTTGCCCACAATTACCCAGAAAAATTGGCGAATCGATTGACCGGTTTCTACAGGGTGGCGGATCAACCCCAACATGTCGTGGGAACGATGAACTTTTTATGATTCAGTTAAGGCTGATTTTTGACCAGTTGTTCTTTGGTAGTCCACAATCATCCTGGAAAATTGGCGGATCCATTGGCCGGTTCCTTAAGGGTGGCGGATCAGCCCTAACATGACGTGGGAACAATTATTAAGTTTTCATAATATGATTCAGTATTCAGTCAAGGCTGAATTTTTCACCAGTTGTTCTTTGATAACCTATAATCTTCCAGAAAAATAGGCGGATCGATTGGTCAGTTCCTTGAGGGTGGCGGATCACCCTCAACATGTCGCGAGAGAAATGAACTTACCATAATATGATTCAGTTAAGGCTGAATTTCTCAACAGTTGTTCTTTGATAACCTATAATCTTCCAGAAAAATTGACGGATCGATTGGCCGCTTGCTTAAGGGTGGCGGATCACCCCCAACATGTCGCGGGAACAAGGAATATTTCATAATATGATTCAGTCGAGGCTGAATTTTTCACCAGTTGCTCTTTGGTAACCTATAATCTTCCTGAAAAATTTACGGATCAATTTTTGGCTCCTTAAGGGTGGCGGTCACCTCCAACATGTCGTGGGACCAATGCACTTTTTATATGACTCAGTTAAGGCTGAATTTTCCACCAGTTGTTCTTTGATAACCTACAATCATCCAGAAAAACGGATTGATTAGCTAGTTCCTTGAGGGTGGCGAGTCACCCCCAAAATGTCGTGGGACCAATGCACTTTTCCTGATATTATGATCTTCATAGTGGTTACAGCCCTTCGATTACCTCTAGTGAAGATAATATTGTCATACTTATCCGAAAGGCATCAGCTAGAAAATAGCTTTGCAACTATACAAGTCACGTAGACTTTGGATCCTTTTTTTTTAATTTTATATCACTCAAGATATTTTCAAATTGCATTTGTATCGAATAAGTATCAAAATATTATCTCTGGAGTTGATCGGAGAGCTTTGATTACTATGAAGATTTTCAAAAAATGGGAACGTTCGTAATTCGTAATATTTAAGTAGTTCCGCCAGGTTCTTAGAACCGCTATTTTGTCCGTCATTTGACATACATATTATACACTTGAAATAGTTGCCACAATAACATACTACCTACAATATTCAGCCTTTTACTAAATCATATTATGAAAAGTCAATTGCTCCCACGACATGTTGGGGCTGATAACATAAGCCACCCTTAAGGAACCGGCTTATCGATCCGTCAATTTTTCTGGATGATTGTGGGTTACCAAAGAACAACTGGTGAAACATTCAGCCTTAATTGAATCATATTATGAAATGTTCATTGGCCCCACGCCCTCGACATGTTGGGGCTGATCCGCCACCCTTAAGAAACTGGCTAATCGATTCGTCATTATTTCTGGATAGTTGTGGGCTACCACAACTGGTGAAAAATTTAGCTTTAACTAAATAATAATACGTTCATTGGTCCCACGACATGTTGAGGGTGATCCGCCATCCTCAAGGAACTGGCCAATCGATCCGCCAATTTTTCTAGGTGATTGTGTACTACCAATGAACAACTGGTAAAAAAAACTATATGATAAAAAGATGCAAATTTTTTCACATGTTTCGGGCGTCCCGCCACCCCTAAGGAACCGCGATTAGGGCATCCCGGATGGCATCCGATCAGGCTCCGCACAACATTCTCTCAAAAAATAGGCCTTAACTAAATCATCACTGAAAAATGTCACTGGCACTCCTACTATACAGGGTGTCCCTGAAATGAATGTACAACGCTTAACCACAAATAAGGCGATCTAGGCAAACTTACCTATATCCAAAATTGCTTCGTTAAGTCTACAGGGGGCGTCAAAGATTCAAAAAAATCTTGGTTTTTCCGACATTTTTCAAAAATGTACAAATCGATTTTGATAATTTTTGGTACATAGTCTTCGAGATAGTCTTGGACCATGAAATTACGTTTTTTGTTTCTATAGCGAACGGTCGTGATTGATCGGAAGTGTTATAAAAGTGACTTCACAGGTTATTTCTTTTGATTTTTTTTCAATTAACTTTTTGATAATTCAGATGCTTTTATCTAATAGTCCAAGCTATTGGGGAGTTTTTCTCTCTTTTGCGAAATTTCGCTGGGATGAGTGGTTCTGCCAGAAAAAAAAAAGTTTCAATTAGGTACACAGATATTTTCGAGGATATTTTATTATTGATTTATTTTTTTCTAGCATAGCTACTTATCCCAGAAAATTTTTTCAAGAGAGGAGAAAACTTTTTTACACACTGGGTTATTAGATGAAAACATCTGAATTATCATAAAGTCAATTCCATACAGAATCAAAAGATATAGCTGAATCTGACGTCACTGATTTTTTATGAAATTGACTTTCTGATGATTCAGATGTTTTCATCTGATAACCCAGTTTGTGAGAAAGTTTATTCCTCTCTTGAAAAATATTCTGGGATGAGTAGTTATGCTAGAAAAAAATATCAATAGAAAAAAAAAATCTGTGAAGCTAGTTGAAAAAAAGTTTTTTTTGGCACAACCACTTATCCGGGCACTTATCTCAAAAAAGTTTTCAAGAGAGAGAAAAACTCCCCAATACATTAAACTTTTGGTTAAAAATATCTGAATCATCAAAAAGTCAATGCCAAAAAAAATCAAAAGAAATAACTACATATGACGTCACCTTTATAACACTTCCGGTTAATTTCAACTCGTCGCTATAGAAACAAAAAACCTCGCAAAAAACGTTATTTCATGGTCCAAGACCAAAGTACATAAACTTATCAAAATTGATTTGAACGTTTTTGAAAAATGTAGAAAAAAACGATTTTATTTTTGAATCTTTGACGCCCTCTGTAGACTTAAACGAACTAATTTTGGATATAGGTAACTTTGCCTAGATCACCTTATTTTTGATTAAGGAATTTGTGGTTAAGCGTTGTACATTCATTTCAGGGGCACCCTGTATACTTACTAGGTATGTATGATTCACAACAAAATGTTGGAAATGACCACCTCCCGCATGTTTCTGCTTTTCTTTTATCCAGTGATGATTTTTTTCGAACATTCTATTATAAGTATTACAGTATTACCTATGGTTTAGACGAGGTTTTAGATCATTGGTTCCTCGTCTAGACATTTTTTACTCGATTATTTAGTTGTTCTACTGTCTCGAATGGTGTAGACACATTACACAAAGGTATAACCGAGGGTGTAACTAACTGGATGTCCAGGATATTCAATTTTCGCGATCTTCCTAGGTGTCCAGAATTATTGTAAGTAGTTGTTGAAAAATAATGTTCAGTTCAAAGCTACAAAATTGATAGGTACCTGGTACCTTGTATACTACCATACGTTTGGCAAAATTTTACGTAAAATCTCAAATCGCACTTAATTGGAATTTTCTTTTTATAAATAGAGCTTCAAATTGATAACAATAATTCATAAATTGATAAAATTTTGGCCTTCATTAAACGATAAAACATTCTATCTATTTATAAATACAAGAGAACTAGTTCATAATCATCAATTCAAAACTTCCTATTATGAAATATGATGACACTAATATCTTTAGTAACAATTTATAGCATCAAATATTGAAAATTATTGGAGAACAGAAAAGTAGTTCTAAAGATAATAATACGTTTGTTTCAACCCTCCATAGAACCGTCCCAAAACCAGTGATTTCCAGTGGCCCACATAATTTCTGACAAGTTAGACATTTGTGAAAATTGACTAATTGAAAAATCGTTCTGGAACAGTTCTTGTGAGTGGTTGGAACAACTCTTATAATCGCCAATTCAGGTCCTCATTAAAAAAAATTGTTTGAGATCGCCCGAACAAAACTTGATAGTATTATAAAAAGTAGAGTGTAAACCAAGGTGTAAACATTTGATTTATTTTTCTCTTATCACGCTTTAGGGAAACTAAGATGAATTTGGCAACAAGGTGAAAAGATCTTGAATGGGCATAAAAAAAGACAATTACTCTGATTTAACTGACCTCGTAGCAGTAATAATCATTAAACTAGACTATGACTCAGTGGCAATGGCGAGTTTCTGAAAATATTTTCAATTGTCAAGTAACAACATTTTCAGAACACTCGAACTGTTTAACATTGAATATAATATACACCGTTATTCTTTTTTTCTATCAAAAAGTTATAAGTTTACTTTAGTTAGGATAAAATCATAAAATGTTTTTGATTGGCGTCATCAACAAGAAACAAGAACGTTGAAAGTGAAAGATAAAAATATGAAACCAGTCTTCAAACGCTATTCAGTCAGTCATCACTGATCAGTGAATACCTAGGCGGTAAAGTGGTATTTTTCCAGGCTGAAGAACTGACTTCTTGAAGCCTTCTCTATCGCCATGGTCTACACAATATTGTTCTGCTGACACCCTATCATACCTAACTAACTGAAGATAATAGTATTTCCTACTACTTACTTCAAAAAACACGGAATAGCTGATCATTAAAAATATTGAAACTAACTTACATCATTTTTATGTCCCAGAAATTATTCAATCTCAATGGAGTCAATAATTAATCTTCATCAACGATATAGCTTTGAACCGAGCTTTAAACCGTAATTTGACAATACTTTTCGTGGTGGTCAAGGTCAAGGCGACAATTGAAGTCATCCATCCAATATTTCAACTTGGCAACACTGCTTAAGAGCAGTCAGCTTTTAGGGCCAAGGCCAAAACCAAGATGGCAGTAGTCAAAACAAACGGTGACTTTAAACTAGGGATGGAACGGACTCACACCGGCGGCCGGACCTATGAATTCTATATATTTTTTTTAAATTGATGTGACTTTCGTGGCGACTCCAAAAAACTGGTAACTGGTACAGTGAAACTTCTTTAACACGATGTGTTCTCCAAATCGAACATTCTTTACAAATATATTATATGGGTATTATATTACCACCTCAGCATGTATTTTTTTCTCCGTAAGTCGAATTTATTTTTTTCTATAGGTAGGTAAGTTGAATAACATCTATAATAAAATAAGTTAAGGAGCATTTTTCGGAAAACCACCAATTAAGTGTACCTATTTCGGGAAATTACCGATTCTCAGTGTTTGTTTTTAGTTTCTTCACAAATGACTGAATAGATTAAAATATAAACTACTGTCTTGTGTTTTATTTCCTGTAAAATCATAGTACATTTCTGTTACCAAAAATCCGGCCGAACTTGTTGGAAAATCCGGTCGGACCGGACGTCCGGTTGGGAGGCCGGACTGGCCGGATTCGGTACCTCAACCGGACGTCCGTTCCATCCCTACTTTAAACTGTGAAGTTCAGTTCGTATCGTGAAGTATAGGATCTGATCAACTCCGAATCTATAAAAGATATCTGAATAAAATGGTTATATTAATTTGTAAGTATAAGTAGTGTCATGCTACTATCACATGCATTCAGGAAATAACCTTGTAACGCTCTTTATTAGAAGAAAATAATTTTACCGTCTAGCAATTTTTCACTATTTTGTCGGCCTAGCCTTAGAAACACCTACTTTCTCGCCTTTTTGGAGGCAGTGAAATTCAGTTCTAATGTCGTGTTGGCAGAAAAATCTCTTTACAGCAAGAAAGAAATACTAGAAAAATTATTTTATTCCAAAAAACCAAAAAAATTAAATAATTCAAACAAAGAACAAAAAAAACTCAAAATTACGATAAAATTCATCGGAAAAGGAAAAAAAAAAGAAGAATGCCACGTAGGTTGAAAATAAATCTTTTTAGAGTCAAAAATCAAAAGTGAATAGTGATGAGAATTACTGAAAACACAATGAGAGAATCTGTGTGTGCATAAAATGTCCGTTAAAAAGAGAGAAAAAAGAGAAATTTGAAAGAAAACTATTTTTTCACGAAAAGAAGGCTAAAATTGTTATTTTTCTTTAAAACCGAATTACTTTTTGCTGGATGGTCCGATTTCGATGAATCATATAAACAACAGAACTTTTTGGTTGGCAGTGTTGTTCAGTTCGAGAAACTCGTTCAAATATCTTTCATTGACAAATTATCAGAAAGATAAAAATACTGTTAAGGAAGCAATACACATTTAAATCACGCTAATGACAGCTGATTAAGAATCATATAGAATGAATAATTATGGATTTTGTGTTGTGGTACTAAGCAGCTTGTATATTGTTAAGTCAATCACATTTTAATCTGCAACACGTTCACCATTTTAACAGATTGAACAAACATATAAATTGAGTTACATCATCCAAGTTGTGACTAACAATAATTTGGCAGATTTAGAAATAAGTGGAATTAATTTTTATGTAAGTATTTCTTGCTTTGATCTCTTTATTTATGAATATCGTCTTTACCAGGAATTATTTGTCATTGGCCATTTCTTCAAAAATAGTCGTTCAAAATCATAACACGCATCACAATAGAATTTCTTCCAACACACAACAATCTTACTTTCAGAAAATCAAAATGGTACTGGTTCTCAATGGAGTACTACAGTCCAAATGTCCCCAAGACACCCAAAGCCTCTACCACTCCCACCCCGTATACACCGAGAGTGCCAATCAATTGCTATCAATACCCAACAAGGTAGCTCCAACTCAACCAACGCCTAAAACCCAACGTTTGATTTCCAGATAATAAGCCCAGTGGGCCTTCTTTACGTGAAACAACGGGAATTCGCCTCTACAGTTCCACAAGATAAAAATGTGAGCATTCTGGGATCAGATGATGCGACCACATGTATCATTGTAGTTGTAAGACATACAGGCTCAGGAGCTGTAGCTTTGGCCCATATGGATGGGACAGGTATAGACGAAGCTGTATGCACGATGATTCAAAGAGTACAAGACTTGGCGCTGGGGTATCCTGAGGGAAGAATCGAACTGCAGCTTGTTGGAGGTTATGGTGATCCAAATAACTACTCAGAGGAGTTGTTCTTCAATTTGATGAACTCGTTCCATAAACAGCCGGTGGAGATTGATTTGACTTTAGCTTGTGTTGGTCAGTTGAATACAACGATTAGAGGTGGACTTGCTTGGCCGTTGATTTATGGGGTTGGCGTTAATACTAAAACTGGTAAGAAAAACGGAATAATAAATTAGAATTATTTTATCAAATTGTATCGCTTCACTGGAGCCGGAAGAAAGTTGATTAAAAAGTTCCTTTTCAAAGTGACGAATATTGAGAATGTTTCCAGTTTCGAAACTTTGTTACTCTAGTCAAGAACATCTGGAGATTATCCAGAACTTTCAAACCATTCCATTAGAAAACTTTATAATGATAATTGAAGTTCTTCCTCATTATAAAATATATTAGATTTTCATTTAAAGTTTTCTTGTTTGAAAATGAGTGGAAACAAGCACAGTTTTCAAACTTCGAATTTGTGTGTGTAAACATAATCGTATTACGGAATTGAAAGTCATAAAATCTGTGGCTTTGTTCGACGATTATCAATTCAAGCCTGAAGTAGTTGAACAATCTTAGGACATTGAAAGACTAGAAACATCATCTTGCCAGACTAAGGGCAGGTTGTTTGAGTTCAATATCCGGAAGCGATCGACTGATGTAGACGATTCCTGAAATTTTCAGCTGTGTTTTGGCACATGTCAATCGGAATAGCGGCGATTTCTTTTCCCATATGGATATTCAGTTCTTCCAAATAAAAAAAAAACATTCAGGAAAAAATCGCAAATGCCCAAATCCGGTGATTTCGCCGGGCAAGTTTCTATTTCTGATCAAATTCAGACTCGATATAGGTTCCACAACATAATGGAGTTGACGCGAAGCAATAATAGAGTTAAACTCTTTTCATCGAAACTGAGTCACCTGTACAGTAGCTGATGGAACTGTGTCACATATCAGTTTCATGGCTTTGATGGGACATGATCACATAAACCAAAATACAAAATTTTAATTGAATGGGATCTCTCACTCGCGCAGGCTTTCATTAGTTGAAACACCAATCTTTCTGTTGCAGTTTCTTGATCATTGATCATTGATTTTTATTTGTGTTTGAAGTAAATAACATTGATGTTTCTTTGTTCCTAGGACTCTTTTTCAGTTTTGATCTTTACTTGAATCCACCTGTCATAATCATCATCCACTTTCTTATCATCCATACATGATTTTCAATAACCTTCTCTTCTCCTGGGTCCGTATTCAGTTATTTCAGGGAGTAGAACTTTGCGAATGAAGTGGGCGTGGTTCTTCCAAAAACGTCATATACGTACTCTTGGAATAAATTTGGAGGAGAGAGCAGCTCCCAAGAGAACTTGAGGTTCCCTTAATAGTCTAAGATCGGAAGAGAACATCACGTTCACCCATATGTTTATTCGATTAAATGCATTTTAAATCAAATCTAAGATCAAAAGAAATACAGTATCCGCAATAAAGGTGGGTACATATGGTGTTTTTTTTTATATTCATATTTTTCAAAAACCTTTTTCGGGGATACTCTGTGCATGTCGGATAACCAAAAATCCAATTATTACACATGTCTTATTAAATTTGATATACCTAAACACTTCACATTGAATGAACAGATGAGTGACGGTTGTGTCCTATTCGGATTCCCTACCATAACAACCACTCAGGGAATTGCGCAAGGGAGTAGTGAGATAACATCTGTAACCTCCAAACTAATTTGTTATTGTTTTGAGCTATGTGAAATATGGTTCAAAAATTTGGGGTTTGACTTGAAACATCCTTATTATACCTGAAATTAATTGGGTTAATCAGAAATAAAAAAAAAGTAGTAACATCCGCTTAATTTTTCGACCTCACGTCACCAACTTCTTACAATCTTGAGAAAATGGCGCCAAAAATCAGTTTCATCATTTTCAGAAATAATAGTTTCCAAGTAGAGGGCCGAACAAATAGAGGTTGAATTTTTAAAATCTCTCAAAGTTGTTGAGTGCAGTAAAATAATGCAAAACATAAGTTACATACTACCAGGGAGGTAGAGTTGGTAGCGTTTTTTTTTTAATTGTGGCACACCCAACAGGCCCAATCCACGCATCAAGCTCAAATGCACGTTTTCTGCCGTTTTGTCGTACCTAAGGTCCGTATTCTGTACTTCAGTAAGTGGAACTTTGCGAGATAAGTGGGCGTGGTTCTTCCAGAAACGTAGAATACGTATTCTTGAAATTAATTTTGTTAAGGGAGCAGAGAACTTAAAATTCCCTTTACTGGAGTGCGAGTGAGGAAGATCTCCCAGGGGAGCACTTTCCTCCCTGACTTTCAACAAAACGCATCCTGATGTTCCTGGTTCATTCTATTCAGTACTTGGTCCAGTATATCATGTCGAATCTTCTGTTTATTTCAATATACACCACAGCAAATCAAGGTCATCAGTCTCGTTTTTATCGTGAAGATCGGAGTCAGCCCCTAATTCAGGAATGTTTTCACATGCTGTCTCATCACAATTCATACACAACACTGAACATTTCAAATTTACTTTTCTGCATCCACAAGCGCCGGCGTGGCCCTCTTTAAATTTGCAGGATATCGTCCAAACTAGGTCTGGAGCAGCTTCTGACGTAGTCCCAACAGCGTTGAGCCTGTACCCTCTTTTCTTCTCAAGATGTATGTTCCGGTCTGTTGCCTTTGCAATTAATATAACAAGAAACCGAAAAAAAATATTTTGCTAAAACCAGCGAGAGAGCATCCAATCAAGGGAAATCAAAAATAATCATTTTTTGGGAACAAAAAATCATTGGTTGAGACTATAACACCCCTAAGCAAATATCAATGCTCTCGCTTTTTTTCGGGTCATTGTTCCGGTCTGTTGCCTTTGCAATTAATATAACAAGAAACCGAAAAAAAATATTTTGCTAAAACCAGCGAGAGAGCATCCAATCAAGGGAAATCAAAAATAATCATTTTTTGGGAACAAAAAATCATTGGTTGAGACTATAACACCCCTAAGCAAATATCAATGCTCTCGCTTTTTTTCGGGTCATTTCAGTACAGCTGAAATTCCGTCCTGTTTATTGAAAAAAAAATGTCAGCTGCGTAGAATAGGGGGCAAAAGTTGACAGCTGGCCATGTCAATGATTTAAATAGATTATATCTACATAGATAATAATGATCTCTTTTCATTTTGATTGTTATCATTGTCATGGACGGCTCGCGCTCACTGCCAGCGAAAACAAGAAGAAATAAAAACGAGATTTAAGAAAAAAATCCTTGAAACAATTTTATTCTAAAGAACGGTGCATTGTCACCATTTTCATATAGCCCAGAATCCCACAGAAGTAAAAAAATATCGTTATCTATCAACACAAACCTCCGGCGCCGGCGCCTCTAGCATCTTCTACTCAATTGCATAATATCAGAATATCACAGTTCTCTCAGTATCTCCCAGCCCATGGGTGTATGCATTCGGCGCTCCAGTGAAAATAGATATATAAGTCAAATACATTTTCGCTATGGAAACTTGTCGGAAGATTTCGGGAAATCGCCGGATGTAAGGGACACCCATACCTACACTTAACGAGCCGCCACTGTTGAACCTCAATATTTTCATTTAGCGATTTCTATAATTACTTCAGATTAAACGTGTGATTGTAGAGCATTTGAACACCAAGGTATAACGACATTTCGAAGACCTAGCGGACAGGTTCAGCCAGATAATAATATCAGCTGAAACTTTTGGAATAGTTTTTCACATCAACAGTAATTGATGACGTGAATAATTTTCAGCTCTACTGAATTAACAAACAAACGTCTGTTTAGACATTGACATGGCCAGCTCCTACTTTTGCCCCCTATCCTACGCAGCTGACAATTAATAAAAAAACTATTGTCATAGGTGTATGTGGGGTCATCTGAGATAAACAATGATGAGGTAGTCGGATGTCTTATTGGTTATGAAAATATCCACGAAAAGGAATCAATTCACTATCAAAATACTATGATGAAAATTAGATTTTGCAGACAGAGCAGAGTTCAGGGGAATCACAAACTCAGTCATTAAGCATAAAATAAAAGCCTTCATTGAGGAGTCAAGTTTGGTCCAACATACATTTCTTTCTAGGTGAAATTTTCCCAGGTACTTTTCCGGAAAAAGGTCCAGAGTGTCAATTGCGAAGTGCCCGTAATTTTTCCGGACCTCCAGAAGTAGTCGACATTTACGATTGCAGTATGGGACTGATGAGAATAGGGCCTTTCAACTATAAACCCTTGAGGGGTGTTGACTTGTGGTTGGAGCAAAACGATGAGTTTATTTTGAGGTAAATTCTTCAAACTCAGAAGAGCTAGTTTTGAGGCATTTTATGTATAGACATTTGTCCACATCACCCGACATAGAACCGCCACACTTTGTTGACGAAATGCGAGCGACTTTGAGCTATATAAGAGAACACCCCTTTCCGGCTGTAACTGTTTTTGGAGACAACAGGCCTCACTTTTTCAGGAGAGATGAGCACTCTGGTTTGTGGACTCCGGCTGGGTTTTAGTTGTCAGTTTCTTGCCTCAATTGTGTTTAAATAGGGAACGTTAATATATCCCAGTGATTTAAGCTCCAATATTTTTATATGTATATATTTGTGATTTTATTTCTTGTTATTCACTGCAATATCAGTTTTTAGTAGCAATTTTACAAGAACTGAATACTAGATTTATATTTTATCAGATTTTAGGAAAATATATATTTTTTGATTATAGAATATTTTTATCTAATGTTGTCGTGACATGGCTGTATATACGCTACGGTAATACGATTTCTATTTATACGTACAAAATGGGCAATAACGTAGCATAAACGTTTTCCAAATCGATAGTTTAATCCATTCCAGTTACATATTCATTGTTTCATACTTGTTATCAGTAATATACTATTTTCATATTCATATCAAGCCTTTTTATTTCCAACATATTTAAATCTCTAGGGCTACATTCTACTTATAAGAGAAATAATACTTTTATAACAGGAATCGTAACTTTAGACAAAATATCCACAAAAGAAATTGAGCTGTTCTTTTGTGAATATTTTGTCAAAAGTTTGGGATCTGACCATTTACAAAAAAACGGGATGCGATTCACAGCAAAGTAATCATGATATCTGGAGAGCAACTTTCGAAAATACTGGGTGTTTCATGATGGGAATCAGTCAAAGAAGCCGTTCAGAATAAAAAAAATTACACACCATTCAGTTCAGTTGAACAAGTTGATTCGAGTGTCCCAGAAATCCAACATTAATAGAATATAAACTCGAAGTCGCCTCAACAAGTTGAAGCGATCACACACACTATCCGGTGTGTTTGTTATGCTCCACTAGTGCACACTTTTCTACACTACAACACTCAGCGTGGCTTTGTTTGTGGAATGTTCGTCTGTTTTTGAGGAAAGAATATCTTTACTAAACTAGAAAAGATATTCTATCCTAAAAAACACACAAACTTTTCACTAACAAAGCCACACTGAGTATTGTAGTGTAGAAAAGTGTGCACTAGTGGAGCATAACAAACACAATATCTTCAAGCGTCGAATCAACCTGATCAGCTCAACTTGTTGATCAACTGATTGCATAGCGGCCGTTTAAGAGCAGAACTATTTTTATGTCTGATGGTGCTCGAGGCCATTTTAGTATTAAAGTTCGAGAGTATTTGATTACGATGTACATCAATTACATCGCTGGATCGGGCGGGGTGGATACACTGCTTGGTCACCTCGTTCACCGAATATAAACTCTCTGGACCTTTGGGTTAGCAATTGGTTTATTTCGTGTGTTTTGCTCGGAGTTGTGATGGGATGACAAATTGAGAACTGCATAGAGGCGTACATATGACACTCTCAAAATTTATTGTGATAGTCGCTTAGATAGGTTCCCAATCCTAAGGGAGCCAAATGGGGCGAATACATTTCAAAAAATACAAAAATGAAAATACCAAAGTAGTTGGTAACGCACCATTTTATGATAAAAAATTAAAAATATTCACTATAAGGTGTTCTCCGGGAAGTCACTGGAGTTCACAATCATTACAATCTAATGAGTGTTGAAGTTGTCCCTTATCATTATGAAGAACCCAATCAACTCTCATGACAATCGGTCAAAGTAAAAATAAAGTCCAAATCTGTAACACTTCGCATATACAGGGTGATTCGTATAAGAACCGATACAAGGCAGAAGCATGTAGGGGAAAGTTGGAATTTTCGACGATTTACTGCATCATATACACCATATCAATTATTTGGGTTTTTGCTGAAAAGTAAGAAGGTTTAAAATAAAATAATAATTTTCCAAGACCACCAACGAAACGGGTTCAAAAATTCTTCCCTATTTTATTGGTGGAACCTTTAGAACGCCTCAATTATTGAACTCCAAAAACTGTTGATTATTGCTCTTGGCAGACTTACTATGGAGGACTATAACTAGGAGAGTAATCGAAATGCATAAAAGTGGTCCAGGTTTCAAATCGTAATTCATCTTCAATTGTTACCCCCAGATGGCGAAGAGTCGTTTGCGGTTTCATGTCAAACAAAAATGTTACCTATGTAACATAATTGAAACAACGTTACGAATACTCTATCAAAATGCAACAATTTTTATTAGCTAGGTTGCATCAAAACTCTCACTTTTTGATGATAATAACTATCATGAATTTATTTCTTGTTATACATTATTCTGAAATTTCTAGAATTTTCATATTTTTTTGTTCAATTGCATTAGTTGATGGAGTAACTCAGTGACGTCATATCCTTCTTTGACAACAGTCATCATTGAACAAACCAACACGATGCTGCGACGATTCAACATAAATTTTTTCCTTTCAGAGAATGCATTGCATGTGGAATGTGAAGTAGAAATTTGGAAAAAATGAATGAAAATGTGATAAAAGTATCTTGACAAATTATTGACAAGCAATAAACGTTACCATGACAATGAATAAATAAAAGCGCTACTAGCAACAGCGCCCTCAAATGTACCAAAGTACCAACCAAAAAGAGGGACAGAATTTCAGGGATTTTCGTATGTCGATTCGTCTCCTAGTTATAGTAAGTCCTCCCTAAGACTAACAATATGTGTCAAATTTGGTATTCCTGAGTTGATGTATATTACTCAGAAACCTATTGATTTTTATTAAAAATTTGAGCCTCACTTGAAAGGGGTATCGTATAACAACTGAGAGGTGGAACTCAGTACATGAGTAAGTTGTGTTTTAAGGTGATATTAGACGGTTCATCCCAGATGTATGTTCACTGAAATGAATGTTCTCTTTCTTTTTATTCCACGTACAGGGTGTTCCCGTATATTTCTGCACCCCACCTAGAAAGTTTATTTGAAAAGATTGAAATAAGGTTTATACAGAACTTTCATGGTTTTTCATGAAATTTTAGAATCTGTAGGCAAAAATGTCAAAAAAAGTAAGTAAATGTCAAACATGGACAGGTTGATGATTTTTTGAAATGGTACACCCTGTATATTATTTCAAATTTTTGTAGACCTTTTTTTTCTGATTTCAAATATATATATATATATATATTTGTGGCATTTCATGCATTAGTTTTCGAAATATAAGCGTACAAAGTTTAAAATGAATGTCACATATTTAGCCATAATAAAGACCATAGCAACGAGTCAATAAACTATCAGGTTTTCTTCAACTTGCGAACTTGCCAAATAATAATAACCCATCTTTCAATGCCGTGGTATGGTAAATAATAATAATTATTATCAATTATTATATTTGACAAGTTGAAGTTGAACTGATAGTTCATTGACATCAGTTTCCCTTGTCAAATATAATAATGCCAATATAATAACTCTGATAATAATAATTATTATTATCATGGCTGAATATGTGACAGTCATTTTAAACTTTGGACGCCTATATTTCGGAAACTAATGCATGAAATGCCACAAATATATATATATTTGAAAACAGACTAAAAAGGTTCACACAAATTTGAAATAATATACGTACAGGGTGTTCCATTTAAAAAAATCATCAACCGGTCAATGATTGACATTTACTTACTTTTTTTGACCTTTTTCCTTAAAGATTCTAAATGTTCATGAAAAACCAAAAAAGTTTTGTATTAACCATATTTCAATATTTTTCCAAATAAACTCTCTAGGTGGGGTGCAAAAATATACGGGAACAACCTGTACATACAACAGATACAAAATGAAGGTTATCCCCCCAGTTTCACGAATATGTCTTCGAACAAAGTTGTGCGCTTTGGAATTCGAATACTTCTTTAATCATTTGATCAAAGGAAATATGCTCTTGGTTCCAAAGACAAGAATAATTTTCAAAACACTCCAAAAACACAAACGCCAAAAAAATCCGGAAAGATCAAAAAAATCTGTGCATTTTTCAAAAATCAATATCTCCGTTATTTTGACGTTATACAAAAGCCGCCACATTCTTCTCATTCAACCGACTTTCTATCTCTCATGGCTATGGAGATCCCAGTACTCCTTATCTTGGACTCGTTGTAGAGTTCTCTTTTTGCGACATGATACCTATCAGTATGTACTTGAAATAGACAAAATTTGGGCAGTGTCGGTCTAATAATTTTTTTCTACAGCCGTGCGGAAAAATCAATTTTCCGAACCAATATCCGGGCCGGAAATGAGTTTTCTGCACAAGTGCGGTAGTATTTTCGGCACGCATACTTCAATAGCATAGCACATAAACAAAAAGCTGCTTGAAGCCCTGATCCGAGTGTGTTCTATTTACAGTGACTCGATAAACTACAGTGACGCCATTGAGGCCATGTTAAGGCGAACGCTGGGGCGCGTTCAGGAACGTCGCAATTTTTGAAAAATAGGAATAAGAAAATAATATGATAAATAAGTACGTACCTTATGAACAAATAGTCAAATCACAAAGAAACCTTGGTAAAAAATATTTTTCACAAACCGCAACTTAATAACAATAAACACAACAATAAACATTGGTCGCGTTCATAAGACGAAACAATGCCCGCTACGCTCCGGGAGCACACTTTGGCATCTGACAGTTGAATGTTGAGTCTTATATGAGACTTCCGCTTAATTCATAAGAAGGAGCGGAAACAGTTCCACAACTGTTTCGTCTTATGAATGCGAGCAATGTTCTGCCAGAATATGGCGGACGACCAATAGAAACGACGACATGCATTGGCGATTTATCGAGTCACTGTAGTTCTATTGGCTTGCCAACGTGTAAATCAAACTATCTGACATTCCGACTTTATTATTATTATTTATTTGTTTTTTGGACTTTGCATTTATTTCCGCACGTCTGTAGAAAATAGCCATTTTTCTACGAGCGTGCGCAAAGTAGCCACTTCGCACACTCATTTGCGTGTGCAAAGTAACCTTTTCCCGCACTAGTGCGGGAAAAATTTTTCCCGCACTCAAATGTCAACTCAAATAACTACCTACCAATTTGTTGTTTTAAACTTCGTTTCGATACCAACCAAACTGTAGATAATGCACTTTGTAATGCACAAAATAATGTTCTTGTTACTTTTCCCTTTTCACTCAAAATCAAAATGAAACACACAATTCTTTTCTTGCGTTAAAAACGCATTCGCCAGTAACGTGAACAAACATTGATAATGACGACTTTCAATCGGCATTTGTGAGTTGTTCTTGCTTGATTTTGGTGCAAACTACTGTGTTTATCGGAAATCTTCGAAAGATTTGAGCTGAATACTGGCATCAAAAAAACCTGATCATGTATACAAACAAACGGACAAACAAATTTATAAAAGTATAAACGATTAAACGAAGACTGAAGACTGACTGATCTTAATGACACAGCTGTCTAGAGTGTGTTGTCAAATCAAAACAGTGTTGCCAATAGCAGGGAGTAAGGCGACAAAAGAGGAAATTTTATGAACAGTGATCGGACATGCCCTTGCATTTCAAATATAAAATAAATCAATTATGATTTTGATTATACCCATATTATCCAATTTCCAGCTGCCGCCACAAACTGTTCTTTCAATATAAATATATTGTTAAGCATAAATATTCATTATTCTCAAGTTCTATGTTTTTAAGTGCGTTCAAATAATATATTATCTAAAGTTTTTCGTGTCTAATCTGTGGACGCTCGTAGAAAAAATATTGTTCCTAACAAGTTCGCAAAGTGTCTTTCTCGCCTTTAAAGCATATCCGAACTCCGCTTCGCGTCGTTCGTCTAACTGCTTTTGCGTGCGGGAAAGCATCACTTTGCGAACTTGTTAGGAAAATAACTATTACAGCACGCAAATAATTATTTTGCTATAGTTACCACCAATGTCTCTAGGTAACCATCGTGTCATACTGAATATGAATGACATTTCTTTGGTGGTTACTATGACAAAATTATGGAGTGGCAGATTTCCATGTTGAAGAAAATGTGAAATTTCAACTCAAAGGTAAAATTTTGTACCTAACACATGTGGAAAGTGTCTTTACCGCCCTTGACGTTGTGACCGAACTCCGCTTCGCGTCGGTCGGTCACTGCCGTCGCGTGCGGTTAAGTATCACTTTCCACACTTGTTGGGTAAATAACTATCTTCTGCAGTCGGCTGCTGCACGGCAGGCTCCTGCCGAAAAATTCACTTTTCCACACTTGTTAGGTAAAAAGCTTCTCCGCACGATTTTTCGTTTTGAAAGTTGTACTTTTCTGCACTAGTGCGGTAATGTTACTGTTCCGCACTAGTGCTGAAAAGTTACTTTTCCGCACGATTTTTGTATTTTTAAAAATGAGTCCATACAAAAATAAACATGTTCAGGACTAATTGAGTGATTTATGTTATATTCTACCTTATGTGGCATTTTGAGGTATTATTAGAAAATCTTTGCGTATCAAAAACATCTTTTTTTTATAAATAAGATGGACAAAACCACTCGTGGGAAAAACATTGTACCTAACTCTTGCGGAAAATGTCTTTTCCGCCCTTAACGGCTTGCCCGAACTCCGCTCCGCGTCGTTTGTGCAACTGCCGTCGCGTGCGGATAAGTACCACTTTCCGCACTTGTTAGGTAAATAACTATTTTTCTACAAGCGTGCGGAAAATAGGACTTTTCCGCACGCATTTTAGTTTTGAAAGTGTCACTTTACCGCACAGTGCGGAATATTTTCTTCCCGCACTGAGTGGTATAATTATTGTCACATGATTTTTCATAACACTTTTTTATCAAGCTCTAGATGCTCGGTTGTTGGTCCAATCACGATTTTTCAAAACTAGAAGTTATGTTCTTCAAACCTATATTTTCAATTTGCATAAAAATGATTGAGATTATGAAAAAATCCATCTGAATATCACCGTAAATTGCCCATCTATTAGCAAAGAGGAGAGGGAAGCACGCTTTGAGGCGCCACGGAATTCATGAATCTCCACATTCCAGAGTTTCACATCAACGAAATTTTTTTTTTGTATTGCCGCGTATTTGGAAATATTTTTTATTCGGATATGAAAAATTCTCGGATTTTTTTGTTTTTTTTGGATTTTCTCCGCTACTAATCAACCTACAAAGATCGCTAAGCACTCATATTATTAATTATTTTATTCTCTACAATTTTCCTGTTGACACCTTTTTGATTGCTGCATTGGGCAAGATTCTACAATCGAAAAACGCATTTTTGATGCTTTAATTGTTTATAACAAAGTAACCGCACCTATTTCATTTGAGCAAAGATGATGGAATATCACTAGTGAATGTCCTTAACATCGTGGTGTATTCGGTTTCTTTTTGTCACGGAGATATCTCTAAAACTGATAAACACTCCTTGCTAATCAGGGGTCCTTCCTAGCCGTCGCGCCACCTCCATGAGTGAGTAGATGGCATTAAACCAGTTCCTGATGATATCAGCATCCGCCGTTATGACATCTCAACTCCACGAGACAATAGAGGTGTTGTCAGCAAAGAGAATAATACCGCCCTAGATAAGCAACTATGGTGAATTCTAACATAAAATAAGAGAAAAAGAGGACCCAGGACAGATCCTGACAGAAAAACCTTGGATAAATGCTTGAACAAAACGGCTATTACTGTATGGAAGCATATGAGGTTAGGAGCACATCAACGATCCTGTTCCGTTCTTATTGGCACACCCTTTATTGAACAGTTTTAGAATAATAAGAGCGAATTATATGTAGATTATGGGAAATGTGTACAGCGAAATGGTAACAAAATTTTTCTTCACAGGGCAGAATCATTGGACATGGCCAGTGATTACTAAAATTTTGATACTGAAGTCAAATGTTTGATAAATCAATGAGGCAATGATTGTTACTTTCAATACTTTCTCTATAATCTTAGCATCTGTATTCTTCTCTGCAGCAGATTTGGTTAGTTTGGTTAAGTTCCTTGATCAATACAATTGAAACTTGAAAAATTTAAGCATTTCTGGGACGTTCTACTGTAAGTAAAACAAACTAATTTTGTGCAATGCAGCAAAACTATCAATTTAAACTTCAGAATCTGGTAAATAATAATATATATTACTCATGATCTCATTCTCATAGTTATCGTGGTCAATTCTTTACAACTTCAATATATACACTTCTGAGTAGAGGAATTTATAAAAAGGACGATTGTATTAAAAATCGAGTAACTTGCAATCATTAACAATGACAATATAAAGTAAGATATAAGTTAAACCATCAAAAAAATTCTTCTCATGTGGTGATCATCAGAAAAAAATGTTTGGTGGTTGCACAGATAATTCATTAGTATATTTTCTATAGCACAGGACACTATTTCCCACATAAGAATTACTAAGAAAAAATCACTATTATATCACACAATCATAACCTAATTGAGAACCTAATTAAACTAGAAATTATGACGAAAATACACTTTGGTTCAAATAGAATTAATACCATACTCAAATACGGCCTGCCAAAACGTCTTTTCTGACAGATAGGGGAAATATCACAAACAAACATTTTCCAAGAGACTATACAGTATTTGCAAAAGCCATGAATTTGGAGTGGGATAAATCACAGGAGAATTAAGTACATCATTCGGTGGAATTTAGTTCAATCAAATTATTTGCAAATACTACACAAAAAAAACAACTAACAGCCAGCTAACAAAATATAATTTACCTAAACACAGTAATAAATTAATAAATCAAAGATTTGATGAAATAAATATGCTTAAACTAGATTGGTTCTTCAATTTGCAACTCTACAGAATGCAAGTGTTTTGAGAAGTACTACTAATTTAATCAAAGTCGTGTTAGTAAAAGTACTTGACTATAAGCGTAGATAAATCTATCATAGATTATTATTAATTTACAATTCCTGTCAAAGTTGCTTCAAATATTTTGTGAGGTGTAAATGTTTGAAGTCTAGGAACAATCATCATCATGTGATTAATCGGAAATGTTACAACTATTGCAATTCTCACTAGGTCCGCCCACGTTACCGTTGTTTTTTATATCCGGGCTGGAAGGTTTCGATACGTTGTCGTTATCGTCTTTTTGTCCTTGAGTTTCTGGATCCACCAGGCTGTTTGCTGCTGCAATTTCAATCCATTTTGCTCGGTTGTTTCGCACACCTTCGACTAGAGGTTCTAGTTTGTCGGAGAGTGCAGCAAAACCCTGAAAAGGTTTGAGTTACTTGATAGTACTAGGATAATACCCTGCTAAACACTATTTACTATTAAATCTGGCAATCATTATTCACCAGAGTCAGAAAGGAAACCAGTATTTGATCTCCACTGTGCCTAACTCGACAATTATAATAATATTATAAATATCATCCCACCCATAACTTGATCGGACACGATGGCCACTTCATAATTCATTTGTTTTTCGAACTCATGAATTTTTTATTCTCTAAACACTCGGTATTTTATGGATGGAAGGGATGTGGTTGGAGATAAACTGTTTGGTGACCTTTATCAATGTGGAGTTTGTTTAAAAACAAGTGATATCAGCTGGATATTCGAACTCAAATCACAACAATCTTCTGTAGAATTCGGAATTTTTGTTTTAAGGCTCTTTAAGTGGCCTTTTATCGATTGAGAGTTAACCCATAGGTTAGCTGTCTCTGGGTCAACTTTACTTCTGCCAAACACAATTGATAAACAGGCCCTAAAACGGACGTTTTGGTGCGCATTCATGAAGGTGCATTCAAAAAGGTGTAACAAAGTTTCAGAAATTGAAATTTTTCTTCGCCAGTATTACCGGCTTTTTCCTTTATTTCATTAATCAACTACCATCATGTCTATAGTTTTTCACTCACTGGTCGCCGAATAGAGATTTTAGCTACAGAAACTACTTTGAGTGGGATTTTCAGGCGGAAAGAGAAACACGGGATACCTGAATTAAATTCTGAAATCGAGCAGGAGCACTCTGCCACCATCATTCTTCCGCATCAGATTTTCGCCGTTTCAACTTTTGAAATTATTTCAAGAGTGTACCGCGTATAGAGTGTAATATCCCTGAAATTGGTTCTCGCCACAGTTATTGCTAGCCGATAAGGACTGTGGGACTTCTATCACATAAATCCAGAAGGTGGCGTCCGAGTGTTTGGAAAATATAGTTTTCCGACCTCCGATAAAGTCACCGAAAAATACCATAGCCCATTACGAACGTGTATACATCAGAATTGCATAAGTTGGTTTCGTTTTCATGTGACGAAATGTCGCGACTGTGGTGCCATGACACACAAGAGTCGAGACATTGAATATTATACCATGAAATCTTCAAAGTCACATAAGCGCGGCATACAGCCGTGTGTCGCGAAATCAAAATAAACCGTACATTTTCAAAATTATAATCAGAAAAAATGTCCTACAGCGTAATTTTTCTGTGGCTCCTTAAAATGTTATTATGTATACTACTGATTACTGATTACTGAAGTACAGGCGCTACGAGTTTCGGGCTGTTGGCCCCGACACCGCAGCCTCTAGTTGGGCTTATTGTATCTTCTCTGTGCCTGTCTCTCAGTCGAAGAGCTCCATTGCCCGAATAAGGTTTATGACTCGTTCTACTGTTTCCCTGTCCGTCCTTCGAGGAGTGGTTGTGAATTCCCCATTATCTCTTCTCCAGTACGCCAGCGCTTCACATTCGAATACAATGTGGGAGGCTGTTTCCTCCTCCTCGTTGCACAGCCTACATATGGGTTCCTCGTTGAAAAGACCCATGATATGCATGTGTTTCCTTAGAGTGCAGTGTCCAGTTAATATACCTGTTACTTTCCTAAGCTGATTCCTGCTGAGTTGCAGTAGGCTTCCAGAAAATGATGATTCGATCTCGTCTGCCATCATTAATTTGCTGTGTTTCAGACCTGGTGATTGGCACCATCTAGCTTTCTGTTGCTTTTTGGACCAACAGTTCAGCCAACCTCTCACAGAGGATTTTGTAATACCAATAGCAGGTTCTGGACCCAGAAGTGGAGTGTTTGCAGCTTTCCGTGCTAGTAGATCCGCCCGCTCGTTCCCAGCTATCCCTGAGTGTCCTGGTATCCATCCAAGAGTAACATCGTTAGATACTCCCAGTGTGACAAGGTTTTGCTGACAGTCCATGACTTGTTTGGATTTGGTTTCCCGACATGTATACTAACTCAGATAGGTAATATTTTGTTTTCTGATTTAAGCTTGAGCGAATTTTGTTTTGATTAATGGGGTTTTTGATAATTCATATTTCAAGGGAGCAGAACTTTGATCAATTCTTAATTGCTTTCAGTTCCTTTTTTTGCAATCTGGCTAACCATACTATACAGGGTGAAAATAAATATGTGCAAAAAAAATCAGGGGTGATTCTTGGGTCAATTTTGTCAAAACTTTATATTAATGTATGTCCTAACTTTAGAGATACAAGGTGTCAAAGTTTAAAAAAAAAACGATTTTTCGTTAATTACTTAGAAACCTTTTAGCTAAATTTGACATAATTTAGCAAGCTTATTTGTCGAGATAAAGGTCATTCTTTTGTGATAAAAATAAAAAAAATAAAATTATTCAATCCAGTGGCGTCCCAGAGGGTCATCCATTTGATATTTATAGGTAAAATTATGGTACGCCACTGCTTTTTTGATGATTTTATAATTTTTTCAGATGAAGCAATTGAAGAAGCTGCTTTTTTTATTAAATTTCAAAACCGTTTCCCTGCAGGTACCCGGACAAAATAATCTTTCGCCACTGCTTTTTTGAAAAATCCATAATTTTTTTTGGTCAAGCAATTAAAAATACTAATTTTTTGTATTCTCAGTTTTTTCTACAGCTTCTACTACTAGGTTCGTTTTCAAGATAAAAATTAGAAACCGTTTCTCTACTCTAACAAGGTCCACAGGCAACGTGTTAAGGTACTTACAAGGAAACGGTTTTCAATTTTTATTTTGAGTACGGAGCTAGATAGATAAAAAAGCAAAAAGACAACAACAACATTTTTGATTGCATCATCAAAAAAATTTATGAAATCTTCAAGAAAGCAGAAGCGTACCATAGATTTACCTATAAATATCAACTAAATGACCCTCTCAAACGCCACTGGAATAAATTATTTTATTTTAATTACACAAAAGAAAGTTAGGACTTTGAGGACATAATACGTTCATATAAAGTTTTTTTCTTGAAATTAATCCAAGAATCACCCCCTGAATTTTTTCGCACTTGATTACTTACAACCTGTTAATGTATATTAAGGATTACACTGTTTTACACCGTTTCTTTCCTGTTGCAAAAATAATTATTATAATTATTATCGTGATATTTCATTCTAGTTCCAAGCCCCATACCTCGTGAAAATTAACAGTAGTGCCGTATTGTCGTATTCGCGTGTGAAAATGAGGACTGAGGTTAGAATATTGGTTTCCCTTCCGAAATAATACAATAAACGTATTATCCTGGCTCATCATCATATTATCCTGGCTCATACAAATTATCTGCAGAAAAGTTTTTCTGCAAGCTTTGGCACACCTGCGGCTACCGCGATAACTTCACACAAAGCCATTTATAACTTAAAAATCGTGAAATCAAATAATACATACATGAAAACAACCATTAAACAATGTAAAAAAACCCTCGCAGAAAAAATCAAGTGATAGCCCATTTTGAGAATTCTTTGACCCTTTATCACATCCTCTGACTCTGAAACATCTAACTAAAATATTTTGAAATAAATGAAAAGTAACACCAGAGGCTTCAACCTCGGCAATAAGAATTAGGGTCGAAAATCCTTAAAAATGAGGTATGACTCGACTCCGTTTTCCATTTTGGAGGTGAATCTCAGTAACGCTCAAGGTTGAAATAGGCCTAAGGTGTTTCCTCCTCATGACAAAAATCGACAGGTCCCAGCGTTATTTGGGATGGATTCTTTTAGCTGAGACACCATTTTTTTTGCAGTGCTATTAACCTAACATGTCCTCAACAAATTTACAGTCAAATTTAAAAGCAAAAATAATGTACAGGGTCGGACTTATAAAAAAAGATATATAACAGAGCATTTGACCTCGTTGCTCGTATGCTTTTTCGGTAGATAAACTATCCAGAGCACTTTAGTAATTTTTAAACCTAGAGTAAAATATTATGAATGTGGCCACCATTATTGTTTACCACTTCTTGAAGTCGTCTCGCCATAAATTGATAGCCCCATTTATTGCACCCTGTTCAAAAATGTTCCAAACAAACGGCATTTTTTCTTTGGAGCTGCTAGATTGATTCAAATTGTTGTCCGTCATACAAATTTTATTCGAAAATTTCCCAAACTGAATAATCAACCGGATCTAATTCTGGCATGTTAGATGGTCACATTTCTGGCTCAATAAAATCTGGGCAATTTTCACTCAAGAACATCCTTGTACTGTGGGAAGTGTGCGAGGGAGCACCATCCTGTTGGAAAGTGTAACTATGGTGTAATCGTGACAAACTTCTTCAATTTCTGGTAATAGGTGTTGCAAGATTTGTTCTTGATACGTTTCTGAATTGAGTTTTACCCCAGCATCAACAAAAATCAGGCGAAATTTTCCCAACATTGATACTGCAACAGAGAGCATTACACTTTTTGGGAAATGATTTTTTTCAATCTAAAGATGCTCTGAAGGAATTTCTCTCTCAAATTGTACGTCAGAATATACTCTTGGGTATTTTTAGGTGGTCGTGAATAAAACAATTTTTCATCTAGAAATCATTTTTCTAATGTCTTCGCGAGAACGGAAACTTCGAAGTAGCAAATTACATCTTTCCAATCGTTTTTTTCTTAAATTGCCCGTTGATGCAAAGTTGATGATGACTGCTCATAGTCGAAACGTCGGATCATAAATTTGATGACGCCATTTTGTAGAGAAGAAAAAGTGGCAACGAAGATGTGACATTTATTTTTAAATATCTCTTCAAATACACATAAAATAAAAGCGATTTCACAAAATTTCGGTTTTTTCCGGATATTTCCGAAAGTATTCGGAATCTCTTGGATTTCAAAATGGCATTTTAATGAGCACCAAAATTCGCAACTTTCCCCCCATTTAAACTCAGCGAGTCAGGGAAAAAATTCTCTACGTTTTCTTTAGGTAAAGTCCTATGAACATGGGTCCGGGAATGTTTCCTCACCAAGGTACGATTTTTTAATTTTATTCAAAGTGTCCAGAAGAAAAAGAGTGTGTCTAGGAAAAAAATAAGTTCAAGTTTCAAAGAAGCATTCACGGACCCATATGTTCATAGGACATTCTTGACTCGAATTTACCCAAAGTACACGTAGTGAAATTTTGTCCCTTACCTCGCGGAACACCCTCTATTTTCTCTTTAAAACCACATTACCTTCACTGAACAACGCTCCTGATGTGCGACTCCCAATTTGCATCCACATAATGAGACTGCAAGAGAATCTTTCACGCCCGTACAACATTTCTGTCGTCGGCAGAATTTATGAGCGTCGTTAAAATTGGATGCATATTCAAAAACGCGACGTTTTTTTGCATTAACTCGTACAATAACGACCGTCTATGGTATCCCTATATGCACATTTTTCCATAAAACTGTTGTGGGCACGATTCTCACTTTATAGATCCACTTTCAAAAATTGAATGATGTATTATACTCAATTACACTGAAAAGATCATTGAACCGACAAAAAAAAAATCTTTTGAAGCCCTATCAAACTAAAATAATCTAACTGATCATTCCTCAGACCCAAATATACAACAGGACAGGAAAAAATACTCTTCGCTCTTCAAGTCAACATAGAATAGAGAGGTCGGGGCATTGGAACACCTTAATTTCTTGGAAAGTGTCCTTATAATGCAAACTTATTTTACATTTTTGACCGTACCATATTGATGTGCAAGAGTGTATTGTTGAATTTAGATTAGTAACTAGCATTCCTGGTTCCAAAAAGCAAGTCGTTGATTTTTAGAGGCTTCTCAACGTCATGAATTTCATTATGGATCTTTGATAGCCACGGTGGAGCTCTTCAACTGCCCCTAATAACTCAATTTCCTCCAGATTCAATCTGCATAATTTAGACTGTCATCTCAAAAATGTGGACACACTTTGTTCTGTTTTAACTTTTTGGATATGTTCCTCACACTATTTCTCTTCCACAAAGTCTGCCTATATAAGAACATTCCATCACATTAGGTTAAGATACCTTCTCAAACAGACATAAAAACAAACCCAACGTTCCTAGACTGTCTATGATAAAACTGTTCTTGACTCTGTGAACTCACAAAGACATAAATCAAGCCACGGCATAGAATCCTGCCAAAAAAAACATTAGCTGAATGAACCTCTATTGAAAAGAATCCCGTCCATCTAGTGAAAACAATTCCCAACAAAAAAAATCTAAAGAAAACAGAGGTAACGCATCTGATGGAGCAGTAGAGTAGATATGGTCTGGAGATGTTCTGTCTTTAGAAGGCGCTATGTTTTTTTTTTGAAAATAGCTATTGAGTTATGTATACCATTTAGTATTGGGGGAGTGAAGTCATTTGATCAATATCATGAATACAAAAGTCATAAAGATTGTCATAAACCACTGTTACAACTTCCTTCATAGTTCATTTATTTTATAACAATCCCCCACAATGGAATATCATTTGCATAATAATTGTTCCCAAAGTTCTGAAATGCTGGATTTTGATTTATACACAAGTCTTCACATAAGAGACATTTAAGCTGAGGATTTCACCACGAGATGAACTGTATGCAAGCAATAGAAATTACAGATGAATATGAGATTTTGTATTCGAAAACGTACAATCAACTTCATATTCAGCACACAAAGTCCTTGAGTGGTCTAAATTATGTTGAAAAGATAGGAAAGGAAGTTTATTGATATCTGAACATACATCGTTGACGTGAATGTGAACATTCATAAAACTTTTCATGCTCCAATAAAACTTTAACGTTCTGTATTATTACCTGATACAATTTTCAGTAGTGCTTCTACATTGCCATTCAATTCACTGTTTTATGACAGACATTTTAGTTTGCAGAAAATTGTCAACACTTACCTCATATATGGGAAGACATATGGAATCAATGAACCCCACTTGCATCAACGGAAGTTGGTCTTCTTTCTCCCTGTTCATTATATCCTGAAATTTTTGGTCAGTAACCCAATTATAAGCTTATTAAAAACTCACGATAGGAGTAATATTCAATTTCTCCCGTTCAATATCGCCTTGCTCAAAGAATTCTGACGAAACCAGCTCAGCCACTCTTTTTTCAATATCCCATGGTTTAGTGATCGCGGCCAAATCACATACTGTCATGAGCATTGCCCTTAGTAGTTCTCTATGTTCTTCTATGGCCCAACAAGGACCTTCGCGGATTACATTGAAGAAAGCACCTCTTTTTCTATAAAATCAAATAACTAAATTTGTTCAAGTTAATTGATAGCTTACCTAAAATACACAGCCAAATCAGTTGATAAGATAGCCTCTTCGAGAACTTTTATAACTCTGGAATATTCTTCAGGAGAGATATTGGACAAAAGTTCGTTTCCTGGAGAATTCAAGATCATAATGCACTGGTCAAAGTGATGGTGCTCCATGGTTGACGTGGAGTAGAGTTGCGCCAATGGGGATGAGGCTCTATATGAATAATTGGGTAGAATACTTTGCAATAATAACGAAATAACTTACTTGATTTGGAAGGAGTTGTTGGTACCTCTGTGGTCCAAATCATGGCTGAGACAGCCAATCAAAAGGGCGAGACATTCGATTTCTCCAAAAATGTTCCACCACTGAGTTGCCTGGAAAGTGAAAGTTGATAAGCCTGTAACACTTAGGCCTAATTTCACAATATATGGTCACCAAAAAGTCCTGGTTAGTTGCTGCGGTTTCTATTGTTTGCATAGTGATTTTTCAATTGAAACTATGGATACTGACCAAGACTTTTTGGTGACCAGATATTGTGAAAATGGGCCTTATAATAATTACTCACCGTCAAAATAGCAAACATCATTTGAGCCACATTGAAAGCATGCCTCCAGTTGTGATACGTTACATTTCTGTAGTTCTTTCTCACAGAGCACAGCCATCGACACAGAACTTCGTAATCCATGTGGAATCTTTCGACTAGATCTAGATCAAGGAACATCCGTATGCAAGCCTGTGTATGAAAAATCAGCATTGTGGATGGAGGCAATGGAAACTTACTGTAAGCGTTTCGTCATCAGATAAGTTAATATCATCAAACGCAAAGTCGTGCAGTCTGAAGTTGGCTGCTGAAGGTACCCGTAATTTCTGCAGATAAATTCGTAGATTTTGGCTGATTTTCAGCAAAAAAACACATACCCGTAATCTTCGTGCATCGTCCGTACTGGAGGTAGCATGATAAGATAAAACTTCCAAAGTGACATTTTGCTTGGCAATCGCCACCATGGCCTTTTCATACATGTGCGTATTATGTATGCCCATTCCGCAGAAAATGGCAAAAGCCTCTACAAAGTTTTCATCGTTTTTGGTGAAAGGGAGATCGTTGAATTTGTTGATGAGTTGAATGACTCCAATTATGTTGCCGGAAGAGTTTTTGATTGCCATGCATAAGATGGTTTTATGCTTGAAGCCGGTACTTTCGTCGACACTGGGGTCGAAGCGACAATCATCGTCGGCTTGTGCTATGTTCACAGTCTGCTTAATAAATTGCGATCAATTCAAGTTTAAAATTAAAAACGTGTACGCACCTCTCCAGTAGTAGCCACATATCCAGTTATACCAATATTAATCGGAAAACGACTCTCGAAAGGACTAAAACAAAACATTAATATTGATTCTAGCAATATGAACTACAAACCTTGTCCGAGACTCTCCATCTTCACTATTCAGGTCGCTAGCCTCAAAGTCAAACACTCTGGAGAAGCTTATCTTTGAACCATGGTGAACAAGGAGAATCTAGAGAAAAACAATATATAAATACATATTAATCTAAAACATTAATACACTCCTAGATGGCAACCCTCCAGTCTGTCACTGAAACCCTCGCAATTTCCCAATTTGCTTTACAGAACAAAGTTCGGGTCCCCAATAGGAAACTAATTTCGTCATTCATTCGATAAACATCCTCAACGTTTTGCCACAGACAGAAGAACTAATTTCGTGTGTATAATTACTTTGACAAAGTATCTTTGAAGTTTTTGCGTGTGCATGCTCAAAATGAATATTGAAAAGAAAAGCGAAAATTTAAAAGACGGTATATTTGATTGGAAGAAGATTCTAATCATCATCTTGGCAATTATAAATTGTGTCTATTGTAATTTTTAATGAAATTGAAACTAATTTGGAATCTTCACTGATCACCGAATTCATTGAACTGTCTGGAGATTCGGCGCGAAAAAATTAAATCAGTTTTTTCAATTTATAATTAATTTTTGTCTTCTTCAGACTCGTGACATTTTTTGGACTCTTTCAAAGTCGGATTTTTTTTCAGTCTCTTGTAGGCTGGTCCTTTAGAGCGCAACTTTTATAAAATGTTCCCGAGACCTTTTTCGCAAAATTTATTTAATTTTTTCATTTCATACTGTACTATAATCGAATGTTAATCATCAACCAGTCTGGTAAACGACACATTACATCATCAGAGCCGTTAAGATTGGATAAGAAGAATATATTATAATTTTAACTAACTTTAGGTTGTAGCATGGTTTGGCAGACGCCATCTCATGGTTATGATTAATAACTTTACAAACAATGTTGGTAACCTAAGTATATTCAGGGTGATTCAGGGTAAGCGGTCTGTTACAAGTATTTCAAGAACGGCTGTTCCAAATCTTTTGAATTTTGGCATGAGTCGACATGCAAGGGTAATGAAACTTTCAGCTGACAAAAAAAAACGTTCAAATATTAGCAGATGGAATAAAGTGAAACTCAATTTTTCAAATGGGAGTACCCTGTAGTTTATATTTGCAATGAACTCAGCATTTAATTTTGATTGAAAGATGTTGACATTGTCCTACACCTATCTTCAATCGTTTTTGAGATATTGAGAATTTCGTATCAGACGTGCTTTCATCTAATTAAATCGTTGGATTTCGAATTTCAATCCGTCTTTTGAAAATAATCCAGAAAAAAAACTTTTTCAAAATCATATACTTCGGCCATAATGTTTCGTGTCGAATAACGTGAATAACCCTGAATAGTTTTTAGTTATTTTGTATCTTGAAAGGAATTTCTTTTTTTCCACATATCCAACAGTATTTTTTTCTTCTTGAGTGAACTTTTTCTGATTTTTGTATGTACCTTATCAATTTATATATTGTCTGGAAAATTATTATATGGTTCTATTTTTACTGAAATTTTCCACTTTCTATATTCATTTGGCTTTGTAGAAATTATACTCTTCTTGAATTATTCTGTTTTTAAATTCCATAATTTTCTTTATTATTTGCATTTTTTTATTCCTCTTTATCATGATGTTTCAAACCTAAACTGATTTCTGTTTCTGCTTTTTCATCACTAATTTAATTTGTTGACTGGTTGAGAATACTTGATTTAATTGATGAGCGCCTTTTTCAACAAAGTTCAAGAATTATTTTCACAAGGTTTCCACATCCGTTCATTCATGGTTTACATCGGATTTCATTCGGGGTAAAATTTTTGTGTTTTTTTTTTACTTTTAGATTTTTTCTTACATTGGCTATACAGTGTGTTTCCTAACCTCTGTGACAAAATGAAAGGGGTGATTCTTCGCTTGATTTAAAGACGAAAATGTGGTATAACTTTTTTTCGAATTTCGCTTTGTTTCCAAAATACAGGGTGTTTATTTTTTTTTTTGATTAGTTTTTTATTTTTAATTAATTTATCTTTTACTCGATTTTGTTGAAGTTTGGTAACGGTATTTAAAGTGATAACGGGCTCATTTTGCCATGAACAAATAAAAATTATCGAATACAGTGGCGTCCCGAGCGGCACTTCAACCAATATGATTGGGAAAAAAATGTACGCCACTGACTTTTTGTGTCATTTTCATTTTTTTGTCAGGTTATTCAACTAAAAACGCAACTTTTTGATCTCTTGAATTTTTATCGTATCTTGCCTAATTTTTGAGATAAAAAATTAAATCTAGTTGAGTGAGTTTTGACGCAAAAAGTAATTTTATCGCTGATGTTGAATTTTCTAACAAATACAGCAATCAATTATAAGCATTTTAATGGAGAATTCAAAAACACTAAATAAATAAAAAAAAATATATATAAAAATAAATAATAATAATAAAAAAAATTAAACACCCTGTATTTTGGAAACAAAGCGAAATTCGAAAAAAAGTTATACCACATTTTCGTCTTTGAATTAAGCGAAGAATCACCCCTTTCATTTTGTCACAGAGAATTTTTCAACTTGCATCATTTTTCACTACTTCTTTTACCAATTCGAGTTTTGAATGTTTTTTTTTACTTTATAAGAAGTGATATTTTACGCTTTTTTTCATTCAAATTTTTAGACTATATTTTTCCGTAAGCTAGACTATTCGGTTTTTTTAATTTGTAGTTTTTTCTAATATCTAATTAAAGTGAAAAAGATCACTCTGATCAAACATTTTGTATGCAGAAGATACACCGCATAGGACTCGGCTTAAATTCTGCGTACCTACCCTTTTATAACTCAAAATTACTTTTGTTTTTTGAACAGAACGAGAAAATTATTTATTCGATATTGTACTAAGAAAAAAATCAATGATTCATGGGTTAAACACATGATATCATGGGGTAAACATATGTTTTTATGCCATCGTTAATCATATTGACCAAGATTTCAATCAACTTTTAATCTCTATAATAAATGATACTGTCCTTGATAGGCTATTTTTCAAAATTGTTTTGTTTGTGAACAGTTAAAAACGCTGAACGTTTATGTTTGACAAAAACATATTTTCATAGGAATTCATCTGACCTATTTGGTCAGATGAATTCTTATGTTCATCTGACCAAATTAAAATCCCCTATGAGAGTATCATAATAAAGTGTTGGGTGATTCCTATTTTAATTAAAATTCTCAAAGGGCGGTTTTTGGAAGGTCGACTACATTTTCGCTCTAATTCATCAAACCACTGAGGCGGGTGTAAACGTAATTCTCTGGAGGTCTCCACGAGAAAAGGGCCGACTTGACAGACAATTTATTTCACTGGGCTTGGATTAATCATGAATGATGCTTATCGTAAATTTATACATAAACTCATTTTATTACTGGTGATGGAAAGAAAAAAAGTACGGAGTCCGGAAATTCAGCTTAGTTTAAAATTTGAGAAGCTCTAGGAAAGAGGTTTAACTAATTGGATTTGCAGGGTCACAACCATCCAAGATTTAGAGATGAATTCTTATGATCATTGAAACTTCGCCTGCATGATTTTGAAATTGGCACATAGGTATAATGGACGATCTTGATCAGCTTTAATCCAAAATAAACCAATCCTATCAGAATTTCCGAACAAATTGACTAATGCGGCTTTAGACCGCCCATCACTCTCCCAAATTTACGGCATTTTCCGTGAGCCCATCAATTCGCTAAACTTTGACAATCCAGCTTATGGAGTGCTGATAGTTTCAGGAAATTTGGCAATATTGTTCATGGCGGTAACAAAGAGTGAAATTGGGATAGCTTTAAAATTATGCTCATAAAAGTTACAGGAGAATTTTATGTTTCATAACTTTTCCGAGCTGAAGTTGTTGACAGAACTGAAAACAAAATATTACTTTTCCCGGTGCTGCAGAGTGTAACTGCAGATTTGAGGAAAACTTTGTTGACAAGATTCAAGTGAATGCAGAAAAAACAGTAATCTGGATCATTGCGTTACGTTGCGGTATTGTAGTAGCATATTTTTGTATGACAAGGTACAGGGAATATCAAACACATTTTCCACAAAATAACGGAGTTTCTTATGGTTACAGGATCCACGCTGCTGCATTAAAGTTTTGAAGTCAGCACGAACTAGGACAACAATAATAGTTTATTAGAACAGCAGAATCTTCTTAATATTCTGATTCCAGATAAGAATAACAAGAATGTGCCAGCAAGCCATTCAAAGTTGTTTCGAATGGTTTAAAACAACCTTTCGCAGCATTCATGAGAATGTAACATTTAAATAAGTGACGTGAAAGTAAGGTTTTCTTTGCTGTTTTTCTTTGTCTCAATGTGGCCACCATAGGAAAATTATTGAAACAAATATGTTGTGATTCTATTATTCAAAAATATATACCTCTCAGCATTTTTTTTCAAGTACCCTCCTCTATAAATTTTCCGAAGATTTATAGAGGAAAACAAGTAGTGAACAAAGAACTTATCTAGCTATAAATTCCATTAAACCATTAAGAGTAGGGACATCACAATTCAACAACCGAATGAATGATGTATTGGGCTTATAATCCTAGAATATTGTCGATAGTATCTCTCCCAGCCACATAAATAAGAAACAATGCAATAGGAGAGAAACAATGATAAATTATTGACAAAAAATTGGCAAGCCATTGTATTATTCGAACGTTTCTATGCCCCATCTCATCAGGAACTGTGCCAAGTTTTCGAACTAAAAAAATTATGGGACGACATCTCACCTGTACTCTCTGACACTGAATCAAACTTTGCGTATGAGTCAGTATCCTAAACACAACATGCTCGATAGTGCTCTGCTCTTCAAAAATCATCCGAGCCAAGTCCAACAGCACCTGGTTTCTCTTGATTTCCAACTGTGACTTTTCATATAAATGTGCATTTCTTAAACCAATACCACAAAACTGTAGGTAACTGGAAAAAATCTCTTCGTCTTGTTTGGTGAATGGCTGGTCGCCCATCTTGTTGATTACCTGAAACATGAATTTTTGCACTGAATCAGAGGCGCCTTGGTCCAAGTCCAAGTATAAAGAGTTGATTTGTTTTAGCTACAACCCAAACTCGGTTAGTGGGTCGTCAAGGTGTCTGGCTTTCCAGGAGCAGTGCCAAAAACTTACTTGTGCAACTCCAATGACGTCGCTATTTGTATCTTTGATTGGCATACACAGCAGCGTTTTGGTTCGGTAGCCAGTCAATGTGTCGATATCGTGGTTAAATCTGTCGTCCTGAAATAGATATTCTGGGTTAATTGAGTCATTATGAGTAAAGATTGTGTAAGCTTTGTGAGGAAATAATTTTGAATTATGGCCAAATCAGAAAAAGATTTTGAAATAATTACCAGTTTTTTACAACTACAGTATGTACATCCCTCATTACAGATCTTTAACTTTATCGAAAGAACATTAAATCATGTATTTTTATTTCTCCTCAATCTTGTCGTATGTCATGGTTCATTCACATTTCTTATTTTGTGTTGCCCATCTGTTTTGAGATTTGTTACCAGACTATCGTTGGATTTCGTCGATTATATCAAAGCTGACGTTTATTTAATTCTCTCATTTGGCATTCTTTCCAACATTGGCCGACAGAAGTCTATTTTGAGAGAAAACAGTCATAGTCGGAGGTTTTTATGGAAGTCTCGTGTTTTTTTTTCTTTGATTATTTTATTCTAGAGAGACTACAAGAGCAACTGTCGAAGTCCAAGGTTGTGATTAAATAATTCATGAGACCGTTGTCAATTACTATTTTTTTTTTACTAAAGGTTTATTCATTTTTCAAAAATTTTTATTTCATGAGAAAAAGCACAAGAAAAAAGTTTCGTTTTGATAACTTAGTTTTCTTCTCAAGTTATGAATTCTTTGTCATGGGACATAGGACACATGACTCGAGAATAAAATACCAATACATGACTAGAAGTAATAGGAGCGCTGTTTTCGGCATCGATACTTTTGACATCAATATTTGGCGATAAAGGACTTGCGGTATCGATGTTCTGGGGATTCGAGGATTCTGGTGTCGATGTTTTGCGGATCTGAGTATCAAGACTTATAGTTTAAGAGATGTTTGGGGATTGAAGACTAGTATTATAGCTGTTTTGGGGATTTGTTTTGGTGTGGATGTTTTGAGGAACAGACACTCTAAGTATCGATGTCTTAGGTATACTCGATAGTTCTGGTATGGTATCGATTTTTGGAGATCAAAAGCTCTTGATGTCGATATTTTGGGGATCCGAAACTTTTGTAATCGATCTTGACAGAGGGCAGAATGACAATTTTCATTACTTTTCTTACAAATCTAGACTTGTTGGTCTACATGCGTTTTAATATCAATGTTTTGGTGATCGGACACTTGAATTGATGATCGTTGTTTTGAGAATCGAGAAATCTGGTCTGGTATCGATGTTTTGAGGATCTGAGGTTCTATCTATCAATGTTTTGGAAATTTGGGACTTCTGGTATCAAGGTTTGAACATAAGAGAAACGTGATATCGATGTTTTGAAGATACAAGATTTTTGATATCAACGTTCTGAGTCTCAGAAACTCCAAGTATAGGTTTATTGGTGATTTTTTGGCATCGATGTTTGATCCGAGACTAGGTATCCATCTTGTATAGAAGCAGATGGCAAAGTTAACCAACACCTACCTTAGCTTATGCTTTTTTTTTTTTTAAACCAAATAGTCTGGTTTTCGAGATACAGGTTTGGAAAAAAATCGGATTTATTATTAATATCTCAAATATCATTTTGCCGATTATTTTGAATTTTGGCAGAGTTTTTGTTTTGCAACAAGACGCAAAACTAGTAGTAACTATAGATAGTGATAATGAACTCCTGATTCCAGTGGCGTCCCGAGGGACAGTTTCACGAATATTATTGACAACAAAATCTGCGTCACTGACCTTTTTTATATTTTATTTGATTGAAACAGCTAAAAACACAACTTTTGCGACATTTTAAATTTGTTTTTTATTTTTCGTATCATTCTTCGTTTTTGAGGAAAAAAATTTGAACCACTATTAGAACTGGGAAAATAGTTAAAATACAATCAAGGTTATATTTTTTTCCTCGAGAACGTAGAAAGATACGGAAAAATATCTAAAGACGAAAGAGTTGTCCAAAAAAAGTCAGTAGCGCTCTTTTTATGTAATGATAAATCCGATGTTAAAATCAGATTATTCAGGGATCATGCTTACAAGCCTTTTCTAGTTGAATTTGCTTCAGGAATCAGCCTTTGGAATAGCGGCTTATCATAAAGTAGTACCCTGTATATTCTCAGTATATGAGAACGAGAACAATAAAAGCTGCCATATTCCAAGGTTGTGATAAAATAATTAATGAAGCTCCTTGTCAAATACCATTTTTGTTTTGTTTTTGTGACAATCTGTGTCATACTCAGAAGAACATTTTTCTGATATACTCATCCACGAAAACCTTCTCATTGGCAAATATTTTTCTGAATTCGCACTCATCAATTCATTTTTAGGTTCCACCGACTCGTTTTCGTAACGTTTGAGTTTATTTTATAGGTTTTGTCAGCTTCTCGTTCTATCTTAGGTAACTGGTACATAAGCACTGTTTTGATTGATTTTTCAAGTATACAGTCACCAATTGAATAAATCTTTAATTTCTAGATAATTGATTTTTCATTTGTATTTGCTTGAAGCTAAGTTCCTTTTGTGAGATTTTGATAGGGTGAGGCGCAAGATACCAAAAAAAGAAGCCTCTGGTCAAGTTATGAATAAAATTCTTCGCTTATCACCACTTTTTTTCTTAATATTTGTTTATTTGATTTCTTTATAATTTATTTTCAAGCAAAAGCGCATAAACAGCTTTCATGACTTAACTTTCTTGACAAAGATAGGGATTTTTGAACTTTCATAATTTTTTTTTGTTATTTCTTGAGAAAAGGTCAAGAAAGTTTCAAGATTTTTAAGGCTTCTCTTTCTTGTGAACGAGATGATTTTTCAAAATGTTTGATTTTATTATTTCTTTATATTAGATGATCGTTTCTTGAGATTTAAGTCAAGCTGCCTGGGTTTGAGATTTTGATGGCTTTTTTTTATTGGAAAAGTTAAGAATGTTCTACTTATTTTCACTCTTACTAATTACTTTTTAGTACGGCGTCTTTGTTATTTCAACTTTATTATTTCTTAGAAAAGAGTACAAGAAGATCTGACAAGATCTGATGTTCTAATGACTTCTCTTGTATGTCAAAGTTATGAATTCTTTGCATATTACCTTTTTTTTGTAGTGATCTATTTTATTGTATTTTATGGATGTCCATTGTTATGAACAAACTTCAAAAATGGGTTATGAATATCTATTTTCGAAAATTCATCCTTATTGTTTGGCTACTTATTTGCATCTATGTCTAGGGTTTTGTTTTTCCCTATAATTTGCCACTCCCTTACAGCCGTTATTTTGGGAGTTATAAAAAAATCAAAACTTTAACAATTGTTCAAATTTTTACTCCTAATATTTTAATATAAAACGAAAGATTTTTTTCTTATGATTTTAAAAATTATAGAAGTTGATATTTGGTTCAGCCGCTTTCACGTTATTTCTGTTCAAAGTTTCATGTTCCACCACAAAAACTATCTCAATAAATCATGGTTGTTATGGAAAAGGTATGGTGGCTTAGTAATTTTTATGGTAAAATATGAAACTTTAAAAAGTTTTAAAAAAAGTAATAATTCCCAAAATAGTGTCGACTTTTATGTAATGAATACTAATTAAAAGAAAAAGGGTTATAATAAACTGAACAGTATTCAATTCATTATGTACAGTACAATATCACAAGCAGTCAGTATAATATTGTAAAAGACCCAGTATTTCTGTTAAAAATGATAAGTAAAAATGGAATTTTTGAGCAGTAAAAGTACTATTTGGCCTGTATTTCTATGTTCACTATTGTGATTCTAATGGTCAGTAAAAATGTATGAAATGTCAGTATGACCTAGCTGGTGATAATTCCACAAATGTACAGTAAGAAATAATAAATGGCCAGTATGCAATAGTCAGTAATAATTTTAACTAACTCAAACTAACCCAAACTTGATACACAAAATACCAATACAGAACACGTCAATTATGATATATGATAATAATTGTAATGTTAACCTGGTGCTGACCAACGAGGCGCTGCATATTTTTTATCAATTTCGATCACCAACACAAACTAACCCAAATTTGATCCACATAAAACCAATACACAACACGTCAATTATAATATACAATAATAATTGTAATGTTAACCTAGTGCTAACCAACGAGCCGCTGCATATTTTTCATCAATTTCTATTACCAACACAAACTAACCCTAACTAACCCAAAATAAATCCGCCTCTCAAAAGAACCTATCTGACTACTTCATCATGACATAAAGGCAGAGTGTTTTCTCTTTACTAAGTTGTGTTTCGTTCCGTTGTAAAATTTTTTGTATTTATACGAAATAAAATATAATTTGACCAACCATTCATTATTTTACTGTCGCTTTATTAATTTTATGGACTGTCCATTATTTTCACCAAGCATTTACTAATTTATCTGATCGTTTTTTTATGATACTGACTCTTGATTATTTATATCTACCATTTATTATTTTTACTGACCACTTCTTTATGTTACTGACCCTCCATTATTTTTACTGACCATTTCTTTATATTACTAACCGTTAATTAATTCAACCGACCATTTATTATTATACTGACCATTTATTATTTTTACTGACCACTTCTTTATGTTACTGACCCTTCATTATTTCAACCGACCATTTATTATCATACCGACCAAAGGAAATAAAATATTGGCAAAGAGTACTATCCATAAAATTGAAATACTGACCATTTAATTTGTTGCCTAAGAAAAAACCCTGTACATATTTTTTATATAGCAATTATAACTACGATTTTCCTTTGATCAAAAATTTATTTTGGTAATACAGGGTGTCCAGAAATTAGTGGTCATCAATGATACGATATACAAAACAGATCAAAATAATTATGTACCGTGAAGGTTACCTTGGCCCTGGAGGGTAACCTTGTCACCTACGTTTTTTTCTATTTTTTTTTTTTATTTTCGAAAGTTTTCTAAAATGTCTCTATGATTCAGGTTTATAACAAAGAGAGTCTTGTGAAAAAAATTAAAAGCTTTAACTATGTGTGATCCTTTCGAAAAAAAAAAGATATTTTAAAGAAAAATCGAAAATCGTCCCAAGGTAAGAACCTGAGAAACATTTGAGCATATCGAAAAAAAAAATTGGAAAAATCTTTGCAAGGAATGGGGAACAGTGGAAAAAAAGTATTTTCAGTTTTTTCTGAACCAACCTGTACTAAATAAGTTTTTGAGGATATTTTTTTTTGCACTATGTACATATGTATAAAGGGTTAGGAAGAATAAGCAGAACGGTCGATTATTCCACAAGATACACGAGCTGGAAAAAGATGTCTTATAAAAAAGTTTCGAGGCTTTTGAGAATCCACTTATCTGTAGTAAATTGAAACATACAGGGTCGGGCATAAGGTTATGACAGATCAAAGTTGCATTTTTTCAAATAAAACACTGTATATTAATGGATATTTCAATTCTTCCTTCAATTTTGAGCAAAAAATATTTCACACATAATGTTTTATAGATGACATTTTTGCATGTTTGACATGCTATAAAACTCAAACGGTTCAAGATAAAGGGAGTCTCAACTTTTCAAGAGCTATCTAGGACATAAAATTAATTGTTGGCAAAAAATGTCAAAAAGGGTTCGAAAAAAGTTGACAGATGACAGTACCTTCTATTTAAATGATAGAATAGCTCTTGAAAGATGAGAACGTACAGACCATTTTTTCCTATCTTGAACCATTGAGTTTTCTAGCTCGTAAAAGGTGCAAGAATGTCATTTTTAAAAAGCGATATCTCGATAACGGTTGAATCTAGGAAAATTATTTGTATCACAATTTTTGCTCAAAATTGAAGAAAGAATTGAAATATCAAAATAATATGAGAGGAGATTAAAAAAATGCAACCTTGATCTGTCATGACTTTATGACCGACCCTGTTTATTCCAATTTAATACAGATAAGTAGATTTTTGAAAGCCTCATAACTTTAATATGAGATATTTTTTGCTAACTCGTATATCTTCTGGAATAATCGACCGTTCTGGTAATTTCTTCTAACCTTGTATAAAGCACAGGGTAATGTTCTAAATTGTGCTACAAACCGCATATTTTTCAGCGATTCGTTAAAAAATTATGACAGTTCAAACATAAGTGCACATTTCGAGTGAATGGTTTTTTTTTAGTGGTAAAATGACCTTGGAATGTTGAAAAAGTGAAATTTTAACATGAAATTTCGTATATCATTTGAGTATGTGATTCTGAACAACTTTTTCAAATAAAATTTTTCTTGAAAGTTTAAATTGGAGGTAGCTTACTCCTAGATAAAATTAATGTTTTCGCAATTTTTGGCTACCCCGCGTATACAAATTACTCAATTTCTAGATGAATTATGTTTTTTTAAAAGCAAAAGTTTTTTTGAAGGATACTTTTTTTCGCTAGAATCGATAATAAAAGTTTTCCATTTGGGCACACTCTGTATAAGTGAGGTTCAATTTTTGCAAAAGTGATAACAATCACTCAATGGCAAAATATAACAAGGAACATCTTGTTACTTTACTTCATTATAGACAGACAACCGGATTTCTTCAACACAATTCAAACTTGAAACAAAGTTTGTTAAACTAATTTTTCTACTTTGAAAAGTTGACGAAGTTCGTTGGAAATCCAGAGCGACAACAGAATAAATTATTAAATCAGCTTTGTAGTTAAACTTTACTTGCATCCAAATTCTAATGAATGAATAGGATTATATTAGTTTGCAGACATAATCAAAAACTTTAGTTTTGAAAAGATATCAATTTGAGTTTGATGCATATGCAACAGAAAATTAAAATGTATCGTACATAACATCAGCCAACAAAACAATCGATCACGAATACCGCGAAGACATTAATACCGTAAATGGCGGGTTGAAATTAGAAAAAACTGCGACACTTTCATAATTAAGTTGACCGATAATGGGCGATAATTCACCAGCGAAATGGTTTATGGTCGATTCGCGAACCCATCCTTGTGTGGAGTATGGCAATTCTCCAATTGCTTTTGCATTATGGGTGGTCTGAAATGGCTTGCCAATTTGGATGTCTATTATTTCGATACAAAATTCATGTCATATTCGTTAATTAAAATATGCATAGAGCTTGCTGTGGTTTGGTTTCAGATCCGCTGGTTGATTTTATCCATTCTGTACCAATTCAAATAATGGAAACTCACCAGTTACGATGATAAACAATTTACTAGTACATTGTTCAAAATAATTCATGCCAACGTCAATTAGACTCATCAAAAGTCAATGATTTCCGTACTGGACTGGAATTTATTGAATTTTAATCAGACAAATGGATGGGCAACCCCCAACGAGTAGTAGCTTGAAAGGTTGATATAACGTTGGTCTTCATTAATGGCACTGATACTGATGTTTCTAATACAACACCCCAAAAGACTAATAACTTGGGAAATGATGTTTAACAAGCAGGATGAATCATGATGAAATGTTTGATAAATGGAAAATAATAATTTTATAGATCGTTATGTTTCATATCTGTTCAAACCAATTTTGCTACACCTATGGAAAATGGGAAATCAACAAAATTATGACAATTTCGAGCGAAGACACTTAATTATTTTCTTCATTTGATACCTGAATCTAGATGGGCGAGTCAAGCTTTGCTTATCCATTTATTTTAGAGATCAGTGTGCTCGACCTATCTTTCATCATCTTTTAGAATGCAGCATGGAAACTAGTACATAAAATGAGATACACGCACACATTCAGGCATTAAAAGTCAAATTATCCAGTTTATGAATGCATTGAAACACGAAGCAGCTCAAGATGAGCAGGTGAGAATTCTTGAAAATTATTATTATCAAATCCTCCTGGAATATAACTGGATCGGAAAAGAAAATTAGTTAGAATGACTGCAACTTTAAATCTAACAGGGAAACTGGCAAAAAAATGTGGAAACAATAAAAGCAGATGCACGGATACTTCATTACGAGTGTGCATACCTTTCGAATGTTTAAACATCATATTCCACTCAAGTCCTCAAGTTGACCATTAATCATTTCAAGATATATATTGGAAAACAATAATTTATCCATTATATGTTTCCTCGTTATATTCTTTTACCACTAATAAAAGCTTTCTTTGATGCTCGTCATAGCAATTTCCGTCCACAAATTTATGATACTTGTTAAATCTCACCAAACAGCAACCCTCTAGGAAATTTTGCAGTTGTTTTCACGAGAAATAATAGCAGAGTTCGCGAAGCGAAACGAGTTTTCTGCTAGAAAAAAAATTGCTCCTGTGGCGGAACGGCACGATAGAATATGAGCCCCATTAAAAATGAGCTCCACTTGAAATTTAAGCCTTTGGCTCGAATTCAATTTCAGGTGAGAGCCGCGTGTGTAGTGCAGCGAACTTTTTTTTGAAAATGTGAAGTGGTTTATGATTAATTGAGTGGTAGACGAGAAAAAGCAGTGCGCCTATCGATTTTATCTTTAACACAAAAGTAGAAATATTCTAGCAAGCCTCTGAAACTTGCCCAGACAGGAGGTTATTGTGACTGTAAAAGTTTATCTAACATTCTAGACAGAAAAATGTTTCATTGTAGAATGCTTATTTGCGAAATAGAATCTCTAAAACATACTGGCTAGATTAAATCTGAAATTTCAGCAATAAACGTTCAGAATATGTGTCTGGAAAGCATGTTTATGTAAATGCCGAGACACGAAAGTCAAAGTCCCCAAAATGTCCTGAACAAAAACATATAAAGTTCAGCTTTTCTCATTTTCATTATAAACCACTATTTACATATACAATGAGCAAGATAAACGTTACCCATATTCTCGAAATCGCCGCCTATATCGCAGAGAAAACTTGGTATTTACATGACAAAAATTCCGAGAGGGATAAAAAAACAATATTGCGCCCGACTTTTCCAATAGGAAATTCCCGCATCCAGCAAGGGAATTTGTTTCTACGTTAAAGCTAACCTTTGTACTTCCGGTCAATTCTCCGCCTCTATTTATGATTTCCTTCACGAGATCAAAGTCCAAACCTATCAAATCACTTGTTCTTAGCGCCGAATTTGAATGCCCTTCTTCTTTTAGTTTATTGTAAACGTTCAAAATGAGCCGTTCAGCAATATTCAACACATAATGTCCTTTTTCAAGTAAATAAAAATTGTCCGCGGAGAACTCCACGTTATTTTTAATAGGCATGATAAATTAGATATAACACTTCACCACGAAAGTCACGTACATCCTGTAACTCACAAAATGACTGTTGGCACGACGATTCTTCATTCAGACCCCTCATCAATGGGGGTGAGAAATTTTCGGGGAAAAAGTTGATGAATGATCTTTGTACCTTCATTGTGGCGCTTTCAGATACAGACTAGATAGGTATATTTACTTTTAGTACAGGGTGGTACTTTCAATATTAGACTGTTTTATACAGGGTCGGTTTACAATTATGTAAACTGCTTTCACCACAAGTTCAATGATTTTATTCTAATTTTTATTTAGCGACTGAATATTTAAAGTGAATACGTCAAAAATCTTGGACACCACCCAACACAAGAACGGTTGAAGGCGCACATTAACAAAGTCATTTTGTCAGACGGCCTTGGCTAGCGAACTCACAAGATCAAAATCCTATAGAAAACAGGCGAGATTTTCTCTCCATGTTTCCAAGTAAGAGTTCAACATTGAATATTGAGAATTTTGGTACACTACAATACCTACCCTAAGAATAAGTTTGCTGACCCTTTTCTAAGTAATACCTAGTTATGTGCCTCTTAAATGGGAATGAAACAAACAAATTATTACCTATAAATTAGTATCTGGTTTATCAATCTGTCTTCTTGAAGTTTATCTCATTTTATTATTGCGAAAGGATAAGAAATCTACCTGTTTCTTCGAAAAAAGGCCGATTTGATTTGCAGTAGGAAAAGGTTCATTTCACTAGTAAATATATGGTCAGGGGATTATGGAACTAGGATCAATGTTAAGGTATAAAATCTAGTTGGGTCTTTTTTGATTGAAATTACCTTATAAGCATCCGGTATATTAACAGGGTCTCCACTCTGAGCAACATAGCCCACAATGCCAGTACCCCATGGTATTCGAATTTCGTCTTTCTTTTCCATCTCCATTAATGTACTCCTCGAGCAGACGTCAAAAAGCTTGGAAACCTGAATTAACATTGAATAAATGTGTAATCTAAAAACATTAGTTGGTTTACCAAGCATCTGGTCTTGACAGGAACCACCCTTCCATTTTCATGTGGGGCACAACCGCCCCCTCTTTCTCCTTGCACCAAAAAGAGGGACCCCCGATCTGCATGTAACAGCATGGATACATTTTGGAGGATTTTGTGGCAAAGAGATCGTACCTCTAGTTCGTTACAGATGTCTTTCACCTGGAATATAAGTTTTGTTATTTCAGTTTTCAATGCTTATATTGAACGACTTGACCAACCCAACAAATTTAAAATGAATAACAAAATATTCCCGATGACAAAATCAGGTCAGATTTGAATTATTACTATATTGTGTAATACATATTCGTGTTGTTGAAAATCAGGAGAAAGCAATGTGTATGTTATTATTTTATATTATACACATATATCTGAAACAGAAATAATTAGTTTGTAATTGAATTTTAATCTGTCAGAACTTGAATTAATTTCTATTGTTTTTTATCGTGATAGCTAATTTTACGCAGTATCAATTGAAAAGGCTCGTATTTTATCCACTGTATAATGAGATGTAAATCAATAAATAAATAATATGCTCTATGAAAATATCATTTCGAAAACATGGTAAACTATAAACTTTTTTCTATGTACCATTCAATAATAAATGTATACATCCACTCTCTATTGGTTAATGCGAATGGTAACTCATGCCAGTGACTTTTTTTTTCATTACTCAATTGTTTTTAACCAACGAGAAAGATCTAATGTCATAACTTCAGTGTTTAACAGCCGATGAGAAAATTCGGCAAGTTGGCAACATACGTCAACCTTCAAATCCATCATTTTCAAGCAGCCCATTTGACCCAAGATCACTATATTATATTATAAAAGGTTGCCTCACTTTACCGTCATGACGTCATCTGTGTCCGGTGTTGTCAGATGATCCCTATCAAAAACAGTAGAACAGAAACTAATGGGCGAAGTCAGTAGATCTTCTTTCCAAACAGTACTTCTGGCAACCTTACGAATGACACATGACACGATAAGATGCAGACCGATGCTAGACTCCGATGACGTCATATTTTTCCCCCTCCGTCTCTTACCTCAGGCGACCTGTGTTATATAGAAACCTTGCATTTGACCCTCCATATCTCTTTCATAGTCATTGTGTTGACCTAACCTCACTTTATCCTACAGTACACTTCTCAAAATGTTTCCTGCATTTCAATGACCCTCAAAATGTTTCTCCTCAGTCTACCACGGATCACGGTTTGAAAAGTTTCCAATCTTACAAAGATATGGAAGTTCTTTCTTCCAATTTATTTTGTACACTGAAGAAGACCTGTGTCTCCTACAATTTTTGGGTTAGGGAACAAAATAAAGTCGCTTGAGGCTAGATTTGGTGTCTAAGGGGAGTGGGGGGCAACCGCTGAAGTGTAAGAAGTCTTACTGTCTTGCGAATTTTTTTTTTTTTTTTTGAAAATGTGGCCATTTTTTTGTATCTTCTGCCTTCATCTTGCTAAGTGATGATGCTCCTGTGATGGTTTTCTTGAAGCTGATTCACAATTCAGTGTTTAAGATGAATTTTTGTTGTTGGCGACCAAATGGTGTGTCAAATTCCATCGACTGAGATTGATGGGCGCCAACAGAGCGTTGGAACTTTTCATGGAAACTTGTTTTGGGTCTAACATGAGTGAGCGCGGCTTCCAATGCACGGACAGCTTTCTCATGCCTGAATTTTGACGCAATAATATGTAACAAACACGCTCTTTGGATGTGATGTAATCGAAGATTGTTAGGCATTTTTGAGTTTTTGTCAATGATTGCAGTTTTTCGACGTTTCGAACGATCATCATCTCCTAAGCTGGTACGGGCACGTCGAAACTCACGGTAGTAAATGATGGTGCAGAATCCCCGTACACAACGTCCAACCCATTCTTGATTTGCGAATGTCTATTACCATGATACCATGGCACATTAGGGTCGAAAACTTCCAAGACCACCGTACACCATACAACGGTATGTTCCTGCGCATCCGGAACTGACGTCAGCGGCTGACAAACTAAGAAGATCACCAAGGTCTCTTGCTTAAAAATATCAGTGTTGCCAGATTTTGCCTTACGTGGCAGACAACGTGCTCATGAAAGCGCCGGACGCATAAGATAACATTAAGGCCCAATGCACCAAGAAGTGGCGGAAGGCGGCAGCGCGGTACAGGTTTTCAGGAGAACAGGCGAACCGCCGACGTGTTTGAACTCCACAAAAAGAGACGGGAAAAGTGACGGTGCGTCGTTGTGAAAAATGGTAGGGTATCAAATTTTATGGACAGTTAGTTATTTGTGCATAATCCAAAATATACGCGGACGACGATAGTGCCGGGGATATAATATTATAATCTCTTCTATCTTCATCCAGACAGACAGATAGCCTGATGCAACTTGGCAACAGTCAACAACAACTGCCGTGCGTTAGTAGTTGTTATGTCAACCAACTACGTCATGCACAGAAGAAACGAAGCTGTGATGATTGAAGACGATCCCGTTGTAAGTGTATCGTGCCACCATAGTTTAGTTTACGTCACAAAAGTGGGTGAAGCTTATAATTGTCCCACTTTTTTCGTATTCCATGGTGAAGTCCCATGAGAAAATTTTTCTTGAGTGTTTTTGAATTTGTTACAAGCAAATGAGACCTCTAGCAGTGATATTTTGGTTAAGCGAGAGTGATATTTGATGAAATGATATAAGTTTTTGACAAGGTTAGTTAGATTTTAGTGTTTAATAATTAATGCTTGGAAACATTTAGAGGTTATCCTGTAAGCCTTTTTCTCAATTTAATCGACTTTTCTTCAGACTATTTCAAGGAAAATGGCTTTGAAGCATGTTTTGAAGCTATCCAGTTTTAGTGCTTCATCTGAGAATGACAATGAATCGAGCAATAAATTCTTTAGATTTTCTGAGGTTATGAAACAGATGTTTTGTTTTTGTTGTGTAAATTACAAAATCATGATATTTGAGATTTTGATAGTTTTTTGTCGTTTTTTAAGAAAGCATCACTAGAAAGGTGAAAACATGCTTCAATGTCATTTTCTTCAGTATAGTCTGAGAAAAAGCCAATAAAAAGTCAACAAAAATAACCTCTAAATGTTTCCAAGCAATAATCACACACTAAAATCAACTTACCTTGTCGAAAAATTATATGATTCTATATCCCCTTTGTCCAATCAAATATCACTGTGAAAAGTCTTATTTGTTTATAACGAATTCAAAAAAACTCAACAGAACTTTCCTCATTGAATTTCACCATGCAATACGAAAAAAATGGAGAAATTATAAGCTCCACCCACTTTTGTGACGTCAGATTTGAGCAGTTTATTATATCATTCATTTGCTACACACATTCTCACTCATCACAGCATAGGTTTTTTTTCCTCTCTGATTAACGATTGCTTCACGTTCATCTAATTTATTTTGACGTGAATCGAGAGGAAAATATATGGCGTTAGTCATCACGTAAGTTAATTTTGGAAAATTTCACTCCAACTCGTGATTCGTGAGCAATGAACTGATTTTCGGTTTGGTATCACTTGACTGATATAAATATCAAACATCAGTTCTCAACCGAACAGAGATGCCAAAGTTTTCTTGTATTCGATGTAGTTTGTAATTTCTAAATGGTCTTACAGTATGGCATTGTTTCGAGAACACAAAGAAGACAAAATTGGATAAAGTTATTACATTTGTGTTTCCTACAAGACCATTAGAGTTCTTATGATTCATTATAATCGCCTAGTAGTAGTTATTTTATTCAATTAGGCAAGCCTACAAAATAGATCACAATCATCCGTCGCTGGATGGCAATAAACAAAATCTTCTTCAGTTTATATGGCCATTTATTCGATTTCCCCGCTACACTAGAAAAAAGCTAGACAAAAAATAGTCCTCCTTTGACCACACTTTACTGTGAGCAGGATTTATAGGACTGAAGTAGTAGAGGAGGCTTAAATATATTGGTGCAATTTTTCACAGCCTTTTGGCAAATGGCGTACAAAACGTCGGTAATGGGTCCTTTTATCTGACTAAAAATGAGTGATATTGTTCCAGAAAATTGCCAGAGGCTTGATTTACAGCTGAGATTTTCACCCGTTTACGCTTTCAACTGGCAGCCAAGTTCCATTTTCACTTAATCGCTAAACACAAAGAACATCTGCCTTTGGTAAACGTTCAAATTACAACTGGATAACGCCCCACGTCCCTTACGGGCTTATCTCTCGCCACTTGGGAGCTTGATAGCCGGAAGCGGGCTTAAGCGATATATGGGGTCATTGATAAAGTTTGGCTAAAGAAAGCAGAAATAACTTACCAATTCGAAGATAAGCTCTTTTTCGTCTAGTTGTCGCAGTTCATGTCGACTTCTTCTGTGCCTCCTGCTGGGTGTTGGACTTGATGTGATATGATGTCCAGGATCTTCTGTTGTACTTGTCAAGAAAGTGGGCTGACCATCAACCTTCAAATAAACAATACGTAAAATACATGTGTCTAGGCAGGGTTGCAAACCTCAATATACTTACTCACCGTGCTAATCATCGGTTTGAGCAGCCCGCCTCTTTCAAACTCATGCGCGCTGATTTTGCGCACTGGTGTCGTCGCACCGGAACCACCTTTTGATCCACCAGGCATGCCATGTGTTGGAGATGAAAGTTCGGTACTTGATGCGTGGGACACCAGCCACGTGTCGACGACTTGCCGTGTAGCTTTCCTGGAAATAAAAATAATATTCGATAAGCAGGCATATTGGGAAGCGTCCGCATTCCCCAGATGTCAGTAGATTCCATATAGTTAATATCTGAAGCATGCTATTCATATTCCCAGTTCCAACTGACTGATTTTATTGCTCTACGTGACCCAGAATACACTGGGATTTCATATTTGATGTATAGCGATTTGAAATTTGCGGATATCTTGCCAGCCGTTTTGGCAACCGAACTGTTTTTGTTAGTTACTTTTTTATAACTGGAGATTTTTCCTTTGAAGTGTTTTACTCTTTTTTCCGGAATTGTGAAAGTTTTTGCCTGGTTGAAATGCGAACGAGAACAGAACAAGAAAGAGAAACAATGGTTGCGAAATCCTGCTTCAAGGTTGTGGAGAGATTCGGATGTCCACGATTCCTCAACATACGATTCCACGATTCAATTGGCTCTTTGATTAGGGTTCACAGATGTGAACTGCAATGCTGCATTCATCTTATTTTTGACAGATTCTAGATGTGCGATTCAATATGGAAAACAGTTCTCACGTAGTTTTCCTAGAAGGGAACAAGCAGCTGTCCAGAATACATTCAATGTTCTTCAGCTTGGTACTCGGTACAACATTTTTCTCATAATTTGAAGTTGGCTCCCTCCGCTTCCATGATTTCCGGGATTCTAGAACTCTTCTGTCCAACGTTTCTTTGTAAGCTTTTGCTAATTTTCGCATATGAGCAGGAGTACGAACCGTACTATGTTCAGTAATTAACTTGCAGGGAGCATAGAGAGTGGAGATGGCGGCTCGTGGCAAGTTAACTTGGGAGGTAGAAGATATTTTGAAAATAGGCATTTTTAGGGGTAATTTGTTTCCAATTCCCATCAGTTAATAATAAAGGGGGACTTAATTGACGGTAAATTTGTTTTTAATTCCTGGCAGTTACGTAAGGGTGAATTTGTTTTCAATTCCAGGCAGTTCCTCAAGATGAGGTTACTTGAAGAAAAATCTGTTTTCATTTGTAGCAGTTACTTATAGGAAATTTGATTTCGATTGCAGGTGAGATATGATTTCGACTCCCGGCAGTTACTTTAGGGGAAATTTGTTTTCAATTCTCGACAGTTACTTCAGCGGAAATTTGTCTTTTATTTTCGGCAGTTACCTAGGGGAAAACTATGTAGTTTTCAATTCCCGGCAGTCACTTTTGAGTTGTTTTTTTTAATTCCCGGTAGTAACTTAAGGCAAAGATTGTATACACAATAGATATTCAGCGCTCATGCATTGAAATGTCCTACCGAAATGTACACCAAAGTATCAGCTGGTTGTTTGCGAAAAGAAGAGAGAGGAACCGCCTAATGGACAATTTGCAAATTTTTTGGAAATATGGAAAATATAAGGATTAGTAAGTACTGTTGCCATTGATGTTTAAAAAATCAACCTACGACCTCTATCAATGTAGTAATCACCGATTAAAGAGCGCAAATCAACATCAACCACGTTACAGAATACATTATCTTTCTCCGTCTGGCGTATTGACTGTGATATCTCTCTCTCTCTCGAGAGAGAGAGGGTTATTTAGCTCCACCTTGTTTTCGATCATGCAGTAAAATTTGCGTTTCATTTATTGAGTATATTTTTGGGTATTTCGGAAAAAAAATTTCGCTGATGACTTTCAAATATTGTCTAGAATACGTATATAAAAGTTCAAGTAATTTGAAAATTTATGCTAATTGTCAATTCGCGTAGGGAACGCATTCGCTCTTTGTCACACAGAGAATTATTATTACTGTGCGTTAATAATTATTGCCTAACCAGTAGTATCTTTATTGTTATCTGCCTGCAATACGACGAAACCTTTTAATTTTTCTTTCAAATAACATAGTGATGTTATGTTTGAATAGTTTTTTTATTTTCATAATATAATTAGAGATGTGGGTTCTATTTGGGATTTGATCAAGAAATTGGAAAAAAATACATAGTGAGGTTATGTTGGTATAGTTTTTTGGTTTTCGAAAGGATTTTGTTCAAATTAGATATGTAGGTTCTATTTGGGATTTGATCAAAAAATGTTGAAAAAATTACATAGTGAGGCTATGTTCGCATAGATCTGTTATTTTTTAAAAAAGTTTGTTCAAATATGATGTGTAGGCAGGTTCTAATTTGGGGTTTGATCAAGAAATTCAACAAGAATTGACTAAGTGAGGTTATGTTTCCATAATTTTGTTATTTTCCAAAAGATTTTGTTGAAATTAAATAATGTAGGTTCTAATTGAGATTTGATGAAGAAATTTAAAATAAAATGACATAGTGACATAGTGAGGTTTATGTTTGAATAGTTTTGTTATTTTCTAAAGGATTTTGTTCAAATTAGAGATGTACGTTCTATTTAAGAGTTGATCAAGCATAATGTTATTTTCCAAAAGATTTTGTTTAAATAAGATGCGTAAGTTCTAATTTGGGGTTTGATCAAGAAATTTAACAAAAATTGACCAACTGAGGCTATGTTCGCATAATTTGATTATTGTCCAAAGGATTTTGTTCAAATTAAATATGTTGTCAGATTTATTGATTCTTGACCCTTTTAGATGATCAACTTGTATGTGGTCCTTGTACTTGGGACCAAATAAAAGACTCTTTGCGACGTTTCATCCAAATTTATTGATTTCATCAGGCTAGAGAAGGTTTACCTTTACAAATCACACACACTAAGACTAGTGCTTAGTTTTTTTTTTTTATTTTGCATTCGTGTTATTCGTATAAACCTTTTCTAGCCTGATGAAGTCAATAGATTTGAACAAAAACCACATACAAGTTAATTAAATATGTTGGTTCTATTTGAGATTCAATCAAATAATAAGGAAAAAAAATACATAGTGAGGTTACGTTCGTTATTTTCCAAAGAATTTCTTGAGATTAAAGATGTAGGTTCTATTTGGGATTTGATCAAAACATTTTAAAAAAATGACATAGTGAGGTTATGTTTGCATGGTTTTGCTATTTTCCAAAGGATTTTGTTCAAGATAGATATTTAGGTTCTAATTTACCATTTGATGAAGAATTTTGGCAAAATTGACCAAGTGAGGTTATGTTTGCATAATTTTGTTATTTTTAGAGGGATTTTATTCACATTAGGTATGTAGCTTCTATTTGGGATTTGATTAAATTTTTCTAAAAAAATGTTGGGGCTATGTTTGCAAAGTTTTGTCATTTTTCAAAATATTTTGTTCAAATAAGATTTGCAGGTTCTAATAAAGGGTTTGATCAAGAGATTTAACACAAATTGACTAAGTAAGGTTATATTTGCATGATTTTGTCATTATTTAAAGGATTTTGATCAAATTAGATTTGAAGTTTGTGATTGGGATTTGATCAATAATTTAAAAAAAATTGACCTGGTGAGGTTATGATTGCAAAGTTTTGTTATTTTCCAATGGATTTTGTTCAAATGAGACATGTAGGTTCTAATTTGGGATTTGATCAAGAGAATAAACATAAATTCACTCAGTGAAGTTATGAATTTGCCCGATCGGCTAGAATGAATGAATAACAGAATAATTATTCAAATTAAACATAGGAAAAAAAAGAAAAAAAAGTAAAACTGTGGAACAAATTCATTCTACACAACAACATGAGGTGCGCAGTATGAAATTTGCCATCAGGTGAGCTAGTAATTAATGATAATAATGATAATAAACATAGGAGGCTTTGAAAACGGCGTTATCCAGGTGTTCAAAAAGAGATTCTCCATTAAAAATTGACGATTTGCTAGACACATACTTGGCATTATCTTTAAAAATTATCAATTTTTGTAGTTAATTACAAATACGACCTTATCTGATGACAAAAATACTCAGCAGATTGTTTGTATCAAAGTTTATTATAAAAGTTCACATCTCAAGCATAAAAATCAAAAACTAAATCAAATTCAAATTTTTGAGTGTAACAAAATCAGACTGTTTTTTTAAAATAAAAATGAGAATAACATACAGAGGGCGGAAAATTCATGTGACATTCATTTAAATTTTCTAATAAACTTAATGATTGGCTGTAAATTGAACAAAGAGTAGAAAAAAAAAGGCTCGACAGTCGACATTATACAAAATCGCTGTAGATCGTCAACATTCAATAAAATTGTATTTGTAGGCACCTATATCCCTTCACCATTGCCACGTATGCGCACTCCTATATTGCCATGGAAATATTGAAATGCGCATGTGTAGATAGTAGGGTCAAGAACGGTTCGGAACTGCTGCAGACTTGGAACCAAAACAGAGATGTCTGATGTGAATATTTCATTGCAATACAAACTCAAACTGAATCACATTGATTTATCCACAACAAAATGTTCATTTCAATTTGCCAACAGATTTCATGGATGTTTTTTTTTTCAAATCCACTCACATGTCGATTTGTATTTCAAGTCGAGATATTTTTCTTAAGAAAAAATATACAGTGTGCGTAAATCTACAATTATGTTTATCTCTGATAATCCTTTCAGGGATACATAAATACAGTGTTTAGGTAAACAATGTTGATCTCCCAAGACTTCAATGTCAAAAAAATTTAAAAAAAAGAGCAAGGAAAGTTATGAGTGTTACATGAAATTCAAGTACCTACTTATACCTAATTTTTAGATTTCGGAAAATTTCTAAGAATTTTTTTTATTTATTTGGAGCTGAACAAATTAACGAAAAATAAATCGCTTGCTATCAAAACCAACTGTACCTATTTCATTGCTGTACGCCAAATTCTTGATAGACGAACAACAAATAGTATTAACGGAGAGACCCTCGTAAAACTCGTCGTTTTTGACGCCGCCCCTTTATCGATCGCATTTGCAAAATAAAATTGAGGGACATCTATTATCTTTCGTTGAAGATAATAGATGATAGATTCCTAACATTTATCAGAGATGTCGTCTCGGACAAGGGGTCCTACTTTTGCCATAAGCGCTGAATATCTATTGTGTATCATCTTTGCTTTAGGGGAAATTTGTTTTCAAGTCCTGGAAGTTACTTGAGGAAAAACTAGTTTTCAATTCCTGGCAGTCACTTAAGAGGAAATGTTTCTCAATTCCCGGTAGTTACTTAAGGGAAATTGGTTTTCAATTCCCGAAAGTTATTTAGGACGAAGTTACTTGTATAGAAAAACTAGTTTTCTATTCCCGGCAGTCACTTGAGGAAAGATTTTTCCAAATTCACAGAGAAAATTCATTTTCAACCGGCCGGCAGTTACTTGAGGGGAAACTAGTTTTCAATTTCCAGCAGTCACTTGAGAGCATTTACCTATGGGGGAATTTTCTTCTTAATTCGATGGCGACAATATGTATCAAATTTTAGCTTCGGCTGATGACCCAAGACGCGGTTAGAGCGTTCGGCTACGCTCGGTATCTGTATTTTTCGGGTATTTTCGCCAAGCTTTATCGCCATAAGGGCAACTCGGGCCAGCAGCCCAAGCGTATTTCTGAATTCTCACTGTGCTTGCGCATTTGATCACGACTATTACGAGGGGCGCTCTAGATAATTTAACGTGTATTTTGCAATTGAATTGATTATTTACGAGTAAAATAATTGAAGAAGGTGGAACGATTTATTTTCTGAAATATGTTTGGGAGGTCATTGACCCGTTGACCTTATGGACCATGGAAGAGCCGCTCTTAGAACTCAGTCGAGGCTTTCAATGCGTATGGCTATATTAATGCAATCACTGACACCAATTAAATCCATGCACCCCGTTATGTATTATGTTGTGAAATATTTAGGACTCACCTGATGAAGTAATCCTGAACAAAATCGGGATGCTCATCCAGCCACGCCTCCATCCGGGCATACTCGGGGTCGTATTGGCTCGTTGCAGTTGCTGCGCAGATTTGGGCGCGCGATAGTCCATCGCTCACCGGCATGCGCGAATCAGCACTCTCTGTACTAGCACTGCTGCGTAATTGTATACCTGAAATGTGAGACATGCGTCAGAACTGACAATTATTTGGCAAAATGCCGACTCAGTAGTACCAGATGAAAGGTCAAGGTGGTCGGCTATCTCGACAAGCAGAATCCGCGATTTGGGCAAAACCGATAGTTTTTTTCCATTCATCTTTCAACCGCGTTGCCTTTCATTCAAGATAGACGCCCATTCTTGACTCGTTCTGCATATATTTACATATGAATTATGCTCTTTCACGGTAGATACGAAGATAGATTATGGGTGGTCTAGTTTACCACGTTGACTCAGCGTCCTACGTCAGAAATGAAGAAATGGTTGAGGGGATCTGGCAGACGTATACAGATAACAAAAAAAGGTTGAAAAATTGATAATGCTTGGCGAAGACATATATATGGTCTGTTTACATTATATTAGGATTAGGGTCTCATTGAATGTTTAATTATACGCATTGTCAACACTAACCTCAGCTAAAAGTCGTAAAATGTAATGCAATATAGTATAAACGACCATAAAAACTTAATCATATACCATGAAAAATTCAAATGGGTAATAACGATTTCAAAAAATGTGCTAGAAGTATTCATGGCAGCTTATGCAAATCTAAAAAAGCAAAATTCCTAGAAGCTGCATTCATTGGCCAAAACAAAAGAATTTATAGCATCACTGCTGTTGACACAAAACAAACTTTGAAGGCTTCAGATCAACAACTGGAGTAGTTTGTGAACAAGACCCTGAAATATTTAGGAGATTTCAACTATAGTCAGAGGTTACCCAACAAATCTCATATCCAAAGGTGTAGAGATTAAGCCTTCACAGATTATCGTTATATTTTATGACCATAACTCAGTAATAAAGATTTCTCTCGAGACTGAATCACTGATGACTCGTGAGAAAAAACAAAAAAGTCCTTGAAAGCAGTTAAGAACAAGCACTTCCATGCCAAACCAAATTATTGACCTGTCAATATAATTGTGTGTATAAAGGAATAATGTTTCCTTCACTACAAACAAAATTTGTTGTATATAGTTATTTTGTTAATAATCTTCTAGACTCAAACTAAAATAAGCATATTGGCACTTCACCGAACAGCAATAATTGAAAATGTTCCTTATATTTTTCAAAATAATTGTTATGGTTCCAGCAATTTACAGTTTATTGCATATCCAATGAACGTCCGTCTGGCCGGTCCTGGTAATAAATTCCAATACACGTGCCGCATATTCCTAGCGATGTTGAGAATGTTGTAGGTTTATTTTTAGTAGGCACTGCAATAAAATAATTAAATTGCGCAATGGAAACCACTAACCCTATATCAACACTCCAAGTTATCCGATATTCTCACATCATCTGCTTTTGACAACATCATATCCTCATAACGATAAATTCCAGACCCTTCGTAATGGCAATATCATGTTTGACGGTTATGCTAGGATCTTAGATGATGACTTGACGCAATTTCGGAAAATGAGATATCTATTTGGTATTTCTCTGACCCACCAAAAGCACCATAGTGTGTCACTATTACGAGGCAAGACAATAAAATCTGCTGAATTTTTAATAAACTACCTCCAGCTTTCCCAGTTCTAAAACTTTTCTATTTTACGCCTTTCTACTCTAAAACATATCCAAGCGTAGTAATGTCAGTGAGTTTTATTTCGTTTTCATGGAAACATACCGCTGAAAGTTTCCGGGGCTGAATTTAACTGTTGAGGTTTTGTTGATGTATGTATGTACTGAATAGATTTTGAGCTGTTGAAATGAAAGTACATTTGACGGATTCTTTTATTTTGACAAAACAACAAGACATTCTCAATTCCCACTCGACTGTAGTACTGACGGAAAAACAAATAAACTGAAACAATCCATCAATCCTGGTGCTATTTCAGGATCTTGAATGTTTTCGTCTTTTGTGACAGTCTAGCCAATTTCCAGACTCCGAGGAAAATTGGATTTATTGGAGTACACGATGACAGAGAGAATTGACAAAAATTACAATGAAGAATTTATCTGGATTTGTAGAGGGTTTTTTTGCAAGAGTATGTTGTCTATTAGTTGTTTGTAGATTGGAATTTATATTTCACTTATAGGTATGGACAAATTAAATTGCTATTAGATGTGACACAGTGATATCTTGAACTTGTCGACCAGCTTATTAAATGATTAGATGAAAATATCTCACTTTGTGTCAGCGTTAATTTTTTTTCATGTTTCCTCTCGTTGAATAAGATCCTCTAAACTTTGAATTCGGTCCGCCCACACTCAAATTTGAAATCAGAGGTCATAATGTCAATAGTCGTTTCCTGTAATGAGTTCGTCATTATGATCAAATTTTTTGCCTATCTGGTCAATTTTTCGTGTAAACATGATTTGATTTCGTGGAAAATAGATCTTCATTGTAATGAGATCATTGTCCGCACTTGTTTGGAGAATGGAAAATATTATGAACCAATGACTTTATCAATAATAGTAAATCATCCCCAATATCAATCAATTTAAATTTAACTAATTATTGCCTTCACTTTTAAGCTTCCGAGCTAATTGCAACTTTATTGTAGAAATATTAAGTCAGCGTAATATGATTCCCTTCCAAAACTCTGACTTACCAAACCTCCAGTAAAATTTAATTATTGTGATGACTTTAACTCACTCAACTCACTCAACTCAAATATGCTTTATTGTCGGAAGAACATAATCTTATTGACAAAGCTTCTGGCTAAAGTTAACATAACATAGTGGTAGTAAAACATAATGCATTGATAACAAATAATTACATGGCTAATATAAGGGTTAAAAAAATACAAGAAAAAAAAAACAAACAAAACAACAAATTCACCACACAGATAAAATGTAACATAACATATCATAGAAGCATTAACATCAAAGATCAAATTTGTCTTCTAGGAACTCCGCGATACTATAATATGGCCTCGTGAGTAGAAATATTTTGACTTTCTTACTAAACATTCTGCAGTCCCTAGTTTCTCGTAAATATATTGGCAAATGATTGAATAAACGGCGGCCTCCATAGACTACTGCGTCCTTGATCAGCGTACTAGTAGGAATGGGTAATCTTAATTTCTTGATATGCCTTGTTTCACGTTCCGACCTTTTATGAATGACTCCTTGGAATTTTTTATGGATCAGACAGACAGTTTCCAATATATAAAGACAAAACATCGTGAGTATCCTCCGATTTCTGAATAATGGTTTACAACTTTCTCTTGGCTTCGCTCCACATATATATCGTAAGGCTTTTTTTTGCAACATGAAGAGACTATTCAACAGTGTATCCGATGCAGATCCCCAAAAACATATCCCATATCTGAGATGCGACTCAATCAAAGCAAAATAAGAATTTCTCACAGTTGAGCCATGAAGCTCTCTAGAGATTACTCTGAGTGCATAACAGTTAGAGCTCAATCTACTGTGGAGAGTTCGTATATGTTGATCGAACTTCAATTTGTTGTCGATAAACAGTCCCAAATATTTGCTGTTTAAACAATTATCAACAGACTTGCCTCCAATACAAACACCATCAATGCTATATTTGAAAGTCATTATTTTCGTTTTCGATATATTAAAACGCAATCTGTTGCTGTCGCACCACCGCTTACTAATAAGAAATCAATAGAATTATATTTTAGTCTTCTTCTTCAACCCATCAGTTTTAACTGTACCCCATCATCTATTGTTATATAAAAATCCTATGTTGGTTTGTGTATCGAACAGTTTTGCACCGAGCTCAAATTTTTAACTACTTTCTGTTTCCGTTGAAATAATTGGGCACATCATTTCCTTTGAATTTTCGGAAAAAAATAACTATAAACTTTTGCATGGGCGCCCTCTACAGGGAGCAGCGTCAACCATTTCCTCATGGCTCTCAATAAACAAGGCCTCCTCTCTCAAACGATACCTTCTTCGTTCAAATATGTTGAGTCTAACTGAAGTCATAGGCATTTTAACAGGTCAGAATTCACCCAAAAATGGTACTCCAAGAAGATGCAGAGTTTCACGTGGATTACAGTGGTAGTATTCTTTTAGCAACTTATAATTAAACATTTTTGAGTAAAATCAAATTTTCTACACGACCATAGCTTTCACGCCCCCTAGCGGTGGAGGTATGAACTTGAAAATTATGTCCATTGTTTTTGTTTAGCCACTTTATATATTTTTTCATCGCAAGTCTCTATAATCAGTGGTTTCTGAGATCCAGCCGCTTACCTCGCTTATTTGGCCACCCTATACATTTTTTTTTTAAACTTTAACACTCAGCTCAGGAATACCCCCTTAAATTTAATGTACGCAATGGGGCAACACCCGGTCTGTTTGCAAAATTACGTTTCTCATTTTACGTTCTTTTGGGTTGGGTTTTGCGTAAGTGAGGTAAGGTTTGTATAAGCATAATGTCTTAATCTTTTGAAGGTTTTTGTTGGAATTGGAAATGTGAGTTCTTTTCAAGATTTATTTGGAAATTTATTAAGCCAAAAATGATTAAGTGAGGTTATGTTTGCATAGTTCTATGATTTTTCAACGGGTTTTGTTGAAACTAAGAATAAAGTATCTCTATTTGGGCTGTGGGTAGTTTGGAATTTTGGTATGAATAAGTTTCTATGACTCCCCATAGAACTTAATCAATGAGGTTATGCTATTTGGGTTTAGTCTTTATTTAGTGAGGTTTAGTTTTGCAGGGTCAACCTGTTTGAGGTCTAGAATGTTCGGAGGCCAACGGTCGGAGTCAATACAATCGGGAATGTTCTGGAAATGTTTTCCATCCTGTTAGATGTATGAACATAAAAAGGTGCTGCAAAGCTGGCAACGTACTAAATAGACAATACAGGGTGCAGCAAAACCTAGAGTGAAGTTCTGAAAAGCTTTTAATATGTAGCGAAAGAGAAGTTTATTCTGCCTAAGTCAGTACTTTCACTTAAATTTCAAAGACAAAATCAGCAAAATGATGTCGTCCAGCAGCTAATGTAAGGGCGGCGATTTCCCATGTAATATGGATTTTTAGCTCTTCCAAATTGTGAGGACGAAAAGCTTTTCCTAAAGATAGCCCAGGAAAAAAGAAAGAACGGTCACTTCCTAAAAATCGTGCGAACTGCGAAGCCGCGATGTTCTCCCAATCATTGATACAACTGAAAACAGGGTCATATGCCCACTATAGCGGATGATGTCGCGCGCAACTGCACAGTTTGTTTTGCCGCACCCTGTAGAAAGTACGAAATATTGGGAAGGAATCTGAAGGCTTTCCAAAGGACATATATCTGTGAAGAAGTTTATGGTTTCAAACTAAATTTGATGACATTTTCAACTCAAATCTTCCCAAATTTCTTACTCTAGTTGTTATTTCTGTAATTATTATGTAGAACTCCCTGGCGTGATTCTAGCAATGATAATTTCGACTTAATCAATATTTTCTCCTGATCTTGGTGTTTTTTTTTCGTCTTTAATTTTGATTTAGCCATTGGTTTCTTCTAAATGAGCCAAAAATGGTGTTTACTAGCAAATAATTCCCCATAAATCAAGGACTCTTGAAAATTCAATTAAAATATTATTCTCACGGGTTAATCTTCATCGAATGAGTTAAATTGAAAAAGTTAATTACGGCCCCTGGACATTTTCTGATAAAAAAGTTTAGAAAAATGTTAAAGAAAAATGATATACCTAGAAAGTGAACTTCAATTTGGACACAAGCCACAATGTAGCACCAAGTTTCAGTGTATTCAATCATGAAAACAATAATTGGCGAATAGGCCTGATGGATATCGATTTTTTTTTTCAAATTGATGTGTTCAAAACCCTTTTAATCAGAAACTGCAACACTTTGTTGATTTTCCAGGTCATATCTCTGTCCAACTCCCTTTCCACATTTTGGTTCATTCGAGCCCCCTTTTACTGAATTCGAACAACATTCGATACAATGACTGGATACAGCGATTGTTTTCCCCAGCTTCAATGGAATATCTAGTTTCGAGCTGCATAGATGCAAGGACAAAGAGATAACGAACTCTATTAAATCCTGTGAAAGAACTTGCCTGCAATGAAAGGTGAATGAAATAAGAAACCACAAGACAATCTCAGACGCCTTCCAATTTGAACTTCCAGCTGGATGTCTAAAAATAGTTAGATCGATGACGAATTCTTACGTCACAGACCTGAATGAAGCAATGTGAGACTTCGACGTGGAAGTGATGATTTACAACATCCTAGATGTACTGAAAATTTGAATATTTCTTCAAAAACTCAATATATTTATTATGTATCTAGGTTTTAACAGTCAAAATCTCTCAAAGCCACGAAGGATAAAGAAATGTCCGATTCCAAAAATAAACATGACTTCATTCCGTATTTCCAGACTTCGGCTCCAACCTATTTTATTTGGTAACTTTCCCTTTTCCCGGAAGTAAACGGGACTCGGGACTAGTTCAACAAGTCAATTTGATAGCTGTTATGACATCACCAGAGACTGGGAAAATTGAAATTGCATGTCACTGATATAACTCAATTTTCTGTTTCCTTTCCAACACTTCCGTCTCTCATCCAGAGTGGGCACGTGCAACAATTTAAAGCTGTTGTGACCAGAAACAATAAACAGACAGATGTGTAGCGAACGCAAACAATTTCCACTTATTAGTCCACATAACTGAATTTTGTGTTCTCTTTGCACAATCCGTTTTTTCTACTTTGGAACTTGGTGATTTATACTGGAATTTTTGATATTTGAGCAAAAGTTGCCTAATTGGGTCGCATGAATAATGGTCTTGGATGTCGGGTATCAAATAGTGACGTTGAATTTTCGATAATCTTTTTGTTTAAAGTTAATTGGGGGTTGAGGTAAGATTGAGTTTTCGATAAATCATCGTTGCGGGTTTTCGATCAAGATTTCAATGGGCTGAGGAAGGATGTCATGTGAAAGGGTGTTATTATGTGGCAATTTTTGATGGGTTAATATTTGATGGAGTTTTTGCATTGCCAAGAGGAAAGCACTGAAAACAATTTTGCAGCCATTTAGCTAATATAGACAGGTTACTTATGTTACCAACATTTATTGCAAAGTTATTAATTAAAACCATGAGATGGCGCCAGCCGAACCAAGCTACTGCATTAGTAGCTTGGTTTGGCACAGACTTTGATGATGCAAAGTGTCATTTACCGGACTGGTAAATGATACTTTACAGTACAGTATGGAATAAAATATTTTACTTTGTTGGCTCAAGTGAAGTTGATATGAATTCTCAGTGGAAAAACTCATCTGTCTTAACGGCTCAAATACTAACAATATAAGATATTGCAACATCTACCGTTCGCAAACCTCAACATCTTATTACTTCTTTTATTATCTTATTACTTGCCAAAAATATTTGTATACTGGCAAGCTATTCTTCGTTGTAAAATAGTTTGATCGTATACCGTTTCCTTTTACAATAATAAGACATTATTTTTAACGCTTTTTATTTTTGATCAATATAAAATCAATAAAATCATTGTATTAAAAATCGCCATGTCTATTGAGTTGAAATATAAAATTAATTTGTGAAATGTGACTTTATTATCATTTATAAAATTACATTGGGGAGGAAATCTCGTATACAGGGTGTCACAGGTTCGAGTGCATGAATGAAGATCTCAGTTATTATAAGAGATACAGGGTCTGTTGAATGGTTGCAAAGTTGCGCATTTTTATGCTCAACAAAATGCCGTTTTGAAATTTTAAAAATTCCGACTACTTCCGAAGATATTCGAAACAAAACCGAAATTTCGCAAAAACGTTATTATTATTTCCTGAGTTTATTTGGGAAGATATTGTAAAATGAATTACACATTCTCATTGTCACTTTTTCTCCTCTACAAGATGGCGGTATCAAATTGAAAATCTGACGTTTCGTCTTTGAGCGACCATCATCAAGTTCATTTTTTTAAATACGGACCTGGATTTTGGATTTATTGGAGTACACAATGCCAGAGAGACTTAACAAATTACAATGAGGAATTTATCTGGATTTGTAGAGGATTTTTGTGCAAGAGTATGTTGTCTATTAATTGTTTGTAGTTTGGAATTTATATTTCACTTAGGTATGGACAAATTAAAATGCTATAAGATGTGACACAGTGATATCAAAAATTTTTTTAAATAGCAAACCTAATTTTTTTGAAGAGTACCTAAATCAAGTTACACATGCCAAATTTCAAATTTACATTTTTCATTCTGCCAGTCGATGTCGTCATATCTCAACACACCCAGTATAAAATTTCCGTATATCAGAAAAGTGGAACTCAAAATACTGATTAGACGTTTCCGGAAATGTTTACAAAAAAAAAATCTTTGATTAATTCAAGCTAGAAATGCTAGCTGCAAAGACTTACAATAAGAAAACACCTAACGTCTTTACCTTTTCAGCAGAGGCCGGCTTTGTTTTTGTTGACATTTCGGTGAAATGTCAAAATGTTTTGCTTTCTGGTCACACCAATACAGACTTTCTAGACATTGTTTTATCAATCAAACACTAAATAGCGCAATTTGGAAAAAAATAGTAGATTAACAAACAGAGCAGGTTCTAGAGTCAAAATCCGCAACCAACCTCACTTTCACAATTCCCGCGCGTGTGGTCATTCATAGCGTTGATCCTAAGAGATGTCAGGATCGATTTGTGTTATTTGTTATTCTTGTGTTGTTTTTTGTTGTTTCTGTGGTGTTTAGTTTATGTATTGTTATGTTTTTGCCGTTTTCTCTTGTTCTTGTGTTGTTTTGTTTGGGTTCGCAAGCAGAAGATCACACAAACAACAAATAAATAACACAGAACATCAACAACAATACATGAATTAAACACCACAGAAACAACAGAGAAACAACAAAAAACCACACAAGAACAACAAACAATAAAAATCGATCTTGACGTCTCTTATTAGTATCAACGCTATAAATAACCACACGCGCGGGCATTGTGGAAGTGAGGTTAGGTACGGATTTTGATTTTGAGCTGAAAAATTGAGAATTAAACTCACTTCTAACGCACTAACCTCACAAAACGGTTGTTTGTGAACAATAGCGCCTAGCGTCACAGGCATCAAGTCAGAGTTTTGCGACCGGATGTTGGTTGACAGGAAATGTAAACCTCAGTACACATTTTCACCTTCAAAGATGTTTTTTGATGATAAGGGAAGTCATGTGTGACGAAAAACTGAAGATAAAAGGAATTATCGGTGTTTGGGGTTGGTGATTTAGAAGATTAACAGTTGAATTGATTTATTTTTCCAGGAATTTTTCATCAAGATTTAGTTGATTCAAGGTACATGGCAACATCGCTGAAAAAAAAAATATTTACATGGGAGATGTGTGGGTCAGTGATATTTTTATCTTGTGATTTCAAGTCTATGACTAGCTAAATGTATAGAACTGAAGAAATATATTTTGGAAAGTCGAGCAATTTCATTTTTAAATTCACTATCATGACAAACAAATTTAATGAAAATTATACAAAAATGATACTTACTCTTTTTCTGTCGACAATTGTTGAATTTGCACATACTAAACGACTGGCCCATCGAGCGTAAAGGCCCTCTGCGCACACGTGCGGCGCCTGGGCGACCCCCTACCGCTGAGGCGCCAGTGGTGGGGCGGCCGGCGGGGCAAAGCCCCACATCACGCCACCACTCTTTTAAAGTAACCGCCACGCCCGAAGCCTTGCCGACGATGCCCAAACGACCAGTCGCTGTCGTTCGGCTCGCGCCTTTAGAGTGGGGGAGAGTTTCGGCCACGTAAGCTGCGCGCGCCGGTCTTTTGAACAGCGACAGTTGAAGTTTCCGGATATTTTTTCTATGAATCAAGTCGGGGAAAGCCGTTTTGGAAATTTGCGGAGAACTGGTTGATCTGATGTCCTTGCTTTTGTTGGTCACCAATTTGCAAGAAAGCTTGAAGACAATGTCCTGGATAAGCGGCTTCGCATCCTTAGCAGCTTCTGATTATGGTAATCGGCTTTTCTGGTAGAATAGATAATCTAAGGTTTTTTTTATCGATGTTCAACGTTGCTCTGTGTGATTGGATAACGATTATCTCATCAAATTATTTTATTGATCAATTAGCACCCGGTTCTACATTATGCAAATGTTGTTGAAAGAAATAAAAATGTTGGAAAAAAATCATATATTGGTAGACGATTACGCAGCTTTATGATAATTTTTCCAATTAATTTTTATATGTAGCGTAGGTTCCCAAGTGTAGAAAATGATTTTTTCTACACATTTATTTCACTCAAACATACCTTTATACATAAACAAATCGTGTACACGAAATGGAAATTTTCTCTTAGAAGCTGGCTTGTCATTTTTTACCCATTCAGCCGTCAATTTCCTATCGACAATTTACTTTTTATCGACCACATGTCATTGTTCCATTCATATATCCGATCAAACAAAAAGCACTTTAGATTCAGCCATCCCACGTTTCACAATGATAAACATTCAATACCCATTCAATATTGTGTCAAGAACCTTGACAGTGCTAGAGGTCAATACAGGGTAATGGGTATACACACATTCGCTCTTGTCAACTCATGTGTGCTATTGAAATTTCGATTTTCCCATGTATAACGATCGATTTTGATTATGAATTATCAATATGTGATCAATGATCAGGGATTGTATCATCACATACCTGATATTATGTCATGCCGGGTATATGCAGCATCCACACATATTCAAGTCATTGTTTTTTTTTAACACACGATAAAATCGAAGGAGCAAGGCGAGGAGCAAGGTCTCACCCGCAGGCGCCGTTAGGTTTTGGTTGTAGCCATAATCATTATAGTTATGACCTCAAGGTCAACAGTTATGCGTAAAATTCTTGTATAGACTGTCACATGTGCGTTAATATAACCATCATATATAAAGTTATGGCAACAAATTAAATGGTCAGTATTTCAATTTTATGGACAGTACTCTTTGCCATTATTTTATTTCCCTTGGTCAGTATGAATAAATGGTCGGTTGAAATAATGAAGGGTCAGTAACATAAAGAAGTGGTCAGTAAAAATTATAAATGGTCAGTATAATAATAAATGGTCGGTTGAAATAATTAACGGTTAGTAATATAAAGTAGTGGTCAGTAAAAATTATAAATGGTCAGTATAATCATAAATGGTCGGTTGAAATGATTAACGGTTAGTAATATAAAGAAATGGTCAGTAAAAATAATGAATGGTCAGTAACATAAAGAAGTGGTCAGTAAAAATAATAAATGGTAGATATAAATAATCAAGAGTCAGTATCATAAAAAAACGATCAAATAAATTAGTAAATGCCTGGTGAAAATAATGGACAGTCCATAAAATTAATAAAGCGACAGTAAAATAATGAATGGTTGGTCATATATTTTATTTCGTATAAATACAAACATTTTTACAACGGAACGAAACACAACTTAGTAAAGAGAAAATACTCTGCCTTTATGTCATGATGAAGTAGTCAGATAGGTTCCTTTGAGAGGCGGATTTAGTTTGGGTTAGTTAGGGTTAGTCTGTGTTGGTAATAGAAATTGATGAAAAATATGCAGCGGCTCGTTGGTTAGCACTAGGTTAACATTACAATTATGTTTATATATTATAATTGACGTGTTGTGTATTGGTTTTATGTGAATCAAGTTTGAGTTAGTTTGTGTTGGTGATCGAAATTGATAAAAATATGCAGCGGCTCGTTGGTTAGCACTAGGTTAACATTACAATTATTATTATATATCATAATTGACGTGTTCTGTATTGGTATTATTTGTATCAAGTTTGTGTTAGTTTGAGTTGGTTAAAATTATTACTGACTAGTGCATACTGGCCATTTATTATTTCTTACTGTACATATGTGGAATTATTACCAGCTAAGTCATACTGACATTTCATAAATTTTCACTGACCATTAGAATCACAATAGTGAACATAGAAATACAGGCCAAATAGTACTTTTACTGCTCAAAAATTCCACTTTTACTTATCGTTTTTAACAGAAATACTGATTCTTCTACAATATTATACTGACTGCTTGTGATATTATACTGTACATAATGAATTAAATACTGTTCAGTTCATTACAACCCTATAGTTATCAATTTGTGTCCTCTTTAAAGAACTCAGCTATACTGGATACTGGCAATGCAGGAAATATAATTATTCAAATCCGTGCAAAACATTAAAACACGGTTACTAGGAGCTGAGTAATTTATTTCAAGTGTCACCAGAAGTTGAAAGTATTATTTATTCAACTAAATTGTGATCACCTTGGTACTTGAAAAATATTTTACCGAGTATTATTTCAAAATCTTCACAATGTCGATAAAAATGTGTAATATTTTTTCGTACAAGTATGGGTCCTCGAAAAATATGAGAGTATCTACGTGAGAAAGTCCTCGCAAGATTAAAACTACGTATTAAAAATGTGATGTTGATTTATTCTATGGAATTTAATATATAACATAAATGGTTCCAAATGTGTTACCACGGTACCATTCAATGTATAACTTGTTAGGCGAATGAGGAAGGTCATGGTATAACTATAGTGGAAATTGTTGCGTAGTTTCGTTAATGGATGTTATTTGATTGGAGTTTATTATCACCGTGAAGCTATTTAATCATGGATATTTTACGTATCAAGGTAGAATATGAGCTACAGAGGATTGAATAAACTAATAAACATATTCCAAGTTCTTGAACCCAGGAATTGTCTAAATCAACAATTGGAAAATCCACCCAACATAGCTGTGTTAGTCTGATTCGTTCAAAGAAGCACAATCTCAAAATTGACTTTGGATTGTTCCGCCCAATTTTGCCAATGCGCGCTGAATACTGTGACGAGACATGTGCTCGTCATAGAAATATGAGAGCTAAGTTAGTTGTCATGTATAAATTGTGAACGAAATGTGACATAAATAAGTTGGGATATGAGTAAGTGTTAAGCGTGTGTACATAAATAGTGACTTTGAATAAATTAGTTAAAACCAGACGAGTGGTTTCTATAGTGAAAAACGGTACAACGACGGCGACGTGGCCTCTCCCCAAAATAGAAAAGCTCTTGGGAGGGTCCGTATGTGATCCAGAAGCGTCTACAGGATCACGAAGCAACCACGAGAAAATCCGAGGTTTGTTCATTTCAACCGTTTGGTGATGTATGCTGGAAATCATGACGATCAAGAAGTTGAAGTTATGCAGATCAGGTCACTCGATGAAGACATGTATGTATGGTGAACCCTCAACCAGCAGGGATACTCGATGCTGTCACATTAGGCCATCTCAAAACTTACCAATGATTGAGTGGACTGAAGACTGGTGAAAAGCATGCTGGAAGTGCATTAACATCCTCTGCTATCCATTCCGAAGGTCGTACCACCAGAAGATAGTGCACTGCAATTTTCACAGAAGGTCACGCTGCAGGTTTGAGGTTAATTGTCGATACCGACATGAAGACATCTCGGGACGAAATGCTCAGAGGGGGAAGCAATGTGACGAGACATGTGTTCGTCCAGCGGTCCAACAATTCGAGGCGGACAGTTGCGGAGACGACAAAATCAAATGCATATTCGTGTACGAATTAATTGGAGAATTAAGTACCAGCCATCGGATCTGATTCAAACGTTTCGGCGTTTGTTCCTCCAAAACCGCAACTGCTACTTCTACCGGTCTCTAACAACAGGGTCATCCTAGAATTTTAGAAGCGCGACCAGTAGTAGATGTTAGAACGTTCCATAATTTACTCCACCATTCTGGTAATGTTGGCGCGTTATATGAAAATGTTAATAAATTAGTTTAAACTGGACAAGTGATTTCTACAGTGAAATTGCCGATACCGACATAAATTCGTGCTATGTGTATACAGTGAGGCTCTAAAAGGTCCCCCCCCTTTTTTTTTTATGTGTGCACCAAAAATTTTGAAACTTGGCATACCTCAATTGCTGTCGAAATACTACTTTTTGATGTTATTGACGAACTTTTAGTATTCAAGATGGCGGCTGGGCGCCATTTTGAAACATTTTTTTAACCCCCCTCGTGTGACACCTCATTTTGAAGATCCTGATAATCCTTGAATATTGAGTCGATATCTTTGAGTACTACCAAATGGCGGTACATTTAATTACTTCATTGATACATACACTTTAAAAAAAAAATCGTCAAATTCAATTCAAAAGATGCTGGAAATATTCTTGACATAAAGTTTGGGTTAGGAATAAATGACAAAAATGTCAAAAAAGCATCTTTTGAATTGAACTTGACGAATTTTTTCAAAAAGTGTATGTATCAATGAAGTAATTGAATGTACCGCCATTTTGTAGTACTTGAGGATATCGACTCAATATTCTAGGGTTAAAAAGTACTCATCAGGATCTTCAAAATGAGGTATCACACGACCCCCCTTTCCATTTAAGAAAATGTTTCAAAATGGCGCCCAGCCGCCATCTTGAATACTAAAAGTACGTCAGTAACATCAAAAAGTAGTATTTCGACAGCAATTGAAGTATGCCAAGTTTCAAAATTTTTGGTGCACACATTGAAAAAAAAAGGGGGGGTGGACCATTTACAGCCGCACTGTATATGAATAGTGACTGTAAATAAATTAGTTAAAACTGGATAAGTGATCTCTATAGTAAAAAACGATAAAGTAAGACAGCCAACATGAATAATATTTACAAATAAACAAAATAGTTTTAAGTCAAAACGCAATTTGGAAAAAAAGAGTGAACTAGCCGACTAAAATAGTCTAAAGATAACAATTCTAGAACAAGGTTGAAAGAATGCATTGAATAATACAAATTTAAAAAAGTGAAAAAAATGTTGATGTCTCAAATTCTGGTAAACCAATCCTCATAACCGTGCTATTTGGTTTTCTTCGTTGGAAGATTTTAAAATGCTTGAAAAGTGTTTTGACATTCAAACAGCAGTACCCAAAGGCAATCACCTCAAAGAAAATAAAAACAAATGAACTTAAACTAAATAATTCAAAGGAGAGGAATTGGCAAACCTGACGTTCATATAACAAAGAGATTGAAAAGATTGAAAATCAAAAATACAATTTGGAAAAGACAGAATAAACAAACTAGCCAACTAAAAGAGTCTAAAAATAAGAAAAGTTGAAAGTAAACAAACTGAGAAAAACATCGAAAGTTGAATAAACAGTGAAAGAAAATGTTGATAACTTGAATTTTTGAAAACTATTTCTCATAACTCATAAAATGAAAGACTTCAAAATGCTTAAAAACTGTTTTGACGTAACACTACAACAACAACTACTTTTGAGAAAATATAAATAAATGGAATCATTTGAAGCAGAAAAATATACAAAATTGACGTCTATAGAAAAGAGATTGAAAAGAAAATCAAAAGTAAACTAGCCAACTAAAAGAGTCTAAAAATAACAAAAGTAAAAAGAAAACAAATTCAAAAAAAACTTTGAAAGTTGAACAATGAAAAATATGAAAAGTGAAAAAATTTGGATGCCCTTTTATTTGGAAACTAATTTTCATACACGTGAATGATCTATTTGGGTTTCTTCGTTAAAAGACTTTGAAATCTGTTGAAAATGATTTTAACGTTTGAATTGAGAAAATTAGAAAAAGCAAACAAACAAACAAAATAATATTCCACAAAACTGACGTCTATAAAAAGGAAATTGAAAAGAAAATGAAAAATACAATTTGGAAAAGGTAGAATAAACTACCCAACCAAAAATAACACAAGTAAAGAGAAAACAAAATCAGAAAAACGTTAAAAGTTAAATAATTTAAAATGATGATAACTTACATTTTTTAAAACCAATCCTCATAGCCATGAATAATATGTTTGAGTTACTTCGTGAAAACGGCTTCAAAATGATTAAAATAACATTACAACAATTACCTTTTTAGAAAATATAAAATAGAGGAGAAAAATATGTATATAAAATTGACGTTTCTAGAAAAGAGATTGAAAATAAAATCAAAAGTACATCTTGAAAACGTAGAATAAACTAGACAAAAGTCTAAGAGTAGGTAACAAAAGTAAAAAGGAGACAAATCCAGAAAAACGAAAGTTGAACAATGAAAAATATAAAAAGTGAAAAAAATGTTGGTGCCTTAAATAAACGGACAAAATAATTCAAAGAAGAGAAATCTACAAAACTTACACCTATAAAAAAGAGACTGAAAAGAAATGAGAAATACGGTTTGGAAAAGGTAGAATAAACTAGCCAACTTACAATAGCAAAAAAGATAACAAATTCAGAAAAACGTTAAAAGTTGAATAATAAAAAATAAAAACTGTGTAAGAACATGTTGGACTAATTAACTTTTTGTTAACTATAATCCCCGTAAATGTGGATATTTGAGTTGTTTTGAAGGGGTTTTCAAAGTTTCAACATTGTCCAACAACAATAATTTTCTTTTATCTGCCGCATTAAATATTGGTTGATTACGATAATAATAATAAAGATGCAGTGATGTAATAAAGTCAGTTGAAGAAAAGTTCCAGAGTTGAACGTCTAGACTAAACCAATATACAACATATGCCACCATTCCAGCCATATACGGTACCAATTTGATCAGGTTTCACCCATATACATTGAGTTATGTGGTTGCCAGCAATAAAATCGAAGAAATATTGTCAAGTAGTACACATGCCACTTGGAACAAGTATGCAGTGAGCTTGCTGGCGCCGACAATTTGGTTTCTTGTCTTTTTAACATTCTCACCGTCTGTGGGCGTTTTGCTATGTGTATGTGATTTCAAATTATCGATTTGTATTTTTATTGCAGGTTTACCGGAAATTGTTGGCACAGTGTTCGACATAGCATAGGAAACATGTGATCTGATTTTAGATAAGTAATATTCATTGTATTTATCTCAAATGGCACGTGCCAGTTTGGAAACATTTTGATTAGATAAGACAAATGTTCTCTGGAGCTTGGAGATGATCTTTGATAACCTCAATTATTGTGTAAGCACAACTTTCGTGTCAGTTGAGTCATTTCAGATGATAACGGAAAAATAATGATGAATGAACGAACTAGAGTAACAGATGTATAAAGAACGTAGAACAATTAGATTTCTTCGAATAGTTTTCCCCTATCTGCTACATCAGGAATATTGCTCCTGTAGCTTCTTTCCACAGTATTTTGATAAGTTGCAACAAAACCTCCACTTGTATTAATTTTGTCCTAATGAGCCGAACGGGAGGAGCGCGCTGTGAGCTGTGACAAATTTTCCTAACATAACGAGCAAAACATTTTCCACCGCTTGTCGGTAGACTGAAAATCCTCTTAGAGTAGTCGGAATCACTGTTTGGAGTGTTCTGTTTGTGGTAAAAGTGGAATGGATCAGGAAACAAAACCGGAAAGTAATCAATTTATTTGAGAAACAAACAGCTTTGTGAATCCCGAAACAGTGGCATCGCAGCGAACAGCACGATTGTTTTGCCCGGAATAATTGTAGCCTCAGATTAATAAACAAGTTGTAGCATTCGGCACGGCGAGTTCGTTTTGTTCGGAGCCCACGTCGGCGCGCACGACTGTTTTCCGAATGGTGTCGAAAACGTTCATGAATATCTTGCGCTGTATTGTATTGTTCTATACGCGACTTGATGGTCACAAAGGCCCGAAAACCACTAGAAAAACCGTTTTTGGAACGATCATCGTCCTGCACAACTGAAGAAATTCCGTTTTAACTGAGTATAAATGATTCCTTGCACCCTTCAGTTAAGCGTTCCAACCTAACCTGGATCCGTTCGGAAATCGGTTCTTGAACGATTCTTTCGATTCCTGACTCCTGACTAGAAGTTAAAATCGCTTAGGATGACATGCGCACTGCGACCGCTATTTTGGGTAATTCATGTATGTTTTCGCTATGGAGTAGTATCTATTTGTTCTGTTTATATTTTTTTCCTAGTTATGAGTGTAGATATTCCAACATATAATTGATGTCGAAAGTAAATCTGTTCCAACTAGGTTCAATTCTGGAATCGTATAACTAGATGGAAATCTGGATGCATGCGCAATTATTTAATCATAACAGTTCCGATAACCGTTCCGGCACGATACCAATTGTGTACAGGTTCAAACCAACCTAAAGTTGGTAATTTTCACATTTTATTTTGATTTTTCTCAGAATTTTTTGTGTTCATATTTTTCCAGGTTTGTTTATTTTTAGAGCGTCTATAACTTTTTTTCATTAGAGGTTTTCATAGTTTTTTTTGCAGATTTTTTGAACTGCAGATTATCGACAATTGCGCATTCTTCTCGTAACTTCAAGAAAGAGACGTTGTTTGATGAATAATGTCAAGATTTGCACGGACTTATGATTATTGTATAGACATTTTCATAAAATATAAAACAAGGAGTTGAGTAAAACATCACTTGAATCACCCAGAGTAGAGAAAAGTCCAAAATCAAGAAACCACTAAGAAAACCAAAAAAAAACTAAAAAAAAAATTATAAAAAATCAACCAAGTGATAGAACATAGAAAAGATATAAAAATAATGATTATCTACGTTGAAAATGGGAAAATGATCAAACGTGGACAAACAATTATTCAAAGACTACTTGAACAAATCAAAAATCATTCACTTTTTCGATTGGTCGGGCTGGATTCATAAAAATGCAAAAAAAAACTCTTGAGGTAGAAAACAAAATTGAGATTGAGCCAGGCAGAGAAAAATCAAATTAAGATATGTATGTACTGCTAAGAGTGCTAACTGCTACCAAGTCAAGAGGATTAAGTCAACCAAAAAGCAGATTGAAAATGTTACATTTACAAAAAAAAAATTAAAAACCTTCCCAAGACAACAAGTTTTCAACATGTAATGAAAAGTATGGCAAACATTGTAAATAATAGTATAAAAAACAATGACACTTCAAAATTGAAAGCACTTCCGAAAAAAAGAAAACATTATTAAATCGAAAAAAACATTAACAAATAAAATAAAATCAAAAGTTTTTAATATTAAAAACAATTAAAATTGCAAAGATATTTCAAAGTGAGAGCTACGAACGGAGAATAACTTAAAAAGTTTAGAAAGAGCGGAGAAGTGTACAGGGTGATTCAGGAGGAAATGGAAATATTTTAAGGATATGTCCAGGAAGTCAAAATAAGCAAAATAAGCTAAAAAAAAAAAAAAAAATAAAAAATAAATAAATAAACTCGCTACTAGATCAATTTTTAAACGCGCAAATAAGTGTATCGAGGTGGGAGGTAATGTTTTCGAAAATTTATTATGAATTAGTGCTATTTTGTTTTGTTTTACTAGTTTTGTAATAATTTTGATTTAGTTTTTAAATTACAATTAATCAAAATATCTTTGAAACAAATAAAAATCGGACTTGAACATATGAGCTTATTTTGCTTATTTTGACTTCCTGGACATATCCTTAAAATATTTCCATTTCCTCCTGAATCACCCTGTATACAGGGTGTCCGGGAAAATGTGGGAGATCTCTCGGATTCAGATAGAACATTAAAAAATAAGATGACAAGTTCCCATAAATTTTTTTCCTAGCGGCCCTCCCTACGGAGATACGGCCCCCTAAAGGACCCCACTGGAAATCGGTTTTTCTTGAATAACTTTTAAACGACTCAATATAATTCAATGAAAATTCAATATGATAAACAGTAGAAAGGACCTCTCAAATGACTTCCCTTAAAACATAATTAGCTTGTTTAGTTTACCAGGGACGGACTAGATTGTACATTTTAAGGCTCAAATTTTTAACACCCTGTATGATACGGACTTAAAAAAAATAAATTTGGATACCTTGAACATTAAGCCAAAGAAAAGGTACTCTTGTTCATTGTCGATAAAATGAACCATTTTCGAGAAAAAACAATTTTTATTAAACAAAACCTCGAAAAAACACGTTCCCATAAATTTTTTTCCTAGCGTTAGTTTCACAATTTCGTCAAGAGCACCACTTCGTCATGGCTTTTTTCGAGGTTTTGTTTAATAAAAATTGTTTTTTCTCGAAAATGGTTAATTTTATCGACAATGAACAAGAGTACCTTTTCTTTAGCTTGATGTTCAAGGTATCCAAATTTATTTTTTTTAACTCCTTATCATACAGGGTGTTAAAAATTTGAGCGTTAAAATGTACAATCTAGTCCGTCCCTGGTAAACTAAACAAGCTAATTATGTTTTAAGGAAAGTATTTTGAGAGGTCCTTACTACTGTTTATCATATTAAATTTTCATTGAATTATATTGAGTCGTTTAAAAGTTATTCAAGAAAAACCGATTTCCAGTGGGGTCCTTTAGGGGGCCGTATCTCCGTAGGGAGGGCCGCTAGGAAAAAAATGTATGGGAACTTAACATCTTATTTTTTAATGTTCTATCTGAATCCGAGAGATCTCCCACATTTTCCCGGACACCCTGTATAGGTATGCGTATGAATGATGACGAGAAAAAATGTCCCTTTCTCATTCAAATGTTTCATTCCTTTTTTCACAATAATGATGAAAAAATACTATGGGAACTCAACATCTTATTTTTTAATGTTCTATCTGAATCCGAGAGATCTCCCACATTTTCCCGGACACCCTGTATAGGTATGCGTATGAATGATGACGAGAAAAAATGTCCCTTTCTCATTCAAATGTTTCATTCCTTTTTTCACAATAATGATGAAAAAATACATCGCCAATACCAAACGCAAGCATGTCCTGAGAAAAATTTTGATATCTTCTTCAAAAGAAGAAATATCAAGCTGAACAAGAAATAAAAACATCAAAAGTTTTAATCTTAAGAAAATCTGTTGTTCTGTAAACTTCAGTGTTTTAAATTTGTGCTTAATTCAATTCGCATTTTACTCCATGCTCAGTACAGGATGCTCTTTTAGAGAAGAGATATCAAGATTTACCCTACGGCATGTTTAAAAAGGAAAAATCTATAATGCGGCGAATAAATATGCAAGCAGTTGTACCAACTAAGATAACTTCAGCTAAAAATTCGAAGAATTATGTTTACGTCTTTTGCATAACTGGAAAACATTGGAAAACCAAATAAATCACCCATATTGTCTCAGTTCCAGCAGGCGAGAAACCGATTAGCATTTAAACGAGTATGCAAATCATTTGGCGCGTATGTGTATGTGTTGCTAACTTCGCTGCGGTGTGTGCCTAATGAAATCAAATCAGTAACTTATCATCTCTGTACATCAGTATTCGACTTTTTTCTGTGGCCGTCTAAATTGGCTAAATGTGCGTGAAATTAGATTTGGAATGAGTGCCTTAGGCTACTAGCTGAAAATAGATTGTTTTAGAGCGGATCGTCGTTTAAGAGAGCAATCTTCTTTTAAGCATCAATAAGCAGATGCGGGTAAAAATAGAGTAGACTCCAGATTAAGTTAGTTGATTTTTTTTAACTTCACACCACGTTTATGTTCATCAGATCTCTAGTGGAAGCCGTGACTAATATCAAACTAACATAATATCTAATTCACCAACATGATTGGTAAATTATCGCATTCCGCTATGCAACTGCAATGTCATGTGAATACGATAAAAACCGATTTCAAAACACAACAAACGATATCTTATCAAATGTGACTTACTTTTAATACAAGGACTGTAATTTATCGGAAACATATTTCTCCAACTTTGGGACCCACGTCAGAATATATGGACTACGTCCAAAACTATGTATAAGAAAAGTTTGCTATTTTTACTTTGCAGGTCACATTGGAATACGACGAGAATAATTTCCTTTTGATTGACGAATTGAAATTCGCACTGAAATATCGCAGAGGAGACCAATAACCTCAAATTACGCGACCGACATACATCCAGCAATTTATCAGTAGCCCCAACCTGGTAATTGACAGTTTAACAACACGTTTCTTGATACAAATTATCAACAGCTTGAAAAAAATATATCCATTTATATGGTGATTCTAAAAATATAGGGGTAGGTTTGTTAACCCTTGATGCGCTGATTCTCTATCGGCGAGACATTCACCCCTCAGGTGCCGCAGGATTATGAATAATGTTGTTTTCGTATTGTGGCGAGTCACTTGAGTCCAATATCGATCGATCGGTTTATTGGAATGGTTATTTTTTGTATAAATGCAGGAACTATTCTGTCGTCTGTTAAAAATATTCTTCTCAAGCAAATTATTATGCAATACACTAGGTATTCTATTTAAAATTGGATTTTATTGACATGATTATGAGCGAAAAAAGTACTTCCAGCATGCCCATTCAACCGAGATTGTATGAAGATCCAATAATAACCGGGTGCCGACCTTAGAACATTGAATAGTGTTGCCAGATCTCACGATTATTCGTGAGATTACACGATTTTGGTTCGGATCTCACGATCTCACGAATTAGGTATGAAATCTTACGATTTTTGTAGAAACTACCATGAAATAGAATAGAAAATCGCATTTCATCTAATTTCTTTCAAATCAATCCGTCAAGGCAACTAATGACAAGAAGTGACAACGCTGTCGAACGAAAGCACAGGAGATTCCCCGTCATTGCCGTCATTGCAAGCAGTTCTGTGTTTGTCAAGCGATACGACATGGGATTCCCCGTTACTTGCTGGTGGTTTACGTTTTATTTGATTGTGTTTCAGAGAGGCGTAGATCTTGTTCTTTCCTAATTTGTTGTTTTTCCGCTACATCGTTAATTGTTTTATTATAACTATTAATAATGTCGGAAAGTGAAAGTGAAGCGACAGAAATTGTTATGATTTTTCTATTAATAACAATATGATACGAAAGTTGGGTAGTCGTGACTTATGATACGGCAAAAATGATACTGACTCAAGCGATTCTGATGAATGAGTTTAATGTAGGGTGAGCTACTGAAGTATGTAGGTACCTATTTTTTCTATTATTTATATAATATGTGTTCGCTCAGAGCTTATTAATAATTTATTTGATGTAAAATCACTTTTAGTGTATTTAACAGAGTCTCATGAGTTTCCTCTCTTAATAATATAAGTAATTTATAGGTTGCTCACCCTACCCAAAATGCTAATGGGTTAGTTTACCATTCTCACGATTTCTCACGATTTTTCGTCATTCAATTCCACGATTTATGCTTCATCTCATCTGGCAACACTGCATTGAAAGACCCATTGAAGGTCGACTTTTATTAGGTTCAACACCTACACAGGGTTAAGTAAGAGGGTTAGTTTTCATCAGTTTGTGTTAGTTTTAATCCGTTTTGGTGAGTTTTGATAAGTTTTGATCAGTTTGGGTTAGTTTTGCTTAGTTTTATTGGGTCTGTTTGAGTTAGTTTGGGTTGATTTTGGTCAGTTTGGGTTGGTTTCGGCAAGTTTGGTTAAAATTAGATTCTATTGACAAGATTTTTTCAACTGTGGACTGCTGCATAAGTTTCCGAGTTTTTTGTACTAACTACTAATGTGGACCTTAAAATTGTCTGCCGAAAGTGCTCTTTTTGAAGTGCACCACTCGTTTTACTTAGCTTATAATCTATAATATCTCTATTTATTCACCGAAGTTATTCCAAAATTTACAGTTTTATACTAATTGCTGTTTTTATAATTTTGCTCTGGCAGTATTTTATAAATATATCCGGTACAATTTAACCAACCATATGGTGGTACAAATTAACGAACCGATATGATCAATACAAAATTTAGTTTTTTTCAAAGAAAGTTCAGATTAAGTTAAGTTTTATTCGTTTCTTGTAAAATGACCGATTATTACAAAAAATGCTATTCCAACTATCAAGAAAAATCATTTTAGGATGTCTGATATTTACTGCGTATAAACACAGATTTACAATTATATATATATTATAATTATATATTGAGGTGGTACAATTTGAAAACCGGTACAATATACCCAACTTTACCCTACTAAGATTCTCGTATATGGTTTAATGTTTATTAATGGGGAACTTGCATGAAAAATTAAATCGATTTTTTTTCATTGCAAACTGAAGAAAGTCGCAAAACATCGATACGTATTTTTTTATTTCATAAAAATATGATTTTTCCAATAGTTATTCAAGTTTAAAGTTTTGTATATATAGATATACTGAGCATGGTGTTACAATGTTATGACGTCATAACATTGCAATTTCAGCACACTTCAAAGCGTTATATCTCCGTCAATTTTCGACTAACATCAAAAAGAAAAAATACGGGTCTCCTTATTTTTCATGGACTTTTGAATTCAGTAATAAAAAAAATTGAGGCAAGTTTCCCATTGAAGGTATGTATTGTTATTGAAGCAATAACATAAAATGTGTTATTCCCCAAATCTTCATCTCTTTATCTTAGCGGTTATGATTAGGGATGGAACGGATTCACATTAGGCCGGACTACCGGATACCGAACGTCCGGCCAAGCGGCCGGACCTATGAATTCTATAATTTTTTTAAAAATTGACGTGACTTTCGTGCCGACTCCAAAAAACGGTTAACTGGTAAAGTGAAACTTCTCTAACAGGATGTGTTCTCCAAATCGAACATTTTCTACAAATGCATAAGTTATGTATTATATTACCGCCTCAGCATGTCATTTTTTCTCCATAAGTCGAATTTATTTTTTTCAGTAGGTAGGTAAGTTGAATAACATCTAAGATGAAATGAATTATTAGGGAGCATTTTTCGGAAAACCACCAATTTAGTGTACCTATTTCGGAAAATTACCGATTCTCAGTGTTTGTTTTTAGTTTCTTCACAAATGACTGGATAGATTAAAAAATAAACTACTGTCTTGTGTTTTATTTCCGGTAAAATCATAGTACATTTGTGTTACCAAAAATCCGGCCGAATTTGTTAGAAAATCCGGCTGGACCGGACGTCCGGTTGGGAGGCCGGACTGGCCAGATTCGGTACCTCAAGCGGACGTCCGTTCCATCCCTAGTTATGATGTGTGATGTTCTGTCGCCTATAAGGAACCATGAGTTAACCTGCTTGGATAAATCTGTTTTTATTATTATTTTTGGAAATTTTTAAAAAAGGTAACGTTATTTGAAGCAAAAAGCTTGTTAACAGATAAGTTTCGAGTTTAGGTTAGATGGGGTTTGTTTTTGTTTGATAACATTACAAAATTTTCAAAAATTATCTTCGTGATATAGTAAATGCGCTAAATAATAATTAACAAGTATCAAGTATGCATCGAAGGTAATGGAGATTCTGTAACCAAAAATATATATTTATACATTTTTTTTGTGTAAGTGATTTTGTACTCTCTATAAACAATGGAGTTTCTATAAGCAAAATTGCTTATAGAACTATTATATGATAGGAAAACACTGCTTTGTAAACTGTCCCCTACCTTTATCTACACATAATACGAGAGAATAATAATAAACTCACGTCAACTGCACTTTCGGTATTAAGTAATCTGACTTTTTGAACAAAATTCATATTATAAATAATGAACAATGCCTGCACAAAAACGACTAGCAAAAACAAGAAAGAAGTGTATTTTAAAATTCATAAACCACGTTTGATATCGCAGGTGAATTATAAGTCCGCGTCAGGCACGTTTGGACTGCAATACGCTACGTCAGATATGGATACACTACCGCCAAATTTTAGCATTCATTCAATGATGAAAGGTGCCCACTTGAATTTAAAAACCCTGTATAGACAGTCAGCAGATATTCCGGTTAATCCGGAACATATGAGTACACGTGTAATTTTAGGATGGTGATTCAAAATTATATTGACAGCAGGACAATATACTCCTGATTGGTCTGGAAGTGTTGATTATCAATTTCAATATTGACTGGAAACAAGATGAAATGGAGTCCCCAATGCTTGAGTGGACTGGAAAAATTGGACACTAACGAAGATAGCAGAGATTGACAATAAAAATCATTTCAACAAGTTTCACCAGTTTGAGGTTTTCAGACCATCAACGTATATGGGGGGACTCGGCTTTGCCAGTTCAGCCATATATATTGATATTTTTATCAGATCCGTCTTACTCTGCAACTTTTCGTAACACCGAGCAGAGATTGCCAAGCCAGTCGAAACCCCATGTGGATAAAAATATCTGAATATGGATATTTCCAACAAAATTTAGTTTGAAAAATAAACAGTTGATGGATGTTGAAAACTTATTCATATTTGATTAAACACATGCCTGGCAATGGAATTATGAAACGTATTTCTGGAAACGCCGATGTTGTTGCAGTTCTATCCAGAAATGGGATCAAAGTGGAATTTCACAGCACAAAAATATATAGATTGACGAAATTACGGTTAATTCCGGATATCCAAATATTCCATCGATCCGTTTGTTTGCATTTCGCGTATCTATTTATAAGGATCAAAATAAGGTGCTAAAATTACTAGACCTATCTAAAAGCAGCCTAGCGGCTAGTATCGTAACAGTTCGTTTTTACGAAAACAGCCTGATCATAATTATTAACATCCGATGCAATTAATCTTTATGTTAGGTAACGCGACTTGTTAATGATATATTAGAAAATTAACTAATGGCGCCAGTGTATTGCATACTTTGTTGTTTATCGCTGAGTATGTTTTCTTATCTAAGCTCAAATTGTTATCAGATTTGTTTTGAGAGTTTCTGGTTTATAGTGCATCTCCTTTATAGATCGTTGGAAAAAAACCCGCAATAAAAACAGAAAATACAATTTCGTGATTCAATTTTTCAATAGGCTCACTAGAAAAAATGAAGAAAAATATTTCAGATAAAGATAACCGGTTTTGGTTTATTGTAGCTTGACCTCCCATCAAATTGTAGAATACACAAGGTTTCAATGTAGCAGGTTTCTGAGCAGGAACTGCCAATAACTCTGAATAGTTCTCTAAAATTTCTTTTTTTTTTTGTTGCAAGACGCAAGAGCACATAAACAGGGTGTTTGCTTTTATCGGGTTTTCGTTTCGATAATCTATGTGTTTTTGTATGAGTTTAATTGATTAATTTTGAGGATAAAAATTCATGGTATTTTGGAGATTGATGATCAAAAAAACGAACAAACTTGTCTTCAATAATTATTAATAGTCATTATTAGTTTGGTTTTTGCATTTCCATCTTATTTTTTCAGACAGTGTATTTTTTATGTAGGTACCTCCTAACTTCCTGGCTATCTCTACTCTTCTTTATAGATTTTTTTTATCAGTATACTTTGATAATAGTCTTGTTTGTTCTTAATCTCGTTAGTAATTTCTTGATACAAATTTTCCTTCGTCTCATTTCATTATGGTTAAACGATGTTATCTGTGAGATGATGAAGAATAACATTGAAATCAAAATTAAAGATTATAGATTTTGTATCAAAATCAACATCGTTTACCACCTTCAAACAATCTTCCTGCCCTTTTCCATCCACTCATATACGTATGTAATTTTTAACTGTTGTTTTCACAATACATGACTATTCTGTTTTTCATTTTTCAATTCTTCTTGGGCTTCTTTATAGCGTATTCATTATTCTTGTTGCCTGCTAAGTGTTAATATTTGTATCGTATTCTCTGATCTCCTCCTTCGAATGTTCTTATAGATCTATTATTTTTTCATTGACAAAAATTGACATTTTTACTCTGTTTTTTTTTCATGTTTCTGAAACTTATTTCTTGAAGACCAGAAACACACAAATAATGAGTTTTAGAAACAGTAAAAAAAATACAAGATGTCCATTTTTATGAATCGAAAAAATGTATATAAAAAAACGGGGACGTTTAGAGCACAGGTATATTGATAAAATATCTTTGGAATGCGCTCATATACAGGGTGTCTAGGAAAGGGGCTATGAATGACATATAGAGACTCAACAAAAAAAACGGTACACCCGAAATTTTCGCCCATGTTTGGGCATGGACTCATAATTTTTTGATGAATCGATAAATATGCGGTTTGCACCACGATACAGAGCATTTCTTTGCGGTTTATGCGGATGGTTCAAAAAAATAGTTTCCTAAAAAACCTCGTTTATTCCGGGTGGTGAAAAAAGTACTATACATTTTCTTTTTCTGACCTTTTTTTCGATATGCCCAAGTACTTGTTCGTCCATTTCTCGGGATATTTTTGGGTTTTTGTTGATATCTTCTATCGTTTTTGAAATATCGACTTTTTTTCAAAATTTTGACACTTAGGGCTTTGAATGGCTGTTGTGCTAATTCTAAGTTTACAACTGACAATGTCATGGCATAGATCTATTGTTTAGCTGTCTTTCTGATGACTTATTAGATACTCAGCAATATTTTGAGTATACAGGGTGTGCCAAAGAATCTTGATCATTAGTAATGCACTTTTTAGATATTTTTTTATATTTTCTTGAAAATTATTATGTCGAAGAAGCTGAATTAATTAATTAATTGATAATTCAGTTGTGAACATAGTTGACAGTTATAAACTTACAATTAGCAGAACAGCCATTCAAAGCCCTATTTGTCATAATTTTGAAAAAAAGTCGATATTCCAAAAACGAAAGAGGATGTCAACAAAAATCCAAAAATATTCCAAGGTATGGACGTAACAAGCACTTGGGCATATCGAAAAAAAGCTCCAAAAAACCTCTGTGGTAATGGGGAGACAGTAAAAAAAAAAGAAAATTTACAGTACTTTTTTTACCACCTTGTATAAAAGAAGTTTTTAGAAAATTAATTTTTTGAGCCATTCGCCTAAACCGCAAAGAAATGCTCTGCATCGTTGTTCAAACCGCATATTTTTCATCGATTCGTTAAAAAAATATGAGTCTCCAAACATGGGCGGAAATTTCGGGTGTACCATTTTTGTTGTTGAGTAGTTTATTTGTTTTCCTATCTGGCTTTCTTATGAATATACAGGGTATCCCATAGTTAGTGAACGAAACCTCAATCCTGCCTTTATCGTTCGAAAATAATCTAACTTAATCCTAAAAACATTACATCCTGGCAACTGGGGATGAATTTTTGTAATTATTTCCGAAATTATTTATTCATTTTGACCAATGAATGGAGGGCTGTTTCGTTCACTAATCATGGGACACCCTGTATACGGTTTTGAAAAAAAAATTCAACATTTTTAGAAATTGTATAGAAGCTCTTGCTACTCATATTGAGAACCTCCCTTTATATTATATCAGGTATTATTATTGTTAGATATTAGTTTTTGGAATGTGAATCTTTCTTGATAATATCTTTCACCATTTCGGGATTAAATTTTCCATATTATGGAATAAAACAAAGTTGGAGCAGATAGATAAGGTCATTGAACTACACAAGGGAAATTAAATTTTGCAACACCGTCAAAATTGCTTGAATTTTAAAACCTAATGTGGACTGTGCAGGGTTCCCGTTACTAGTCCTAAAACTTCAGGGTTGTCAGAGTGAAGGTTCAGAAATTATGATGAATGACCCACTTTATGTCGTATCATTTATGTCTACTAGCTTTTTATAATAAGACTATATTATAAAATGCTACTAGTTTCTGAACACCCTGTATACGCCCACCAAGTTTGACTAACCTTCCGCCAAACATCCTGTACACATTCAGGGAGAAGATAAAAAGCGATCCGATGATGCACGAAAAAGAACAATACCATGTAATCACATATTTGCAAAAAATGACTGGAAATGATACTAGCCCACCAATAAAAAAATTGAAAGTAGAAGTAAAAATAAAATAATATGAAAAATAAAGCGAAAATAAAGGTTCAAAATCTTCGAACTCCTTTAACAATGGTGAAAAATTCGACAATAATCAAACATGAAAAAAAGTCCTAGACACAAAAATTAATTCAGATTTGGAATACAGTATAGTACATGATAATGGGCGACCCAGTTTACATTTTTTAGTCTACAAGCTTCTAAAATAGACATAACCTCAATTGTTCTAGTGGTTTTTGTCATGCTGCGAGAGCATTCTTTTTGTAGTTTAACTGTTCTAAATCAAATCTTGAAGGTCTCGAAACTAACCAGGAATTGAAAAAAAGTTCACAGAATAAAAATTGTTCATTTCAATTAGTAGAATCTAGATTTTAGACTTGGTCACTTGTAGATTAACGCTAAATAATTTTTTTTATCAAAAATGTCGATAAAAACTAGCGAAGAACGAAAGCTCAAAGAAAAAGAAAATTTGTAAAATGCAAAAACAATAAAGATAAAAACTAGGTACCTACATATTATTAAAATAGAGTTCCACGATACTAAATTCAGGAAAGCTAAGTTTGTTTTTCGAAAAATTCCCGGTCTTATTCCTACTTGACCAAATAAATTCAAAAACAGAAATGATTCTGCCATAAATAATTGATTTCGTCAAAATCTTATAAACCAAACCAGTGCACGATCATATGAAAAAATGTTTGGTACCCTAGTTCCAGTGTTAACTCGCACAATGAACAAAAAGAAGAAAATTCAAAAAAATACCTGCAATGCCAAATTTCCTATATCCTCGGTATTTTTTGAAACTAGTTTCATCTTTCACCCGTTCCACTGGTAATGGTAATGTCGGACCTGTCAAAATGAAGAAAGTGAACGCTTTAGTTCTTTTCATAGAAATTCGAGGTGAAGAGAAGCACTTTAGGTTTGCTTTATTTATTTGCATCACGGAAAAAAAAAATAGAAAAATGATTATGTCAAGATACGTGAAACGTGCTCGTTTTTCTAATCGTGAATCATGTTCGGTGACGTCAATGCATCAGACGTAAAGGGAGAGTTACGATGGGGGAAATTGTTTTTCCTGTTGGGAAATGCAGGAAACCGTTTTCTGATTATGGAAAATGATGAAAGGTGGAATAATCAATCTGGAAATTGGATTTCAAAAAATCGTAATAAAATACCCACGCTTTTACTGATATTTCACATCTCAAAATTATTATTGAACATTGACGTTCTTCAAAAATACTATACATGAAAATAAATTAAATGAACGTCTATTATTTTCACCTTCTGTTATTTGAGTCTCTGTATATAGTTTGGTGAATGTATGGTCGATCAAAAAAAAAAAAAAAAAGAGGATATCACAGTATGTGTCGGTATCTTGATCTTGGAACCGTATGATTTCTTTTTTCTTTTTTAATACATATGTATCAGCTTTAGAAATACAATCACCCGAAGATAACATATTTTTTTAAGTCGTTATACGATGTTTGTTTAAAATATGTTTTTTTTGCCTTCGCCGGATGATGATCCTCGTGTAACAAAAATTACAAGACGATGAATTTTCTTTAAACATCGTAAATCAGTATACTCCTGTTAAAAAAAATTCATCAAAGAAATCGAAACGGATAATTTTATAGTTCAACTCAGGAAAAGAAATAAATGAAGGTCTAGGTACAGAAGAGGAATTAATTTATTTGTAGATATTTTTGTCATACCATTTGATTCCTTTGAATTTATTTAATTTATGTTACAGGTTACAGGTTAAAAGGAATGAATCTAATTATCAAAACGTAGAAACATTAACTAACAGCTTTGTGAGTCAAAAAAACATTATTCAAAAGCTCATGCTATTGGTTTAAATGATTATTTTATAAACATTTCATAAAGCTAAAACTGATTTTGTCGTTTTTTAGTGATTCGATTGTTGAAGGAATCCAAGCAATGTGCATGGTTTTAAATGGCTTGAAAATAGACATAAATTACTTTTAAAACGACGTTATCATGGTAATTTTGACAATGTTCAATTTTTCTTATTAAAAAAATAATAAATTGAACAACAGACAAGTAAGGGTCCATCGCAATATTTTATTGTAAGAAAAATGTGACCTTGTGCCATTTTTTTTTGGGACACCCTGTATATGTTTTGGATTCAGCAAAAAGTTCTTTATCAAACTGTTTTAAAGTATACAAGTTATCCGACTAAAAAACTTGACAATCGGTCATGATGTTCTATTTCCGATGCGTTTGTGTTTCTGAATTGTAATCAAATTTACTTCAACTTTGATGATTTAACTTTCAAACATCTTACTAGGACCAATTATAATAAAGATATCCATCGATTGGCTAAAATATAAGGGAACACCCTGGTTGAAAATATATTTTAACCCTATTTAGGTATGATGTTTGACTAATAAACCCTGAAAAAAAGATAATCCTAGATTGGATTAGGTATTATAAGTTAACCCGAACAAAACTACGAAACATATTAGTACGTACTACTAGGTACTAGGTACCAATCAGGTACTTTTTTTATTTTTATGAATTTGATTTTTTTTTGCTTTTATATTATGCCTTTTTTATCGATTAAACATAATTTAACGCAGCTTTAAAATGAATTAGGATAACCAAAATTAATATTTCTGTTCTGAGTAGAGTTGATCGGGTGGCAAAATGGTTCAAAGAGAAAAAAACAAGATCCTAGATTTGATAAGTGAACGAGTGAACCTGCACCCAAACAAAACTCCAAAACTGTAGGCAATACCGTCAAAAATGCAACGAAAAAAGTATACAAAGTTGCACAAATATTATATTTTACTTCTGGTTACTGCTGAAGTTTTATTTATTTGAGTTAGCACTTGCTTTGGCTTTGATCCCGATCTTGAAATAATATCAATAAGAAATTGTACAGGGTGCGGCAGATCACACAAAAGGTGTGGATGTCAAACTGAGAAGTGATCCATACATGTCTGGTCGTTTTTAGTCGTGGCAGAGGTTTGGAGCGTATAGCTTCACGGCTTCGCCGTTCGCACGTTCTTTGGAAGCGGTAGATCTATTATCCCTCAGTACGTGGACCTCCCGGTTGCCATGCAGCGAGATACCGGATTTGGACATTTGCGAGTTTTTTCTGTGGCAGAATCACAGGAAAAACTGGATATTCGTATAAGAGAGGAAATCACACGCCATTTCGATCGACATGTGCCAGAACAGAGCTGAAAACTTCAAAGATCGCTTATGGCGGACATCATCTTGCTGATGTTTAGTACTTATTCAAGCAGAATAAACAACTTTTTCGCAAGGTAAGCCAATTTTTGACGCCCCTGTGGTTTGCAACTGGCCCAGTCCAAAGTTATTTTTTAGAGAAAAATGACGTATCACAAAATATCTGTCCGTACAACTCGGATACCTCATCAATAACCATTGTAAAACTCCAACCTATCCTATCTCACAATCATGACTCAACTTCGGCCCCAATTAGCTGACAATAACAACCTGATGAAGGAAATTTCCACACAAAAATAGTTGCAAATATTTTCCACGATTACCTACTGCTGCACTGCTAAAATTGAACGAAGCGGCACATCAAAGCCGATTGTTTTTGATATATCAAAATGGCGCACTTGAATATCGTTTAACCTAATGCATGTAATAGGATAATGGAGGATTTTACGTATTGGCTTTTGTTTGCTGTTATGTGACGATGAAAATTGCCGCAACGTAACGGAATAGAAATAAATATTCCAGACTTAGATAAGGAGAAATGAAATGTTACTTCCGCATCAACTTAATCTACGATTAACGAACTCAATCAACATCAATCTAAGGAACGCTTATCTTCAACAAACACACAAACTTCTACCGATTCCAATTAGGTTCACAATAAAATATCCGTTTAACTTGACCAACTGGATAAATTGATTGACTCTGGATTTGATATTGCTGCATCCAGAAACAGTGGTGACCTCTTGCGGTGAAAGGAATTCTAGATAATATTGCCAAAGGTCGGTGACACCTCTGAAATATTAGTCGATCTATTCTTAGTCTGGATCGGCGTCTGGACTGCCCGGTTTGTGCAATGGAATTTTAGTCAGGATATGAACAGAGAAATTTAATTTTGGCTGTTTGGGATGTTGTCAACCATTAAATTTTATTTGAAGACGCACGATTAGCGATTTTTTATTTTGCCAGACTTGGGATTTAGAATCCACCTTTAAACCAATTTACATGTTGAGGTTGAAAGGAGCATTACAGGTAGAGGAAAAATATTATTCTATGCTTCATATAAATTATTCAACATAAGCTGTGTGCCAGTATCTAGGTCAGTATTAAATAGAGATATAGGTTCTACCACAAAAAATGTTCAATTTTTCATTTGATATGTAGAATATACACTTTTTATCGAAAGAGTGAAAATAGCTTTATTGGGTGACCCAAGTTTCCAAGTACCTTGTGAGGCCACCTGCAGACAAACTTATGACCTTTGTGAAAAAGTTAATTGATTTTTTCCAATAAAAACACACTATTATTTCGGAAAAGCCTCGTTAGTCGGAACCTCTTCAAAAAACAATTCAGGTACTGCAACTCCCTCTGTTGCCGATTTTTTTAAATCTCTCATAGAGTAAACTCCACTAAAATAACTAGAAAGCACTATACCTACACGGTTTTGAAAGTTATCGAAAAAATGAAGAAACATACAACATACCTGAAACATGATATTATGTATATCGTTTAAACCACAAGTTACAACACTTGGGTATACACTGTATACAATGCAAAAAAAATGAGGAAATTTTTCAAGTAAATTTTATTCGCAAATGCTTCGTTTTCGAGATACAGGGTGTTAAAGTTTTGATAAAAAAATCAAAAATATAAATATGAATAAAAATAAAAAATATCTACCGCTATATTGTTTTAGACAGAAACAAATTTCACAATTTTACATACAAAACACCATATTAAAGCGATTTTGCCATGCATCAAAATGGCTTTTATATCATTATTGAACGAAAACCGTCTGTTGTAAGAAAAAATATCAAGAGACCAAATCAACTCCAAAGTAAATGAGTATTTCAAAAATAATCTTGGTTTAAGAAAAAGAAGTGACGTACTAGTTTTTTCTTTAAAAAAATCAAATACAAATCCTGTACGAACGCCACTGGTGAAAGTTTTTCAAAACATCAAATTTTGTGGAAATATCTGGAGTTGCAAGAAAGTTGATAAAAAACGCATTTTTTCTTGAAACTTCAACACCCTGTATCTCGGAAACGAAGTTAAAAGAAATGTTTCAACTTAAAACTCACCCTGTATAGGTAAGATATATATAAATAACAAATTTTGAGGAAATTAAAAGAAACAGAAATTCACAAAACACAATGATAACAATAACATCTTCAGACAATAATAAAATGCATCAAAGATTTAATAAAACTAAAAACATTTTAGAAATGGTTTTTGATTTTTCATTTTATTAAGTTGTCTTGTCTTCAATCGTAGATCAAAAGGGATGGATATTTTTTTTATTTTAAGGTAACAATGTTACGTGTGACAAATATTCAAGTGATATTCAACATTTGATAAAAAAATTGGCTACAACGGTTTTATAAACCCGATCTAAAAATGGATAAAAATATTCCAAGAGAGAAAGCAATAGAAAATATAGAAAAATGCAAGGGAAAATGAGTGAAAAAAGTGGTAAAAATGTACCAAAAGTGACTCAAACATTAAACTGTACTCTAGTTCTAGTATAAATTCTTATAAGGTAGGTATACAGAAACTATAATTGAAAAAAAGTAAATACAAGAAATTAATAAAAGTAACAAGAACCAAATGAAAATGTGGCATTACCAAAAATCTGAGATACGTTTTTTCAAGAAAAAAAGATGGGGATAATATTAAAAAAAAAGTGGAAAAAAATCATGCATACAAAAAACATACAGGGTGTCAATTTGAAAACTTCCTACCCTGAATAACGAGACCCCAAGAAATTAAGATGAAAAACGCCCGGACCCGTTGATTTTAGTTTCCAGGAAAAAACAACTTGCGCCTAGGTATTTTTAACTTTGCGACATCACCCCCAAAATGTCAAACGGAAAAGAAAGTCGAGTCAAAAATTTGCTTTTAATGATTTTATTCAATAAATAATAACCGCAAGAGTAAACTCCTCCAAACTGAGAGGGTATTAGAGGGACAGAAGATCTTCAAAATTCAAAATGAGCTATCAGTGAATACTTTTGGCAAATATTTATTCCATACATTTTTTTTTTTTTTTTTGGTAAAATACACCCTCGCCAAAAGGATGGATTGACAGCAGAGACGTGAAACTCGGAAGTTGTGTCGAAGGACTTTCAAAATAAGATATCACTCGACTCCCTTTTCCATTTAACATTTTGAGGTAGAATATCACCCTCGCTTAGGGGGTCATGTTGCAAAGTTGAAAATAGGCACACATTGTTTCCCACACGAAACAAAAATCGACGGGTCGAAGCGTTTTTTATTTTATTTTCTTGAGTGCCTGTTATTCAAGGTGGGAAGTTTTCAAATTGACACCCTGTATATTATGTTTATCAAAATAATCTGAAACGTGAAAAAAGAGGACGTCAAAAAAATGTAACCAAATGAACGAAAATAGTCAATACAAAGTGGAGAGAAAAAACTGAAAAACTGTTGTTACGGGAGTTATGAAGTCATGATATAGATTGATACGCAAAAAAAAAACAATTCTGTTTTTCACATTTTTATCATTTCCATTTCCACACAAGACTCCTTGCATGACACCAAGAAACGACATTTTTTTTTCCAATTTCATCAAATATGTATATGTTTTGAACGTTCATTGACCGAAGTAAAATGAGACCTGACAAGACCCAAAAAGTCATTGGACCAAGCTGGCTGGCACTCATCAAGAACCCATTTGACCAGTTTTAAATTGCATTAGCTTTGTTTTTTACATATGGACTACTTACGTTGAAGCCAATTTGTTTTGGTAATTGCTGAGTTCGTTTTTGAGGAGAACACGAGATTGGTGAATTTGACACCAATATAGGTGGTGATATATTGGTGATTATTTTAATTAATATCCAACTTCCATGAAGAAAATGAAGCTTGAAAAAAAGTGCACTGATAGTAGCAGAAGAAATATCTAATAATGTTTCATAAAAACAATGCAACCAAATTTTCTCAATTGACTAAAAACCGAGCTAAAAACTATTAATCAATATTTGCGTAATTGCCAAAACTCAATGCCAAGACATTGACTTGCCAAAATATATTTTGTTATCGTGACCTTGTTTTCTATGTGTTCTTCAATGAAAAAAAAAACATTTCCTGCCAATGCACCCTGATCAAACCCAAAATCAGCTTGGCAACATTAGAGGTCAGATTCAAAAAAAAAATTATATGTCTAGCCTTTCCTTTGTGCGGATTTTATGAATGGTCTTAGATTTGGGTATTCCACTGAATGTTTAATAAGGAAGTTTTTAAATTCTTCATTGAATGAAATTACTCATGCGGCATAATTTTGCTCAATAACTATTAAGGTCGCGTGGTGGTGAATGAAGAAATTTCGCTAGAAATTTCCAATGAATCGACATTGGCTCAGTCACGTTAGTCACTGAATATTGAAATACTTATTATGTAAAATTATTCGGGTTGAATTCATTTTCCCGATTCAGTGTGGTTCCAGACGCTAAACTAAGCAGATTCAGCTTCTGAAAATGTTTAAAGTTTAACAGTCATATAGGATATACTTTATCACATGAGAATAGTATTTGGGTTTATTTTATCATGATTGAGTAATTCTTGGCACTGTATGTGTGTATGTAGTAATTAACACAAATCAAATCAGATTATTCGATAGTAATGCACAAATCCATCTTAAGGTAGGTCAGACTAGCAACCATTCAACAAACATCAACACATTCACAACATCCAAACAGATGATAAGCCAGAAATCATGGCACGACCTTTATACGCCACGGTTTATTTCTCTTTCATTGATGAATAAATACCCAAGTTCACACAGAGCAAGTGTACGAAAAATAAACTCACCATGAATGACAAACTCCACAATTAAAAAATAGAAATAATCCAAAAAAAAATCACACGTAAAATTCACTGGTCACTTGGTTCGTAACACTTTCAACCGTAAGATGATTTTTGGGAAAATTCAAACTTGGAAAAAAATAAAAAGAAATACCGGGAATTCGCTCCGTTTCGTCGTGTTTCATCAGCGCAACGTAGCCGAACTTTGCCATACGAATTGTTGAGCGCAACTGATAAGTAAAGTAGTGTGATTGCGAAGTTTGAGTTGGAAACGGAACGGAAAACAACGCTGAAACGCGTACGAGAATATCAGAATACCCCTGCTTTAGATAGGAGACAACATCGATAGACCATTGTAACGATTTCACTTCTACGTTCCTGCAGTCCTGCTAGAAATGTATCGGTTTATCGAAGGTCGTGAGTGAATCTACACGAACACGGAATGAAACGTGTGATGACGGTTGTGATGAAATAGTGTGAAATGTTGGCACCATCGATTGAATGTTCAAAACGTGAAAATCAGAGTTCATGCCCACTCATGAGTTAAAATATACCTTGTTCGGAAGTAACAGTATAGGGTGTGTCAGCATAATCAGATGCTGATCCTCGAGGGTGGTTTTAGAAAGAAAAGTCCAATTAAACCCTAGCTACAGGTTTTTGAAGTTAAAACAAAAAACTTTTTGGAGTGAAACTTCTTGGGTGCAAGGCGTTCTTATATTTTGACAAGAATGGTGATGGAATTGGTAACGTTGCGAGATCTCGTTACACGAGAGAGAAAAAAGATATAACGTAGTAATAATGAGAAGAGAGCTATGGGTGCCACAGATTCGAGTGCATGCATGCGGATCTCAGTTAATATAAGATATACAGGGTCGGTTAAATGGATGAAAAGCTATGCATTTTTATGGTCAACTAAATGTCATTTTGACATTTGAAAAATTCTCACTACTTCCAAAGATATTTGAAAAAAAAAACGAAATTTCGCAAAAACGATATTATTATTTCCTGAGTTTATTTGAGATTATTAAAATTGAAAAGCGCAACTTTGCATCCATTCAATCGACTGTATCTTTTTTATAACTGAGATCCCCATGCATGCACTCGAATCTGTGGCACCCTGTATACCGAACGGAATCTTGGAACTTGATTTTTACCCAATTCAAATGCCCAGATTGGTTCGAAACTTTGCACACTTGTCAAGAACCGATGACAATACAATAATTTCAATTGAGAAAGAGCTAAAAAGTGGTCAATAATATTTAATTCAACAAAATCGTGACTTTTGGCTTGTTAAACAGATGGTGAATGAAAGACTAGTTGAGGGGACTGTTATTCTTGAACTTGAACCGTCTGTCTGATATACAACGTTGCCAAGTTGATTTTCTTGTCAAGGGGCTAAAAAAATTATAGTTAAAAAAACTAAAAAACACTCTTACGAACTAAAAAAGCTTGTATGTTGATGCCGGTACAGTACCGAACAGAAGAACTGAAGCGTTTATAGGTGTGTTCACATATAAGCCTGAAAATTTCATCAAAATCGGTAAAACGGTCTTCAAAATAAATTAAAAAAATCATTTTTTTTTGCAAAACTTGTACTTGTACACCCTGTATCTTGAAAACGGGGCACTTCTGACCTCAAATTATTTTTCATGATTTCATGAAGATGTTGTTTTTAGCATTTCCAAACAAAAAACAAGATTATAAAAAATCAATAAATACCAAATCATAAGTGCGAAACATGCTAAGTGCCAAAACACGAAACATGCAGTTTCTATCTTGAAAATATGTTGAGTATTTAATTGGGGTGATTGCACTATATCGAAATTAAAGCTGATTTTGTGCAGAATATATAATTGTGGGTTTGATAATAGAAGAGGTCACACGAATTGATCAAAATAATGCCCAAAATTTTAACCATACCACTCTGAGATAAATTTCACCGTCATGCGTCAGCCGGGTCCCATCGCCGACGCAACAGAAAGAAAACGCTGATAAGCTTGCGTCTGCCATACACGTGGGCTGCACGAAACAAAGGCGGCGTTGCAAGATATACGATTAATTACATTTTTACAATAATTACTAGCTCAATATGATGAACGATAGATAATCGATACATTTAGGATAACTTTAAAATTGCAGATGCGTTGAATAGTTATTATTCAGACGTAGATATTGAATTGTGTATTCTACATTGCGAGTTTAGAGAATTAGTCTTATATGTTCAAAGACAGATTCCGGTAGTTTTATCTCATCCCATATTCCAATACACTCTGCTGCAGTTACTCAAGTGTTATTTGAGCGAAGTCATCATTGTAATTTCTTTGTTTTCATTGTTTGGAAAAAAGATGCGAAAAAGCAGATTCCGATGATCTACCGACAGTTGGATAAACTTTTTATTAATCTAGGTATTTTAGTGCCGAAATGAGAAATGTAAGAACTAAGCTATAAGTGCCAACGTGAATTCGAATTTGAGAAATCGCCAGAATAAAACACGTTAATCGGCATGCTTTACACTCGACACCGAGAAGCAACTCGGCAACGTTGCATTCTCTCCACTGTTGGATTCACGAATGAACCGTGCCGATCGTTCTTCAGAAACAATGGGCTTCGCCGTTCGAAATCATTTAAACTAATTTGAAGGGTGTAAAAAGCCGAAATCCGAACTTCGAAGCTAGTTTCTGCCCTTAAATATCGATAAAAAAAAGAAAAATACTGATGGTCTTATATTCTTGATTATGTTCTCAGAAAATGTAATAATAAAAAACGTGCTACGACCCCATTGAGCGAACGTCTGAAATTGGACTTTTTGTTATGTGGGTCCTTCCAAAGTTGAGTTACGAATATGTGTCGTGGTCACCATAGTTTCTTTAGTTGTTATCGTTACTTTGCATGGACATTTTCGTGACTGGCTTGTAATTAAGAAGGAAAAGGTGGTGGGGAGCAGAACTGACTGAACTTCTGAATGCTCCCCACTACCCACATTTTTTTTTCTATCGTTACTTTGCGCAGGATGAAAAAAAGAAAGAGGGTGATGAAATGTTATATTTCGTCCGATTTGATTGATGTAGTCCAATTATTGGCATTAGTTACTACTCCTTTACCATGCATATGCATGGTGAAAATGAGAAGAGATAATTTCTTCCATCACTTCATCAATACCCAACTGAATATCACCAAAGCAGTGGCCTCTCGATATGAATGAAGAACAAAAACTACCTATTCAAAAGAAATTGAATCTGGTCAAAAAATCAAATTTTTAGGATATCAGAAAACTCATGTTAGGTCCTACATTGGAACGTCGATAAACGAAGAAGAGAGAATAAGACAAAAACCATCAAACCTTTAATAGATTAATATTTGTTATGTGGGACTTATACGAAATCAACTAGAAATTCTTATTACCATTGAAAAAAATGTTTTCATCACATAGTAACCCTGTCTTGCGGTGCTTGTTTCTTACCTTTTATTCATTCAACACGTGTATGGTCATTATTTGACTATCTATGCTTTTTTTCTAGTGTTTAAACATTTATTCTGACAGATTTTTTAAAATTTACATACAATAAATTAAACATACTTTCCTAAATCACAATATTTGTCATGTATGCGATTAAACATTTTCAATTGACAGAATAATACAGTCTTTACCTTTTAGTTGAATCTACATTGCCATCTGAGCCAAAATAATGAATAATACCATAGTTAAGTTCCCCAAACAGTAACTCCAACGTACCCAATTATTAAAGTTGCTGAACTTATGGTGGTAGCGTGAAGGTAATGGTGATAGATTTATGAATTAAGTTGGTAACATTCCTGCTCAAAATTCCTAGGGGGAAATGCTGGGAATGTTCCATGTCATCTCCATATCCGTTCTTCTGGATTATAGATATTGCAAGTCAATTTCATTTGGATATAAAAATCAAATCTATGACCCCGTTCAGGAAGAATGGCCAGAGTTCAAGGCAAAATGCAATTCATCAAAACTCGATACAAGAATTGAATGACCAAAGACCGGTTCAACATACAATAGCGTAAAACAGCTGAATCGGTGTCTGGTGGTATCGCACGTTTCCAGTTGCACAAATTACGATGTTGACAAAAGATAACTCATTTCGAGGAATCGGTTAATCATTATCTTATAGATGATTTTCAAGTATTTAAAATTGTGACAGCTTGGAAAACACGATTGCACTTAAAGATAAAGTTGGGATTCCACAGATTTGTCAAGAGATTTTGACTTGTTTATCATTATACAAGGTCGATTCAAAAAAATATGTAGTTTGTATACAGTGTGGTCATTCAAGTGTGGAATATATGTTTTTTTTTTATTAATTGCAGAACCAAAATTCAAATATCACCAAAAATTGGTGCATGGTCATGGTCGATTAACTTATTAAGTGCGATTAGAATGGTTGCAAGTCAAACATCATACACGGTGGGTCAGAAAATATAAAAATTGTACAGGATTTCAAAAAATTCGGCAAAATGTTATAAAGAAAAGTTGTTCAAACCCGGTGAACGCTGTCTGCAACGATGTATGAGCAGCCGCGTTATCGCGATACAAAAGCCATGAATTGATTTTCCACACATCCGGTCGTTTTCTTCGAATTGTTTCACGCAAAAGGCGCATAACTTCAAGATAATGTTGATATTTTCTGTCCGACATTCAGTGGTACCCTCATTGGCTAATGTTACTGAGTAGACTGCAGTATTATTATAATTATTGTCAATCAAAAAGTTTAAATAATTAGCCTAAACTATTTGGTCCCGCTAGTTCAAATATATAACTAGGTAATGTTCTCCATCATCAACTTAGTTAGAACTGCAATGGTCCTGGGGTTAGCGAAAAGAGCCTTTGAGGCCTACTCGCCGGGCAAAGGTTTGCCCCCCCCCCACCTATACCAATATCAATACCAATGTGGCAAACGAAATCACTGTGTCAGAATTTCACGCCGCTGATTCAAATTCTCTAATCAAAAACTGGGGTTGCCATTTGAGAAAATTGTATTTTTTGACGCCACGGTTTCCTAAAACACTCTGTGTACACAGTAATACTTTTAAATTGTGAGGCTGCTGAAACCCTATACGTGGTCTTGAGAATGTTTCTCTATCTATTTTGTGTTTTGACAATGGAGAAAGTGGACCTTAACACACTAATAAAAATTATTCAAACTCGATCGTTTTCCTCTGATTGATCACTTGTAGTTTGTTTACAATGGGTGACTTTTGTTTGTGAATAGAGTGTGGTTAGGTTAGTCATCGTTTGATTAAAAAAATATTCAAATTTCAAACTCGAGTATTTCCTGAACAGCTCAGTCATCATTCATCATCTCATCAAATTATATATTTTCAAAATCAGAAACAAAATCAGAAAAATGAGCTTTTTCCTAATATGTAATAATATACAGGGAGCTCCATTTGAAAAAGTGTATGTTAGCTTCATATCTTTGGAACGATAACTTCAATTGTTTTTTTGATATAGCAGTAGAAAGCTATTTTATGATACCTACAACATTTGTCTCCACACTATTTTTCAAAACCTGAAAAATGACAAAGTTATAAGTGTTTTCACGTGACCATGCACCCTGTATATCTATCACAAAATTATTTAAATATTTCTTCGACTTGAGTTTTCCAAGCAAAAGGACTGTTAGAAAATCAAAGCCGGACTCTGCTATTATTATGGCGAAATATAAGTCCAAGAAGAGACAATTTAACAAATATATCACTAATCACAAGAAGACAATGAATGATTAAAAAATAATGAGTTCTAGGAATAGAGCTAAGACTATGTGGAGCCTTCTCAACAGGAAAAATCACATTAAAAGTGGAAACATCGCTCTGTGCATTGATTGAGGATCCAAGTGATGTGGCTGGAATTTTTCATTTGGATGAGGCTCTCTCATGGACAAACCAGATTGACGATTTAGTGTCTAGGATTCATATGTAGTTTGAGGGGTGAGCTGTCTATTCACTCCATAAAATCCTATATTTCGCGTATGTACACTCGTCATTGCAGTAAAGTATAATGTTTTGGTACTATGCTACCGAATCTTGACGAGTTTTTGTGTCACAAAAACGTGCTATTAGATGTATGCTGGAGCTTCCACCTCGTGAATCATGCCGGCGAGATTTCATGGAGCTGGGAATCTTGACGGTGCCATCTCTTTATATACCTACTGAATATAGCCGTGTATGCAAAAAAAAACATCGACCAATTAACAAAAAATAGTGACCATTATTCCACTATGGTTACGAGGAGCCATGGTGAACTCTGTATTCCTTCTCACAAAACAAGAAAACGAATGAAACTTTTTGACAATAAAATGTATCATTATTATTATTATTATTATTGAAGGACCAGCCCAGGATCATCACTAATTTGAATGGGTCCTCCATCTGAAAACCAAGGCACGCTGCACGCAAAGCAAAAACAGGGGGTCGAAAAGTAGAGGCGGGAAAAGAAGGAATGTAGTGAGGCCGGTTCAGTCCATAATGTTTTTTTTTCGTGAAATTTACTTTTTTATCAATACTTGTATATTTGTCGACTTGTAACACGGTGGTTTTGACGTTTTTGTAAAAATAACAAATAACAAAAAAACGTTGTTCTTTGGCAAGCTCTAGCGCGTATCACTTGCCAGAAAATAACAGTCTACTAGCGCATTTGATAGGAAATTAAATATACTTCAATTTTGTATAGATGGCTCATTTGAAAAAATTATATTCCTTGCGTTTTTGACCATGAAACCGACCTCCTAGAAGGCAGCATAAATTCGGATACAGCACCCTCGAAAACATATAAAACCTTTGATTTTTTTTTAAATTTCGTTACGAAATTATTAGTTTTGAACACGCATTTACTAGACTACAGAAGCAAAGTTTTGACGGAACAGTTGAATGGCCTTCTCTCTTAGGATGAACGCCATGATCCGTCATAACGAAATCTATGCTATAGGTAACGCAATGTGCGCATAACACTTCAGCATTGAAGACTGTTGAGAGAAATGTAGTGGACAAGTGGACTCCAAAGCAGTCTTAGAATGCAAAGAGGTTCTCCAGATAATTATGCAGAGCAGCAACTAACTTAGGCTAGTATGGGCCTTGAGTCAAAGCGGAATAAAAGAAAAGACTTAGGCTGACCAACTTGCCTAAATTGATTCATCAAGCAGGCCGATAGGATCCGCACCAACAACTGGCAACAGGAGTAGGTGGTGCAAAAAACTTCTACTCGAAAAAGCAAACTCCATGCCCCAGGCATGTTGGAAGCAAAGGCACGTATAACAGGATTTGGTAGGTAAGATCAAGGAGCTCTTCAGTCTTCCGCACATTAATAAGTCTATTAACTGGTCACATCAACCTGAAGGGTCTCCACCACAGAATCGGAATCGGGAAACATTCAAATTGCAGGTGCCTTGAAGAAGTACAGCCCACATCCCAATGGAATATCCCACTATCGGTAGTACTATAGGATGGAATACTTAAGAGAAGCAGTCATAACCCTGGAGCAATAAAAGAGACTTATTTGAAGGACCAGCTGCAGTCAACATTTTCATTGCATTTATTTTCACACAAACCATCGAAGGAACTAGTCCGCGATTTATTTCTTGAACAGACATGTCATGTCATGTCATGTCACACTAGCATTACAACCCTTCGTGGGTTTTAGCTGCAAAGACGATTTGCCTCCATTGGTTTCTGTCCAACATGGTCTCTTTCCAGTTGTCAATTCCCATAGTCTTGAGATCTCTTATTATGTTGTCTCGCCATCGTAGTCGTGGTCTTCCTGAACAGACATTGTATATCAAAAAACGTCGCAGTAATCCCCAAGAAAGAATAACATTGTTCAAGATTGAATGCGTAGTAATCTTGAAACCACTTGATTTGTTTAATCAAAACCTATTGTTTGTTTATTTGAAAAAAACAGAGTGGATAACAACATACCTACCTGCCTGCAATCAACCAATACGAGATTTTTGCGTGTTGTATTACCTGGAAAAAACAAAATTATCAATTTCAGAGTTTCCTCATTCAATTTTATAAAAATTCTCTAATCTCGTATGCTTGTTATATGTACAGTAGACTGAACTTGAAATGCAAGGTTAAATGATTTTTCAATTTTGTTTACTGATAACTGACTTTGATGTGTGATTATGGAAATTTCATTTTCGTTGAATGTCAATTGGTATTTGTTATTAATTTCCAGTATCAATATTATCAAGGCTTGAATACTGTATGTCTCAAAGCGACACTCAATTATTTGATATAAGACTAGCTTCCTGCTTCCTTCAAATAGATTTTCCATAGTGGAACTAATCGCTTCATCGATGTCGATTTATTGAAATTTATTCAAGTGATAATATTCATTGACTGAAGGATTAAAGCAAGTTAAACCAGCCCTTTTATCTTCAGAACCCCATTTTTCCTGAGTATAACCTTTTATAATCATCATTAAGAAATTTATGTTACCATTTCCCATTCAAACTGTCTAATTTCTTCAGGATTTACAGATCATTTCAGACTCATTTCAGATCATAATCTCATAGTACAAAATTGTCTGGAACAACTTCTATTACTTAAATGTGATCAAGAACTGGGAACAAGAAAATCGAAAAGAATCATTTGAATGTGATGCGCTTTGGAATTGGATTCGGCGGATCTGCTGAAATTTGATTTTGAAAACAGAACTGTTCTGAAATAAATTTATTGTTTGTTTACCAAGTAGTCGATATTGTCGTAGGTTTTTTCTGAAAATAATCAGCTCCCAAACAAAAATTTATCGATAAATAAGTAGTTAGTAGACTTCTCTCTCTTAATCACTAAAACCATTTAAGGTGACAGCAGATGAGTTTTTTTGGGAATTTTAACAACAACAACGATATGTTCGTCAGCGGTTGACAACAAAAAGATCACCAAGGGTCCTTGCTCCACGATAGTCAGTGTTGCCAGATCTTGCCTTTCGTGGAAGACAACCTGTTCATGATAACGCCCGACGCACAAATTAGCATCATGGGATATCGAGTTTGATGGTAGACAGACAGCCTAATGCATGCGACTTGGCAATAACACTGACTGCTGTGCGTCGGGCATTGTTGAATAACGCTTAGCCACCTACGTCATGCGCAAAAAAAAAACAAAATGGTGACGATTGAAAAACATACCGCTGTGAGTGTATCGCGGGGGCGGTTCGTTTCAGATCATAATCTCATAGTACAAAATTGTCTGGAACAACTTCTATTACTTAAATCTTAAATGTGATCAAGAACTGGGAACAAGAAATTCGAAAAGAATCATTTGAATGTGATGCGCTTTGGAATTGGATTCGGCGGATCTGCTGAAATTTGATTTTGAAAACAGGGCCCGTATTCTCGTTCTCCAAAACCATCAACGCTTTCAGAGCGCCTGGCATTTGTGACGTAAATTTTCGTTAAGCACCTGACAGAACAACAAAAATTAGTTGTTCTGTCAGGTGACATGCCTGTCAAATGCCATGCGCTTTGAAAGCGCTGAGCGTTTTGGAGAACGAAAATACGGGCCCAGAACTGTTCTGAAATAAATTTATTGTTTGTTTACCAAGTAGTCCATATTGTCGTAGGTTTTTTCTTTTTCTGAAAACAATCAGCTGCCAAACAAAAATTTATCGATAAATAAGTAGTTAGTAGACTTCTCTCTTAAAATCTCCAAGACCATTAGGGTGACAGCAGATGAGTTTTTTTGGGAATTTTAACAACAACAACGATATGTTCGTCAGCGGTTGACAATAAAAAGATCACCAAGGGTCCTTGCTCCACGATAGTCAGTGTTGCCAGATCTTGCCTTTCGTGGAAGACAACGTGTTCATGATAATGCCCGACGCACAAATTAGCATAATGGGATATCGACTTTGATGGTAGACAGACAGCCTAATGCATGCGACTTGGCAATAACACTGACTGCTGTGCGTCGGGCATTGTTGAATTACGCTTAGCCACCTACGTCATGCGCAAAAAAAAAACAAAATGGTGACGATTGAAAAACATACCGCTGTGAGTGTATCGTGGGGGCGCTTCGTCAATAAGAGAGCTCCAGTGCGCGCACTGCCGGCGAAAAGACGAAATAAAAATATAAATAATATATGACGGAGTATTCATGCTATTGATATATTGCTCAGAAGTGCAAGAATACCCTATCTATCAGCACAAAGCTCCGGAGCTTTTCGCACTCTCTGTTGAATAGTCACTATGATGTATGTCAGTCTGTCCCAGCCCTTGTGTGTATTCGTTTATAGCTCAAGTCAAATGCATTTTTTTTTTCAAATACGTATACAACTCTAACCTTAGTTGATGGCAGAAGAAGAAGATTTTCTTCTTGGATTTGGCCCGCGTGTTACGTATACGTAAAATTTAACAGGACAAATTGGCATACCGCTCTATGTGTATCGTGGTTCTTGTAAACAGAAACGCAAGTGATTTTAACCCACCATAACATAATATTATACTATGGTGATTTTTGTTAGCTATTTTTTAGGTTTTTGTTAGACTCAATATTTATTAATTGTTAACGAGTACAAGAACTACAAATTATATCTTGGGCTGACGCTGTTCGTGCTTCGGAGGGTGCTGGTCTAGGTGCTAGTGGAAGTGAAATTCGGTGCAAAACATAATTTCAAACTTTTCCTCCTTTAAATGTAGCTTCAAAATCGACGTATGGACTTTTTATTTAAAGATTAGATTCTTGTACTGTTTCTATATTAATATACATAGTTATACTTTTGCTGGGGTGGTTTTTTTTAATGGAAGGTAATAATGGTTTTTTTTTTCACGAAACAGTACTATACTTACTACTTGTTTTATTTGCTGTACCGATAAATATACAGATTTTCTAAATGATTGGTTTATCGCGATTTTGTTTGGATCTCATTTTAGTTGAGTCACATACCTTAAACTAATTATCCATTATTCAAAAGGGATGGCGAAAGCGCCGTATTTTTTCCTGAAATTTTTATTTTTGGTAGCGCATACTTACACATCGTATAGTGATATTCACCGTATTTTCAAATATAATCGTAAATTTTCTAACATCATGTATTTCGAACTTCTTTCAACCCCCTTTAGACAAGGCAAGTTTGTTTACAGCGTGAGGGTATTAAAACATGGGTGAAAACAAGCCTCCGTAAATTACATGGAACAAACGTAGGCCGATGAGTGAAGAGTCTGCTAAATTTGATCGAAAAAGTCATAATTCGTCAGGCGCCAGTACACTTAATGATCATATTGGAAATGGAGAATCACGTGCAATTTCTTTTTTCCCATGAATTTGAAAATAGAAAACTGAGCTGACAAAGTTTCAAAAAACAAAATGATTTGAAATTAAAGATGATAAAATTTTTTGGGAAACGGATAACATCCCACAGAAGTGAAAAATCCTAGACTAAAGTCACTTATGATAAGTAGAAAGAATATTATTATCATAATAATATTATGTCACTTTTTGAACGGGGAGAATGTCGTGCATAAGAGAAAGATTTTTTTTAATTTCACGACAAAAAGTCATTTTTTATAAAAAGTCCTGGATGTCAAGAAAATTAATTCACAGTCTAAAAGAGATACAGCGTCTTGACTAATTAAGAAAAAAATCATTTATATAAGATCGTTATAAAACAAAGATTATTATAAACGAACATGTGATCTTGATACAGATTTTGAAATGAAAATTTGAATATTTAGAATTATTCTTCTTGGTATTTTTATTATTATTCTTATCAATATTACCTACTATTATTTTTCACGAACTCTCAATTAATCAGGTTAGCGGAAAAGTGTGTAGACGCGGAGGTATCTATGTAAAATTTCAAATATTAGAATTTCCATTTCAAAATTTATTTTTAGACTGTAAGTTTGATAATAGAAAACTTTGTTGTGTAACATTTTTGCTAGAAGTGTTGAATAATAGTGCTTCTCTCTTGAGGCAATTTCTATTTTTGCTGATTTAATAACACCCCGTACATCGTCTCCACAATCCGAGAATGACTTTCTCTTGTAAAATAAAAAAAATCTTTTTCCAGTGCACTTCACCCACGGACACACTGTATTTCAAAATCAATAAAAGTGGAAACAAATAATTTTGAATCAAAAAACTTCCACATTGGAAAGAATTTTCAAAAAAATGAAAAAAAAATATTATGATAACAAATGATAAACACTGAAAAATCGATTTATCATATTATTGCAATGATAATAATTATGAAAATGAATTTTTAAAGATATTCCCTTATCACTTGACGATAGGAAAATTGCTAAAATATTAATTTAGAACAAAACCAGAACACCTAATGTGAAAATTATGATGGTGAATTATAAGACACTTACTCAAATTAACCTAAACTAACCCGAACTGATCTAAACTAACGTAAACTAACCTAATCTAATCACTTTTTCAGGTGTCCAAGATAAGAAGATGGTTAAATCAGAGAAAAGTTGCGCATTTTCAAGCCCAACAATATGCTATTCGGAAAGTTTTAAAATTCCGAATTGTTCCGGAGATATGCCTAAAAAACTTGAATTTGCCGATTTCATTTTTATTTTTTTCCGAAGTTATTTAAAGAGGTAAGAAAAAATAAAATACTTTTTCTCATGATCACTTTTAAAGCTCTATAGAACAGCGTTGATAGATTTTCCTTACGGCGTTTCGTTTCGGAAAAACCATTATCAACTTCATTTTTTTATACGGCGCATAAAAAAAGTATACCCTGTATTAAATAGCATATTTTATCACGAATACAACGATGTATGACACAATTCTGCAAAATTTAATTTGGAAAAATGAGTTTTTATTAAATTCCGAATGTTTTGCTGTAGTAGGCGGTGAAATAATGGCGCTGAGTATGATGTAGTGGGCTATTATTACTCGTGTTTCAAACTGAAATAATTTTATTGACGATTCAAAAACTTTATTCATATACGTAGGTAGGTTACGTCATTGTATGTTAATTGCTTGGACAAATTATTTATTTATTTATGAATAAATAATTTAGTAGTTGAGAGCTACTTACTAGAAACCCAAAAAAATAATTTAGATTATAGAGAATGTTCATACAAATTAAAAAAGCACGTTCCATTTTGTGAAAGAAAAAAACTGTATAGCAACAAGACGCAAGAACAAAGTTCCAGAACACTATGTGTCAATAATATAGCGACAAAATTATTTTGAAACTTTCTCAGCGCCATCATTTCACCGCCTACTACAACAAAACATTCGGAATCTAATAAAAACCCCTTTTTTTCAATTTAAATATTGCAGGATCATATTGTGTCATACATCGTTGTATTCGTGATAAAATATGCTATTTACCTGATACAAAAAGTGATAACCTACTCCACCATGACAAAATGCGCACTTGTTTCACGCTCACCTTGTACATATAGTGTTGTGAAACCGGAAAAAGTAAATGATGAATAAAACTTCTATTGAATAACAAAAATTAAAAGAGGATGTTTGCCAGTGATACGGGAATCAAATGAAAGTGAAAAAAACTATATAGCAATTATTTTTGAGTCTAGATCCAATCTTCCACGTCATCCGTCCAAGATCAAGACAATCTGGCTATAGCCATATAATATAAAACCTTATCAAACAAACGGGCGGTTTTTGGAAACTCGATTGTCGCTAATCCAGTCCATTTCATTCTGTTGACGTTTCTCATCTCAAAGGACACTGAAGTGAGAGTGGTATTCGAACCAATATTAGCTTTGCTCTTTGAGACGCTTTGAGACAAAGTGGTTTTTGGTTCGAGACTCTAATTTGTTTTGTGTTGTCCTAGACGAGTTTGCTTTGAATAGCTAGATGTGAAGCTGGGAAGTAAAGTGGCTTGTATACTAATTTATTTCGTTTTCTTAGCCGAAGTTTGCAGTTATCTTGAGAACTGTGGAAATTGTCAAAACTACTCAAAACTTGACTTGAATATACTTTTTGGAATCTTTTATAGTTCCTAAAAACTCACAACGATTAATTTGTAGAACACAATTATTGAAGTGTTGATCAGAATTCAAATATGTCCGTTCAGGTGGTCACAATGCACCTTATTATTATTCTAAACATTTTTTCCATAACATCATCAGTGATATAACTCACGACCAAAACCATTAATTTTCATAGATATTTCCTAACCATAAAAACCAACGGGAAAAGTGGTTACGGCGGTCATTTCTTCAATATCATTTGTCAGTCAGATGACTAATTACATTGACCTTTAATTAACTGCTAATTAATATTACTAACTGACGTTTCGAGTAACGCCTGTAATAGTTATGAGGAATTCTGTTGAATACCAATACTGAAAATCACACCTACGCTACACGGTTATGTGGAAAAAAATTCATAACGTTCTGTCCGGAACGTGCTTGACTGAATTTTTAATATTAATTATCAGTTTTTATACGTCAACCCTCTTTTGGGGTGAACTCTTTGGAAAAAATATTTCTGCCTAAAAAGTTTTTCATAAAACGTGATTTGAATGAAATATTTTGTATAAATGTTCCCCTGAATGAAGCAATTCCAGAATGGGGAAACAGGTACGAAAATATCCACTCTGGTAAGTAAAATTTTTCCTTTCTGCTATATATGGAATGTTTTTATTATCATTTTATTTTGACTTTTAATATTGGATACTTTGTTGATGAGAAAAGATCAAACAGACCCATCTACCATCTACCAGTTTGACCAAACAATGAACGATAGGCAGACAAAAGTCCAGACAATTTTTTGCTTAGAAATTGATTTTTAAAGGTCAAACAAACAATATAATTGAGCTTGTCCAGTGGCCGTTCATGACGTAAATTCAATAATATTCACATTGCTGTAGTAAAAGTACCAGTGCGGATGTTTTGAATATCATTAGCTCATTCTGTCTGAAACAAAACGGTATAGAGATAAAGCAAAAAAATTGCATGTAAATCAGCGTCTGTAGAATAATTTATTCCTATCCGATAAACCCCATTGACATTTGAATATCTACATTGCATGAGTTGAATCTGTAATTTTATGAAACATAAATATATTATGTATGTACATTGGAAATACATACACAAGCCATTTTTTGATTAAAAGCCTCGATTTTCAACCGGCTCCGGAGCTCAAGAAAAATTAGATTATTTACTATCGGACGAGTTATCACGAAAATTATGATAATTACTAAGTAAATAATTACACAATCTCGACTGAGACAAATTAGGGTCGACCCCCGTAGAGAGAGAACGACAAAATAAATTGGTCTAAGTATTTTGGAGTTTTGACTATGACGTGCATTCCTAATTCACAGAATTGGTTGATTTATTGCCACTTGCACCTGTGGTTTAAATTTGAATTTAGGATTATCATGTACCTCGAAACTGCAGTTAATATGAACCCCGATTTTCGAGTTTAAATTACTTTAAGCCACAATGAAGAATGTTCTAACCGTACATTGAAGGACTAGAATCATGAACAAACATTATTTTGTGAGTCAATGATGTTATTGTAAACATGAGGGGGAAGGGGAAATCCAAACTGATTGATTGCAATGTTTACTTTCATGAAAGTCGTCCGAAATTTCCGTCAATTTTCAATAATAATAACTTGAAAATCATGTATTGAATGAAGTACTTTCAAAGTAAGTGCTAAAAGTACAGACTAGATAAGGTATCCTAAACTTTAATGATGGCCTTGAAATTGTCTGCCGTAAGTGCTGTATTTCAATTGTGCCACTGCTTCCACGGAGTTACGGATGTAATATGAGTGGCGTTATTGAAATACGGCACTCACGGCACACAATTTTATGTAACGTCCTCCTTAGGCTTTTCTGTACCTTGACGTGACATTAAAAAAGGAAGTTCATCAAATGCATTTTTATTACAATCCGGCAACGCTGGAACTAACAGACGTTGACAGATGTGGGAGAGCTTTCAGTTGCTGTTTTGAGATTTTGTGTTACAATTCTATCAAAAAATTCTGCTTTGTTTGTGGAGCATAGATCATGATACAAATTAGCTGAAATAACAGGTTTGTTCCAACCCAACCGAAAACCGCACATGGAACGATCCTCTTCGTGCGCACTGAAGAAATTCCGTTCCAACCGAGGATCACCCATATGAATGATTTCTTACACCAACCATTTAGCGTTCCAACCTAACCAGGAACCGTTCAGGTAACGATTCTTGAAAGATTCTTTCGATAGCTGACCAAGAGTTGGAATCGGATGGAATGACCTGCGCACCGAGAATACTAAGACAATATTTAATTATAATGAGTGATGAAGATTTAAAAACGGAATCCAAATCCATTCCAACAATGCAGGCGTCCTTCCATGATCGTGATGGAGATGATGAAAATCTAGATCATGCGCAATAATTCAATTGTAACTGTTCCAATTACCGTTCCACAACGATCCTTATTGTAGTTACATTTTATTTTCTCGGGACATGTACCGATGCTTGATAGCAAAAATAGGCCCATCACGCTGACGTCACACAACATTGTGAAAAGTGAGGTTACGTAGAAATTTCGCCCTTGGAAGTTTCTCTTCCATTTTTAAAGTCGAAGGAAGTGCATCGCAATTTGCCGGTGAAGAAGTTTGTAGTTTTCACGATATAGTAGTTTACCTAACAAGTGCGGAAAGTTCCACTTTTCCACACGCAATTGCTGATGCAATCAAGTGCGGAAAAGTCACGTTACGCGCGTGTGACACTTTCAAAACTAAAATGCGTGCGGAAAAGTGGTATTTTCCGCACGCTTGTAAAAAAAATTATTCATCATCGGTGAAGGGATTATAAACCCAAACGTTGTGTGAAGTGACATACCCATCAGTTGCTCAGTTTCCGCTGTATGTTTTTTGAGAGACTGGAGTTTGGTTTAAGAGGTTGGACCCAGGTGCATTCCTGGATTAAATCACCGAGAATTCTTAACACAAAAACCCTATAGACATCGATATGTGCTTTCTATTTTTCCCTATGATCCACATCTTTCATGGTAGTTTTTCATTGTTAATTGTTTGTAGAACGATTTCTCTAGATCACTTTGAAAGCATGGTTTGCAAGGTTATATAGTAAGTTAGTATTTCTTCCAATAAGTTCATTACGGTCTGGATAATCCAGGAAGTTGAAACAGAAATTTAAATATTCTCTCTTTCAAGGGTTTATTATCTGATAATTATGAAGACAGTGATGAGCTAAACATCACCCTCCGTCTTTCATTGAGAACTGAGTATTGAACACCGTCACATAATTTGATGTTTGGAGTACACTTCGCAGTTCGGAGAACAATCCTTCACCCAGGTATGATTATGGACCAGGCTGAAGACCCATACCATCAGTTTGACCCCCCTGGCATGTTTACCTTGACGCGGTGGAGGGGGGGGGGCGGCTCGCGCGCTTCTAGGAACCTTGGGGCTATGCTGCTGTCAGGGCCACTCATGCCGGACAGGCCTAGGGGGAGAAGACCGACTAAAAAATATGCTGGCTGGTCGACCGACCATAAAAACATAATGGATGACAAAGATCAGTCTCCAGTACCCCATGTCTTCAACTCCGAGCTTTACCATGCACGGAGCACTAACTCCGAACCCAATATGCCTGTGACCCCAAACCAACCAGGGAATGTCGTAGAAACTCCCATTGGACTGGAGGCTCATCACTCCAGCCCACAGAAATCGCCAGATCCGGTGCAGGAACGCCAACTGCTCAAAAGTGATAGCGAAACAACTGACAAGGTCTCCACTGTAGACGCCCTTGCTCAGATTAACCTAAACGGAGGTGCTAGAAGACGGCACAGGACTCTCCTCAAGGACGGGTGGGAGTACAAAGCCGTCTGCAAAAGGGCACTGGCGCTGAACCGGTGATGGAGGAGAGGAAAAATTCTTCCAGCTCCAAGCGTCAGCGGTCCTCCAATGGCACGCCCGAACAGGCGTCGAAGAGACGGGATAGTCCACGAAAACTATCCCTCCCTGCACTCACAGCTGAGAACCTCGGGACACTGCAGACAACTATCTAGTCGTTAGCAGATTTCTAGACTGCCTCCATCGACCTGGCTGGCCGTGGAATGAAGCACAACTGACGTTCGTCAGGGGAGAATACCTCCCTAGGCCACATGACGTTGTCGCGTACGTCCCGGACGACGAGCAGGCGAATCGTCTTACTGCTCGAATGTCACATCGCGGCTCCGAGCACAAAAGAGTGGCCTAAACACTGCTGAATGGGTCACCCTGAAAAGAGAGGTCTACGGATCAAACATGGACGTTCGCCATCGACGTGCAGTCCATGCAAGCATTCGAGAGCCTTGAAATGCGGCCCTTCTTTGGCATCGGAAGAGTAATCTTCCGTTCCAAGGCTAGGGGGCGGATATCTGGCTCATCTGGAAAATGTCATCCGTTAAGCTGGTGAACATGCAAAAGCAGTTGCGGAAAAACCTAAGGAATCAACCCAAACAAATGTACTGGCTATATATTATGTCACAGTCGTCAGGCCGATGATAACTTACGGTGCAATAGTTTGGCATAAAAAGAGCAATCAAAGAACCTCCAGAGCAAAACTAATAAGTCTACAGCGTCAAGCCAGCCAGGCCATCGGTGGACGTGGAGCAACCAGCACCACACCGTCCACGTCGCTTGAATGCCTTCGAAGTCTTCCTTCTCGAGAAGGCAACGTTTAGAATCATATCTAACCATAGAGGTAGCAGGGCAGACTTACATCCAATAGACTGATCAGAGAATTAGAGGAACATCGCATTCTAGATGCTTTCTCTGATGTCATGCCCACCAGAACCATCAGCAAGAAAAACTATGTCATATTCATCCCTCTCCGGGAAGAGTCGACAGTCGACACAGAACCTTTTCAGCCTAACAAAAGCTGACATCTGCTGGTACACGGACATATCTGAAACGCCGTCTGACGCCCGAAGCCTATTACAGCCTGGGCAAATTAGCTACAATATTCCAAGCTGAACTATAAGCAATTAAACTAGCGTCCAATGGATGCTTCACCACGATTGGACTGCTACCACAATAAACATATTTTCAGATAGTCAAGCGGCACTGGAAGCCCTTGAATCATAGATAATGATGAAAAACTAGTATGGATACCTGGTCACTCAGGACATAAAGGAAATATGAAGTTGCAGACCGACTTGCACGCGAAGCGGCGACCAGGGACTTCATTAGACCAGAGCCGGCCCTATCTAGTGTCAAGACTGCCGAGATATCCACATGGATGGATAACAAGTTTCTACAATTGATCATTGAATCACAAAAGAAACTCGCCAGAGAAATTCTAGAACTCAACAGACAGAAAATCCGAGTAGCGGTGAGTTCATACACCGGTAACTGCCTGTTGAGGGTGCCTATGCACAGAATGGGGCCAATCAGGAACACCGAATGCAGACTGTGCCTGGAGGAGAAGGAGACAGCCAGACATATTCTCTGTGAGTGCCCGGCGATTGCTTGCCTACGACAAAATGTCTTTGACCTCGGATTACTGCAAATGATCTGAACAATGCCTCACCCAGGGCCTCATTGGTGGATAGACTGGCAATCTTGAGAGCCACATTAGACCCACTGGTAGGAAGACATGTGGCGCACTCACAATCGAAATCACGAATCTTCATTTTTGGGAAAATTTGAGGATTGATTATCTGTTCTCTGCTGGCATATTGGTTTAAATTGTTGTGGCATACATTGTATAAATCGATCAATGTCCTCTTTGAGCTTCATTTCGTGGTTCATTCATTGTAATTAATAACTCTGCATTCTTCGTGAACCAGATGAGGTAATCCATTGAAGACCACAATCTCTAACAAAAATCCCGCATTATCTTAAGTGTGTTATCTCATATAACAGATCCCACATAACGGTATTAACTATTGGCACTCAATCTTTCATCACGTCCCCCCAATTTTATGCCGCTGTCATGCATTTCCAAGTATAAGCTGGATCATCGCTGAGCAAAGTTCCATTTTATATTCCATTCAAGTCTTTTCCTACACAAACTGCTGACAACGTTGCCACACGACCATGAGTATTAAGAGATAAAAACAGTTCAAACATACAGGGCATGTCCATGTGTTGTCCTTTGACAGTCGCCCTAAAGTAAGCATTGTTTGCTTGTTATTTGAATAATTGTGTTTGCATTGGTCGGATTGTTTCTATAGTGCCTTTTTGATAGTATTCCGGAAATTTAGCTCTTCTAAAGAAGTTTATATAGTTTATTCTTCTCTTCTTTCTTGAGCGAAAAGTACACATCTCCGATTTTGGTCATTGATGTCAATGTCAATGGACAAGCGGAATCCTTATTTCTTCCACAATTGATCAATGAACATATTCTAGACTTAGTTAAAGTTATTTTATTGAAAAAGATGATTCAATGATTCAATAACAACCAAAAAATGTTCTAACTCAGGTCGCTTGTCAAATGTCAGTTCATGAACATGCCCTACTAGGAGAAAAAAATATTTTTGCTATTTGCTATCCTAACCATGTAGGTAAGTAGTTGTTCTGTGATCTGTCGTTGGCGCCAATACAACACATCAGGTTGATTTTGTTTTATCTTGTGGAACCTGGTGATCGTGATCATAGAAAAAATATATTGATTATTTTTCCTATAATCATGAACTATTTATCGGAATATCGATCTCCTCATAATAAATTCCGACTCGATTTTCCGGTTCCCCAATAGTTGTGACGCTGCTGAATTGTTTTGACTTTATCAATGAGTCTAAACATTAAATACCTTTGAGGTCATCAAGGTCAAAAGACAGATTAAAAGGATCAAAGGTGAAACTGAAATCAATATCCTTATAATTTTCTGGACAGTCTAGGTCTGGGCAACTAACATCACGAAATCTGCCAAAAATTAACTTTGAAGGTCATCTAAAAATCAACGTACTACGGTGTGATGCAAGATTGAGATCAAAATATTTTCCAGTGTTTACTGAAAACGCCAAACAGATTTTGAGGTGAGGGTCAATCTGAATTGATTGATCTGAGCAGGAATTTCACTATCGCATTCATTGAAAAAGAGAACGATAGAATTCGTTGTTGATCAAGAAACCCTGGTGATTTTAAAATGGAAAGTTCTATTTTTTCAGTATACAAGAAATAAAACAAATTAAGAAAAAAGTAACATACAAAATGTAGGAATGCTTTATCAGTGAAACAACTCAAGAAATACGCAGCTGCTTTCCCAGTTGTATCTGGAGCTAATTCAAAGTGGAAAGCAATTTTAATAAAAGGATTCTGATAAAATGTGCAGCAAGCTCAAGGATTGGATTTTCTAATTTCGCAAATGGAATACTAAAGACCAGTCGATCTTTTTTTGCCACTTTATCATGAGCTATGGATCACTCAACTTCAAAAGTTTGCATTTCCATGCATTGATAAAAGATAACAAATTCAACATTTTATTGCTTGCTCACTGGATATATTCGGTGCCGAGATTTTGATTGACAGCAGGCGCCACGATATGTTTGTTTTGATATGTTAATTTGCATTTTACGTAAGGAGGGTATCGAATAATGAGGTTGTGAATAATAAAGCGTGTTTTGAATACAGCAAAAGTATTTGAATTTTACTAAATGACTGGAGGAATATGATGATCTGTTAACTGGTCCTCTGTATGAGATACTGTGGATACTGGATGAGATACCATAGAAAAATGTCTCCTCTTTGAAAACAGATATGAATTTTGGGCCACTGAAAGCCATTATTCTTTTTGTTAATTAAATGATCATGTGGTTCACCTGAGGTAGTTATAGTGGTTATTTTTTTAGTCTTATCGACTCTTTGTCCTCTCGCAAATATGTATAAGGATCATTGCCTGTTGGAAGTGCAGATGGGTGGTGACCGATGACCGAGTGAGAATGAAAGCGACATCTATGGTTGAGCATCTGGCAGTGACGTCAGCGGCTGACAAAGGTTTCATGTCCCACGAAAGTACGAAAGTCAGATCTTGCCTTTCAAGACAGACCACCTGACAAAGATCACGCACAAAATAATATAAGGATGTATGTCGAGTTCACTTTCACTAGCACAATAGTGAAAAAACATGTTGAAATAAAAAAAAAACAATGAAAATCATTTGTTTCTGTTTACAAATCACGACCACGGTGGAACCACGATACACATAAAGTAAAGCGGTATGCCGATTTGTCTTCTCAAATTTACTTATACGTTTCGCGCGTGCCGTTACTCTGAAGGAAGGCTGAATTATGCTTCTTCTGACTAAGGTTAAAGTTGTAAGTATTTGATATCGTAGTTCTGCTGGGTTTTTTGGGTGTTTATGATATCTTGGATTTGATTTTGTTTGATATTGGATCAATTATATACTCCATCGTGACGTCACAGATGCGTATCGGCGTGTATGTGTATATATTGTGGATGGAACGGACTGGCTGAATGACAAGAGTGACAACTGACAACCAAGCAGATAACAATAATTGTACAGGATAATCAATGAAAAATATACTACATCTGTTAGTTTTGAACAGAGCTGGGCAATATCCGGATACATATGTATCCGGATACTGTATCCGGATACAATTTCGCTATCCAAACACGGAATTCGAGACCTTAGCAAACCATAGTATCCGGTATCCGTATCCCATGGAAAAAAGCAGTATCCCGATTGATACACACATGGGCTGGGCGGACAGACTGACAGAAAGCATAATGACTATTAAACTGAGTATAAGATGCGAAAAGCGCGGGAGTTTTCTGCTAATAAATAGGCTATTTTTGCACTTTTCTGGAGCTTTGAGTAATATAATAAGAGCGAAAATACGCCGTGATATAAAAAAATATTTTGTTATTAGGATTTACTTTTTAAAGTATTATTTTCATTTTATTTTTCGTCTTTTCGCCGGCAGAGTCTACCTTTGAGTCCTTTCTAAGTTTCCTAGATCTTTGAGATAATACTTAATCGACGTTAATCTACGCATCCTCCAGTACCTAGCATCGTCGTCTCTGTTCTTCACCAAAACGTCCATGAGGAGTTGAATTCTTAGTTTCTGTCTCCCATCGGGCTACATCTCGTGATGCACGTCAATCGTGGTTGCTCAGTGCTCCAGCTATGTATCAATTATGGTTTAGCAAAAAAATATTGCTTACATTCAAAATGATCCAGTACTCCATGATACACAACTAATGCGAAAGATATCCTTGGCATATACATCAATAAGCCTCATTGAACATATTGGCCGTTGAATACTTGACTATGAGGTTCATTTGTAGATAATTTGATAATTATTCAATATAATTTGATAACCTGGAGATAATTTGAAGATTATTGTGTTTCCTTGAACTTATCACTGTCCGTAACCCCAAAGGATCTATACCTTTGACTACTAGTCAAAGGGATCTACCGTCTATACCCATCCTATATCTATATCTACCCTAACCCAAACATGGTTGTTTGACAATATTGCAACTATTAAAGTAGCTAGAGGCTGCCGCTGCCATCAGGAAAGAGTCTCTGAAACCTAGTCGAGGATGAACTACTGGTGGATATGAAAAGCAAAAGATTGTACGCCCAAGGCTAAGCCGACGATGTACTAGTCAAAGGCAAACACACCAGAACGTTATCAGAACTGAAGTAGAGCCCTGGCTATATCGTGGGAGACTGATGCAGGAAAACCTCCCTGCTTCGCGAGTAAAAAGAATACTGTGGGCCAAATCAAACCCGTATTCTTCGGATAAGGACTGCAGGTGGAAAGAGTCAAATACCTAGTCATTATTCTAGAGGACAAGCTCTCCCACCTACAGAAAATAGTTAATCGGGGAGAAACCACAATAATGGCAAAAAAAGGACAGTGGGCAAAATCTGGGGAATGAATCTGCATTCTGCGTATGTTGTACTGGCTCTACTGTAGCAGCACTAGCAGCCACAGAACTGGCAAAAGTCCAGAGGTTAGCATAACTGGACCCCTGAGAAGTACCCCGACGCTTGCTATAAAGAAGATAGTGTTACTCAAATTCCCAAAAGTATCAACTTTGACACCTCCCAAAACCAAGCTACACTAGGAAGAGGGAACAGTGGAGCAATGTAGTACACAGACGTTACCAAGACATTCCGCGGGACGGACGCTGGAATTGTTGGGGAAAACCCAACGCCTGAATCATATGGACTATTTCAGTAGCACACCACTGGTTTCCAAGAGAAATTTTACTCTAGGATGGATACCAGGACACAAAGAGATAGGTGGAAATGACCAAGCGGACCAATTGGCAAATACACCACCTATGGCTACATTGCTAAGTTCTGACAATTGGTTTATATCAATGGCGACACCGAAAATGCAAGCTTCAACACTGTCGTTCCAAATATAACCACTTATCACATTTTTTGTTTGTAACTGTTTCACGTCTTTGATTTATTCCAACGAGGTGTGTTTCCATATAAAGTTCCGTTAATGAATATCAACAATAATTGGTGTATTCTACAATACTTTTTCGAGACTGCGCCATAGACCCTTCAAACCTCTACACTTCAGATAACATATTTTGTCATAGTCTTTATCACCCATCAGGTATACGAGCTACTACTTAAGTCATATCTTCGCGTTTTGTTTGGCCCTCGATGAATAAGGACATCAAATTATGAAGTCGAGCATGCGTAGATTGTAAACACTTCAAAATCTATAAACATACACGTATATTTCAACAGTTTCAATTACCTGAGAACGATTTTAAACTGGGAATAACGACATTATTGGCTCATTATCACCATCTCAGGGTTGCCTTTCCTGCATAGCTTGTTATTCCTGTTCGACTGAAGCATTTCCTTTGAGCGATATCCCAGCGCAAACATTCAGGATTAATCTGCCGTTTTGGAACTCCACTATGAATTGTCACCGACCAAGGGCATCATTTTGAAAGTTCTCTTTGTAAAATAGTTCGAACTTCACCTCACCATCTCATGACGAATGGTAAGGCTGATCGGGGACATCGACATCGAACACCATAAATGGACCGATGTTCTACCAACTGTACTATAAGGTTTCAATATTTCGGGTTAAAATTCAACCGACTGATGAATAGCCTTTATTTTTGCTGATGTTTGTTGTAGTTCAACACCAAGTGAAATCGATATTTCTCAGTAAAACCAAACAGCAATTCGCCCGTTAAAATGTAAACTCGATCAAGGTATAAAACAGTTCTTCGAAGAACATTTCAACATCAAAGCCGAAATGTGTCACTGTAGGCAGTTTATTCTAATTCAATGGACTTGCCGACAATGGACAAGTCGTGACTTCGAAGAAGTCTTGATTGGAGAACACTTTCGGTTCTTCTGCGAATCAGTCGAACACGATTTTATCTTTATCAATGCACCTCGTAAAATTATTCTAACAAGGTCACAAAACAATAGTGATCGCTGGCGCCTTACTTGTCAATCAAACACAAAATTAATTTGTTGCGGAAAAATTCCACTTGATGATTCTAACTAGCAATTATGTTTCCGTAATTGTGATTGATAATGATCCTTGTAATTAGATAGTTTGATGCGCAGTATTGGGATGCATACGACACCCTGCACGTTTTTATCCTGCAAACAATAATCATTGATCAAGTTTGAAATTTTTATAGCGTGCCGATTGTCAATGGCACAATTCCACAGTGACTTCCAACAAAAGCAATTTGAACTTGCAATAAAGGCGGCGATTTTATTGTCGTTTGTTACTTGTTTCCCAGTTTTACGATCCAAATGCTATGCATATAAAATGGCCATAACTTGAGAACTATTACTGTTGCACAAAAACGGTACATGGTTACAATCTTTGCTTCAAGGTCTTTGAAGATGCGACATTTCAAGAGAAAACATTGTTTGAAAAATATCATAAATTATAATAATATACGTAGGTATACCTCAAAATGTATCTGTGTGAAGTGAATTTATACCAGAGTGTTCTGGAAAGTTTTCAATCTCAGCGCGAAAAATCCGTTAAAGCTCGTCAGGAAGGACTCTAGGCCTTCGTTTTCTTAAAATTTTATACATAACTATTTCATCATAGAAATTATCTATTTACACACATTTTCGAATATTGGATGGGTCGTCGGGCGAGAGGTGGACTACACTTGTTCAGACCGCTGCGGACTCAACGTGTTGGAGCCCATGCACGCCACGGTCAAAGTGTACTAATATACAATATTAGTAAACTTTGCCACGGTTTTCTTCGTTGATTCGATTCACTTGCCGTTTTTTTTTTTGCGCGTTGGGCGCTACGGCGGAAGATTGGCTGACATTTGTCATGACGTATGGATGCATCGTTAAATCAACATGTTCGAATGAACATCGGTGCTCTGTTGACGCAGTTTGGGCGCAATGGATCAGAGGTTGAATACACCATTTAGTATACAGTAAAACCGTGCTTTTCCTGAGAATTTTGGGAAATACGCTTTTTTTTAACTTGTGGAGGGGTTCCTCAATAGCCGAGTCAATAGCTTAACTTATAGTTTTCGGGAAAATTGAAGTTAGGCTTACCCCACCATATTGATAACAAGTGCAGGTTTGTTTTTTCCGTTACTATTAGACTTTCGATAAAATATCATACCTAGAATTAAAGTACCAAGAACTTTTATATCAAACTTTTTTCTCTAAAATCAATACTAAAAATTCTACAGGGTGATTCCTTGATATGGCATGTATACAGGGTGAGGCATTTAACTTTAGACAGTGAATTATCCCTAGAACTATGTACTTTAGAAAAAAATGTTTCAAACAAAAGTTGTCTAGTATCAAGGGGCATACAACGAACATATATTTTTTTCAACCTTGACCTTGTTTTTAAGGTTATTTAAAGGTCAACAGAATTTTTTAAATGAAAAGGTATATTTTTCAGTGCAAAATCCTATTCTTCATGAAAAAAAAAACTTTTATTTGAAACTTTTTTCATCTTTCTTCAAAATATTGAACTTAATTTTATGTAAAGGGTTGGGAAAAAAACATTTGGCGACACTAACAAACGTTGGTATGTCAATAATTCAATCACTATGGATATTATAAGTGAATAGAATGATAAAATAATAAATAATAATAATGATAATAACAATAAAGCTTTGATGCCAGGAGATGAGTCATCTAAGAGAATCGATAAATGTATAGAAGTCCAAGGTCATCATTTTGAACATTTACTGAAATTATGTGAAATGATGAAAAACATGATCATTGTTAACATTATTATTTTATAGTGGATTCTTTGGGGTTCAGCAGAGGGGGAAATGAAAAAAAACACTATTTTTGATTAACGTTTCGCAAAATTTATTTTTGCATCATCAGGACTCTAGATACAAGTGAAAAAAAAACACTGAAAATGATGTCCATAGATATTGAAAAATGAGTCAATCTCCTTTGAAAATCACTCATTTTTCAATATCTATGAACACCACTGCAACTGTTTTCTTTTCATTTGTACCTAGAGCCCTGATGATGCAAAAATAAATTTTGCGAACGAAAATAGTGAATTATTTTAATTACCCACGTTGCTGAACCCCAAAGAATCCACTACAGACAAATTATTGGGACGAAAAACCAAGGACATAGATTTTTTTTTCTGGGGGTGGTAACGGAGTTTTGGACCCGCTGTCTATTGACACATCGCAGACAGCAAAATAAACGAACAAAGAACGGACATATCTGGACGTTTGGACGTCCATTGAACGTTCATATACGATATAAATTACACACTATTGGATGATAGATGGACGTCCTTTGTAAGCCTCTAATTGTATCAAACATGTACTTTTTGTTCATGAATGGACATTGAATGAACCATATTAAGTTTACACAACATGCAATGAGCAATGTGAAAATTGGGAAACTGTTGACAACAGCGCTTCATGTGGAATAAAATGTCGGAGCCAGTTTTTACAATTTCAAATGATTAGGGTTCAAAAAATTCAAGACGCATTAGATAATAATCAAGTTCGGGTGGGGGTAATTACCCCCTCTACTCCCCCGTGCCTACGCCCTTGCGAAAAACCACATTCTTATTGTTATTTCAATTTTTTTTTCAAGCAATTAAATGAAATTCAGTGCAATATTTTGAAGGATGGAGAAAAGTTATTTCAGTTATTTCTTTTTTTTTTTAAAATATGTTCGTTGTGTTTCTCCTTGATACTCAAAAACTTTTGTTTGAAACATTTTTTTCTACAGTAAACATAATTTTTGAGATAATTCACTGTCTCAAGTTGGATGTCTTACCCTGTATAAGAAAAAATCGTACTGGACGAAAGTAGTGCAGCAACTTTTTCACATTTATTTTAATGATTGCTGCACAACCTTCGTCCTGTATAATTTCTTCGCACCAAGAAATCACCCTGCAGAAAAGTTATTTAGAATGAAAATTTGAACAATTTTGGTTCTATGATATTTTATCGTAGGTCTAAAAACAGGAACGTAGAAAAGAAGCGGCGCTCTTATTTTCAAGATGGCGGAGTAAGCTGCCCATCGATTTTCCCGAAAGCTCAGAGTTAAGCTACCGAGCCCTCCCATGAGCGGCTCGTCAATATGAGAGACCATCGCGCGCACTGCCAGCGATAACAAGAAAAAGACATGAAAACCAGTTTCTAAAAAGTAAATCCTTATAACAATTTTATTTTGAATAACGATGCATTTTCACTATTTTGATAGAGCCCAGAGTCCTACAGAAGTGAAAAAATATCGTTATCTATCAACACAAACCTCCGGCGCCTCTAGCATCTTCTACTCCGTTGCATAAACACAGTTCTCTTCCAGGTTCTCTTAGTCTGTCCCAGCCCATGTGTGTATGCATTCGGCGCTCCCGTCAAAAGCATTTTCCGTATGGAAATTCGTCGGAAGTATCCGGGTAATCGCAAGATGTAAGGGCGCCACAGTGCGCTATTTGAATACACACTAGGGACGGGAGGCATTTTTACTTTTTCAGCTGTGTTTCAAACCTGGGACAATATTTGTGATGATCACACTTAGTTCAAAAGCGTGGTTCAAAACAAACACATCCAGTACATTTGTCATTTTCCAGTACAATTGTCTCCTGTCTAGTCAGTTGTCACTATTGTCATTATCAGTCTGATGCGGTCTGCAGTTTGCGTGTATTCATTGAAGATAAACAGTGTTGCCAAAAGTGGAGAATTCTCCTTACGAATAGGGATAATCATGCCATGAATGTATGGACGTGGTTGAGAATTTTCCAAAACCAATAAAGCGTAGCAAACATCAACACTTCACGGTATTTTAGAAAGTTTCACGCCGTGGTGATACCACGTGTATTTATAATGGTATCTCTACTTTTAACCAGGTGGACTTTTCTTAACGGTATAGCCTAATTGAAAGGTTTTTTTACGAAGAACTATTGTTTTTGCTAAAGGAATAAATACATCGGTTTTTTAATTTGGTTTATTCCGATTTTATTTGGATCGCAATTTGATTAAGTTACGAACATCAAGTGAATAATCATAATTGGTATGCATGGTTTCTTTTTGTCAGCGCACACCCATACCTACACTTCACGTGCCGCCACTGTTATTTCCCAAAATTTTCAGATGGCCCTATTTTAAGCGCGGATCTACTGTACCTACTGATCGGGTGGGGACTAGACTGAGCGACCACTATCGATTGACCCCGAAAGAGCAAAAAACAAACAATGCAAAACGCACGGTTTTGTTTACACTGAGCGATCGTCATCAGTCGTCCATTAGCGACCTGTTTGAAATTCCAACTGGTTCGAAATTTGGTCGACGGTTGAAAACGGCCGTTACCCAAAATGCCTTGTTTGACAGCAAGCAAATATGTGTCCTGTTCTCGATGAAGAAACAGCTCTTTGTCTGGGTCAAAGCTTTTTTTCTTTCAACGTTCATACTTTTTTTCCAGAAATAATACAATATGTTTGCCAAAAAACGTAATGATATAAAAAGCAGAAAAAAAAATAATTTCTTGTATTTTTGTATCTACGTACAATATGGTATCATTGGAAGTCGGTGTAGTTTAATCTGGACCATTTTTGCCGTGAAATTAATAGAAATATCATTTCATTTGTTGTTGGAAATATTGGAATAATGAAATTTTGTAAGGGAATTCAACTTGTAGGTGCATGCAAAAATGCTGATTGAAGCTTAACATAAACCGCTTAAAGTCTGCACAGTGATGATGATTTTGCAGCTTTTCATTTCAAACTACGAATAATCCCAACGCATGTCATTTTTAACGATTGATTTTTGAAATGTTAGTTTCAGTCTGGATTTGGAAGAATGCCTCGGACGAGGAGAGTCACTCGTTTTCTCCCTAGTCTGTTTCAAGATGTTTCCTTCAACAATCCACGAGAATTCATAGATGTCTGACATGTCATGATTTAAACAAAGAATCTTCATCATTGCAAGTGAAATACTTATCGCGATTTCTCTGTTCTGCATCTGTTTTGGAATACAAACGAAGTCTCAAAAATGTTGAAAAAGATCATAGAATGTCAGATGATTAGTCTTTTGGAGAACCAGTTGAACAGTACAACATAACAGCCATGTTGAACATGACTGATGATTCTCTACAAGCCCACGATATAGATTCTTCCGACTCTTGATCGACCAACTCAATGAAAGGCCTTCATATACTTTTGAATAATAAATTATTATTGTTTCTGGCATGATTCATTACATTGTTTTTGAAAGAATGGTATACTCGGCCACCAAAATATATATCGCCTCGTATCACCGTCAGGGTACCGATTCTGGGACCGATAGAACGGTCATACGAGAGAGATAAACGATCACCTCCATATAATTCTCCGTTACTGTCTCTCTCTTTCTCTCGATATGATCGTTCTATCGGTCCCAGAATAGGCACCCAGGTGATGAAAATTAAGAGGTTGCGTGTGCTATGACATGGCCACCCCCAAAGTTACTATTTTCAGGGATTAGTACACTTCACATAAGGAAGCAATTCACTTATTATAAACTAGCGTGAAATATATTTCTGGCGAGTAGGTTAGGTTAGGTTGGGTTGCGAAGAATATGCCCTTCCCCGCAGTTTTCTGCTTCGCATTGCTTCCACTCGCAGGCCAAATGGCTCATTGTTTTCCCTTGATAGGAGAGGTGGCCCCTCGATCTTAACCTACAGCCCTTCTCTTTTTCGTTCTTAACCATCTCATGGTTTTTACGAAGTTCAAAATTAGCACGTTGTCTACATTTGCCGCTTCCTCCAAGGTAGTATTGTCCCATATTCCTGATGCGTCTCTCTTCTCTAAGAGTTGGGCAGTGAATGTTCTATCGTTTTATCCTCCTCGATGCAGTCCTTGCAGAGATCATCAGTTCCTAGGCCCCATTTTTGAAGCATGGTTAGAAATTTCACAGTGTCCTGTGATTACTCCCACAATGGTGCTCACAGAGGATTAGCTCTACCTTAGTGTATTCCCTGTTTTTCCATATCCAAGTTTCACCACAGAGCTCTCGATGTGTTGCAGTTGTCCCGATTGCTCCACATGTCGCTGTGTAGCTTTACCATGTTTTTATCTACTGTGTCTTTCAATAGTTTGATCGTTGGTAGCAATGTGTTTTCCATTTCGGCTTCGTCTTTTCTCAGTCTGAATTTCGCCAGTACAACTGCTATCGTGTTCCACTCAATATTGCGATGTCCAGGAACCCAGCATCGAACTTGTTCTTGTTCCTGATCCAGGAGAATGCCTCACGGCAACTCATCACTACCTTTCGACCTCACTGTATCTGATTCTAGTAGTCTCAACGCTGCTTTGCTATCTGCATAGATTGTGACGTCTTTAGTTGTGTTGTCCAGTCTTTGTAGCAGGTTGGCTGCTTCTTCAATGGCAATGATTCCTGCATGCAGAAAGCCACATCCTTTCTCAAGCTTGATAGACTGTTGCTGTTCCTTTCAGTATATCCCTGCTCCTCTGCCTGTATTTGTCTTTGCTGCGCCTGTAAAGATGGAGATCTCATCCTTCCCTATAATGGAGTCTTGATCCCATTCTTTTCTGGAAGGTATTTTAACCACTTCCTCATTATCTCTTGGTTATCCATTGTCTTTGAGATGTCCTTTAGGACAATTGAGTGTCCACTTGTTGCCTGTTTCCACAGTTTGGCTTCCCTTAGTCTGAGAGAGTCTTAGATGAGGAGGTTTAATGGGTCTCTCCAGACGTAGGTTACTATATGGGTCTCACGATCGCTGTATGAATATTGTGCAGGTTTAGTCCCCATTCCCCACCAATCACCAATCATTCTCCTGCTTGTATATAATGCATTGAGGCGTCTCTTCATTCATCCCTCTGTATTCCTTCTCCAGGAGAACTTTGAGTCTAGGATGATCCCTAGGTACTTTGCCTCATTGGAAAACCTAAGAGTTTGTCCCCCGAATCTGGGCATTTTACTGTTGGGCACCTTGTATTTCCTTGTGAACAGTACTAGATTTGTCTTATCAGGGTTCACCCCAAGACCGTTCTGTCCTGCCCATTTGGAAAGTTCCTGAATGATTTCGCTAATAGTCGACAGGCTTTTGCCCACTACCAGGATTGCCACGTCATCTGCATATGCTACTATCGTTATTCCTTGTTCTCTAAAGGTTTTCAAGATCGAGTTTACTACGATCAACCACAAGAGTGGAGGAATAACCTCCTTGTGGTGTCCCTCCTGCTGTTCTTCTCCTAATAGAACAATTCTCATCCCAATCATCCCTTCCATTTCTCTTTCAATGACCTCTTCTAGCGAGTGGGCAGTATCTAAAATGTTTTCTGTTTATACTTTTATTATACCATCTGTCAACAGTGTTGGATGAAAACAGTTGTCTTATTATTTATGTTTTCACACAACTTGTGATGTAATAAATTGAGAACCCTACCCAAATTGGTGTTTCCTCAAATGAGTCTGAATCTTTAAGTTAGTCTATTGACTCCCAATCCGCTGCATATTTTGTTTAAGTAAAGGGTAAAGGTTTATAGACTTGAGATCAACTCAATGTGCAGGTTGTCCAATATTTATGGATATTGGATACACGCTTATACATCTTAGGATATTTGTTTAGGAAAAGAATTTAAAAATTAGAGCTCATTCTTTTTCGTATAACGATATGAAAATTTTATGGGGTTGAATGAGTAAAAAATTACAAAAATCAACTTGATTTCTTCCATTCACACAAAATTTTCATAAGTATCGTTGTACGAAGAAGAATGAGCTGATTCCAAAAAACCATAAAACGCTTCCATTTAAAAAATCAAAGTTGGTTTTCAAAGCAACAGAAAACGATAAAAATAAAATAGTGGGAATAGTCACCAAGTACAGAAACAGGACCATCCATGATTGATTTATCTATACGGTTTACTCAATTTATCAATGTCCTAAAATCCAATGTCGATTTACAAATCAACGCATCCATCACCATCAAAGCGTTCCTTCACACTCTCATAAAAACTCTATCACTGGCAACATAAAACGAAGCAACCTAGCAGGTAGCAGTAAAATGCTAAAAGACTGCAACATTGTCAGTCTCTGTGTATGTACTTTTACACTTGCAGCAATAAACAATGAATGATCTTTTTATGGCTTATTCCTATCACGAAATTACTTGAGCAAATACATTTAGGGAAATTGTGTGTTATTTCAGTTGAGTGATATATTTGAAAAGTAAACAGGACAATGACACGGGAGTTTTATTATGGCCATTATTGCATAGAGAGAGTCATTCTGTTGCCAAGAATTAGCAAAAATCTCCTTTTTTTGTTCGTTGAAGTCTCATAAGTGATGTATACGTTTTTCTGGTTGTCTATGGGTGAAATACTCACTTTATTGCATAGTAAAATTATTAATTAAAGAAAAATTCCTATGGGTAGGTACCTACAAATATTCAATGATTTACAAATTATCAAAAAAATATAAGAATTTCCAAGATATTAAGGAAAATACCCCTTGTAGAGTTTTATCGAAATCTATATATTCAAATACTCAATTGTAAAAGAAGAACAATAATGAAATAAATTATGAAAAACCCCTAAAACACGCTTTTGAACTAAAAAATAAAAAATAATTTTCAATTCAAGAATAAAAAGATTAACGAGAATATTAATGTCATTGTGATGAACGCTTGGGGTGCTTCCATATCAATTGTTTTAATTTCCTATACTAATTTTATTTCAAAATGCAGAAAAAGTGCATAAATGTGTTACAAAGTAGTGAGCACCCCACGCTTTTATCACATTGACATCAATGTTCTCGTTGATCATTTTATTCTTAAATTAAAAATTATTTTTTACTTTTTAGTTCAAAAACCTGTTTTGTAATCTATTATGTTTTACTTTTTAGTTCGAAAGCGTGTTTTTTAGTTTTTCAAATAAAGATTTATTTTTAATATTATAATAATAATTATTAATTATAATTTTTGATATCAATTATCATCACAGTAATGTATAGGTAGTCCGAACCTTCCATAATCCGAAATACTGTATAATCCGAATGCCCCAATTGCGTAAAATGAATTACCTTGGCAACGTTGCCTATCAGACGGCCGTGTCCGGTTTGAGACTTACCGTCACGTCCATCCTTTATCTATGTTCTCTTCAACCAATCTTTATTTATTGTCTACTGCTAAGCTCTTTTTTTATTAAAATTTTTGTATTGTCATCGGTCCTTTAAATGTGCGTGCAAAGTTTCGAATGAATCTGGGCATTTGAAGTGGGTAAAAATCGAGTTCGAAGATTCCGTTACAAACCAACTTACAAACATGTGTAGCTAATATGAAGCGTGTAAAAAGAACTCCGATATGAGAGTAAAGAAAAAAAAGGGAAATAGCTAGTTGTGTTCATAAAAAAGTTATACACGGCATTTGCTTTGTAGACCGGTTTCATGTGTATTTCAATTTCAAAAGAAAGCCAAACTAACTACACAAGGGGACAAGAGGGATCTTTTTAATATTTCCTATTTTATTTTATAAAAACGATATATTTATATCAGCAAAAACAAAAATAGCTGTATGACTTTTATATGAACATTACTGTACTATTGTGAAGAAAGCAAATTATGAAGAAAATCACAGTAAGAAATATTTCATTATGAAAAATATCTACAGTGTAAACAAAAACCTCTGAAAAAAACTCGAAAAGTATCTCTAATATTGTGGAAAAAAATAGCAAGGAACATCTTGAAACTGTTTCCTCAGTCTGACCATGACCAATCCATGTACGTTTCGTCCTGCTGGGACTCATCAGCATGGCTATGGGTCTAAGTCAGACTGAAGAGAATAACTCCATCCTAGAGATTGACAAATTCTACCGATAGATGGCGTTGGGTTAGAAGTTCATGCACTAACCTAACAAATATTACATGGTGGAAAAGTTTAAAGAGAAAAAAATATGCAAGAAGATGAAGAAAATACTTGAAATGAAATAACTTCTGTTTATACTGAGAAAGCAATTTAAGTAATCCATGGTTAAAAAAAAAATAAAAGAAATCAAATTCCTCCAAAAAAAACATTGCAAATTACCCAACAACACCTTGTAATAAAATCTCTAAGAAAAATGTGGAAGGTGATATTTTTTATTTAAGTTCTAACCCTGTGAATATTGTATCAAAGGATAGAGAAAAGAACCATCGGAGTGATGTGATGGAAAAATACATAATATGACCAAGGGGTGAAAAGAAGTATATTGGATCTATTTTTGAATCCAATTCTTTCAAAACATATCCACATTTATATTCTTAACCATAAACAAGACCCTAGCTCATCACCCTCATACATATACCTAGATAAATAATACTCTGGCCCAAGCTGAAGGGAACAATTGGGAAAAGCAGGAATTCCCAAGGGAAATTCCTGAAGTGTATTTCCTTTGATGCCGCTCTAATTGCCTGTTTCCGCGTGCGAAATGTGCATACATAAAGATCCAAGACTTCTTCAAATCTTCACTCGTATGTCACAAAAGCCGTCGACTGTCGACTTACATTGTATCTACGAGGCCTTTTGTATGAGAAAAAATCAAGCAAATGTGTCATTTTTGACAAATAAATCACTGTATTTAGCAGGGCTATTACATTATACGTACCATATTATTAAAATAATCAATCTTGCATATTTAAATCACGTTTAAGGCAGGCGCCTTTAATATCGCCGAGCGAAATGGCTAGGATATTATTTAATAGGTTATTTTGTAACTTTTTGCATGCATTATTAAACACAGCGACGGAGAGTTTCTTCCTTATGCGAAGCCAGCGTAGTGGAAAATGGCTTTTGAAGAAAGTTTGAATTGTATGATTTGACAATAATTTCAGTTTGGTTCTCTTATGGAAGCAAAGATGACTCCCTATGACCAATTATGATTTTCTACAATGTTTGATTTTTCTTGAAGCTGGTAAACGATGTAGACTTTCCCAGCCACCCGATGATAGTCAAAAATACTACTGATTAATAGAAACGTCATATAACAAAAAATATATAATCATAACGATGATAATATCGGGAAATTTACATAATATAATTGGAATACTCAGATATCGTCCAGTCCAGTCACAGCTTATTCGTCAAGCAACTAGAGGTCCAGAGGAAAATACGAAATTAGTATAGAGATTCCAGTAGTGCCTAAATATGTCATTTATTCTCCATAGGCGTCATGTTTAAACAAGATGTGTATATTGAGGGTACCGGGATTCTAATTTCAATTCAATCATGGTTGTACCAGAGCCAGAAGTCGAAAAGCCTCATAATAGTGCGCTTACATGCTTCCGTACAACGGGCAGGGACACTAGCGCAAGCAGGTCATTTGAGCAGCTCGTGCACGTGCTCGTCGCTGAACGGGAGAAAGTTTGTTCTTTGCTCGATCCCTTCAGTATCCCGTCGTATCTTCTTGAGTTGGCGAACATGGGTTGGAAAGATGTCGGACTGGACAAGCGATCAAGATTAACTTTTTTCGAATGTTATCAGGCAAAGCAAAACAGTACTAGCCGCCGCAATATTAGGTGTGTTCGGGTATCGAAAACAGAGTTGGAGCAGGGTTGGATTAGATTCTTGTCACGTGATGTCGGAGTACAGGGAGTCAAGGGAGAAATACCCGAACGACTTTGGTGTTAATAACATGAGATGTCGAATGAAACAGCTGATTTTTGACAGGTGAACATCCATGTGTACTTGAATACTTGAAAAATTATTGTCGTGGTTCTCGTGTTTTTAAAACTTTTCAACCTTCACTGATATAAGTGATATAGTGCTTGTGCCATTATTCGACTTGCTCAAAAACGTTTTTTTATTATGATGAAGAAGATGACAAGACCAAACAAAAATTCAGAAAATAATCTCACTGCGCATGTTCACTCTAAAATTCTCATGATTCGCACTTTCCGAGTGAGCTCCATTAACGCCACTCCGCAATACTCTAACGCAAGCAGTCACTCTACTGACACAAAAAGGCCATACCCGAACGCATGGAGAAGCGGTTGAGTCTAGGGTTGAGTGCACGGAGTGAACAGAGTGCAATACTGGAACCCACCTATTGATGTTTGCAGTGTCCACCGGTTAGTGTAAAAGTATAAACAGTTATTTCTATAAAATGTTTACGTTGTGAGGCATTCAAAACCTCTTCAAATCGACCGATACTCACCAATCTTTTTTGGCAAGAAAATCAATTCTATTATTATTTAAATTATTTTAAATTATCTAAAACCAAATTTTAGGATATTTTGTTTGAGTTTTTTATCAGTCTTATTTCAATGTCAAGAACTATACAATATTTTCCATGAAGCATCTGGCATCACTGTCCGCGCTGCCAACCTAATAAATGGGTTGTCTTTCTGAAGTGGCATCTTACAACATTGGGAAACTAAAACCAGTAAGTGCAGACTTTGTTCGAGTTCAACACAGGGGTAAGAGGGGGGGTTTTGACGGATTCTTGGAACCTGCCAAATTTACACACATTTTCATAAGAAGAATTTTTGAAAATTATTCCCTTATCACTATACGAATGAAACGCCAAATAACAGCAAACTTGAGATATTTACAAGACGAAAAGTGGAGTAAGTTTTGTATTTATCATTTCACGTTAAAAGGCCAAAAAATGACTCTTTGCTCTTGTTTAATTTTATGTTTTCACATTTTTGAGATTTATGTTCGCAACATTTTATGTAAAGTTATTCATTGAAACCATGAGATGGCGCCAGTTAAACCATGCTACCACTTATGTGATGTAGATAAGTTATTTATGTTACAGCATAATATGTCAAGTTATTGATCAAAACCATGTGATGGCGCCTGCCAAACCATGCTACCAATACGATTTCACAGTCTTTGATGATGAAAAGTGTGATTTGTCGAAGTAGTGAAGTAAATTTGTATTACAGTCTCTGATGATGTGAAGTGTCATTTACCGGACTGATAACCAGTCTAGTAAATGATACTTTACAGTACAGTATGAAATAAAAGTACTTATGTATCTAGGCAATTTGGAAATGACAACTAATGAATCATTTTTTTCACTTTCACAGATAATTTTACCTTGTCTCTTATTAATACTATAATTCATGTTGAATTTGTTTTTATTTTTTCCCAATTGTTTCATTTTAGTTATTTCATAGTTCAAAAATCCATAGGTAACTAGTATAGTAGGTACTTAAAAATAAGATTAGATTTTCACAAAATTCAAATTATTCAATATGCCTTGAGGTTTAGGTATTGTCAACAGAACGTACCCTTACTTTCATCAGAGAAACAAAAAAATGCTATCAAATATCGGGGGTTTCATTCAAAAAAACTAAAGTTTGATACTTTAAAGTATGCTTTTGGTTGATGTTGCGATTGAGTTTGAACTAGTTTTGACTTCTAGATAGTGAAAAGTTGGTATGTGTCGCGCTTCATGGATTTCAATCAAAGATCCGATCCTTTTTGGCCAAAATTATAACTGGAGATGAAAATTGAGAATCGATCCGTAGATTAAAACTCCAAATCCCCAATAGAAAAAGATTTCAATCACGTTCCCCACATCAATCATACACCAAACCTGGTAATCGGCAATAGACTGCCAAACAACATAAAATAAATAATAATAAAAAATTCCCATATCGGTGATAATTTGAACAACAATAATATCCAGACGAATTCATTAATTAGCACAAATACTGATATGAATAACTAAATGCTCCGCCTCTGTTTAGACAATGTCTGAACTCAGCTTATCATTCAACACCGCGACTTACTCAAACCATTTCCAAGTGTAGCAATTTGCAATCGTGTCGCCGCAGATAAAGCACAATGACTTTTTTGTATACTAATGATGACTTAATTCTAGCAACGTAGGTAATTCGGCATCTTTTGATATTAACGCTACATAGATTGTTTTTAATTATTTTCCTTCAAATATGAGTGCAGTGATACAGCTGGGTGGTCTGAGGCGTACGCCATTAGACGCGCCCGTATGGAGAACAATCAATCGTTGCTATTGCCAATTGGTCACAGTAATTGATTGGCGAAATTATATTATCATTATGTTAAGGGTCATTTGAATGACATCTGTTTCCTTAATGAATATAGAAGAACGCAGTTGGCGCGTTAGTTAATCGAAAATTTGCATACATTTTCAAATGACTTGAAATTTTATATACGTATTCTAGACAATATTCACTGTAAGATCAAAAACGGGGCGGACCTAAATTACCCTCTCGAGAGAGAGAGTCATTAAGATAACCTTTTTTCTTCTGCAGAAGAAAAGTTAATTTTCAGTATGCCTAGCACACGTCAGGTCGCTAAATTTTTATTTTTTGAGCTCAACAATCATGACGTTTTCTGTGATAAAAATCCCAGCAACGAGAAATTGTTACATATAACGAAAATTATCAACGAACAAAAAAGGGTGCAACTTGCTTTGGCCCACAGTGTAGCATGTTTTGTTTCATAGTGAAAATTTAGATCTTATTCCACGATAAGTTAATGACCAGATGGAATGTGTAATAGTTGGTTAGTTGCTCTAATGACACCATTAAGTTGTCAGGAATAATGTAGTGCCGCATACAAATAATGTACTAGTTCATGAAAATGATGTTTATTTGAAGATATGAATCTGCAAATAAACCAAACTTACTTCTTCTAAACCTTATTATATTTATAAATTGGTTTTTGCTTCTTGTGGACCGATGACAACATTTCCTCTCTAGAGCATGGAGCATCCTGTTAATTTTTCATTGATCTTGATGAATGGTATGGTCCATTGAAAAATATTCAAAATTGTCGTTCCATTAGCATCACACAAGATTCACCACAGACTACATAGAGATGCAGTAACAGATATCGACCATCCTTAAGTTCGTTCTCCACTTAGGTTAGGTAAGGTTAGGTTACAGGGGTTGTCCTGCAATGCAAATTTGCTTTGAAGGAGGCCGAATGAACCCGTGTGTTTTCTTTCTTTGAAAGGTGGTACCACGGCCCCTTTATGTAGCCTTTCATTTCGATAATCGGTCTTTGCTGCGTCTGTTAAGATGAAGATTTCGTTTTTCCTAATTCAAACTTTTGTGTCTTGTTCAACCACTACCTCAGAAGAGCTTTTGCTAACCATTCAGTAATGGCAACCCATTTGTAGCAACTTCACATCTTCTCTATCCATTGACTTTGAAATTTCTTTTAGCACAATTGAGTGTCCACTTCAGCTTTATTTAGTCTGAGGGCTCCCTTTAATGAACAAGTCAATATGCAGGAGGTTTAGAAATACCCCTAAAGATTCCTGCGATGTGCTATTTTCTGCATCGCGCATACAGACGAAAAATGGTTGGAGTGCTGCTGCAAATACCCTTGATTATGTTGACAGGGCAGGACCGAGTAGAACCCATTATAATTATTATTGATGAAGATTGAGATAGTGGAACGGATATGGTCATAAAATAGCATGTTACAATGTATTTAGTATTTAAAACTAGATCAGGATGGTGGACTGCACCGTGCACGCTATAATAACACCTGATGAAACTTTTTATGGTTACGGTTATGTTGTGTGACTTAAAACTATCTGCCATTTCCGCCTGTTTATTGACATGCTCTTGAATAGAAAATGTGATCAAATCAATTATTAATGCATGCGATCAATAAGTTAAAAAAAAAATCAAATGAAACCATTTTTCGTCAAAAAAGTTATTGTACGGAAAATAGGCAATGTGCACTTAACAGCATTACATTTCGGACACAAACGTTTAAATCCTCCATAAAATGTCAAAAACCGATTTTTTTATACATAAGTTCGTGTCATAAATCAGTGGTGTATCAGATAAAATTCGAGTTATTATTTTTTTGCTAAAATGGTTTATCACGCCCTCACTAATGATGAAAAAGTAAGGAGGCAAAGGCTATTGAGATGTTTGCACGAGGTGAATCCATTCGTACCGTTGGTTCAGCTGTTTGATGTAGCAGTAGAACTGCCTGGAGTCTTTATATAGTGTATCCATCTGACGTAAGTAAAGCAATGTAACAGTACTAAATTATTGAGGTAAGTGATATTTTCGTATCAAATGGATAAAGAAAGAGCCCCTTCTCCCTCATCGCTCGCTCTCCATTCACTTCCGTGACCTTCTCCTTCCTCAACTATCCAAATGTAGATAAATTGTTTTTTAATAAAATAGACGCGCAGTCACGTGTTAACTATTGCACAAACCTCACTCTTTATGACATCTACAACTAGCTCGACAGTCAAACGGTCTTCCATGATCTTTCGTTGAGTGAGCATGTGTCAGGGTTGAAGATAAAATTGATTGTTTTCTAATAAAATAGACGCGCAGTCACGTGTTTATTACTGCGCAAACCCTACTCTTCATGACATCTAGAACCAGAACCAGCTCGACAGTCAAACAGTCTTTCATGATCTTTCGTTGAGTGAGCATCAATCAATCAATCAAAAATGCTTTATTGTCCAAAGTTGAAAAACTCATTGACATAGCTGTTGAAAGTATGAACTATAATGAAATATAATATGTACATCACAATTAAATATAAAACATAGCAAAAGTGAATACAATAATCAAGACAGGTGTACAAAAACGCTGCAGAAGAAGCAACAGTGACAAAAGGTCATTTTTAAAAAGTATCACACAGATATTCATCAACAGAATAGTACGGACGTGACATTGAAAATCTCTTAACTCTGCGTTTAAAAAGTTTTTCATCAACAATACTTCTTAAGGATATAGGTAGATGGTTGAAAAGTTGTCTACTACGAAAAATAAGTGAGTCTTTTACTTGGGTACTCCTAGGAATTGGCATCCCTATATTCAAGTTCTGTCTAGTGCTATAATGGCTTTTATTACACACGATTTCATGTTTAAATTTTTTGTGCAGAAGGAAAACTGTTTTTTACAAAAACAAGAAGGGTAAGGTATAAGGAAGCCAAGGACAGCTTAATTAAATTCTTATCCACTCTGTTGAGTGAGAAGAATGGAGTTAACTTTTATTGTAAATTGATATAAGCCAGAGTGAGAGTATGAAGTTCAGTGCAAAATGTTTGGTGTATTCATTTTGAAATGACGATGGAAGAACTCCTCTCCTTCATCACTCGCCCTCCATCCACATCCATAACCTTCTTCTTCCTCAATACCTCAAATGCGATGCGGCGTTCCGGCCTTGATGGCATAGTTCCGAACCGGTGTCGTTGGAGTATCTGAACGTGACCGCTACGCACTGAGGGTTGGCGAGGGATGGAGGGATGATTGAACGGCTGGAGAGGGTGGCGCTGGGGAAGGGGCACATGTCGGTTTAGTAAAGTAGACAATTTTGTTTGTGATTTATCGAGAAAGTTATCAAGTTTAAGGATAGGATTCCAGAGATGTGTTACTTGATGCATTACGTGGTGGAGGAGCTTGGTGTTGTTCTGTGGAGAAATGAAGCTTATAAGTAGACAACCATCATCAACAACAATATGCAGAGAGGCACAAAGGTGACGTGAGGATCAATTCGGGCCAATACACGAAGAAAAGGTGGAGATTCAGTGTTTTGTTTTCTGTATTATTGCACTTTGATAGAGGACGAGTCCCATACTGTGTCCGTTTTTAATTGATAGATCAAATTGATCATTTATTTGTAGATTTTTCCGTTCAAGGAGCTGTGAGACCTTGTCGCGGTAGAGGGGCTCAGTAGTCACTCCTTTCTTCTTTAAGGGGACAGAAGAGGAAGAAGTGACCTTTTTCGTAAATTGATGTAAGGTTTCTTTCCAGAGTGATGTTGATAAGTCATGTTTAGTGTATTCAAGTGAAATAAAGTGACGTAAGTAAAGTAGTAATGTTACAGTATTAAATTATTGAGGTAGGTGTTTTTATTTGTATTGAAATAACGATGAGAGAATCGCTCCTCCCAAATCGCTCACTCTCCATTCACTACCATGTCCTTCTTCTTCTTCAACTTCCCAAATGCGATGCGGCATTCCGGCCATGATGGCACAGTTCCGAACCGGTGCCGACATTATGTGGATCTCCCCTGGAGAATCTGGACGTGACCGCTACGCTGCTACGCACTGAGATTTGGCGAGGGATAGAGTGATGGTTTAACGGCTGGAGAAGGTAGCGCTGTTGGTGGAGCACATGACAGTTCAGTATAGTGGAAAATTTTTACTTTTATGGTTTTATGCAATTTTTGTTTTTAATTTACTAAAAAAAAGTATTTAATTTCAGGTTGGGAACCCAGAGCTCAGCGGCCTTGGTGTGGTGAAGAAACTATATATCTTTATACCTATATGTTGTTCTTTGCTAAATAAAGATTGTTATCATGATAACTACATTGAGGTTCCTCAGTTCAAGTGAAGGTGAAGTTGAGTGCATGGAAAAGCGTTTTTGGTGTAGGTATTCGCAAGTGAAGCAAAGTGACGTGAGTGAAGTAATGTCACCAGTATTAAATTATTGACGTGAGTGATATTTTCGTTTCGAAGTGATCATCGCTCGCTCTCCATTCACTTCCATGACCTTCTTCCTCAACTACCCAAATGCGATGCGGCGTTCCGGTCTTGATGGCATAGTTCCGAACCGGTGCCGACATTATGTGGATCTTCCCTGGAGCATCTGAACGTGACCGCTACGCATTGAGGGCTGGCGAGGGATGGAGGGATGAGTCCTTGTGCGTTATCGCTGTACAAAAGTTGAACCTCTTCCTACATTTGAATTAAAGTATTCGAAATGGCGTGAGAGGTAGCAGACGTGCTGCAGGGCGGTGCCAGCTTGCTCCAAAAAGACCAAACTTTCTGCACCGCACCGCACTACAACGCTATGATGATCAACCACCAATAAAACAGATTACCCACGCAATTGTCAATTAACATATTTTGAGGTTATGTCATGGTACCGTTGCAAGACTGAAGGTCGAGTATTTTCAGTTTTATTGGTACATTTGTATGCGAACATTCTAATAATTATAGTAGAGTAGGACAACTATCTTGAAACTCCGAATCTCTGGCTAAAATCATATCCATCTGTACGTTTTTCTTTGTATAACGTAAATGTGGTATAACTTTTTTTCGAATTTCGCTTTGTTTCCAAAATACAGGGTGTTTAATTTTTTTTTTTTGATTAGTTTTTTATTTTTAATTAATTTATCTTTTACTCGATTTTGTTGAAGTCTGGTAACGGTATTTAAAGTGATAACGGGCTCATTTTGCCATGAACAAATAAAAATTATCGAATACAGTGGCGTCCCGAGCGGTACTTCATCCAATATTATTGGGAAAAAAATGTACACTGACTTTTTGTGTCATTTTCATTTTTTTCTCAGGTTATTTAACTAGAAAAGCAACTTTTTGATCTCTTAAATTTTTATCGTATTTTGCGTAATTTTTGAGATAAACCACTTTATTGCATGTCTCTGGACTACACGGAAAAAACCAGATACTTGGTCCAAATAGCTTAAGCTCATTTCGAGCATAAGTTAGCTTTGCATATACTCAAGACTATATCACCTTCATTTAAAAATAGCATATTCTCAATATGTTAAGTTTCTTTCAAAAAGATATAATTCTTGATTAGACTATTTGAGATTTTTAAAATTGAAGATATACATCGCGTCATCCTGAACTTCCGAATATCCATTTACCAACTTGAATTGAGTATACACCAATTCGTTTGAAAAATATAGGAATACTCAATTTGAATAGGCATAATTTTGGATTGAATGTTTACTTGTATCAAATCAAATTGATTCCCACTCAAAAATATTCACAAAGTTTCTTTATATCAAGCATACTTCAATTCCATCTGACAATTTAGACATGCTTTGTTTAATAATATCACAATTTTCTTTCTCTCTCAATTCAACCCCCAGATTTTGAAACCATTTGGTTTGCAGTTTCAGTTTTTTATTTCCAAGGGTTTTTAATGTCATGTTATTATCGATGATGATATTGAGCTTACAGAACTTCAAAAAAGCGTCATAGAAGTAAAATATGAGACCACAAAGACACCGACCTGGCGATTAAAAATATGTACCAACATACAAGAAAATAATTCGGAAATAATTATTTGAAAACTGCTGAACCAAATGCTTTCAAAATCAAGGGTTGAATTAAAAATTGAGAGAACCTTAAAACGAAGAATCAATCCTTAGATCCTTTTTATCAAAAAAATTGCGGTCAGCTGTCCGTTTGAACTGTCATTTTATCAATGGCTGGGGAATGACTGACTGCACTGAGAGTTGAGAGTTCGTTTCAAAGTTCGGTATCGGTATACTTCGTCAGACTTCGTAAACCTGTCATCTCAAATCAAGCAGCAACGTGGGATTATATTCTCAAATAGAATATATATTTCAAATATATTTTAAAATTGAGAATATCAACATTATTAACCTTAGGATATCCTATTTTTGAAATAACTATTTTATACTGTTATATTTGTTGACATTGAGAATACGAAACAACCGTATACTTGAATGAAGAGTATTTTAATTTTTATCCTTTTGGATTTAGTTTGAGGTCATTTAAAACCAAAAGTATAGTGAAATTTTCAAAATATTACTCTGGCTTCTCCTTGTGAAATTATAGATTATCATTTAAAGGAGGTGATAGTTTTCACATAAAGAGCTGATGCAATCTCAAAACTAGAATTCCCAAGTTAAAAATAAAAATTTGAAACGTTTCAAAACAAGACTATTTACTCAAATGAAAAATATATCTTGAAAATATCATATTCATTTTCCAAACATATTGCAATTCTTGATTTGAAGACGTGTCCTTAAATTAAATATGTGAAAGCTTCAATCAAGTTGAAGATATTGAAAATATACGTAATTTAGAACCAAGAATATGTTTTTTTCCGTGTACACAAAAATAACAATATGATGCAAAGTAGGCTTTTTGCTTCGATCCATGGCAACCACATTATTTGTTTTCTTCATGACATTTGCCTACTGTATGAAAGTTTCGAGTAAAAGATAAATAATTAAAAATAAAAAACTAATCAAAAAAAAAATTAAACACCCTATATTTTGGAAACAAAGCAGAATTCGAAAAAAAGTTATACCACATTTTCGTCTTAAAATTAAGCGAAGAATCACCCCTTTCATTTTGTCACAGAGGTTAGGAAACACCCTGTATATAAACAGATTTGGGTTGATATTCTCTACAAAATTGGCCCTGACACATCTCTCTAAATTGTCAAAGACAGGTACAGGTCGTCAAACTTGTTGTTACTAGATTGCCTATAACTTAGTCATTCCTCAACCGATCTGACTGTTCAATTAAATTCGCTTTAGCCGACCACACATCAGACTTCAGGAATATCTCGAGAAATACTTTTGAAACAGCACCTGTAAACTTGAAAGTGTCAAAAAGATAGGAAAGCCTTGCCAACGACCCAATGGTGCGGTGAGCATTTTGAGCATTAGCACTGGTTTTTTGTTTTTTTGTGTTGATTTTATTTAAAAAAATTAATTTGGAATAAGATGTTCACTGGTCCATAGTATTATTCGTGACTTGGTACTGAAAATCTGAACACGCCACTACTATTTAAACATATATCTTGAGAGATCCTTCTTTTGAAGGTCATCCAGAACCTTGTTAAAAAAGATGTCGGATCTTATAACTTGCATTTTAACATGTTGCTATGGCAACGACCTAATTTTATCGGAAATCACCCTACTCATAATCACGTGACTGAAAGATTAATAAGTGGAAATCTCCCTGGCTATGCATCTGAATGTAGCTCCCATATGATTACAGTGTTGCCGTCCCCACTCTCCTTAACAATCCCACACTGTGGTTGGTGCATGGGAGCTACATCCAGCCGCTACTATTAAATCTTCTCAAATAGTTTTGGCATGAAATTTTCTTGCCGAATCTCCCGCCAGCTCGAATTAAAAATCCGGAAATTTGTTCTCGTTGCGTATTTTTCAAGAAAATTCGCAACTCGACAAAATTTCCGGAAATAATTCGAGCGCTAAGGAGATTATAAGTGAAAATCTCTGAAATGTCCGATTTTCTTTATAAAAGATAAATGTATCACTGATTGAAATCAAGTATAAGTCAATTTCACATGACCTTGCTACCAAATGAACCATTATACATTTTACGCAATCAGGCGCCATCAGTAGTATGAACAATTTTTTCAGCATTTCATAGGAGTTTCCTGATACTCCTGCATCCATTGTATGCAAAATCATGCCTTTCTCATTGGTGGGAAATTCTGTGTGCGTAATTCATTCAGAAAATACGACAAAACTAGTTTAGAACGTCATACATTCGTATCAGTGACGCCTTTTATGTCAATTGGATCGGAACAGAACTCAAATGTTGGAAATTACCATATCCGCGGAAGGAATCTAAAATTCTAATCTCTAAAACAATTCAGCCTTGTAGATGGATGATTTAATCAAAATTCAATTCAACCAGAACAAAAAGCGCATTTCAAACTTCAAAGTGGATAATAGCAAAAAAACGCGAGTGGCGCTTCGTCGCGCCGTGGCCAAGGTCGAAATAATGGCGCCACTTCAAACGGTAAAATGCCGAGGAAAACTTAATTAATCTGCTTGGTTTTAATTCGACCGCATCTCAAATTTCACATTTTATGCACGATCGATCTCAAGTACGATAGCTTTATATTACGAGCAAAAATTAAAAGAATTTCGGTTTTGCTGACAGAAATAATCTCCCGAGTAATCTCCTGTTGCTATTGTTGATGGTGATTGATCACCATTTCAATTTAGTCTGATTGAATCTGCTTTTCAGACTGTTTCAGACAGATGATACTGTTTTGTAAACAAAACGGGAAGATTTGATTCAAAACATCTTTCAGATGATTCAAAATGTAACACAAAGATAACAATAGAAAATCACATGAATAGATTCAATCTGAACGTTAAATTGCTTCGCTGATATATAGAATGCTGCATGAAAATCGGACTACTTATTTTGTGTTAGGAATACGGTTATTTGAACTGAAGTCTGTGTGTTTCATAATACCGAATTTAATCTTGTTTCCATTATTCCACTTCTGAAAAGACAGAATGAGATATACAGTCTGTTCATGGCTTTCCTTGGGTCACGTCACAGTATTTGACGTTTGGCAGTATGTCGTAGATTGATCGCTACACAATGACATGTGACATTTGTCAAATTGATCCGAAAGACCCTCGTCCAGACTTTCCAATGTGTAAGAGAGAGACGGAAAAGTATGACGTAACCGCAGAAAAGCCATGAACAGACAGTAGGTACCTGGATATTTACAAGTTTGTTTTATTTTGCGGAAATTGAGGAACTTGAAAAACAATATTTTTACAATAGACGTGAACTTATTATGAATAAAGCTTAAAAACGATGGTTTCCATATTTTGGTGATTTTTTCATACTGAGATCTATACAGTTTAAAGGCTCACTTCTTCAATACCAATTTCAATTCAACCCAAACATATTTCAGAAAATAAATAGTTTTACCCACTCCAATTATTATCAATCAAATTTCATAATACACCTTTATTATTTTGACTGTCCCTCGTAATTATCGTGATTAAATGCGCAGGCACAGTCAGAATTCAGAAATACGGCTTGGGCCCGTCCAGTAGATAATATTTCATCAATGGCTTGGGCTGGTTGTCGGAGTTGCCCTTGTGGCAATGAAGCTTGGCGAAAAATACAAAGCTCGCGAGCGTAGACGAACATCTGAGCGAATTGGAAAATTGAACCATGTCTGGGGTCAAAACCCAGCCTTAAATTGGAACATATCGACGCCAACAATTATTTCGACAAAAAAGATACGCGAATCAAGGCATGCGCTCACTCAAAGTCATTTTTGGTTTTGAAAAATGTGACAGCTGTCAAAAGATATTTCAAAAAAACTGTTTTTTGCGAATTTTTAAAACGCCCCTAGCTCTGGGAATATTGAATGTATATAGGAGACAAATGTTGAATAAAAAAGTATAAGGTAATTTTACTCTAAGATTAATCACAGTAGAACATTTTTCGTCACACTCGTCATTTTTGACATAATATGTAAGTATGACATATGTTTTTTTTTTTAATGGAAACCATTCACCCTTACGATTCTATAGGGTGATTTTTAAAAATAAAGTTCCAATGAGCGTTTTTTGTTGTTTTTATTCACGTTTTAACTTAACATAGTTGATCCAGTTACCTAAGGTAAAAGATTAATACATCGAAAATTGAAAGACTAGAATAAACATAAGCAACAACCCGACCGAAGGCGTTTTGTTTGAGTCAAAAACTTTTTGTTTTTGTTTTTAATTTGACATGCGATCTTGCGACGTTTGCATCGTTCGACCTAATATAAAACAGAGATCACAGGTTTCAACAATATCTATTTATCAAGATCACATGCTAAACGATTATAGTTCGACTTCTACAGAGAACTCAGTATTCAAATAAGTGGAAATTCATTCACAGCAAACATGAATTAAAATTTGTCAACGAGATCACTTCAAGACTGACAACCATGATTCCTTCCGGTAGCCACGTAGTTGTTATTTCAAATGATTTGTGATTAGATAGATCTATACAATTCAACCGCCCATGAAAAAGCTCCACAAACACATGACTTTTTTGGCATAATCCCAACACAAAATCCAGAGCTCGATAACAAATAAAATTATTTTCAACTGGAAAATGACAACTGTTACTGTGACGCATCTGTCAACGCCATGGCAGCGAAATTCAAATAGTTTGATTAATTTTTCCGACGTTGCCGTTGTGATAAGAATTCCTTTTATCAACTTATTATAGTGTAAAAGATTTAAGAAAACCGTTTTAGTATTCAACGAGAAGTAGGTAGATATAGCAATGTAGAAGGTTACTTTCCCCTTGAATATTAAAGAGAAATACATTTATTCGATGAAAGTGAACTTCAAGTCATTATTTTTGAAAATTGTTGACAGAAGATCACGTGAAAGGAATTTCAAGAAAGTAAATATGGCAAACCAGCAGTTTGCTTTTCTCCTTTCCCCCTCTCCTCCATGTGTACATTAGGTGTTTTTCTCCATGCTACACTTTTACACCTTTTTACACTCTTGGTGTAAAGTTTGACAATTACAGATTGGGGGATCGTGGTGGCCATAAACAAGAGTAATCCTCAGCATATCTTATAGCATTTTTATTGCATTTTATGTATCATTCTGAAATATCGCGTTTTTCTAAATTGGATAGGAACTTCATTTTATCAAAAAACTTTTTGATGGTTATGTGTCACTAGGGTAATCATACATTTTTTATATATTTTTTGATTGTTTATTTCATTTTATAGTATTTTTCCATAGATAACCATATTATCAACTACGTCGAGGTAAAACATGAATCAGAAAAAAAACGCCCTATAAAACTTTATTTTTAAAAATCCCCATCATATATTGTTAGGTTAGAATCGTGATAAAATTCTCTATCAAATAAGGATAAAATTTAATATGGTTTTCTTTTAAAAAAACATAAGTTCATGTCATATAAATATAAATGACGGGTGTGACGAAAAATGTTTTAATGTCATTTTATCAAAGTAGAATTTCCTAATACTTTTGTATTGAACATTATCTCTTCCAACCAATATTCGCGGAGCTGCAGGCGTTTTAAAAAATCGCTGAAAATCAGTTTTTTGAATTATCTTTTAGTTTCCGAAATCCCTAGACATATAAAAAACTCACCCTGTATTCACGATATTTTTTTGTCAGGTAAGTTTGCTAATAGTAGAATGATAATTTTATTATTGTAGATTGGTTTTTTTGAAGTTATTTTAAGATATGAACTGGCGAGATCACTTTTATCTTCTTCTATCTATATTCTATACATTTATAAAAGGGAAGGTATATGTTTGTCCGTGAAAAAGATAGCATTATGCGTGTATCTGATGAGGGAGAAAGAAGGCTTCATTATCGCAATCCCTGGTTGGTCATGCAGATTGGTTGACATGCCGTTGCCATGGTGATCGCCGAAGTAACAATGGCTACATTCAAACGATCCCAGTAGCTTAAGCTGCTTGATAAGAAGCCACCTAAACGTGATGATGCTGTAAAGCGTCACGTCAGCGGCTGCGTTTTTTGCTCAGCATAAAAACTTGTCGCTTTCTCGGATCTTGCTTGACATTTAAAGTTGGGTTATGTTTATCAGTTAATGATAACATCTTCATTATATTTAGCCGCTTTCTTTCGAATCGATTTTTCTGATCATGATTCATTGTCACATGATTCGTTCTTTTGACCATGTTACGTTGTCACGTGATTATTTCATCCAAACGCGTTTCGATTCGGGAATCAGTAGGAAAAGAAAGCGGCTCATGATAGTTTTCGTCTCTTTGTGGCACCAACAATATCATTCGGCTAGACAAATTTCTCTCTTCTACAGCCACGATCGAGTAGTGAGTTCTAACTCATTAAAAAGAAATAATTCTAAAAAGAGCTTCCTAATGATCCCAATGATTTGCTGTAACAATAAAGATTATCTGTTTTTTTAGCGTTTCACTTCGGATCTCATCTCATTCGCTTTTGAATTCATAATAATGATAATAATAATAATAATAAATCGTCTTCAAGAATTGAAGAAAAAAAAATAAAGTACATTGCAATAATAATTGACATAAATCATCCTCAATGGGCGATTTCCGATAGGAGCAGATCGACGACGGGTGACGGTGATTTTTTGGATGATTTTTCGATTGTGTTGTGTTATTTTGGATTCCCAGCATTAATAATAATAATAAGTGGGTAGATTTGTTTGGTTTTGATTAGATAGGATTAGAAGGTTCCATTTTGGTTCTTGATTTCGTGTTTTTTCTTCTGGTTGAGCATATTTTACAATTTTGTACAAAGTCAGAGCAGACGACGCCGACGTTGATCTATTGGATGGTTTTTCGATTGTGTTGTGCTATTTTGAAGTCACAGCGTTAATAATAATTAGTAGGTAGATTTGTTTCGTTTCGATTAGGATTAGGATTTTTCACTTTGGTAAAGGATTTAGTGTTTTTTCTTTTGAATGAGGATATCTACATTTTGTGCACAAGATGCACGTCAGTTATTTTCTTGTTACAAGTTGGATTTCAATTTTGAGATGGATTTGGATCAAAGCTTGGTTTTGCCTGGGCTGCTCGGAGAACGGGTAATTCAGGTAGTAGATAATAAAATGTCGGTAATGCAGAAGATTAAACAACTAAAACTGCAAAAATATGTGAATTCAAGAAAAGTGGTCGCCCAGTGCCTGAACTTATACGACAAATAAGTAAAGACAAAGGAAAAGTTCCTCGAAACTATCACAAAGGCATGTACGATTTATCCCACTGGATATGTGGTTGTGAAATTGTTTCACTGTTTGGTATTTGGTTTGTTTATTATTTTTAACCTAATCACTTGTCTGACTCGTTATGGTGCAAAACAGGAGTTAAAGACTTGAAACATTTGAAAGAGAAAAAAAAACATGCTTCTTTTGCAGATCACATGAAATACTCGGTAAACTTTGCAACCGTTGAAAGTTGAAAGTGTTGATATTCGCACTCAGCTGGACATTGCTGGACTGAACTCTACTGGAAATGAGGGGAAATCATTTTTAAAGAAAGGAAAATCTCACAAGAAAATTTCCTGCAACGCAAAACTCTTTGACAATCCTGATCATTGACCTTCCAAGAAAATTCACCACGAGCCTCCACTGCCTTACGCGAAGCCTCAAAAAGCTTTATAGCGAAAGCTAAAACCATACTGACGTACAAAATACAGCTTGGTCAGTTCAATGTAGTTACTAAAACAATACTCAGAACAAAATATCTAGCTTAGTCAGAAACCAAACTGCTACAACATATGTTACCACTGCTCCCACTCAAAATTGAATAAATTGAGACTCCTACATCACGAAGTGAGGAAAAAAATGTGGGGATGCTGCAACTTTTATAATAGTCTCAATAGAGCACACGTTTGTATCTGACCCTTGCCATCACATTCTTTAAGGACAACCTGGATCTGAGCCTCTCAAAGGGTGGATTTAGTTTGCCAAGGAAGCAAAACAGGAACTGAAACTTTACCTGTCTCCTCCATATCTGTCATAGAAAACGTCCCATCACCATGCCCCAGCATTTTCACACACGTCACACCAATGGTGTCAATTTTCACAAACTTCCAACACCACCGTCTTCAGCTCAAGCCACTCAACTAACCCCTTAACCATACATCATTTTGCTTGATCAAATACAAACCATTATCCTCAAATCTAAATTAGTCTTCAGGTGACATTTTGAGTCTAATTACATTACATGATCGCGTGGTCTTTCGTCTTAGAGCATTTTATCATGAAACTTCTGGACAAAGTGTTTTGTAGATAATGGTTTTGTATTTAGATATTGATCGATTTTTATGTCAATTAGGACACGAGGATATTCAGTCATTACCTAACTCCAATGAAGTTGGAGGCAGACGATGTAATTTTATAGAAGTGGACACCAATGGACCATCCCGACGTTAATCTCATTGGCATCGGATAAAGAAGCCGATAGACAAATAAGAAGAGTCCGTGATTAAAATTTTGATTCTTTGGCGTCCCCTTACATGGGACGTGACAGGTTTCTGGGACCTTTGCCAGGGAGGGATTTGCACTTGATGAATATCAATGCCTTTTTTTATTATGAGATGATATAACGTACTTCCAAGTATTACTCAGTTAATAATTATCATTGATCTAAAGTGATGAGAATGATTTTGATGATGTAATCATTTATTAAATGGAACAGCAGATGTAAAAGAGGTATAGAAAGGTTATAAGACAGGTTTGGATTGGAAACAAAAATGACAACAATCACAGGGTTTGGAAGAGAGAGGGGAATTGAGAACTGCTTCTGTTTCAGTTAACACCGTATAGAGTTCTTCATAGATCAAACAAGCGTTACCTACTTACAACTCTTTTCTAATGGGACTTGAATGATTTGACTCCTGCCTCCCAGATACCCCCGAAGTGATGAGACATACTTGGAATGAATACTCTGCTCGCAAAACACTCCGATAAAATGTGTTTCATCACGTTACAAAAACTTACCCAACTCTTCAAGTTCATTACGCGGCCCAACAAAGTTTGAACCGTTCTGTACTTGTTTAATGGTCTCTCCCTACGTGACACAAATCGTTCAAATGAGAGCAAGAATAGCTTTCTTGTTAACTCTGTCACCAATTCTATAAGAAGAAAAAATGCTAATATAACATTTATACTTTTGACTCCCAATAAGTTGAAGGTGATGACACTCCTGAATCCGATTTCGCAGAAGCATCAAATTTTCTCAGAAGAAGAAACCTCCTTAATTTCCCAAAATTTTGACAACTGCTCTTGTATGTCTTGATTTGTTGACAAGTTGCACCGGAAGATTTGAACAGGAAAACTCAGTTGATACCACCCAACCCAGTTGCGGTTTCTCTAGTGTTGGTAGACCTTTCTTAAGATGAATTTGGTCTCCACAAAGAAGATTGAGATACATACTTCCACCAATGAGAATATCAATCTCTCCAGACTTATTTAATCTTGGATCAACCAATCGTAAATGACGTGGGATTTTCCAAGAAGATACATCAACAACACTTGAGGAATAATACTACTAATTTTTGGAATGACATATATCCGTCATACACAGGTAATCACAAAAAGTGGTAGGTTCTCAAACACCTACCTCAACTAAAAAATGCAAATCGCACATTAAAGACAGAATATCCATTATTCATCAAATTCCCGATAAAAGTTTTTTACTTCGAACGACCAGCATTCAATATAATATGATCAATAAGAAAGCACAATTTTGGTCTTCTAGAATCTCACACCAGATATTGAGTATCTGAGACACAGTATCTAGAGATGTCCGAAGTGCGAATATAGTTGTAATTTCAAACCAGGACTTGATCCACAAAATGAACCCGAAAAAAAAAATTCAATCTCACACTCAATGTCCATCTGGAGACAGTTGTTACATTCGATGTTCAACAGTATGGTTCAATTTTCTCTGGGTTGATGGTTAACGTCTGTATACACTAGTTATTGATGGTTCTTGTCCTTAAGGAGCTCTGCATGGTACTGTTACACCAACAGCAATAAGTTAATTCACTGGTCGTCGGCTCTTTTGAAAAACCCGTATCTCAAGCGGCCGCGCGTCAAAGCATGCCGTCAAAAGATACCCGCCCAGCGAAAATTGTTCGAAGCGGCCGATGAACGTTCCGAACTAATGGGTCCTAGGCTGTCCCAGAGAACCGAGGTGGAAGGTTGGAGGTTGGAGCTGGTTTCGCGAGCTTACGAGAGTGGTCTAACTGTTTAGTATTAGTAAACTTTGCCAAGAGTTTTACCAATGGTTTTTAATAGCCCTTCAATACTGCACTGTTTGTTTGCCGCACGCTGAATAATCAATGACTGGAATGTAAATCTATTGTACGTTGAATGTCATCTAGTCCTGGTAACTTTGGTTATGTGTTGATCTATTTGGTAAGCAATTAGGTGACTGTGTGGTCTAAGGAGCCATTCGGCAAAAGTCACCGGGGAGGTGCGGTGATCGGGTTCGAGTCCCAAGGTGAGCAGAGATTATTTCTGTTCGACATTTAGTGGTACTCTTATTGGCTAACGTTACTGAGTAGACTGCAGTATTATTAATTAATGACAGTCAAAAAGTTTAAATAATTAGCCTAAATTAATTGGTCCTGTTAGTTGAACATCAGCTTAGTTAGAAGAACAATGGTCCTGGGGTTGGCGAAAAGGGCCTTTGAGGCCTACTCGCCGGGCAGTGGTTTGCCCCCCCACCATACCAATACCAATACAGATGATCTATTTGGTATGAATTCTGGTTGTTTATGGTGAATCACTCTGAGTCAAGTGTCATGTCCTTTCCGATTCCCGTCCTTAGACAGCCAATCTCTTTTTAAAAAGAATATTGTGGAGTCTGCTACGCGACGTTAACAGCAACTGGAAGCTGTAATCGTCCATTTATACCGACTTTTCTGATATATTACTTTTCATCTCCATTGATCATGAGTGTTATTTCTTTCTATGATTGTTTTATTCAACAAAATAACAAAAAATATAACCATTTGAACATGGATTCAAAGAAAGCACTAATTGAAGCTGCATATAGACAGAGTCTAGGGATAACACCAGTTAGATCGAAAAGTACAACAGACAGGGGCGTAGCCACGGGGGGTGATCAGAAAGTATAATTGAGAAACACATTTAGATTCAAATGATCAAATAATAGCAGTCTTGCAATCTCTTGAAAAATTCATACATTGCAGCAAAGGGTGGTAATTTGGAAGGAGTAAATGTCAAAACTAAGGAGGTATATGAAAATGCACATTTTGTGTATTGCTATGCTCACCAATTCAAGCAATGTCAAGTATATCGAGCGTGAGACTTTTTTTTCATGAATCTGTATGGGATTTCCATATATTTTTTTCGAATTCCCCTGATAGAACAGCAGGCCTTGAAAGATGTTGGTGACAAACGAATACCAAGATCAGCAGTCAGCACAAACGCGTTGGAGCCTAGAGCGTACCCACTCAGGCAGAGACAGGGTGCATGGGGCAGCTGCACCCCCCTAGAACTTCATAGAACATACAAAATGGCATCAAAACTGGTGACAAAATTTAAATAAATAAATAAGAACCACTACCACTAGGATATATATACAGCAATGAAAAGTTAGATACTTATAAATAATGTTTAAACTTATAAAAAGAAAAATATAGAATACGCATTGTGTCTTTTTTAAATCGCCCCTCCCCTAACGACCCCCTCCTCCCTAGTTCAGATTCTGGGTACGCCCTGGAAATACCCATAAAAGTTATGAGTCATGAATTTGAGAGGAAAATTATTAAAAATGAGGGGAAATTCCACACAATTTTTCGCCTGGCGCTCATGCAGTCTCAATCCGGGCCTGTGAGCGCTCCATCTGTCCGAACCCAAAACCCTCCCTTTTATAAATTGTCTGGCTACGCCACTGACAACAAATAACAAGGAACACAAAAATTGGAGAAATGACCGCACCACCATAAGTTGAGATGAAAAAGTAAACAAAGATCTATCGGTTTTTCTTTGCTTTTTCAGATCTTTATTAGCTTTCTTTGTTTTAAATTCTCAAATAATTTAAATAATCAAAGAAGGTGCCATTAGCACCAAGAAAGAATCAGAAAATAATTTCGGAACAAGGTAAGAATAAGAAAGCTTATAAAAGACTTTGATGTGTCTATCAAAATTTCTAAAAACCCAAACATATTAGACATAAGGTTTGCCCTAACACAATGCCGCCGATTTTTTTTCAATACTTCAAAGAATGATCTTCAACTGATTGTAGATGGTATGCGGCTATATGAGTTGGTGCTTGTCAATATGGCACACGCCATTCGACCAGTTCCTTCTATAGTAGAATCGGATCTGCTTGGTTAGATCCAAAGTGAACACGACACATCATCAAAGGACAAGAACAAACTTAACAAATTAACGCTAAGTAGTTGATTATGTACTCGACATGTGACCTTCAGAAGGCTTTCTTTCCAAAACAAATCCTGTAGCAAAAGTTCCATCTGATCCGAGCAATGGACAATTTGCATACATTTTCAAATGACTTGAAAATTTATATACGTATCCTAGACTATATTTGAAAGTCATCAGCGAAAATCTTTTTCCGAAATACCCAAAAATAAACTAGATAAATAAAAAAGAAAACGCGAATTTCCCTGTATGATCGAAAACGGGGTGAAGCTAAATTACCCTCTCGAGAGAGAGAGAGCTATTACAGTCAATACGCCAGACGGAGAAAGATAATGTATTCCGTGACGTAGTGGATGTTGATTGGCACTCTTTAATCGGTGATTGCTACATCAACTAGTGATTCACGGACTTGATTTTCAAGCTACTTGACATGACTTGACTTAGAATCAAGTCAAATATATCTTTTTGGAATTCAAGTCAAGTAGTTAGACATCAAGTAGCTTGACGATCAAGCCAAAAATATTCAAGCTACTTGAGTTTGTTTTCAAAAAATGTACATTTCATAACAATAATCTGAACTGCCCAAACGTAAAAAGAATAAAAATCTGAGTACAAAAAAAAGCAATTGTTCATCAAAAAAATATAAAAAAAAAACAAACGGACATACTTTGTTAAATAATAAATAATAAAACAGCAAAACAAAATGATGAAATTATACAAAAAAACAAAAATGAAAACAGTAAATTATTATTGTTATTGTTTTCGCGGCAGGCCGGCAGGTGAGCTTAGTAAGCTACGTTCCTGACAGTTGACAGTAGTGACATTGTCAGGAATGACGCATATCACCGCATCGATCGAGATCAACATTGCCAAGCTGCATAATTGTCTCAAGTTCTCGGTTTAATGCCCTACCAGCTATACAGCTGGATTTAAAATGTAGCAGAGCTTAGAGCTTGTCATTTTTCTACCGGACGTGGACTGCGACCATGAAAAGCTATCAAATTGAAACTAAGCAGAATCAAACTGATTCCTATATCATGATACATAAGAAAATCGAAATTAATATTATTTGGCAGAAATAATAAGATGCTTTGGTCAATCTATGACTGATTGACCAAAGCATCTTATTATTTCTGATAATTATGTACATCTTAGATAAAAAGTGGAAAAATACATAAGTACCACGAAAACGAATTTGATATGTGATTATAAATTATACTTATTCACTTATTCGAATGTGAACATATTAGTTCAAAGATTCTGGAATAAACCTTATAATGTGTGCCACATATCTTGCGCAGTTGTTGATGTTAATTTATTGCAAATCAATAAATGAATTGACTTGCTAATTAATCTTAATCCTCGTCTTAATCTTAATAAAAAAATCCCCAAAATAGTTATATTTCGTCTACATAATATTAATTTGTTTTTATTGTGTGAATATGTGAGTTTGTACCTATTTTTAATTTGTTAGTTAGTTTCAATTTGAAATTAATTTTTCTCAATTTGAATTTATGAAATCTCAATTCGAAGTTGGAGAGGTCGGTATAGATGTTTCCACTTACATTTCGGCTAGACGCAAGTGCCTGCTTGCTGTAAGCTCAGTGAATCCCCTGTGTACATTTCACGGAATCAAGTATCAAGTAGCTTGATTTCAAGTCAAGTCAAGTCAAGTAGTTCTCACTGTAAATCAAGTCAAGTGAAGTAAAAAATTTTGAAAAGCTTGAGTTTTCAAGTCAAGTAAAGTATCTAAGAAAATACTCAAGCTACCTGGCTTGGTGAATCCCTAACATAAATAGAGGTCGTAGCTTGATTTTTTTGAACATCAATGGCATCAGTACTCACTAGTCCTTATAATTTTCATATTTCCAAAAAATGTGCAAATTGCCATTGTCCACCATACAAGTAGTGTACAAACACGATTTTTCTTCAGCACACTGTCAAAGTAAAATTTAGTGAAGTTCTGAAAAGAAACCGCCTGATCTGAATCTTTAAGCGCACTTTTTTGGATGTTTCGTCAGTCAATTTGCATGAATTCAAAATACCCAAAAATATACTTAATAATTATTGATTGTTTTGATCGCGTGAAAACGACCACTTCGCTACATGACCAGAAACACCTATCTTGGGGTGACGTCATTCCGCGTGCTATTAGTACGTTGTTCAAAGCCGTGAGCCGCTGATTTCTCTTACTATTTCTCTTATTATCTCAGTCTTTTTTCGCCTGTTAAAGTGAAATGCTGAATAAAAAACTTCCTACAAATTTAGTCCTAGCCAAGCCCTAATTCCGAACTTACTGAAGAAAATTTGAATTTATGAAAATTGAAAACAAATCACAATTCAAAAATTAAAATTAAAATTAAAAAAAAAGTTCCCATTTTACCACATTCATTTATAATATCACATGTTCGTACAGGGTGATTCACTATATATTGACACCCCTGTAACTCATTTTTCAACAAAGTCTACAGAAAAAAGTTTGATACAAAAGTTGTTGGGATTATACTTAATTTTTTAAATCTGGCAGTATCATTTATACAGGGTGTCCCAGAAGCTTTCCAAAGCACCCAGCTTTGAAATTTCAAATGGGACGCCCTTTATTTTATTTTGTTTTTGGATACCTAATTGAATTCTAAGTCAAATCTGTGTAAGGTATATATATCTTATCTTTTGCCGTTTTCGAGATGAAGGCTGTTAAATTTTGTGAAAAATACGAAATTCCCTATATGTATACATTTTATACAAGGTGCACAAAAAAAAGTTTTTTAAACAAGTTGTTTGGTTTATACTAAATCTTTTAAATCTGGTAGTATCGTTTATACAGGGTGTCCCAAAAGCTGACCACAGCATCCAACTTAAAAATTTTACATAGAACATCCTGTATTCTATTTAATTTTTAGATTCTACGATAAATTCTAAGTTAAATCTGTAAAAGATATATCTATTTTATCTTCGGCCGTTTTTGAGATAAATGCTGTTGGATTTTGCCTTATTTTTAGAGCTACAATTCATAATAAAGCGTGAGCCTTTTAAATTAGAAAGCAGCTGTTTTTGAACTAATCTAGAATTGTTTTTTATATTTTATGAGGCAGACTTAAGCTTCAAAGCAATCTTCATTCAATATGGTTGTCAAGATACAAATCCAGAATTTGGAATTTTTCACAAAATTGAACAGCATTTATCTAGCAAGTGGCAAAAGTTACGATAGATTTATTTTATATCGATTTGACTTAAAATTAAAAGTATGATCTGAAAATAAAATAAAATACAGGGTGTCTTTTCTATAATTTTAAAGTTGGGTGTTGTTAACAGCTTTTGTGACACCCTGTATTAATGATATAGCCCGATTTAAAAAAATCATAATAAACCAAACAACTTTTGTCCATAACTTTTTTCTGAACACTTTGTATAGAATGAGTTAGAGGGGGGGTCAAAATATAGTGAATCACCCTGTACATTATCACTAGTTGTAGTAAAATGATAATACACTGCTCCAAAGAATTAACAGAACACCTCTTAGCTCACCAACTCTTTGATTCTGATCCATTCAAAAAACTTGAATCAATTTGTCAGTTTACGTGTCCTGGCGATTTTTTTCAAAAAACTGCCCTTTTTCGCGTTAGAAAAATGGCTAGCAGGTATCGCACTGATTAAAAAAGAGGTGGTTGTTTTTAATCCCATTGAAAATGTATTTTTTGTCTCTCTCTAACAAATGATTTCTTATGGAAAAATCCATCAACATAATTTTTTTGAATAATTACGAAACATTGTTGGTTTAGGAACATAAGAGGCCCTCAAAATCCGTCATAAAAAATCCAGGACCGTATTTAAAAAAACAAAGTTGATGATGGCTGCTCATAGACGAAACGTCGGTTCTTCAATTTAATAACGCTATCTTGGAAAGGGCAAAAAGTGGCAATGGAGAAGTTCCATTCATTCCAAATATCTCTTCAAATGTGGTCAGAAAAAAATGCAAACAATTTTGAAAAATTTCGTTTTTTTTTCGGATTTAGTCGGAATTTCTTGGCTTTTAAAACGGCATTTTGTTAAGCATCAAAATACGCAACTTTGCCTCCATTTAACCGACCTTGTATCTCTCACGGTTTTCAAGATCCCCATGATCTCGCCCATGATAGTCATCCTTATCTTGGACACACTGTATATCTCAAAACTGAGTAGAATGAATGAGTTCGACTGAATAACAAAAAAGTTCATAAATATAATGTACTTTAGCATGCGCGTGTTTTCAATTCCCTGCAATCGATTAATATTTTCGATGCGTCGCGACGCTTTACTCTTGGTAGGCGTCGAATTTTTTAACTGTGAAAAATAACTACTCGACCCCATACATTGACTACTTTTTACAGAAATCAAATATTCCTATTCGTTTCCGAGATATTGACGTGCGGAGTTTCAAGTGAAAAACCCTGTACATGTTTTACCTACTTATTACAGATTTTTTTTTTTTTAATATGTAGCTATATTTGGAATAAAGGTTTGACATGACAAAACGAATTCGATTTCATCACTAAACCCGTTCCATATACGCTCCAAAATCTCACCAATTGAACATCAAGCCAACAAAAAATCCACATCAGACAGTGTGGTTCCATTCATAAACCGTGGGGACATGTGGGAGTCCAATATCCGGACGCGAAACACGCCTGTAGCAGACGATTTACATAAAAGAATAACGCAGAATAAATACGACTAACAATGCTGTGGGAGGCTTTCATTAGAAGAGATTTATGATATCACCATTGTCGCTTATGAAAAAAATGTTTCAGACACGATTAGAAAATAAATGGCCTACGTGTTCGTTCTCAGATCTTGACTGGCTCAAAAATAACCCATCCATCGAAAAATCTTATTTTTAATCAGGTAAGCTCCCGAATAAAGCTTAGTAGCACGGATAAAGATTAAAGATAAAATATACATTAAGTTTCAAAAATAAACAAACTTGGAAGTAGCTTTGTGCAACTTTAAAACTGCGAAGTTTATAGGAACGACAGAGTTTGGGTTATGTGATGTATGTGTGTTGACTAACTTAGAAGTTGGAGTAACTAAAGTAAATTTAGAAAATTGAATGAGGTCACTATCTGGTTATTCAGAAATGTGCAATCTTCTTGATAGTCATGAGGTATTTGAGGATAAAGATAAAGTGAATTAACTATGCAAACAGTGTAATATTTGTCCTTTTTGATTAACTTGAAAAAAAAAATCAGATAAGCTTGATGAAATGAAAAGAAACAAAGCGTAATGAAGTGAACAAAAAAGTAATAATCATACCTGGCCATAATGAAAATACTATTTTCAATTGAAAAAGCAAATATAATGAAGTTATACGAATCAATAATCATACAATGGGACAATTTGCATAAATGTTAAAACGACTTAAAATTTTATATACGCGTTCTAGTCAATATTTGAAAACCATCAGCAAAAACATTTTTTCAAAATAGCCAAAAATATACTGAATAAACAAAAAAGAAAGAGCACTTCACTAAATAAATACCCGAAAAAGGGGTGTGGCCTTACTACTACCCGTGACGACATAATCTTCGCGATTGAGTATACCGGTCTATCCTTTAATGCCTACGACCTCGTAAACCGCTCTACATCATTTAAGTCGATTGACACTATCGACAGTGACGGCAAAGAATAAATCAGATGTTTGTAGCATTCTTCAAGTTTGTTTTGTTGTTTGGTTTGAGTCGGAACGGTTTAGTCTTTTTTTCCGGTTGATGATTGTGTGAATATTGTGAATGTAAGCGTGTCAAACAACAGGGACAAAGTGACAATTTGCCAAAAATTGTATCATTCATCTCATTGGACAAAATCCTGACTATGTTCGTGTTGAAACAAGAGAAATTGAAACTAAAAAGAAAGGGATCATATAAGAAGTGTCACGGTATTCAATAACTGAACTACTGATGAAAAGAACCATTGCAATACTTGGCACTCTTATGACTTCACGTCGCATGTGTTTGTTTCCAGTTCGTACCTATAACCAGCAGGAGTTGTTTCGAGTAGATATTAACAATATAAAATAAATATGATTCATAAGAACAACCGACGTGAAGGATAAAGTGTAGAAATATTTTACTTCTACTGTGACGTCATGAGTATCACGACGGGATACTGGAGTTTCTAAAGGTGGGCGGAGCCAGATGCAATTTTCAATAATTAATAATACATTATCAAGGGCCGCAGGTCAATTGTTTAAAAGTTGATGGCATCACTACACCCTAATCCTAATATTTTGTCCATTTCCAAAAGTTGTGCGATGCTTTTTCTTTGTTTAAATTATATTAAAAATTAAATTTTCGTAAACCTGGAATACCTACATTATAACTAAATAGTATTTTATTTAACGAGCATATAATGGGCCAAATATTACACGAGATTAAAATTTATATCTTTGAAGAAAAACTCACTAAATAAAGCCAAAAATAGTTGTGTTTAGGCCCACTGCCCGTGGATAAAGAACTATGATCCACGGGTTTCTCTCAGGCCGTGTAATATGTGGAACATTTTATATCTATAGATGGTTGCATAAGACAACTGTTTATTGACAGTTGTAGATAAAATAGTCTTCGATATTCACAATATGGAAACAATTATTTTCAAAAGATTTGGTTCAGTCATTTGGTACTCTTTCTTATTTGGAGTGCAGTTTACGAGAACCACGCTTCAACATTTTGAATGCGGAGGCTTAATCAAATCTAATTTCCGGAAGCTACTTAAGGGGATTTTTTTTCTCGCAATTCCAGGAGTTACTTGAGGGGGATTGAGGGAAAGTTTCTTGACGGAAAAGTGGTTTTTAATTTCCGGAAGTGACTTGAGGGGATTTTTTTTTTAATTCCCGGCAGTTACTCAAGGGAAAGTTAATTTCCGGCAGTCACTTAAGGGGATTTTTTTTACAATTCCCGGCAGTTACTTAAGATAAGCTAAAGGAAAGTTTCTCAAGACAAAACAAGTTTTTAGTTTGCGGCAGTCACTTGAGGGGATTTTTTTTTTAAATTCCCGTCACTTAAGGGGCAATTTGGTTTCAATTCCCGGCAGTTACTTATGAGGAACTGAGAAGAAGTTTCTCAAGAGAAAACTAATTTTCAAATTCCGGCAGTTACTTGAGGAAAAGATTTTTTTTTTAATTCCTGGCACTTACTGAGGGGGAAGTTTGTTCTTAATTTCCGGCAGTTACTAAAATTAAAGTAACTTAAGAGTACACTAGTTTTCAATTCCCGGCAGTCACTTTGGAGGTTTTTTTTCAATTTCCGGCTGCTACTCAAGGGAAAATTTGTTTTCAATTCCCGGTAGTTACTTAAGAGGAACCAAGGGAAAGTTTTTCAAGGAAAAACTAGTTTTTAAATTCCAGCAGTCACTTGAGGGATTTTTTTTTTAATTCCCGACACTTACTGAAGGGGAAGTTTGTTTACAACTCCCGGCAGTTACTTGAGGAAAAGATTTTTTATTTAATTCCTGGCACTTACTAAGGGGGAAGTTTGTTCTTAATTTCCGGCAGTTACTAAAATTAAAGTAACTTAAGAGTACACTAGTTTTCAATTCCCGGCAGTCACTTTGGAGGTTTTTTTTCAATTTCCGGCTGTTACTTAAGGGAAAATTTGTTTTCAATTCCCGGTAGTTACTTAAGAGGAACTGAGGGAAAGTTTTTCAAGGGAAAACTAGTTTTAAAATTCCGGCAGTCACTTGAGAAGATTTTTTTTTTAATTCCCGGCACTTACTAAGGGGGAAGTTTGTTCTTAATTTCCGGCAGTTACTAAAATTAAAGTAACTTGAGAGTACACTAGTTTTCGATTCCCGGCAGTCACTTTGGAGGTTTTTTTTTCAATTTCCGGCTGTTACTTAAGGGAAAATTTGTTTTCAATTCCCGGTAGTTACTTAAGAGGAACCAAGGGAAAGTTTTTCAAGGGAAAACTGGATTTTAAATTCCGGCAGTCACTTGAGGGATTTTTTTTTCAATTCCCGACACTTACTGAAGGGGAAGTTTGTTTACAACTCCCGGCAGTTACTTGAGGGAGAGTAACTTGAGATTACTCTAGTCTTCAATTCCCGGCAGTTGCTTTGGAGGTTCTTTTTTTCAATTCCCGCCAGTTGCTTAAGAGGAAATTTGTTTTCTATTCCCGGCAGTTACTTGAGGGAAACTGAGGGGAAGTTTTTTAAGATTTTTTTTTCAACTCCCGGCAGTAACTTGAGGGAAATTTTTTCAATCCCTGGCAGCTATTTAGTTAGATTTTTTCTTCAATTTCCTGCAATTACTTATGGTTTAATTCTCATCGATTCCTCCAACCCAGTTTGACACGAACTCACCCAGCGTTAATTATTTTCTCTATCGACTACACTGGTAAAAACACAAATCAAAATTTGGCGAAATTTTTGGTCCTATATTCAGTACAGCAGTTGTACAAGTGCTTAGAGTCAAGTTTTTTTGGATTTTCATATCAATAAATCACATTGTCTTGACTGGTAAACATGCTTATCAGCGTCATTGTCCTAATGGCTCAATTTTTTTTTTAAATTGTTTAATTATAGTTACCCAGTTATCTCCAAAACTAGAGCCAATCCAGCAAAACGGACTTCATATTCGTGATGAGCAACAAAAGTACAGAATTTATCTGGCAAACAATGCTCTTCCATCAATGTAAAAACATGTGACACACAAAGAGACGTTTTATATCCAGTTGTTGTAAAGTCATTGCTATGAACAAATGATTTGATAATAATTCAACCCGCCCAACTCTATCGAAACTATCCAGTCAATATGTCTATAGATATTTAATCCTTTATCTTCATACATAATCCAATTTCCTCTATATATGATCACATTCCATTTTCTCTCGCCTTCACCACGATAGCCGGCATAAAATTACCACGACTAGGAAGGTGCCCACACTTCCGCCTAGACGTCATACAACTCCAGGAAGTCAGACTATATGCTAGACGGAGCCCGTCGGCTAAAAGAGGTTTTATATTACATTCTAGACACCGATATCAGTGGATTTATGTTTAATGTATTATGAAATATGCAGTGCCTGTGTTGGCAAGTCTTGACGGTTTTTTTTTTTATTATTGAAGTACGTCTACACCAAGTATGCAGGAAATGATGGATGAATAACATTACATTTTTCTCCATTTTTCACTAGTCTACGCATTAATCTTGCTATGACACAATAACTAGTATTGGTGACGATTTCTGAATAGAATGACCAGGATTATGTAAATAACTTTGGGTAGGTCAGCATGTGATCTATGAACTAAATATTTCTATGTCACCTTTCCCTTGAATTAAAATAATATGAGAAAAGTCAATTTTTTTTAATTTATCCTCCATTTATATTTTTGTAGGTATATCAGATTATTGACACATTTTTTCAATGGGGAGGTTTTTGGATAGTCTTCTTAGTCAAGTCTTACTTTTTTTTCCATTCATTTTTTTTGTCAGATTAGTTTGTAATAATTATTAACAGAACACACTTTCAGAATTCTTATAATTTTTTTCCCAATTTCTTCTTATGGACGGTCACCTTGAGATAACCAGTATGTATTTTCAATTCTTGAGTGATTTTTATCTTCAAAGTTAATGATCCTACCTTTCTTTGTGTTTTCAAGATATTTTTCCATTTTTTTAACTTGTGGTTATTCAATTAATTTATAGTTGTCTGGCCAGTTCGTTAAAGTATGTATTCTTTTATTATGCTTTAATCTCGACAGTTTTATGTGGATCGTGATTTTTTTTAACAGATCGATGATCTATTTGTCTTTGATTTTCATACATTAGAAGCTTTTTAACTCACGTTTACAGAGTTTTTTCAAAAAAAAAAACACTTTCTCATTACTGGGAATTTTGGTACATCATTGCTTATTTGACAGCACTCCTTTTTCAATTTTTATATATTGATAAATTCTTGAAACTATTTTGTTAGTGCTGTTTATTGAAAAATTTTTGTAATCAGATCAATTTCTATCAATATTGTTCAATTATGTTTTTTTGCATTATTTTTATTCACCTCACTAATTAAATATTTCTATTTATTTTTAAAATAATATGTTCTCAGTTTTTCTACATTTTTAAAAAGCTTTAATTAGCTGTTCAATAGTTTTTTAGCATGAGTCACATAACTGGCGGTACTTCAAATGTACTTTTGAAAAAAAAAATTCAAAGTTTCTTGACTTTTGTTTTTTTGATTACCCAAGTCATATGGTAATCTGGTCAGTTTGTATTATTTTTCACAGAATTATTTTCAATTCCATTTTGCGTGGCTCCCTGTAAATTTTAATTTTTGAAGGATTTGTTTTTCAATTTTATTTTGTTCGTTCATTTCGTCAAAGCAATGATAATTAATAGTCTACCAAGAAGTGATATCTGAACGTGAAGATATAAATTCAAGAATTGATTTTGAAATATCTTCTTTGGATTATTTTTGGAAAAATCCACTTTCTTGCTTTTCCTTTTTCTAAGATTATATAAGTATACTGAAAACTACACCTTTTCGAAAAATATTATCACAACTAAAGAAAAAGAGGCTGTAGTATTTTCGAAATGTTTGAGAAATCACAGGTAGCCGAAATACTGTGATTCATGATTTTCGTGTTGGTAGAATTAAGTTCCAAAACTTTTTTCAAACCCCTAAATAAAAAAGTTATGTGTTTTTAAACATTTATATTCAATTATAATGGAAAAAATAGAAAATCTAAATTTCTATCGCTTCTAAAACTTTTTGAGAATTTATATTTGTCTTATTTTATTCAAAAAATGAAAAAGTTATTTTCTTGAAATTTGATTCTCAGTAGTCTTTTACTGAGTTCCTATTCAAGTTAATTATTTTCTGAACCATGATTGGAAATAAAATTAAAATCACCCGTCGTGACACTTTGCCGTATTCCTCCTAACTCTTTTTGCAACAACGTCACTATGGTTGAGGCGAGACTCAAGCCAATTTATTTGTACTTGATAATAGTTTCCAGGATTTTCAATAATAATTTTTTCATGAAATTTTCATCAAATTGTTACAGGGAAAATATAATAACAGTTAATCTAATTCGAAAAAGAGACGCAAATCAACACCATTTATGAGAACTTGTGAGAATTGGAATTTGCTGTTGGCATTGAAAACATTAAAATAATATAATATACAAAAATCATATAAGTAGGTGATTTATACAAAATATACAACATTCTTGTGAGAACTTAAAGAAAAATAACTGATAAAACTCTTTAAAAAGAGAAATCGATGAATAAGTGGCAATAAAGCAGCCAAAATCTGGTTAGTAAATAACCTACATCTTCCTTAAAAGTTTATAAATGATACTAAATTTTTTGATAAGGTCGGTCGTATTTGTGGAATGAGGTTGAAGATGACATTGACAATCTCGTGAATAATAAAGCGGGTGAAAGCATGAAATGCAAAATATTCTACCAAATTCATGTGCCAAATCATGTCCCTTACGTTCAGATCCATTGCAAAAACATCCAAGAAACTGGAGAGGGGAACCAAGAAAAGGGATAATAAACATCATGCTGTAGCTGATGAGTTTCCCCCATTAAATGGTCAAAATATCGCGTATTCCACACCAAAAATCATATCTTGCTGGGCCAGATCTTTCGAAGAATCCAGATGGAAGTACTATCAAAGCGGAGGTGACAGACTGTCAAGTGGACTGACAAAGAAATTGTCAAAAGTCAAAATGAATAACGGCCATCTAAATTCAAGTAATTCAACGTCGCAGGGGCAAAATGGAAGAAAAGGCCTCAATAATTTCACGGTTACAACCACGATAGGTCCGGAAGTGTCTACTTCTCTGGCGAGAATAATTGAGGAAAACGAACTACACTGCGATGAAAAATACCACAGTCAATATTTCACGCTCGAACCATTGATGGTGAAAGAATACATATTTCCAGATGTGCCACCCGAAATTTATCAATTGCCCAATCCCGTAAAATGTCACGTGCTCATACCCAAAAAGGACTTAAGAGAGGCATTTCTACCTTATGGACGTCACAGGGACAAGAGAAATAATATTTTCTAGGTTGGATGTAATTAAGTGTTGAATAAAATTGATATAAACTGGTTATGGTGAAGTCCTTCAGTTCCAAACAAATTATTCCAAGACGGGTCATTTATCCTTGTCGCATTGTCCTTCGGGAAAAGACAAGGATAATAACCATCGGGATTAGAGTAATATAAGATTTTATGGATGTTTTCTGTTTTGAAGACGGATATTGTTCCGGCGGTTTTGACGAGGATTGATGAAGGTTTGTAGATTGTCGTGAAAATAAATAGAATTTTTATGCATGAAGCTGTTTTGAATTTACCTGTTTTTCGTCGGGCCCCCCATAAGACCGGGGGAGAAGCACTTCCTAGTGGTAAAGCCAGCTTGCTCACTGTATCTGGTTCTGAAATTAAAAAAAATATATCAGACACATTTCATATCGGTAGCTCAGTTATTACAGAAACGTTTTTGTCTAGTAACCCTTGTTTACGAAAAATATATTTGATATTGTTTAGTCCATCAGTGAAAAAAAAAGAGAGATGATTATCTACATATCTACATGATATGTCTCTGATTTTATCACGGACAAAATGAGATTCTTTTCCATCGTAAACAACGTAAATACAAAAAGAATCCCAACTCTGCAGGAAAAAACTCAATTAATTGGCTAGAAAAAGAGACACAAACGTATAAAAAATATCTCGCAGTTCCATTCATGCAACATGCAACCAACATTGAAATGATTTGAAAACATAATTATTAAAATAAAATAAAATTTTTGGGCTTTATTTTATATTTCATTTGATTGATAGTCTAATCCAAGTATGTACTCCACTAAATATCGCCTCCCCTTTTTACGTATAAGTATACAAAATATTGGAAAAATCGTCCGGCACAAAAAAAATAATATTTTTTTTTCAATGGACCTAATACAGGGTCTCCCGACCTCATTGACAAGATGGAAGATGTTATTTCTCAGGACCTTTTTAAAGAAAAAGTTGATATAAACTTTGAGTCCAGAAATGGATTTTTTTTTCCAAAATATTGGATAGGGTGTTTTCTGGGGCGCCACTGTATATATACAATGAACGCTTCAAATTTTCGAAAAAATTGCCAAAGATATTCAATATTTTTGTTTTCTTTCGAAAACAGTTCTGACACCTTGTATCTAGAAAACTATGCATTTTCGGACCTGTGTTTTATCAACTTTTTCCCTTAAAATGACCTGAGAAATAATTTCTTTTATTTGGTCCAGGATAAAAATACACATCCTACATGAATATGATGCGAATAACGATAAATCGTCCATTATTCCCAAAGAGCACTGTCTTCTAATCAATGAGGACTTAGACTTAGACTTTGTGTTCTTTCCCAATTTCATTGAATATGATACGAGTTGGTGAGAAATGTGTATTTTATTTTTACAACGAGCGATATGCTTTTCAGAGCCAATGTATACTAGAACACAAAATACTAAACTATTTTTCATGTATCATGAGATTTCTAAGATTTTCTTGTTTCCATTGCTAGATTCACATATTTTGGTGTTGATAATGATTACAAAATGAAATCAAATCGATTAATTAAGATTGAGTGTGCTCCTAAAAGTTTTATACATATATTGGCCCCTCGATTGGCCCATATGCTAGCGTTATCCAAGGAGATATGAAAATTTTGTAATCATGAAAGTTTCAAATACTCAACTGAACTTTTCAAAAATCTAATAAAAAAAAAACAAAATTTGTCAATATTTATCCACAAGTAGCATTTTTTTCAATGGAACGTATATTATCATATATTATGAAAGAGCTTATTTTCCTGATTTCAAAAATATATAGTTTGATACCCTAAAATTCCCATCCCTGTTGCTATGGAAAAAATGATAGAATTGTGATTATATAAATATGATTAAATAACCTTATCCTATAGATGTTTATGTTATTCCAAATATTCACGAGTTAATAAATTTGTCCAACTTCATCCATGGCAACCGGGATCTATATAGATCGAGAGATACTAATTTTTACACATATTTGAATTCGAATATCACCTGAACGACTCATTTGAAAGCTATCAAACTATACAGGGTGTCCGGAAATGATGAGCAAAATCAGGGGAGCATTCTAGACCAAAAATAAATGCTACCTTTCTCTATAACATTTTTTCGAAAATTGATTATTAACGGAGTTACAGGGTGTTAAACTCAAATTTTATTTGGAGTCTTTTGGCCATGTCTTTTGCCACGCTCAAAATATTGAGGCAATATTAGGACTTTTTCGGGATGAGGAGCTCAAATTTGCAAACCATTTTTTCGCATTCTGTAGAGGACGCAACATACGAACCTATGCTTTGATTTGAATGATCCTAACTTTTTTGTGCTACACTGTATGCGACTTTTGAGTGAATATTTTTATTCTCTCAACCTATTGACATAAAAAAAGTGTACCACTTTTGTTTCGATGAATCTAACAGTTTTCGAGAAATACGCTTAAATAACTTCGCTTGCATGTGATGAATACGAAATTATTTTAACTTATTTCCAACTTTTAACATAGCATGCTTTGGAATCATGCGCTATAAGTTTTTGTTGAAACAAATTTGATTAGATGAAGTTTTGACAGTTGGTAATTTTTCACATTTTTATTATTTTTTTTAATTTTTAGTATTTTTGTCATCTACCACCATCAGCGTAACATCAAATTTTCCAAAAATGTCCAACTTTCATGACTCATTTTTCCGAAACTCGTTTCTACGGCAACTATAGTACATGTTTCCAAAGCATGCTATGTTAAAGGTGGAAAATAAATTAAAATGATTTCTTATTCATTACATGCAAGCAAAGTTATTTTAGCGTTTTTCTCGAAAACGGTTAGATTCATCGTAACGAAAGAAGAATTCCTTTCTTATGTCAAAGAGTCAAGAAAATGAAAATATTCACTCAAAAGTCGCATACAGTGTAGCACAAAAAAGTTAGGTCCATTCAAATCAAAGGTTCGTATGTGGCGCCCTCTACAAAATACGAGAAAAGGGATGTCAAATTTGAATTCCTCATCTCGATAAAGCCCCAAATACGAGATTTCGTCAGGTATAACAAAAAAACCGAAAATAAAAAGCAACTTCAACACCCTGTAACTCCGACAATAATCAATTTTTGGAAAATTTTTATAGGAAGAGATAGCATTTATTTTTCGTCTAGAATCCTCACCTGGATTTTTTGCTCATCATTTACGGCCACCCTGCATATTTTTGAAATCAGGAAAATAAGCTCTTTCACAGGGTTCGAAGGATATATATCAACGATATACAGTGTGTCCACTTGAGTTCGCACCATATGGAAAACTTTTTTATTATTAAGTTAACGAGAAAAAGTTATTCTTTATAAGAAGTTCTGCATGATCCAAAACTTAAAATGCAACCATCAGGTATTCAATTTTTCCAGTCGTATACGAGGTATATCAGAAAATATGTTTAGAACTAAAAACTTCGTTCAAATATACAATTACATCGAATTAGGAAAAAATCCCAAGTGTAATTATTTGAAATCATCAAAATAATGCAACATAGAAGTTTTCCACACGGTGCGAACTTAAGTGGACACACTGTATATCAGGATATTTATCATGATATTTTTGTGCTGAAAAACAGACACCCTCATAACTTCTTGATTTATTGATCGATTTTGACGATTTTTTTTTTTGGAAATGAAGAGAGGGGATCGATGTATTTTGGCCATACGTCGCCCAGTCTTTTCCAAAAACCAAGGCCTACTAGAGCATATTTGAAGGCTAAAAAATCCAGAAAACATATTAGCAATTTTTTTAGAGAAAATCTGCCTTCGTCACTGGGATTTTCCATCCCCTGAAATGGATCTGTACCAAATTTCATGGAAAAATATTCAATTCAAAAATATTATTTCTGTGTGTAATTTTCTTTTTGTCAGTCTTGTTTGTTTGTTTTCATTTTATTTTGACATGAGAATATCTATCTAATGTTTATAGTTATTTTTTTTTCTGATAGATTTGCTATCGCAAGAAGAGTTCCGAGGTAAAATACTTCTTGGTGCATAAAAAAAATAATCGTTAATTTTTAATATTCTTTCAGTATCAACAAAAAATTATAATGTCTTGGATAATTCAAGTTCGAATTTCTCGAAAACGAAGCGTTACATCAAATTAAATGAAGTATTCCTTTTTCACCAGGACAACATAGGAGAATCACATTTTGTAAACAGATTGACTGTAGGAACCGTTACGCACAAAATGTTAGTGCCGGCAGATGGCGCCCCCTATCAGGTATAACAAAATAGACACAAGATTCTTATTTTCCGTCCCAAAAAACCCCAACATACCAATTTTCAGCAAGATCCGTCAGATACTTCATCAGATCGATTTAAGTTCCAAAGTAAATTTGGCTAAACCGCAATATTTTAGCGTCTGGAATCTACCGTTATAATATGACAAAATAAAAAAAAATATTGAGGGAAGTTGGGATTAAAAACTACATACAAATATCCAATTACACTCATCTACGGTGAAAATCATATTTTATTATTTTTTACAATATTTTTTTTTATACAATTTGAAAATTCAAAAAACTGTTTTGCATAAACGTCCTATGCGACAAATTTGTCGTGAGGTTAAGTTTTGCAATATTCGAAACCCTCATAGCATATAAAAAGCATAACAAGGCTAAGCGCCATTTCACATCATAGCTTCTGAAAAAATATATTTTTTTTGCTGTTTGCGTGGAAGAATTTGAAATTTTGCCTTGGATGTACCATGATAAACCGATTTTTAAGGATTCGCAAAAGTTAATCGTGATTTCCCAAAAATTAAGTTTTGGCGCTTGGTCGAGTTAAGCATATTACTACGTCCAATTGATGTATTATATTGATATGTATGTACCCATAAATTTGACCGTTTCTGAAATATTCGCAATTGAAACGTTATTTATTATTATCTATCAATCATGTGCATGTCAGATCAGGAGATTTACAATTATTCTAAAGCAATTTCGCTGAGTAATCAAGGGTAAAGAGGCCCTCATTTTCTTAAAAAGAATTCAGCCAATTTTTTTTTATTTATTCCATTTCGTATCAAATTGAGATTCAATACAAAAGAAGTTCGAATTTCGATAAACTGAAAAAATAATTGGAAAATATCTACAAAACTAACGATAATAATTGAGAATTACTTTGTCCCTGATGAAAGGGTAAATTTGGCACTTTCATCTAGTTTTTCATTTGAAATATTTTTGCTTTTTTTCAAGGAGATTCCGAGGGAGATTCTCTCTGTTATAAACCTGCAAAAGAAACACATTTTGGAAAACCTTCTGTGGAATCTATAGAACTTAAATAAAATACATGGTGTTCCGTTTAAAATTTTAAAGTTGAGAGCTGTGGAAAGCTTTTGAGACCTGTATAAATGTAACTACCAATTTGAAAAAAAAATAGTATAAATCAAACAACCCATCAAACTTTTTTTTCTACAACTTGAATAGAATAAATTAGTGGGGGGTTAATATACAGGGTTATCAAACTTGGGTAAGTCTGCACTGTTGCCAACTTCTTTATTATTGAAGATACGAGGTCGTTTAAATGAGAGAACTAGTAGTATTTCTTCTGCGGATTAACGTGATGCTGCATGACAAAAAAACAATTTTACATAGCGTTTTCGATTTATTTAATGAAACGTATTTTATTCAAATGAAACACCGTGTATATTTTTTATCATATTACTCTTTTCTGAACATGAAAGGTTATTATAATTTTTTTCTTGAAACCAAAAATAACGTAGCTTAGCGTATTTTCCTGAACTATTTTATAAACGTGAAAATAACAAGTTTAATTGTTTCAAGATAAGCTTAGCAAACAAATTACGTTCCGCACGATATAATAAGTTAAATTGCAAATATGGCAACCGATATGTATTATTTTCAAAATTTCAAATTTCATGGCAGTTTTAAAAAAATAAAAAAGGCATAACTCCGTTATTTTTGATTTTAAGAGAAAATTCAAAATAACCTTTTATTTTTAACAAGTGTTGGAAATCGATAAGAAGAAGAAGAAGAATATAAAAAATACTACTAGTTCGCTAATTTGAACGACTTCGTATCTTCAATAAAAAAGAAGTTACCAATACTGCAGACTTAAGTTTGATCACACTGTATATACATCACCTCATTGCAAAATCCCCCTCACAAATCAAGCTGGACTCTTAACCTTCCCTCATTTCCTGACGAAATAAAAAAAGAAAGAGGCTAAATTAATCAATCAGCGGACCGGAAGAAAAATGCAAACTGACAAACATTATAACAAGGAAAATTCTTAAAGTCAAAAATGAAAAATGTTGGCAATCCTTGAAAAATATGAGGGACAGTGATAACTAGTTTTGAAAGCTGTACAAAAAAATGTGCAACAATAAATCCAGACGAAAAACCCCGTGAGCGATGGTCAACGAAAAGTCTTCACCGACATAAATGAAAGGCTTATTTTCTGTATGATTAATTTTTGGTGAACGAGGTTGAAGTTTTCATCCGTTAATGAAAACTTCAATAAGTTTTCAAAGATCCGGTCTTTTGTAGCAGTTTTAGACCAATCAACGATCTACAGGAAATTTGCAATCCGGACATTGATGAATTGAAAACCATTATTCGCCATCCCAAAAAGAAAAAGAGTTTCTACTGAAAAGCCTGGACCGGATGTATTTTTTACGACCTGGTTATCTCATCAGTTAAGAAAAATGAGGATCTTGAGTTGAGAAACCAAATAGCCAGCTATCGCGCCATATCTCTCCTTAGCAGCGTTGGAAAGTTATTTGAGAGGATTGAAGTTGAATTTCTCTAAAAACTCTAATAATAATTGTGATTGAATTACTGAAACTAAAATGAAAAGTTGCGTCAGCTGCAAATGATCAAATTTCCAAAAGTCTGTATTATGACAAGACGATTTAATATCAGATCGATAAATATCAATTGAACAATTCTGCAAACAGATCCTGTTCTACAAAAAAAATGTTTATTCAGTAATGACACCTACGCTGTTCCAGAAAAGCGATGTCATGAAAGAACACACCAAGGTCGCTTTCCGAAGCGCATTCTAATAGCTGTTTTCTTAAATTAATTAAAGGACAATCATTCATTAGAGAGATTATTTATTCTAATAGACTGGAGGAAAAGAGAAGCACTAATTAATCAGTGTTCTCGACAAAAGCATTCATTATTCTTCTGAAACAAAATCGCCGGACCAAGAATCGATCAATCTTCTCACACAAAGTCGGCGGAGTAAGAAAATGGCTTTTGCCTAGTGACCTTGCCAGAATACGAATTATCTGCGGAAAAAGTGGACAAAAAATTGAACAGAGAGGCCTTATCAAAATGGACCGTGAGAATGGAGTTTGTTTTCTTGTGTGAGAGCGATACTATCTATTCACAGCATTGCCATCATTTCTCATTTGGTATTCGATTGGATGAGATTGAAATCAGTTTGTCTTGTTCAAGAAATTTAAAAAAATACACTGTCACTGAAACATTATATTTATTTTGTGTTCAGTATCTCAATTTGGAACGACAAATTACTTTAATATTGATTCTATTTTCTCGAAAGGTACCTAATATTTTCGATAAAAATAAAAACAATTTTTTTATTCCATACTGTACTGGAAAGTGTCATTTACCGGACTGGTTAAACTTAGACAAACGCAAAGTTGTCGCAACCAACATTTTTCATTCACGCGAACTAGACTATTTTTGTATAATTCTTCGCTACTTTGAAATAAAGTATTAAACAAAATAAATATGAGGCTAAATAGTCGCAGAGATCCTGTGACATACTTAAGGTTGTAACTTGAGACTTATGGATGTCCTAAAATTTCACAATTCCCTTGGACATTAAAACCCTTCGCAATAATTTCAGAATTATACAAGACAGGCCTTTGTTCCCGGAGTCCATTAGAAGGCAAACAAAAGCTGACTTGAAAATGAAATTGAAAAGATGGGAAGAGTTGTGGAAAATTATCCATTATGACAGAGTTTTTGTAACATTATCGGTTGCTCAAATCAAAATAAGCATCCGATTCGCCATTATCTTCGGTTTTTAGTTATTTCTAAAATAAAAAAAAAAATTGTGCACATACATACATAGGTATATCTGAATTGAAACTTCTTAACCTTAAACAGCTATACTCCAGTAAGCAAAGGTTTTTTTCTCACTGGTTCTTTTTTTGAGGTTTGCTACCTCGCCAGGCGTCAGATAAATAAATATGTAGCACATTTCTAAAATTTGATGAAACTTTGATTCTGCATCAATGATGAAGGAAGTGATGGTGCATTCGAGAGCTTCGATCGTCAGTTTACGTTTCCTGGCAATTTTATGTTTGTTTTGGGCCCCTTTTTAACGTTTAAAGAAGACCTTTTTTTTTAATTTTCAAGATAACATTAGTTGTGCAACCAAGATGAGGTGGACGATTGTGGAAAAATGGAGAGAAATTCAGTTAGTCAAAAAGGCTATGTTTCAAAAATATAGTTATAGTACAGGGTCTCCAAAAAATTTGTGGCGAACTGAACTTGTATTTTTTTAAATGGAACACCCTGTATAAAGTAATTCTAATTATTTCTCCTATCTCGTACATTCATTTTGATAAAAGGTTTGTTGGGTCTAAGACTTCTGATAAAGGAATGGGAGGCGATCAAAGTTGGAAAAGGACTCATAGTTGGGATATTTTTTAAGCGAAATGGAAAAAAGTATCGGAAAACCAACTGACACATAAGACAATACTTATCCTTGAACACAATAATCACATACATTGTGAATTAAATTATTTGTTATTATACAGGGTGGCCAAGTTTTGCAAACACGACATGTACTCAATTTTTTCAAATGGATCACTCACTATACCTATTATATTTTCATCAAGATTTTCATCTTGAAGAAAACATCATCAGCTTTCAAAAAACACCAAACATACATCAATCTGGATACCGATTTTTGTTGAATTATCAGAATTATTATGAGATTTATTTAGATAAAACAAAAATAGAAATTAAACTTTGACACCCTGTATCTCGAAAAGAAAGCTTTTTCAAGGAAATTTTTCTATCACAAAGTAATATTTTTTTTGTACAACCTACACGTAAAGTCCACTTTTCAATGCATGCAAAGCAGGCGGAAACTCGCTAATTTTGCTAGCAGGGCCTAAAAGTACTTTCGCGCCCGCGGGCGCAAAAGTAGGTCGCTTAGCAACGGTTCCTTGGATCCCAACGCCTCTGAATCCAATAACCACGTGACAGCCTAGCATACTAAAAGACTAATCACGTGACAATTTCGGTGACAATGAATCTGCACCACAAAAGAATACGGGAACACACCTATTGTAACCATGATTGACAGTTGTCATTAAACTTGTCAGTTGTCTGACTTGTCAGCGGTGTAGTGCAGTGTATCGATTATTTATTTTTGATTTTCATAATTATTCTTTTTCAAATTATTATTACAAACTGGTTGTACAAAAAGCACTGTTTGTACCACGTACGAAAGATGATTATGACTCGGCTAATATCTGCCCTCGCTTCGCTCGTGCTGCTACTTATACCCTCGACAAAATCATCTACTTTCCGCCCTTGATACAAAATGTACTATTTTCAGTCAAGAATATATTATTCAAATATTTCAATCTAATTTCGGGACTCCCTGAATAAAGTGATCCCAGGATTTGCAAATCTAATTCTGAAACACCCTGTATATGTGGCATAAATAGAATAAACAGTTACTGGAAATATTGCCTCACAAAAAAAGAACTAAAAAGTATTCAGCGTGTTATCTATTAATGGATTGTCACAGTCAAAAACAAGGAATTGTCGTCATGAAAACGTAGCTAATTGACGTATTGTATCTGTTTACCCAGTCAATTCACATTATCGCTACTCAAAATGTGGGAAGTTGTTCGTATGTCATAAGAAATCGATAAGGGATTTATGGGGGTCAATCCTCATGAAATTGATAGCATAAATTATAATACAATATACATACAGGGTGTATCTCTTACTTGGAATACACTCAGAAACAAAATGAAAGAAAGTTTTTTTTTGAAAAATATTCTCGGGCACGTGGATTAATATTCTGAATTGCGCTTTTTTTGATGTATGTAAATTTTATACAGGGTGTCCGAAATGTAAGTGATGGCGTTTTTTTTTTATGGCAACACCAATTTTTTGAAACTGAGTATTTTTAAAGGGTTAATTTAATTTTAATGTCAGTAAAAGTGATATTTTGTGCCAAAAACACAAAAAAACGCAATTTTTACTGCGAAATCCTAAAAAAACGTAGAATAATTTTTGAATTTGAATTAATTGTTTCTTTTTTAGGTTCCACTGACGACGAAAGCAGATTCGCTTTTGAAACGTTTGATATTGTTAGGTTTTATTGTTTACTAATAGAATTTTTTTCAGGTAATATAGAAGATCCGGTATATTAACACTAGTTAATCAGGGTTAATCGAGTTACACACGCGTGCCAGATTTCATTTTTTTGTCCTCTTTCTTCTGTTAGAAGAATGGCAGTTGTTAATTTGCGGATTACGTTTTAGCGTGTACATATTCAAAATGCAAACAAAACTAAACAATAAACCTTTCTTCTCCAATCCGGTAACTTAACAAATGGCATGTTCGGGTTTTTGCGAGGGTTTTTGACATCAGCGATTCGCTAGGTTCGCGGATCTAGATGACGAATTTATGGCAAGGGTAGTGACGTCACATGGCATTACTCAATAGACTCCCCGTTTTCAGTCATGTATTATAGCGGAAAGTCACCATTCGCGCGATCAAAACAATCAATTAGTAAGTGAGTGCATTTTTGAGTATTTTGAAAACATTTTTTTGCTGATGACTTCGAAATTGTATGCAAATTGTCCATTAGACATAAAGGGTGATTATCAAACATTGAATTGGAATTTCAGTAACATGTCCATTATACAGTGTCTTTCAAAAGTCCCGGAACGGTCTCAAAAAATGAAAACGTGGCAACATTGCAAAGCAAAGAAGATAAATATAATGGGAAAATGAAAAACGTTTCGAGAAAACGTTTGTTCACGTTAACGAAGGTTATACATTATACTCATTAGCGGCTCGTGAGGGAGGACTCTGGGACTCCGCCACATTGATTATTTTGATAAAATAGTAAATGTTTTCCAGAAAATCATCTAATTTATATAACAAATCTATCCGAATGAAATGAGTGATAAGTATAACAAAATATTATTTCTGCTACCTATATCAGTTATACACATCATTAAAAATGTACAGGGTGATTCTGATTTGACTGTTCATACGCTTATTTTGAAGAGAAAAATCTGCTTTTTCTGGTGCATTTACTAGGGGTCGATTTTATCCGCTTTAGCCGAACACAAAACATGAATTGTGAAAGTCAAACATGAATTTGAGGTTTTTTAGAAATTTTTTAATGCAAACCCACTAAATAGATGCCTCCATCGTGTTATTTGGATAATTTCCTACCACTTTCATGAAGGTAATGTTTCTATATCTTTCAAAATAGCAGAGTCGTACACTGCATCAGGAATCCGTCGAGGAATACTTTTGAAACAGCCCCTGTATATTTGAATGTGTCAAAAAAATAGGAGTGCCTTGCCAGCGGTCGGGATTTTGAGCATTGGCACTAGTTTTTTTGTTTTTTTTCAGTTAATCTAATTTTTTTTTTAATATTTTTGGAATAAGGTGAATACTGGTCCACCTTATTATTTTTGGCAAGTGGTGCACTGTATCCTACTTTTCAGCTGCTCGTAGAAAAAAAACAAAAATAGTTGTCATTCTCACTTATAGGGATTTTTGTTTTCAACATCAAGTGAAGAAAATGTTAAACGCGAATCAAAACCTCAATCAAAACAAGTCTGATGTGTATCTTTTTGACTCATTCAAATTTATAGGGGCTGTTTCGAAAGTATTCCTCGCGTGGTTCCTGATGAAGTTTCCGTAACTCTTCTATTTCAGGGAAATCATCCAAATAACACGATGGAGGAATCTAATAAGTGGGTTTGCATTTGAAAATTTCGAAAAACCGCAAATACAGGTTTGACTTAGAATTCATATAGTGTGGTCGTCTTAAGCAGATAAAATCGACCTCGACTACATGCACCAGAAAAATCATTTTCTTCTTCAAAACGAGCTGGAGAACAGTCTAATCGGTCATGGAATTTCGAAGTTATAGGCAATTTAGTGACAAAAAGTTTGACGGCTTGTAGCTGTCTTATTTGACAACTTAGGGAGAGGTGTCGGTGGGCAATTTTGTACACAATATCGTCTTAAATCTGTTTCCATATTTTTTTTGCAGTTCAAAGGGGAAAATTTCGAAAATTTGTTGATTTTCTGTTTTCGCAGTACCGATACGCCCCCTTGCGGCGATCCTAGAAGCTTGAAATATATTTCCAGTATTTTCTCTTGAGCACATTACCAAACAGATTTTTTTCCTGAGTCTCTATGATGAATAGTTTATCAGAACTGGCACCCTGTCGCTGCATGAAAATGAGTCACCCTGTACCTAATAAATTTATATCTCGATTTATATAATCAGCAAAATAAACTTACAAGATAGTTACAGATTGGAGAATAAAAATTTATTATCAAACATCTTGATTTGCTTTTAGAATTTTCATACTTCTGCACTAATGCATGTCAATGTCACTATTTTCCACCCACTGGTTCACTACTCTTAAAACAAATTTTATCTAATGAAACCCATGCAGTCGAAAATTCAGGATTTTCTTCGACCATCTCAGCCTCATCCTTGGCCTCATCAATGTGACGGTCTTTAGTGATATTATCTTCAAATCCATTGTCACTGGTGCCGCATATCGATTTTTGGAGTTAACCAATGATTCATTTTTTTCTTCTCAATATCAAAGGTTTAGCTTGTTCACGATACAGGGTGCATGGTCTAGTATTATGCACAATTGTCATGACTTTTCCTGGGAATTTTCAAATGACTTGAAACATTATTATTATACGTACAAGTTAGCTCAATATTTGTGATTCATCAGCAATAATATTTTTTTAAAATGATCAAAAATATACCAAATAATAATTTTTGATAGTTTTGATCGCGCGAAAACGTCCACCCCTGTGTCCACCTTGCCACAAGACTAAAAAGGGGGCGTTCTTTATAGCAACCCTAATGACGTCACAGTCATGCTATATAGTTGAGCGGCTGATTTTAGTAGATTCATACCGGTGGGCGGAGCAAGCGAAATTTTGAATGATTAATTACCCAGATAATTAGAGGCCGTGGATTATTTGCTTCAAACAGTAATGCCATTAGTACTTTCTATGCGAGTGTCTATGTGATGTTAATATATTTCTATTTCCAAAGTTGTTTACTGATATCTTGTTTACATTATGCGGGGTTTCCATTAGGCAATTTGATCAAGCTGTGTCTTCTGTAGAGGGTGGTGGTGGTGTTCACGTAGGTTGTGTATTAGAAAAATTTCATAAACAGATGTTTTTAATAGGACATTTTTCAATATGTCTAATGATGATGGTATTATAGTGTCTTGAATATTTGAAATTTTATTTCAAAAATGACAAATTGTCATCAATTATTTTATACAAGATATCTCAGTAACAGTGAGGAGATTTGACAGCAGTCCCTTCAAATAACACGGAAAGACTTTTCCAATTTCAAAAATTCTGCCTGCTCCAAAAAAACGTTCACATATTCTCAAATGGAATAGCCTGAAACTCAATTTTTTTAAATGAAACACCTTGCATTTTATTTTCTCTCGAACGTGCATTTAAATCGACATTCAAATGATATGTTTCGCGATTTTTTTTAAGCGTCACATCAGTTTATTTCAATGGCGAGATAAAGCAATCTTTTTGAAGAATAAATTCAAAATTCGTATTCACATAGAACCAAGCCTAGAACATTTAAGTACCAGGTTTATGTTTTATACCTAACTAGATGTGAGAATAATTGATGAATAAATTCATCCAGGGTGTCAAAAATTCGAGTTTCAGTGATTTGCAATTGCGAAAATGTGATCGATTTTTGCACACCCAGTAAAATAATTGTTGAAATGTTTTAATGGAATACGAGGGGACCACTGCCAAATTTCCACCTTTATTGAGTATGTAATCATCGAGGTACCTAATCATCTTTGAAAAAAAAAGATGACATTCGTCATTTCCGAATAACTATAAAAATAAAATCATTATAAAAAATGATAAATAAAAATCAACAGAAAAGTATCAAACACGTTCTTAACGAAAAAAAATATTCTCAAAATTTTACTCACGCTAGGTGGGTATTACCTATACTTTGTTCAAGAATCAGAAAAAAAATTCAAGGCATTCAATCATTCAGGTTCAACATATTTCCTTTAGATTTAAATATTGCTTCTAGATAGGTGGGAAGGTAACTTAAGTTTTCCAATAAAAAATTTTTCAGGTACTTTAGACTACCTATCTATAATAAATTTTTTCTAGTCTTGGAGAAAAGAAATAACAAAAAGAACCCTTATCACAGAGCTGCGATGGATAAATTGATTTGATAACACATATTCATTAATCGTCAATTTTATTGTTTGGTACCTATATTAACCTACATTTTAACAATAAACAAATCAAATAAAATAATGAAATATATTTTTCATATGAAGGAAACCATTTATCGAGCTCCATAATACATAAGCATTGTTCGATATCATCCATTCATAACTCCCAAACCAAAAACACATGATGAACTCCCACGACCCGTCAAAACATCAAAAGGTTAACAAACCTTGACCAAAAAACCAAAACGAGAAAAAACCTAACCTTAAATCGAATTCTGATGATCCCGGACCAGGACAACAAAGAAACATTAAAACTACACGAACACACTGGCTTCTGCACACAAATTGCACTGAACAAATTTCCGGAAGTTGCGGTCTTTTTTTCTTAGGGTAAATTGATGAAAAATTCCACGACTTTTATTAGAAGTCGAACCAATACCTTATACCGACTAGTATTGGTACTTTAGTCAGCGCGCATGTGTGACTTCTTTTGTATTACATGAATCGTTTGTAAAAATAATCTTCAACCTACAATAGTTTTTCCGTTGAAAAGTGTTTTTTCGTGTGATATGGTGACTGTTACGCGCTTTGCTATACATGAACTGACAAAATCCTGCGTAATATTCGTAATAACAATTTTTATTGTCCTCATTAGCAAAATCCATGATGAAATAATGACTTTGACGTCATTGCCTGGAGGTTATTGTTGACTGGACTAAAATATTAATTAACTACTAATTCACAAGAATGTGGTTTCAGCAGAAAAACGTAAGTGACGCGCCATCTTATAGCTGACTGGGAAATGTCTGCAGCAGGAAGGCCAGATCGCTTTCATGTGGATTGGATATCGACTTTTTCTGCTGGCTATTGAGAATTGAAAACTAAATCCAGTGAAACTTCACAACAAAATTCATAACGGCAAAATGATCATATATTACAGAACTACGTGTTGAATTAGTACTGACCATAGTCTATAACATATGCATAGCAGGATCGATGTTTTTTAAATTTGATGACAGGATGGCGACTAGACTTTCCAGCTACGATAGTCCACTGGCTTATAAACACTATCATTATTTTTCCAAGAAAAATAAAGTGTGTAATTTCATGAAATCTGTTGCACAGTGTACAGTGTGTTTCAACTTTTAACGACATTCCTATGTCATGTCAAGTGAAGACTGGAATAATGAAAGATATTTCATAGAAGTAATTTACAGTCAAGTCACAAAATGAAAATTGAAATTCGAATCTACAGTTTGGTCCATTCCACTTAAAGCACGATATCTAAGAAACGGTAAGTATTTTTGTCAAAATAATTTGAAATAATAGTGACTGGGTCCTATTGGAGATCTTGACAGCCTTTTGAAGGATGCTTCCAGTTCAACTATGTATTCAAATAAAAATATATTTTTTTGCGAATTTTTTGTAAATAAAAGTTGTTTATTATTATTTTTTTTTTCGTGGAATAAGATTCGGAAATAAATGACATATTATTACAGTGTCCAATTTGATATTGATATGGATTTTTTTCCAATGTTCATATTTCTAGATAACTTAATTCGGGGATAGTTTGTGCATGTACAATACCAATACCCAATTTTAAAAAAAGTTCGTTTTGCCGGCAAATTTTATATAAAAAAGGTTTTTGGAATCCATCAAGGACATGCCCACATGCCGCTTTTGCAAATCAGATAAACAAAAAATTTGAGATTCCATTAAAAGAAAAAACGAAAATTATTATTTTATTTTAAAATCAACATTTTTCCATTAAACTCAAACTACATCGGTTTGATATTGATCAGTGAAATTTCTTATGGAATAGATCATAAAACATAAATGACCTCGCGACAATTGACACACCTGCGAAGTGCACACTGTTTGCTGATAATACTACAGGGTGTTTCAGAATAACATGCTAATAATAAAGGGGGTGATTCTTGGGCTCATTTTAAGAAAAAAAATTCATATGAACGTATGTCCTAAACGTACTATTTTTTTCCCATAAAATATGCAAACCAAAACCCGCATGGACGGCACTGGTCAGAATAATTAAATTGTTGGTGCATCAAAGAATGAGTATTAATGCCTAAAATACATGACTCAAATTTCATAAAGATATCTACAGTAATGACAAAGTTATTGTAAAAAAAGTATCTATTTTTTAAAACTTTGACACCCTGTATCTCAAAAGTTAAGGCGTCTAGGACATACGTTCATATGAATTTTTTTTCTTAAAATGAGCCCAAGAATCACCCCCTTGATTATAAGCATGTTATTCTGAAACACCCTGTATATAGCCTTTGCGGCTAACACACTTGTGGGTTCACGTGAAGGATCCGTGTCTGCGCAGGAGAGGGTTTCCACCAATAAATTGCTACTCAATGAGGGAAAAACCAATAGAATGGTCTTTTCTCTCAGGGATACCCAGGATGAGAATGGTGATATGACCAGTGTCAGGTTTTTGATGGTACACTTGGACCCACACCTTTTATGGAGAAACCACATTCACATCTTGAGCAAGAAGCTAGCAGGGAGTCAGGGAGCTTATTTGTGCTCAAAAATTTGGCCCAGAATGTTTCGGCAAATGTCCTACGAACGGCTTATTTTTTCATTTTTCACTCACTCTTGACCTATGCAATCTTAGCTTGGGGACATTCTGCTGAGATATCCAGAGACTTTAGTATTCAGCGTAAGGCAATCAGAGTTCTTGCAGGTCTGAGATTCAAGGACGATTGTAGACGTGTTTTTGGCTCACTGGACATTTTAACTGTGACTTCCCTGAATATCTTTCAAAACGTGGTGTATGTTCGTAAGAGGGAGGGTAATTTCAGGGCCCATGAGGACATACACGCCTACGATACAAGGAACAAACAGAAGCTTGTTTCAACCTGCTGGAGGCTGAAGAGGTGTCAAAGTGGACCGGGGTACTGGGGTGTAAGGTTTTTTGATAAGCTGCCAGAAACTCTCAGGTCGCTTCCAACAAAGGTTTTTATAACCAGAATAAAAGAGATTTTAATAAAAAATGCCTTTTACAGTTTTGAGGAGTTTCTGTCATTTGAGTTTTAGTGTCTATAATCTAATTTTTGACTTGTGTTAGACGTTCTTTTGTACATTAACATGAATAAATGAATTTGAATTGGAATTTGAATTTGAATTCACGGGATATAAATTACTGAATATTCGTCAATTAATTATTTTTCTGATCGCCAGAAAATGTGAGAAAACAGACATGGGTACAACCAAACGGTTTTTTATTTAAATTTATATCCTTTCTTACTCCCCTACTATTTTATTTCAAAATAAACTGGACTAGTTTAACATAAAACCTATGTAGTTTAGTTGAATAAAGCTAATTGTAGAATGAAACCATCATTTTCGATTTTCATTTTAAAGGAAAGGGTAAGTTTTATTTTTTTCATCTGATTTGCTCCAAAATCGGTGTGGAGACCTTTGGGGATTCGGTAACAATGGACAATTTGCACATTTTTTAGAAATATCAAAATTTAAGGATCAGTGAGTACTGATGCCGTTTATGTTCAAAAAATCAACCTACCACGTCTTTTAATGTAGTAATCACCGATTAAAGAGCGCTCATCAACATCCACTACGTCACAGAACACATTAGGTGTGTTTGTTATGCTCCACTAGTGCACACTTTTCCACACTACAATAGTCAGAGTGGCTTTGTTTGTAAAATGTTTGTCTGTTTTTTAGGATAGAATATCTTCACGTAACTAGTAAAGATATTCTATCATAAAAACAGACAAACATTCCACAAACAGAGCCCCACTGAGTGTTGTAGTGTAGAAAAGGCTGCACTAGTGGAGCATAACAAACACATCTATTATCTCTCTCCGTCCGGCGTATTGACTGAGATGACTCTCTCTCTCTCTCTCGGAAGGGTAATATGGCCCCTCCCCGTTTTTGATCATGCAGTGAAATTTGCGTTTTCTTTTTCATTTATTTAATATACTTTTGGGTATTTTGAAAAAAAAATCGCTAATACTTTCTAGTATTGTCTCGAATACGTATATAAAATTTCAAATCATTTGAAAATGTATGCAAATTGTCCATTGCTTATACGGTTTTCTGCTATTTTTCGATGTTTTTCAAATTTCTTATGTACAGGGTGCGAAATTTCGGTTTTTTCCGAATATCTTCGGAAGTACTCGAAATTTTTCAATCTTCAAAACGGCATTTTGTTGAGCATAAAAATACGCAACTTTGCAACCCTTTAACCGACCCTGTATCTCTTATAATAACTGAGATCCTCATGCATGCACTCGAATCTGTGGCGCCCTCTGTATAGTCACATTCCTAAAGACACTAGTTTAGGAATTGCAAATTTACTGGCAGAAGAAAATTATGATATTCAATTTTTATTATAAATAACGTATTCAGGATGACGCTCACGCGGCATCCAATTATTTCAGAAAAAACTAACGCAAACTTACCAAATCTAACCCATCCTAACCCAAACTAACCAGAACTAGCTCAAACTAACCTAAAAAAAATGTTTTCTTGGCCAGTAAAATTGCAATCCTTGCAGACACTAGAACGTCTATATACAGGGTGTTTCAGAATAACATGCTAATAATAAAGGGGGTGATTCTTGGGCTCATTTCAAGAAAAAAAATTCATATGAACGTATGTCCTAAACGCCTTAACTTTTTTCCCAAAAAATATGCAAACCAAAACCCGCATGGACGGCACTGGTCAGAATAATTAAATTGTTGGTGCATCAAAGAATGAGTATTAATGCCTAAAATACATGACTCAAATTTCATAAAGATATCTACAGTAATGACAAAGTTATTGTAAAAAAAGTATCTATTTTTTAAAACTTTGACACCCTGTATCTCAAAAGTTAAGGCGTTTAGGACATACGTTCATATGAATTTTTTTTCTTAAAATGAGCCCAAGAATCATCCCCTTTATTATTAGCATGTTATTCTGAAACACCATGTATAAGAAAATTAGCAGAAAACCGTATATTGTTATAATCCAACAATATTTATATGGTATTTATATTATATTTATTCTTATCTATAGGTATGCAATATTAGTTCTAAAACATGTAATTTAAAATTCGGTTTGTGGGGACAGGATGTACCATTTGGCAAGGGTCATTTAATGTTCCTTTTTCATTGTTTGTCTAGGCTCATTTATAATTACCAAGAATAAGATAAATTGGGATAGCTCATCGTTGTATTTCGGTGGTCCTTTTAGCACATGTGTTAAAGTTTGTGTTCAAGAGACTCTCCGAAAATCCTCCGAAACAGCGACAATGTTTACCCAAGGGGTACCCGCCCCATGAGACTATAGAAGGTTCAAGATACATTAATATTAAGACATTCATGCATTATTCTTATGCATTCACACATATATTGTTCACGTCGTAGTATGTTTTGAAGTATTAAAAGAAAGTTTCAAGTCTTCATTATTTTATTTCTTGTATACTTGTATAAATAACGGTGCAAGTTCACGACAAATAGTTGGTAGCTAAAAGCCAACAATATCTACAACAACAATATCAACTGTGCATTACAACCATAATTATTGCTCAGTTATAACATTGGTGGCAGCAGATATAACATTATTGGCAGCAGTTATAAAAATATGCAATAATAAACGGGGATTCTAAACAGCTTTTTCCAATAAAATTTCTTGATATCTTGTCAAATTAATCAATTTTTTACACCAAAATGATTTTTTTTTCAAATTCTCGCCAAACCGATAACTCATGACATTTCTCAAAATTGTTTTTCTTTTGGTTATCGGACACAAACAATCCCCGAAGAAACTTTTTCAAAAAATTCTAAATAACAAAAATATTTGCCATATGTACTCAACTTTATGGCAGACAATGTAGTCTGTATATACAGGGTGGTCCGTCGAAAACGTACCGGCAATGATTTTGTCAATTTAATTTTATTTAAAGTTAAAACACTCAGGGCTGTTTATCAATTGGGAGTTAACCCATGGGTTAGCTGATACAGGTTCAACTTAGCCCCTGCAAAATGAACAAATGTCAAGCATTTTGAGGTTATCCTGCAAAGGTCAAAAATAAATATCATCATTTTCCCTGTCCACACACCCAATAACTTTCATTTGAAGTGTTTTTTTTTTCAAAAAGTCACCTTAAGTTATATATCGGGGTTTCTCAAGATAAATGGACCACCCTGTATATTCCACAGGGACGTTTGAAGTGCTTTTTGGCTGCTACGAGGGGCAAATGTAAGAATCTATTCCTGTTATTGATCAAATCATATTATTAATAAATTAACCTACAGTCATAAAGACCCACAAACTGTTGGTTCAGAAGAGTAAAATTTTGCCAGGGGATCGGCAAAACTACATTGCAAAAACTAACCACATAATATTATTTAAAAGAAAAACATCAACATCAACATTGACAATATTTTCAAAAAAAAATATGTTTTGATGAATGCACTTTCAGCATTGCAAATTAACTGCTCTGATGCTCCTCGTCAAAATGAAGAACATGGCAATTTTTTAGCCCATATTCAAAATACCCTGTATATCATAGAAAACCTCATCTCACCCAAAATCGACAAAAATCAGTCCAGTGTATGAAAATCGACCTTCAAAACGTTAAAACACTCGACGAAATCCGTTTATTCTTTTCAAAGCTTCAGCTTATTGAATATAGGCAAAAAAGTTCTATTTTCTTTTATTTGACTAGGTCGAAGTTTCTTAAATGTATGGAATCTTGGAGAATAAAATCAAAAGGTCATTTTTTTTTGACGGGCGTTTAAACGGCAAGAAATATTTGAATTATCTCAGACCGGACTTGTCACCTCTTGATTCTTTTTTAAGGGGTTTTCTAAATATGTAACAAGATCATGAACTCTCACGAAACCGAATTATTGAGGCCAATGAAGAAACTAATCAAAATAATGCTCACTTTATTCTTAATAGCATAAATAAAATCGAGCGAGATTATAAGCAATACTTAGCAGTTCAAAATAGTGTTGTGTTATACAGGGTGTCCCATAACTCAGCCGCCATAGAGCAACTAGTGGTAATATAAATGAAAATTAGAAGATCTGTCTAATACATGTGGTGGGAGATGCTAGTCGTTAAAAAGATACAGGGTGTTGAAAGTATACAACGTAGCAAGCGCCCTCTAGAAATAGATCAAATGTATATATGAAATGTGAATATGAAAATGTTTTTACATAGTTTGGATTAATTTAGATAACGGATTTTTTTTTTGCGGTATTTTCACTTTCAAAGTCAAATATCTCGCAATCGACTTGAGATATTGATATTCACTTAGAAAGATTGATTCTTTCCAAGTATGAAGTCAAGACAGTCTTCCCTTTACTGATTGAAAGATTATGAAAACATTGTTTCATCATCAAGTCGAAGAAAACGCCTTTCAGGAATTATAGGTTCAAACCAATACCGGATTTTGATTTCTCACCTTCGAGAAACGCTATAGTATACCAATTTTGAATCTGTTATCTTTATCCGTTTAAAAATTATTGAGAATTTTCGAAAATAAAGTTTCACTTGCAACACCCTGTATCTTTTCAACGACTTTTTATAATTTGCCAACACATTCATTAGACAAATCTTATTTTCATTCAAATTTTCACCTTGTATAATGGAATACAGGATTGTTTTTTATTTTGAAAGAAAATTTCTATAAAGTTTTGAAATTTTGGTACTGAACTATCAGGAGGAGCTCAAATACAGATCCGACGATGTCCTCTCGAATCTGCCACTCAATGCTCATAAATGACCTTGGAAAATTAACATACTTCTCATCGCGAAGACAAAAATGAGCCCAGGGGTCAATTTTTGAGCCTTCGCAAATTAAAAACATATACGCAATTGTGCGATCAGCATTTGAAATAACATGGTGATTGCATTCTTGCGTATACGTATCAAATTTGCGAAGGGTCAAGAATTGACGCCCAGCGTCGTACTTGGCAATCAAATTAAAGAGCAGTTCTTGCTCTACAAGGTACTTTGAGCGCGTTTCCACATTACTTTTGGCGCGTTCTGTTCATGTAGTTTTCCCTATAGGCCTCGATTCCACTGATAAAATGTAATTTTTTGATAAATTAACAGCTGTAACTCCTCAACGAGTGAACAGAGAGTTCAACAAACTTGGTCTCGTTGGAAAAAGCATCATCATCGAGCAAATTCAATGCAATGATATTAATTTTTTATGTGAAACTGTACCTCGACATCTTATTCCTAGCCTGGGATAACGAAGACGGAAAAAGAAAACCTAGTTATCATATGGCTTTGAGAACACGCGATTACACTGGTATTTATTGTTAATGGATTTTCATTCATTATTAATTCATTTGCCCTTTTTGAGGTTTCAATAAAATCAAAATTCATATTGTTTTAATGATAAAATTACTTTTCGTTCAAAAAATTTAAAAAAGATAACATATCGAGATACGGTTTTCACTTTCCTATTAAAGTTGGTATTATCTCGTAGATTATATCACTACATTTCTATGGAAAAAAAAGATACTATTGCATTTGAGATTTTTCCATAAGAACTCATGTGTTAGAGAGAGACAAAAAATATATATTTTTAATAGGATTAAAAACAAACACCTCTTTCTTCAAACGTCAGTAAAACGGACATTGTTCGACTTAGTATCGGCCGCAAAGTTTTATTTTTCCTCCGCCGGAGAAAAAGTGACTCTTCCTCCGCTGAAGGGGGAAGTAACCATGACAACGAAAACGTGAGCCTGGCGCCGCCGCCCGAAGCCATATTCATGGCATATTGAAAACATTATGTTTTTGCAAAAATTATAAATTTGTCGACATTTTAAGAAAAAATAGCATATTTTATTTGAAGGAAAATTTCGTTTTCATGACTTGCTCTCAATTATCAGCCTCACTTCGTTCGGATAACTTTTCCTCCATAAAAAATAATATACTATTTTTTGAATAAGTGCGATACATCTTTGGTTTAGGAACACAAGAAGCTCTCAAGAACCGTGATAAAAAATCCAGGGCCGTATTTAAAAAAACAAAGTTGATGACGAGCTCAAAGACGAAACGTGGGTTTGAAAATCTGAGAACAACATTTTGTGAAACAGAAAAATTGGTAGCAAGAATATGAAATTTATTTTGGTATATCTATTCAAATAGAGTTGCGTAAAAATGAAAATGAAATCGCGAGAATATTCGGTATTCGGATTTTTTCAAATTTCAAAATAGTGTTTTGATGAGCAGCAAATTGCGCAACTTTGCCTCCATTTAACCGACCTCGTATCTCTTCTAGTTTCCGAGATTTCAATACTACTCGAATTTGGGACTCCCTGTACAATATGAGAAAACATTTCATATGAGAGAGATTTCAGAAAAGTACGTTTCTTGGTAGTGGAAACAAGTTGAATATTCCATAGACTGAAAAAATGTATGACGGACATGAAAAAATCTAAAATCAAAGAATATTTTCCTCAGCATGCTCCCTATATTCTTTCGAACGAATCTTAACTGAAATGCTGGCGAATGCGCCACATCGATAAATAGATTTGATAAAATTAAAGTGAATGTTTGACCAATAATAGGTAACAATAAAATTTTAAAAATTCAATATGATAAATACTGGTAACAAATTCGATAAAAAAAATAATATTACATTGAACAATTCCTGAAACAACACTGTCAGCATTAGCAAATAAAATTTTATAAAACCGACATTTGAGAACATCAAAATATTTTATTATGGACAGAGGAGTGTAGCCCAAAATTATTACCGGAGGCGAAACGATCCCTGCCATTATTTTTACGACCAACGATGCGATGTGTACTTTTATTACGTAGACATATGAGCCTTCGGTAGAAATAACGTCGTGATTTTTAATAAAATGAACCATAACATGGCTTTTTACCCTCGCTTCTACATATTCAGTTTAATTCCTCTTTACGTGCTAGGGCTAGACGCAAATCTATGATTTTTCTTATGCTTCTGTCAAAAAATCGCAGACTAAGCCAACAAAAAAAAATCATCATTTATTATCAACAATAAAAAAGGATAGATGACTCAAATAGCTCCACTATTTTAGCACACATACACATAGATACAATGCCATCAAGAAGATTCTAAAATGAAATTACTGGAAGACTGATACGTGACTCCATAGGGGTTATATGCCCTTTCCATAAAAGAATCCTAAATGGAAAGGTGGATCGTTATTTTCTATTTTACGATCCCGTCATCGATTTTGTAACGGGAGGTTTAATGAGGTAGCAATTGCGTCTGAATATTCTAAATATAGAACATGAATTGAGGCGTTTGTTTAAAGGGATATGTTTTTGTGTGAATATGGGATTGGGATAATGTTGTGTCAAAGAAGCGTTTTTATATTGTTAAACATATGTATGTAGGTGTTTCAAAAAACTGCCTCAGAACTACTTTGGGTAGCAGTTATTAAGTAAGTATTTGAATTTTTTATCTAGGGTACTCCACTTTACAAGATGATATGAAACAGCATCAATGCTTCAACTGTGAAGAAGTTTCCAAAGTTACAAATAATGTAAAAACATACTCATTAGCTTAACTCATGAATCACACAAGGAAAATGATTATACATACAGAGTGACCCATTTGAAAGCGGGCTACCCCCATAACATTTTCATTTTTGGAGCGATTCTGACGTTTTTTTTTTTTTTTGAAATGTGGAGAGTGGAAAGGTCTATTTTGAGCCCAGACGGAGTCAAGTTTTTTCAAAATTCAAGGCCTACTACATCATGTTTTAGAGACTGAAAAATCCAGAATCTATATTAGCGATTTTTTTAGAAAAAATCTGTCTACGCCACTGGATTCCTCATAGCATGAAATGGATCCGTAACAAATTTCATTAAAAAAAATTTAAAATTAACGATCAATTTTTTTATACACCAAGAAGTATTATACCCCGAATATCTTGCGATAGCAAATCTATCAGAAAAAAAAATGAAATATAGACATTTAATAGATATTCTCATGTCAAAATAAAATGAGAACAAACAAACCAGACTGACAAAAAAAAATAGAAAAAAAAACTACACACAAAAATAATATTTTTGAATTGAATATTTTTTCTTGAAATTTGGTACAGACCCAATTCAGGGGATGAAAAATCCAGTGGCGTAGGCAGATGTTCTCGAAAAAAATTGCTAATATGTTTTTTGGATTTTTCGGCCTCTTAGTATGCTCTAATTGGCCTTGGTTTTTGGAAAAAACTGGGCGACGTATGGCTTCAAAATACACCTTCCCCTCTCTACATTTAAAAAATAAAAACGTCAAAATCGATCAATAAATTAAAAAGTTATGAGAGTGGCCCGCTCTCAAATGGGTCACTCTATATAGCGAAAATTAGTCAAACTCTTCCTCCGGATTTCTAAACCAATTTTCGGGCATAATATTTTGGAAAAAGCAAGAGCCCTGAGCCCTGTGGGAATAACCATTTGGACTGTAAAAACTTTTAATGAAATCATTTGTCGTGAAACACGTTTGACTGAATTTCAATTGAGCTGTCTGTTTTTTCAGACTTACGCCTCCTATGCCTTTTCCATAATACCCAGAGCAGACTTTCCGATACTCAAATATTATTTTTAAATTCAAATTAAACCTTGTGTGAACGATATAAAAATGTATGAGAATTTAGCGCAAAAGCTCTCTAAATGTAAATAGGTTCAGATAACATTAGTCATGGGAGTCTGCACATTAATTTTTAACTATTTCGACAGTGATGTGAATGCTATTTCACTACGGGTGAATTTCCAACCAGTCTCATGATAAATGCACATTAAACCGGGGCCCAACATGGTATTTAAAAGCTTTCGAGCTTTAAAAGCGGATTTTAATTCGGGATGTGAAAATGTGGATTTTTCGGAGGGTGTTCATTTTATGAATCAGATAGTATTTATGGAAACGTTGACAATATGACTGTCGTATTATCAAATATTTATGCTGCATTCATTTACAAAATGAGGACGGAAATATGAGTTGTTGTTGAAGTATATCGATGTGACAGATGAAATTGAATACTTCGAACCATAGAGCTGTTCGGGGTAGAGACCAATCATCGACATGTTCGGAAAGAAAAAAATCTTCACCCATCAGTACTGACACCTTCCTACTGAACCTTATCTGCTACTACGGTGGTAGTAATACATCACCAGTATCCTATTTTCCTCTTTACCACTGACCACTGACAATCTGAGGGTAAATTGAGAAAAAAATTGTAAGGTCGACCAACGCAACGCAATCGACCAACAATTTTCAACCAATTGAGTGTAACTCATGTTCAATAATACCAAATATTAGCCCACTACTACATGCACATGTTCCCGATCAAGAGGAAATTAACAATTCAATTTCTCTATGGAACATTCATCAAATACGCTACGGTGATCGCAACAGCAAACATTGATAGTTCCGACAGTTTTGCATTAATTTGGTTATCCAGATTCTGAGTTCAATGGAGTTTGAGATATGGATCGGAATAACAATGTGTGCATTATAAATTGGTTTGGAATTATCAATCATCGGTGTTTTCATCAACATGTGATTCGCAGATGATTGGAAAATAGATTTTGGAAGAGAAAGACGCAACCTCAACTAACTCAAGTTAACACCAGTTTATCCAAACGTGAAACTATGAAAACTTCAAAGGCCTTGTGTGCAGATATCAGATATCCCATATTTATCAGAAGAAAAAGGTTTTGGAAGTGAACATCTGACCATAGAGATGGACCGGGTTATGTTCAACAGGCGGAGACCTCATTGGTAAATGCTGACGCGTATACTGTTTTTTTATGTCTATTCATCATGAAGAAGGATCCAGAAGCCGGGAACATAATCTGACTAAAAGAATATCTGCAAACTCCGAATCTCCTGGACAGTAACTGAAGTCTTATTAAGTATTCATGTACTTATAGCAGTGAAGTGATATGAATGTTATGTGAAGGCTCTATCCATCCAGTTCCACAAAGAGGTAAAAGTTTTCACTGACTCTATGCACCATCCTTTACTGCTCCTTTGGGATCAAAATCTTCAGACTTATTATTTTCAAAACATGTTTAGCAGAACTCATCCTTGAGGTACATCAACTTCGACTTTTTCTGTTCCCGAAGAAGTTCGCAACGTCTCAGGTAATGCATGCTTCTGGCTGGTAGACAATGACCAGGATGCCAAATTGAATGCATTTTGTACATCCATAAGAATCGGAGCTCTCAACCGTTTGTTCCCTTTATAGCCATGATATCTGTTCTTATATGAGATTTGCAACGGTAGAATGAGCATAAGAATTATCCTCTCACTCTTGATACACGTCATCTTTCTTCAGGCTGAAATCTACACCATAACTCAATGTGCATATCACATCCTCGATCCTAGAGAGTTGCATGAATTCTCAGTGAAGTATCATGGTTGACAGCTGGTTGGTCCAATTCTGCTGGAAATTCAGTTTCACGTCCATACACGATGAAATTGGCCGTATGTCCTGTTCCATCGTGGCAAGCTCATCTAATAGCACATCCAATTTCAGGAAGGCAGATTGAAAGATGTGTCTGGACATAACAAGAAAGCATAGTCTTCAGGACTCGATGCACTCTTTCGACGGAATTCGCTTGACGATGATAGCGAAGTATGTATACTAAATTGTTACACCATATTGCTTCATTAAATCCTGGAAACAAATATTCTTGAACTAATTGTTGAAGAAAAAAGGTTTCGCAACTGGTCCGTTGCATCGATGGCTCATTGATATTGATGTTTAAAATATTGTCCAAAAAAAGCTGGAACCTCTTTTCTTCAACAATCATACTAATACTGGAAGAAAACCCCACTACTATTCCTAAACTATTTTCCGTTTTCGGCGATGAGCTTTTCAGGGGCTCTATGGATAAAGATGACGTAGTCTTCTGTCAAACCAATCATGGAAACAATGGTGGGAAGAGGGAAGAGTGAATAGAATCGAGAAAAATAATCAACTATGATAGGATAAAAGGACAACCGGAAAAAAGCTTGAAAAAAAGGGGCCCAGAATGGGAATGTCAGACACCAAGCCAAAAAACAACGGGAAGGAACCTACAAGTCCATCCAAAACCTATGGGAAGGGACCTCACGGACCACTCAAAATCTCGGTGGTGCTCACCAGAAGACTGGCAAAAGCGATACCGGTCGGATAAGAGCCCGCCTCAGGTAGCGAAGAAGGCCGGGGGTCACGAAAAAGTGAAACCAAGGAAGAGCAACAGTGACACAGCAAGGGGATCAAAATGGCGATAACAGCCTGTGAGTACCCCACTGGCGCCATATCTGAGAAGTAATCTAAACTCCTCAAGCAGAAGATCATATTCAAAATACCCGGTAAAGGGTCAGGTCCTTAATTTGAAGGAACTGCCTACAGTGGAGGAGTGCTATACCCCACCTCCAAGGCAGAGGTTGACTCGAAAACACGATAAGGGAACTAACTCCATGGGAAAGAGCTCAACTCCAAATTATGAAAGCGAGAACATTTTCCAAACTAATAAAGGTCCTCGGCTATACAAGCGAGGTCATACAGGACAAGGATAGGTTTCTCAGAACGCTGCGCACCCAGAATCAGCAAGAAACCAAATCCTGGAAAGTTCTTTACATGAGAAGGGTCAAAAAAGACAAAGGCAATTTTGTAACCCAACGATCCCGGGATAATGTAGGAGGTAGAAAAACCCTACACTACACCTGGGCGGGGTAAAGATCAGGAGGATCACCGGAAAAGAGTCCAAAAAAAGTCCAGAGGGGGAGCTCGTCGAGCAAACCCTTATGGACCAGGCAACGACGGAAGAGGGACATGAACGAGAAACCTCTTTGGAAACCACAGTCGCCCATGGGAGTGAGGATGATTCAATATAACCTCCACCACTGCAAGCCAGCAACAGCAGCATTGTGTGAATATATGGCTGCTGCAGATTTGGATATTGCACTTATCCAGGAACCTTATGTTCACGGGTAATGTTACTGGGGTTTTTCAGGGAAAAACTCGTGTTACACCTCAAGGAGACGAACTCAAGAAGTTGCTTTCTAATTATTACAAGGAACATAAATACTACGCCGTTGTTGACTTACTGCGATAAGGACACAACAACAATAAAAACAGATCTTACTTTAGAGGAGAGACAACAGTGGCCGTAATCTTGAAACCGTCCAAGTATAAGTCGGAAACGAAAATCGTTCAAATTCGCACTAAAGTGAAAAAAAACTGGGTGAAGTTTGCGTTTTTGTGAGAATCCCACCCCACCCGAACGGTTTCGAAAATACGACCTCAGGACGTGATACTGACATACCTTCCACATGACCAACAAGGGAAGCCACCACCCGCGATGCTCAGAGCGCTGGTGAAACTTACGGGAATGGACAACCTGATAATATGGTGCGATGCCAATTCACACCACACAGTTGGGGGGAGCTGGTCTTTTTACAAGACATGCTCCCAGCTGGTCTTTTTACAGGACATGCTCCTTTCAAAAAACACCTTAGCGTGATGGGGATGGCAGATGACCCATTATGCAGAGGTTGTGGGGAAGAGGGTGAAACACCACTCTACATAATATGTTATTGTGAAGCGTTCTAGGCACAAGGATAACACCTGAGAGAGTGTAAGCTCCGACCAGAGCAAGTTAAATCACTTTCACTGGTACAGCTTCTTAGAAGCAACGGAGCTAGATCTGTGGAGGTAGAACAAAATGAAGGTACAATGGGATTGCCTAGGGAAATCGCAGTGCAAGCCTTCGGGCAACCTTAAGGGCAAGTTTTAGTGGGTATACATTAGCAAAATGGGAGTCACACACTACCCCGGATCCCGTGAGGAACTAGGTGTTCGTGATTAAACTTCTCCGCCGAAAAAGAAAAAAATGGGTAGCACATACTTCAGCAATGAAATCGGATCCCAAAATAAGTGAGAGGAGACCACTGATACATTGAGAACAAGCTCTCTGTCTCGAAGGCTAAGAAGAATAGTTATTTCAGAGTACATACAGCTTTCAAAATCTTTCATCCGGAAAAGTCAAGAATCTGAAGAGACTCTTGAAAGCAGTCTTCGACGAATATAACAAGGTTCTGCATAGGTTGATGCAGTAACAACAGCAAATAAAGAGTAATAGCCCATATTACCCTTACCCAGACCACCGAGGTTGGTTCATCAAGTAGACCAATAGCGACCGAGCCAGTAATATTCAATGAAGGTTCAAGAGACTCAAAGGCTGAACAACCCTTCCTCATAGATTTTTTCACGATCTCTTCCGCTTGACGTCTTTTACCGTTTTTTGGCCAAAAAAATAAACTTTTGCCAATATTTTTGGTTTGAAAAAATATATCAAGTTCCGGTTTGGCTGACTTTCTAAGCTATTATCCTTCTTTAATATCAGCTAAAATCACTCATACTTACATTTAAAATTTTGAACGCGCTGTTTATAAAGTTATAATAAAGCGATTTTAAGAGTCTACTGTCAAATGCATATCATTACCTATAAAAAAAACTTTTGTCATTCTTAATAAAGGACACGACCACTTACTTTTTCGAAGTGTATTGTTTAAGAAGCATAATAAGCAGATAATGGATGTCGAATACTGTTAACCCATTCATGGTCCGGATCTATCCGATCAGGAGTCGGGAATGATTTTTAAAGTTCGAACCCAGAAAAAGCAAAAATGAAATAAACAAATGAAGGAAATGAAACATAAAAAAATAATCAACATATAGAGAGAGATGTGGAATAGTAACGAGATAGTTGCTTGTTTTGGTTAATGTAAAGAATTGTAAAGGAGTACGAGTTTTCTCCTTTTATAGAATAAGTTCACAATGAGAAACTATTCAACTCAACATTTCATACTTTAACAGAACTTTTATCCATTTATAATTCAAAGGATTGGAATTTTTACATGTAAAAGAGATCTATTTACTACAAAGCTTTCAAGTCTGGAATTCAAAAGAAATTCATGAAAAATGTATTCGGTTAAATTCATAGGAATATGTTGGAGGTATGTGAAAATGCAATACATCACAAAGATGGAAAAAATATTCTTTTTCTGATTATGCAATCAAAGCCGAAATCAATTAATGAATCTATATCTATCTAGATAAATGGGATGTGTTATTTGATCCTAGCTATGTCGTTCTAAATATAAAAACGACAGAAATATACTTTCGCTCAGAACATCTAATAGTGGACAACAGATTATGTTCCCATATCGAACGGAAATATAAACAGCACACTTAATATCCTCCATCCAATACCAGTATATCACACTCCATTAGATTATGTAACGCAAATTGATACCCGCACAGTTGTTTTTGTTGTCGCGATCACTCTATGAAGGTCAAAGTCATTGCCTTGTAGAAAAAAATAACTTCACTGTTGCTTTTTATTTTGGAGCACACGCCTGTATTTTTCCATAATAATAATCAGTCTTCTGGCGTCCTACAGATTTTCTAATTTCCTTCTCAGGAATTTCTCCAACTTATGTAATTTCCGGTATAAGATATTTATATTGGAGATGTCTTCGCAAAGGAAATTCACTGGCAGCATATTTTTGTAGTTCCACGATAGTGTATTGAATAAGACTTGAGTTATCTACTGATGGTCAGATCTTTGAGATTCTTTCTCAAGTTTTTTTGCTGAACTGAACAGAAAAAGCAAACTCACCCAAATAATCGAAAAAGGGGTGTTGCCCAACTACGAACCATGATGTCGACCTGGTACACCGCTCCACATTACTTAAGTCGATTGACACTTTTGACAGTGATAGCAGATAACAGATCAGATAAACGTTAAACGGAAAGGTTGGTACAGAACCGTAGTAAATGTCTAGAGTTACATCCATGTGAGTAGTGCCCTCCTTATGATGGATGTAACTCTAGACATTTATCACGGTTCTGTACCAACCTTTCCGTTTAACATCGGATAACCGTAAGACAATGTCTCTTTAGATCAGATCAACGTCATTTGTAGCGTTGTTCAAGTTTGATTATTTTTGTTGTTTGGTTTGAGTTTGGATACCTGTAAGCATTCCATTCAACATTCAAGCAAGAAGGGTTTATTCGTTTTTCCGCTTGTTGATTATGTGAATATTGTGAATGTGAACGTGTAAAGTTCCGGGGTTTACTATTAAATAATGGAGCCACGCTTTTAATAGGTCAACAGGGATAAAGTGACAATTTGCCAAAAATTCACTCATTAATGTGTTGATGAATGTGTAACGGCATTCAATAACTGAACAACTGATGGAACATCAAAAAAATAGATACCATTGCATTATTTGGTACTCTTTTGATTTCACGTCGCATGTGTTTGTTTCCAGTCCGTACCTTCAACCAGCAGGGGAACTTTCGAGTAGTCATTAGCAATATAAATATGAATAATCAGGACAACCGACTTGAAGGATAAAGTGTACAAAATTTACTTCTACTGTGACGTCACGAGTATCACGATGAGATAAGCGCGTTTCTAGTGGGCTGAGCCAGGTTCAATTTTCAATAATAAATTACTAAACTATTTAGGGCCGCAGGTTTATTTTTAACGTTCATGGGCATAACTACGTCCTGATATTTTCCTATAATTTTGTTTTGTTGTTATACAGTTTTCCAGAAATTGAATTAAAATATTTCAACTACGTAATCTACGTCTGAAAATTTTAGGAAAACTGCTCAGCCTCCCCATTATAAACCCTTGTTGGATATTCAAAGATCGTTTTCAAATAAAAACAGGCATAATCAAATTAAAAAAATCTATTATTATTGTCCTGAATGTGATAATTTTGTTGATAAAATATTGCGAATATCTAACGTATACCAATTTATAGAACGTACAAAGAACAAAAGAAAGAAAGAAAAAAAATGAAAAAGAGAAAAGAAAAAGCCGCTCGATAAGTAATTAACGATAGCCGAACAATCAACAAGTTAAAAAAGTTACAAGAACAGAGCCTTTTGCCCTAATCAGTGTCAACTAGAAATTTTTCTAGATTGTAATAAGCTTTTTCGTGAGAGGTGTTTATAAAAATGCTCTGAAGAAGTTGAAATGGAGACGGTTGAAAATCCTCCTCTGCTTGTATATTATAGATTTTTTGACAAAAGATGATGTTGGTCTGGCTAGAGCAATAAGATTTGGATTACTAGTGGAATGATCATGTTCAGGCAGAACTGAACGCCAGTAGCAAGGACCCATACAATATAAGAATCCAGATATTTCTACCAGAGAATCACGGATATTTCTAGCTAGACGAGAGCCCTAGTCCCTAGCAGCAACTCTAACGGCGTAACAACCAGATACCACCTTTACGCATACGTGAGAAATATGAAAAAACCTCAGCGCATTATCAACTATGATACCCAGGAACCTAGCATATTCTTTTTGCACCAAGATTTGGAAATCTAGAAGCACAATCCCAATAGAGCCTCTGAAAGAAATCAGGTATGCCTCATTGACGTTGGTGCTAAGAAGGTTGGAATCGAGCCATCATTCATGTCTGCTGATACAACCTCCCCCAACACTTGATCCATGCGGCGCCAAACGATGGATGTATCAGTGGCAAAAATAAGTATCGACAACAACGTCAAATCATGAACAAATAAAAGAAATGAAAGAGGATCCAACACGGAACCTTGAAGAACTCCTTACTTCATATTGGATCAATCGAACGAGGCTGAACCCACACTCCTTGCAACCCATTTGACATGTACGACCTAAGTCAACCATTGAAGTTCTCATAAGACCATATACCTCCAATTTTCTAAGTAAAATGTCATGATTGGCATAATCAAAAGCTTTGGACAAGTCCTGAAATACCTCTGCTATTTACGCTTAGGTAAACATCTTCCAGGAAGTTGTTTATTTTATCAGATTTCCCGGAAGCAGCTTTATAAGCAGACTGATTTGATTGCAGCGTTCTATTATATTTGAGTTCAGTGAGTATTCTTCTCTTGACAAGCTTCCCAGCGACCTTTGACAAGACAGATGGAAGTGAAATAGGCCTGAAGTTGCCAAGGTCGTACAAGTTGACACCATGACATTGGTGATCTTGAAGAAAACAAACCTTGACTTTAGGAATAAGCATTTATCGCGTCCGCCAATGATATAGGGGCACTCTCTTGAAGAGCCAATAACACCATCTTCACCAGATGAATTCTTATTCTTGATCTTAAGATGACATTCCTTACGGACGTCTTTCGACACAAAGGGAAGGTATTATAACACCTTGATCCCATCCAAGTACGATAAAGGATCGCAAGCTTCATGGATCTTAACAGTTGAAGACTCGACAGAAGAACAATAGAAGGTATTGAGACCAGTAGGTGATGAGTTCGGGATAAATGGTGCTCTCATTGACTCCGGACCAGCCATCCTTTTATTTATCGCGGGAGCTCTATGTCCTCTCAATTGAAGTTGATGAACATTTTTAGCACATCCATTTTTAGATTATGCTCCAATGCTCCGTTAGACATGATAAATCCGAAAAATGTATGCCCGTATGCGCAGGTTTGGCTTGAGAAGTAAGTGGAACTCAAGATGGCACCTTCATGTCAAGGTGAACATGTGCAAACGGACATAAATGATCCCAAAAACAAGTCGAGATAATCCGTTTTATCACTTATCGACTGAATATTTAAGGAGTGTTACAAAGCTGTTATTTAACAAAGCCTTCCGCATATTTTTATTTGAATTGATGACATCCCACGAAAAAGCATATTCTTCCCTACTTTAAAAATGTTGTCCACTGGTATCTCAAAGATTTATTAATATTGTTCAATGTACAAAATTCCATCTCTCTTTCAATTACCGTTTCAAATATTTCCTAAAAAAATCATCGTAATATAAAGATTCTATCTCGAGAACAAAGCATTTTTGGAGGTATGATATGAATTTTTCATTCTATTTTCAGACCAGAAAATTCAATTTTCGAACACCCGTATTCTCTCGAAGACCGGTATATCATACTCGATTAAGTTGTGGAAGTCAAATTGATACGCATATGAAGAACGAAGATTTTGCCGTCAATAAAATAATAATTACACCATTCACTCGAAAGTTCACCTTTTTATGACAAGGATTGAAAGTTTCTTTGCGGCTTATAAATTTTCCGATACCCGATCGACGAAGTTTTCCTACTTTTAAAATTTTCCGGAGTATTTGGAGGAATTAGTTTTAGTCTAGCGTCAGTTTTCCCCCATCTGTTTGAAATTATAGGAGACTAATAATTATTAACAACTTTTTGAAAGTTCGTGGTTCATGAATTTCAATTATTTCAACAATGAGGATTAATAAAGATGACATGTTGTCTTTTTTTTTGGTAATGAGAAGGATGATGAGAAGGATAAAACTACAACAAACGTGAATGAGAGAAGATACTGATAATCTTTATGCGATAGAGAACTTATATTTTATTTAGAAAAATCTAAAACAACACACTCAACTAACCTTCATCCCCAAAAAAATGCTGCGCCATCAGGTCACTCAGATTACAACACAATTACTACATACTCCAATTTGGTGACTCATGTAAAACCGGTTTACAACTAACCTCCCGTTGCCTGTGGTTACGTTACGCGACGCCGACGCTTCCGGAAGCACCTCGACGCTATTGTCGCCTTGCCCTGAGAGACACTGAGAGGACATGGTATCGTAACCTAACTGGATGAACATCGGAGAAACTACAAAACTTTTCGAAGATAATGGGGGGGCGTAGGAGAGGTCAGTGAACGTTTGGTGGTTTTGGAAGCGGATATGGATAGTTTCAAGTAGTTGTTTGTTGTTATGACGATATATTGAAGAAGTTTTCTATTTCTACAGAAAAGAGGATTGAATTGAAAACATGTCGGATATTTTTGTAAACATGATTTCAAGTTTCCCAATTCCTTAAATCAAATATCCGATATAATTTTCCAGTTCACGGGATGCGTATCCTAAAGTTTTGATCAATCAAACTCTTTTGATGTCTAGAGTGTGCAGCTGAAGTGTTTTAGGAAATTTATTTGTTTACAAGATCAATCAAATCTTTCATCTGCTTACTGACAAGCGTGAAATAGCTCTTTAGCTTTTTCTGCTTTACTTGGTTGTTTGGTATTTCAATCAATGTGAATAATGAATTTCCGAATATTACATGATATAATGATGATTTATTTTCTTTTTCTGGAGCATTACAGGGTGTTACTTAATGGTATGTCATAATTTTAAGGGGGAGTTCCTGGATAAATTTATAGTCGAAAAGGTCATATAAACTTGGGTCTAAAAAAAATAAAATAAAATAAAACAAAAAAAAAATAAATAAAAATAAAAAAAGTGTGTTCCTATACCATAATATCCTGTGGCAACATTCAGTTCAATATCTCAAACCATGTTTGGAAAATGTATTAAAAACCGAAAATAAAATAAATCTTTAACACACTGTATCTTGAAAACCAAGCATTCTACGACCAAAGTTTATACGACCTTTTCGACTTAAATTTTATCCAGGAAGACCCTGTGATTGTGTATCAATTCCACTCATTGTTTCCGGCCATGTACAGCCTCTGAGGCCCTTTTCTGTAACGATCGCTGCACCTGTGAAGAATTGTTTGATCCCAATTTTTAGTTGAAAAAGTGTCTTTTCCAACTACATCATCTCATTTTCTATCCGTTATCGGATACGAACAGTCTCATTCGTTGAGTTGGGTCGACAGCTAAGTTATAACAAATAATTTGATCACATTTCCTGCAGGTAAGTTGGTCTGAAGGTTCAACTAATTCAAGAAGAATTGATATCGGACAAGTTAGCATCAATAAGAAAGATTTTCCAATGAGAACGATTACATTTTGAAAATATGTAGGTGAATGGTTGGGATTTCGATGGTAGTAACCATCAGGCAACATGAGATCTCTCTTTGTATTCAGGGATTTGTGAAGATATATGGATCACCACTATCTGGGTATGAGCTCCTCAGGGGGGGAGTGATCATTTTCCAAATGCTAGATCATCTCATACCTTAGCATCTTTTCTGTATAGTAGACGATCTGACATGCAAAAAATTTTATATGTTCAATGCTCGTTCACTTTTTCTCACGCACTGTATATGCATCGATTTCACTTCTAATGCCCCTGTTATCAAGACACCAAAACGTTTTTCAAACAATGTTGTTTGCAGTGATACGTTCATCATAAGTAGAACACCGGTATATCATACTCCATTAAGTTATGAAGTAATGGGAAACTGAACCTGGGTGGTTAGTATAGTCTGTTTATGAATGTTCCGGACTAATAAATCATCATGTTTGAAGTATTGTATTGTATTGTAAAAAAACAAATATTTTGCCACTTGACATTATGGACGACTTTTGTCCAAATTTTGAAAGTGATTCCAATTATAAAACCAATAGAGTTACCTACTTAAAATCACAAATAAGTATCTTACCATTTAAATTGAGCTTTAAACAATCTTGTACTTCATTTTTCTCTATAACTTGAACTCACCGACTATGATCGATGACGCCAATGTGTCAAATGATAACTGCGGCTGTTGACCCAAGACGCGATTAATTTTCCAATTTGGTTGGACGTTCGGATTCGCTCACTTGCTGTATATTTTTCGAGCACAAGCTTTATCGTCATTAGGACAACCCCGCTCCTATATCATTTATGAACAGACTTTAATGGAATATGATGAACGTGGTTTCAATTCATGTCCGCAAAAAGCTTTTGAGAGAGTTTCCTTATACTTTTTAGCTATGTTTGTGTCTTGACTTATAGCTGATTTATCAGAATTCATGAGATTCCAGACAATAAATTTTTCAAGCGCTCTTGGCATTGTGATATTTGATTTTCAGGATTTAGTTGCTTTTCTCCCAATAGTTCTTTGTGTCTATATTGGAAATATTTATATTCACCATCAATTTGTCCCAAGTAAAAGCGATTACGTCTGACAGATTCTCTAACTAAAACGAGTTCAGAAACTTCAATCAAATGACTCCAGAAACTTGAGCTATCAACCCAATTTTCATCGGTGAATAAACCAAGAATTACTGATGAAACTAATTTCTTAGAAATAGTCTTGAGCTCATAAATCTGACCTAGACTATTTAATGCAAAAAGTATTGGTCGGCAATACATCTAGTAGAAAATAAAATCCCTGGGGCTATAGTTGAAATGGTGTAATTTGTCAGGGCTCTGAGGATCGATGAATACGAAGCACATATAAATGCAAAATCTAACCAATATTTTTCCACGATACATTTTTTTTTAAATTATCATATCAATGTATGATCGAATAAGCGTAGCTCACGAAAGCAGAAAAATATAAATAAAATGCAAACTTCCACGTACAGATCACTAACTCGTTTAGAAGTTCTGCTTGACATGCTAAAACTTTGTTTTGGATGTTCAATTTGAAGTTTTGATGTAGTCCCATTAAAACTCCAGTGTCCATTAAACTAGACGTGCATATTCAAACTGTTAACGAGGTTTAAATATATCGTTGGGGAAATTATAAGTAGTCAGTCTTTTACCATAAATGAGTACTAATAAACACTCTGTTCCTCCACAGTCATTTCAACTTTCCTTCAAGTAATCGCTTTTTCCTTTCTTTTATATCGGAAATGTTCAACTATCAAGGAGTTTCATCCTCTTGATAAATCGAGGATCCAGAACTTTTCGAAATATCAAGTTCCAGATGCTTGGAAGCTTCAAAGAGCCACTGACTGTGCACATGGGAGAACTTATTTGTTGTTCAATGTCTACCATTTCAATAAGAACTCATTCGTGACAAAATTGTCAAACGGGGGAATTTTCCATAAAATGTTCGACTACATAGCTTATGTCCATCTATAACATAGCAATCTTTTCTATTTCCCGCAAGCGAAGATTCAATCTAAAATTTCTGGAACGGCAGTGCACTTTCATGAGACATCAAGATAAAATGCCTGGGAAGCGAGTTTTGGAACATTGTAAGGGTTATTGGGAACAATGTAGCGTTAACAGTGTTCTTGACCCCTTTGTATGAGGAAGTGGGTTTGAATGAACTTTTTTTCAATTTTACAGAAAACAGAAAAATGGGGTTTGTCAACAGAAACATTGAATATTTATTTCCTAGAAACGCTTCCGGCTATCACAGGCGGGATTATTTATAACTCCTTATCATGTTGGAGATTTAAATAGCTATTATCCAGGGGAAGGATATTTATAAAGATTCTATGGCTGGCGGACAGTTTTATGAGTGTGAATTTTTCGTAAATATCGCCATCCTTCCGGACTACTGTATCTTTGAACATTAGAATCAAAAGTCCGACAATGTTGGTGCTATTTGATCGCTGTGGCTAATGAGCCTGTGTAAGCTGTATAGTATTATCAATTACTGACAGTCAAAAAGGTAAATAATTCAGTTCAACACGAAACTAGGTGATGTTCGTTCTCATTCAGCACCTTAGTCAGAATTTCAGAAGGTATACGGGTTAGGTCAGAGGATGCCATTGGTCTCCTTTGTCTTCGCCCAATTAGAATTACTGCAAATACTAAGCAATCAATAATTCTACAAATAAATTCAACAAAAATATAAAAAATCTTTGTATGTTTTCTGGTAAAGGTTGCAGGAGTGAAGTATACTGACACACGAGTTATTTGTCTACGAAGTAGTTATTCAGATTTTTACAGAGATTAAATTGGATTGCGAGGTTGATTTTGGTTCATTGGTATTCGAGGCAGTGGCATCTCCAGTGAGGGGGCGAACAGTCTGCCCTATTACATTTGCCTAAAATTTATAGGGAAAAAATCCCATATTTTTGATAGATGACAAAACACTGCCAAAAAGTGTGTCATTGATATACAGTGTAATTCTTTCATGTCCCCCCTCCCCTTCAAAGTAGCGCAAAGCCGTTATTTTGACTTTTTCAGCTGTCACCTCTATGTCAAAAAATTCAGAATATGGTTTGTCCAAACTGATTCAAAGAATAAATATCCGAAAATTGCTTGAGATTGTGATGCCATTATTTATAATACCCCTCAACTAGACAAGGATTTGTAAACATTTTCTGATACACCATAACGGTTGCGCCCTTCAGCGGCCATTTTAGAAACTTGAAAATGATTTCCAGCAGCAAGAAGTCATGAACTCTTTGCCGATAATAAATAAAATGCGCACATGGTGCACATCTTTTTTTATAAAGAGTAACCAAATTTAAACTACAATAAAGTAGACAAGCGTGATTCTATGATAAATTTGAACTTCAACATCCGCATCAATTTTTTTTTTTGAAAAAAATAAACATACCCATTTTTAATGACAGAACTGAAACTGACGTTATTATCACTTATGTAGTCGTAAAAGTAACTATTTACTCTGCCGGACCCGTTACTATGAATTCTGTTAATATAATAACGAACGTTATGGTATTTACATACCAAGTGCCAACTTATCTGTAATTTGGATAAGTGTGGTTTTTGTTGAAAACAAAATGGTATATATGATAGTAGATCGGTATTATCAGGTACTACTGCTGGAAAATTGTGGGACCTTATTTTCATCCTTTCTACACTCTCTGGATTATGTGTTTCATGGCAGTTTTTCCTGAGAACTCTACCCAGCGTTCATAACATCCACTGAATAAAAAATTTGAAATTATTGCGCACTATGGTATTCTGATTCTAAACAAGATTAGTAATTAGTCATAGTAGGGCAACTTGTGTTAATTCCCGTTTGCAGAGGGCCATCAAATACACCAAACCGCAGTCATTGGCCTCTCGCTAGTAGTAAACATATTCTATCCTAGAAATACATTTGTATCCACTTCAAATTCTGCCAGCATTCCGACTATCCATGTGAGTTGAAGGCGAGTTTAGCTGGCAATATGCATGTCATGTAGCTGACTCAGAATATAATGGAAATAAAGTTGAACTGCTGGGTGAGTTTCCACGTGGGTATTATTGGGTTTAGCGTTGCTTCGAAAGCTGTTAAGACATAGTTTAATGAGTTAATGTACAGTACAGTTACAGTAGTCCATAGTCTACAGGGTGATTCCTGTAAGTGGGTCATGTTATTGGGGAATGATGGGTGAAAATAACAATTTTGATATATAGCACACTTTGGGTCGGGAATGCCTTTTACGCAAGATACAGGGTGTTGAGTTTATGAAAAATTGAAGATATTGTAATGTTTTTCCGTTATAGAAAACACTGTCCAACTTTAACTCGTTTATTTCCAGTCAACTATTTATGTACAGTCACTAATTTATGTTTTTAAACTGCCCGTTCACAATTATTGAAGTTCACAAGCTATCAGCAGTTATCATGGATCATGTCGTTGTAATGGTAGTCGAGTCAAGCCTACAGTAGCGGACTTGATTGTTTTTTGTCAACGTAATTTTTGTAAAACACTCTCGTTGTTGAAAGATTTATTACCTTGAATTTTATCATATTTCCTAACCACATATCATAATCATAATAGTGATGTCAACAAATTTGGTGTCCCACGATTTGTACCTCTTAGATTCAACTGATGAATGCCCAACCAAAAGCCAAAATTTGAAATACTCTTAATCCGTCCCCGACTTTTAAACCGAATTGACATAAGCGAGGTCAAATTTGTATTCTCCTCAAAGGGGCGGGAGTGATACCGCTGGTTGATGATGGAGAACATCACCTAGTTATATATTGAATCAATTTAGGCCAACTATCAAACTTTTCGACTGCCAGTAATTAATAGTACTGCAGTCTACTCAGTAGCGTTAGCCAGTGAGAATGCCACTAAATGTCGAACAGAAAATAATCTCTGCCCACCTCGGGTCTCGAACCGGAACACCGGCCGGTTTCCCACTTACTGACCCAACGCTTGATAGTTCCATTAACTTGAAGTATAGCTGTATCGAAAAGTTCTCAATTGGTACAGAACTGGAAAACTAGAGGTTTTCTGCCACGTAGGAAGGCGCTCATTTAGGCAAACGCATTTTCCTGATTCACCGATATTGTTCGTAATATTGCTTAATTTTATTATTTGCTTGGCCTACTTTACTTTCTGAATTTCCCAAGTTCACCGCGTTTCATTTAATTACAGTGAGGAGGGGTTCAAACTTTTCCAATTTCTCAACCCATTTTCACCGAAGCGGAGTCTTCCAGTATAGGGCAGTATACTCCTCCAAAAAATGATTCCTCATTCTTCACCGACTTTTTTATTGAGGTCTATTGCCCTTTAGATTGGGGCGAAACATTTTCAGTGGAGAGGGTGTTCGGTTTTTTTCCATTTCTGTTTCGGGTTACTTCATGATTTAAAGTTTTTTGGGAAAGCTCGGAAAATGCTTTTCACGACTCATTAAGCGTTTAACGCGATACCCCACCCGTCGAATTCTCGGAAGCTCTCACGCTCTTCAATTCTTCACGATTAACGCTTCTCGCTTCCATTTTGCATTAAATTGATTTGCTCATTGTTCTCTCGTGATTAAACTTTATGCTTTCTGGACATTTCTATAGTTTTTAATTTGATTTTTTGTAAAACTATCCCTACACACACCTTCTCTTAGATCACTTTGTATACACTGTTATCATTTTCTTTAGTTTATGTTGGCAAGGAAAAATGTATTCAATACTTTATTCGGGAAATAGATCTGTTATAATACTGTTAGAATCGTCTAGGTTTGATTGTTCGAGCGCTGCACGTGGCTTAATACGACGATTTATGGGAGATGTGGGGCTGCAAGGCAGCAGAACCCAACAGGGATTATTTTGATTTTCCTCGATACGTCCGCGGCCGTTTGATATTAGACACTTTAAGCAAAACCCAACATTTTTTTACGTATCCGCATCCGGATCCGTGAACGAATCGACATACGTTAATCATATAAAAACCCGCTTAAGCAGCGATCGGTTCTACGTCTACGAAACAGATTGGTGAAACGTCAAAGTTGTCAAACTTCGCGTTTTGTAACCTAGATATTGATTTTTGTTTATATTTTTGATTTGGTTTGGATGTTTGTGTATTTTTCGTTTATCGGTTTTGAAGAGCTTTTTTTATGATTCTTCGATTAGTTGAGATGCGTTCTCAGATAAGGATACGATGAAAGGTCCGCAACGATACGTGCAACAGAACGAATCGGAACCCCCGCATCTATTCTGAGCATGCGCAGATTGATGCGGATACGGATACGTTTGAAATTTAGAACGTCCTTAAAGTGTCTATTATATCGTATTATTTTTCATTCTATTTGGATCTAATGCTATAAAATATAAATTCAATTGAGTATTTTCACCATCATAGTTCTAGTTCTTTGACGTCCGAAAAAAATATATTATTATTAAAAAGCAATAGAAACAAGTGCAGAAGAAAGAATATTATGCAAAAAGTCAAGTGGGGTTTGCTTATATTAAAGCTATAAAACAATCAAGTATGTTGTTTTTGTTGAATATTTCTCATAGACTGCTTGCAGGGATAAAGATATGTATTTATATGTATTTGTATACAGATATGTATTTTTTTTTATAGACAGTATTTTTAAACAACAAAAAAGGACATTTGTTGGTGCCAGCAGTTTTCTTCCGTTAACAAAGACTATTGCATAAAAATCATCAAAAATAAACCACTGACAAAACAGGGTTCCTCCCCACTGAAGTACGAGCCAAAGCAACACCGCCTTCTAGGTTGTGTTGGCCGGAGTCTGGCGAGAAACTAACGCTTGTGTTACACCGCTTGATTATTTGTAAGGCTATCATATATCTATTAACTCTATATGGGAACCGTCCCATTTGAACAACGAGCGACGCTTCAAATATTCAGTACAGCGGGATCTTCTATCTCATCCTGGCATCGAGCGTGTAGAATTGCTTCCCATATAGTTATAAATAGATTTATGAAGGCAATTCTACATATATCTATTAACTCTATATGGGAACCGTCCCATTTAAACAACGAGCGACGCTTGATGCCAGAATGAGATAGATCCCGCTGTACTGTATAGTTTTCGCTTGGTTTTCGCATAAGTCTATCCTTTTCTATCACGTGGAGACGTGTAGAGTTGCTTCCCATATTGTTATTAATAGATATATGTTATTCTATGTCGGTTGCCATGGCGACGCATGATGCCTAATGTCGTATTCTGCAGTTTGGTCAACCGTAAATTTTCTTATCTATGGTTCGGTTCACATACGGTTGGATGTATTAGACGGTGGTTAGTTGCTGTGATGTCAACGAGACCTGCGAACTTTCCCATGTTTATTTGGATTTATAATAGATTGAAACTAAGTTGCTATAGATCTGCCCGTAGCATCAACTCCAGATATACAATGTACCAGTCTTTTAGATTTCTTAAATTTGATGGATCTTCTCAAAGAATTATTATAAAAGGAAGAATTAGGTATTGAGACTGTTATCACAAAGATATTTTGAAAACTTGGTCAAGATGGATTTTGCGTAGGTATGTTAGATTTTCATACGACATATAACCAACAACAACATTGAACATCTTTCAACGCTTTTCACATGACTCCCGGAAGCATTCTACTGGGGCACCTACATAATAAAAAACGGCTCTCATTGTTCAGTGCCGAACAACAGTACGGATTGCTCAAACGTAATAAACATCCGTACTTTTTGCTCTCAATGCAATCTGCCCGTATTGAGCAGATCGGACACACAAAAAATATGTCAGAGCCTTCCGGAGATGCTCAAATTATTTTCTTCAAACTAGTTTCATTCCATTTCTGATTAGTGAGCGATGCGTATTGCGTAGTCTTCTTAATCTTATGACAACAGAAACACCTGTTCTATTAAGTCATGTTCCCCTTGTGTTTTAATACGTCAATTACATAAATACAAGGTATTTGAAGTGGGTTAGTGTCTGGAAAAGAATGGATGTTGCCATAGCGACCTCATTACATCATGTCTCAATTGATGAACTTCTATCCATTTTTCGCAACAATATACACTACCTATCATATCTGAATAAACCAAATATTCATTTTTCAAAGTTTTGTATGGATAACTGTAACCCAAACAAATTTAATGATGATATTGTCGGAAAGCGAAGAGCATGCGTGTGCGAGTTCACGTACTTCTTGGCAATCCGTACTGTTGTTCGGCACTGACCAATGAGATCCATTTTTCGGTGTGTAAAGGTGCCGGTAGAATGTTCATTGTGCTTGAATGTCACCCGCATTACGGCAATTCGATATTGTATGATGTGAGAGATCTTTGGTGATAGGTCACTTCTATCACCCGAGCGATCACATCCTACACTTGCGGTGGTGAGGCAGACCTTCGCGTTTTCCAATAACTGCATTTCAGTTTTCATTCTTCATAGATCTATCGCTGTACTTCGTATTACGATTTGCACTTTAATTAATCAAGTTCCAACACCCGTACCCATACTCTTATCAACATAAAGACATCAGATTTCATCTGAATTGCATAGTTTCTTGTCTGCGAAGCTCCAACTTCAGAGAATATCAAAGAAATAGTTGGACAGATAGGCATGTGTGATATTCCCGTTCTATATACAGTTAACTAGTTAGAATGGGCTCCAAAAGCCACGAAGGGCCTCAAAGGGATGTCGCTTTGAATGTCAAAGCTATTTGCATACCTCTCCATTTCCTAATTACTGTCGCGCGGGTATTGTGTGAAGGATAATATTGTTCTATATTTGCAGAAATACAATACAAGGCGAATAATATATATTTAACCTCAAAAAGCATAATAACACAACTTGCTGCCCTGTGAAAGCCTAGCTTGAAGATACTTAATCACCCCAAGACCTATCATAAAACTGGCAAAAATCTATTTTGGCTTCGCGCACTTTTTCAGGAAATTAAACGAGAGCCGTTCGCGTGGGTAGGTGTAATAGATATCCAGAGAGTCATTAAACGATCCATTCCCGTGACGACATCAATCCTGAGGGATGAGGGGTAATTACTAAACCCCCAGGGAGCCTACAATATGAAGATTTCTATTTGGGCTACATGTGATGGGTTTTATTAGGTTTTGAATTTACGATATTGTATGGAAGTAAACGGAATTGGTCCTTTAACGACCCTATCAAGATATATCAATTTTATGGAAGTTGCCAGAAGCAAATCACGTTTGGATAAATGAAGTAGGACGACTCCATTCGCAGAAAAGTTAGAGCAAAGTGAGGCTCATTAGTTGCAGGCAATTGAGGGGCTTTATGAGACTCTTACTGGGTCTGGAAGGAATTTTTTAATTAATGGAACTCATGGGCTAAGCTTGTGTACATGAGAAAAGCTGATTTGATCCAAATAAGTTTCCATGATGTTGAAGGTCAAATAGTGAATGTTTAGCAACTATAGGTTTAACGATTCAAGTTTTGGTTTTATTTTTTTTTCAGATAAAGTGACTAACTTTATTCAATTTGGTGCAAAAATCACTTTTCAGTTGTAGGTATAGTTCAAGGTTTCGATTTGCCTGCCGAGGGGTGGTCGATGAAAGAACTCAGGGGGTTTTGAGCATTCGCAAATAAAAACGAATACGCAATTGTGCGAACAGCATTTGAAATAACATGGTGATCGCATTTTTGCGTATGCGTTTCAAATTTGCGAAAAGTCAAGAATTGACCCCCAGGATGTCATCAAACTCATCCCAGGAAGGCACAACCTCCGTATACTCCGAAATTCTTTTTTTCTGAGCAGTGCACGTTTATTTCTTTCTTATGGTTACAAAATCACCTCCGTAACTGAATTATTGGTGCAATTTTCAAAATCCAAAATCGGTGCCAGGGGGTCAATTCTTGACCCTTCGCAAATTTGAAACGCATACGCAAAAATGCGATCACCATGTTATTAAAAATGCTGATCGCACTATTGCGTATACGCTTTTTATTTGCGAAGGCTCAAGAATTGACCCCCAGGATGTTAGTCGAGTGGTTTTCACTTTTTGGCAGTAAAAACCCGAATTTCAGTTTTTTTTTACTGGTGTAAAGATACCTCCACAGTTGAAAATTTTGCAATTTTTCTCATTTTTTTGTTCATAATAATTATTGATGTCACTTCGCGACACGGATGAGGAAAATAGTATATTATTCAATGATTGGGTGATGGTGACTATCACACACGCAGATGAAGAAGCGTAATCATCTAAGTGAGTAATAGCCATCTCCCACGAGTAGAAAACTATACTTTTTCAACGATAATTTATCAATTGAAGCGAACTATGCAATATTTGATTTCATTTGCAGGGCACTTTTTGACAACTATACTGTAGGATAAAGTGAGGTTAGGTTAACACAATAACTATAAAACAAGTATGTACGGTCAAATGGGCTGTTACAAAGTGATGCATTTGAAGGTTGACGTATGTTGCGAACTTGTCGAATTTAATGATTGGCTCTTAAACAGTGGAGTTATGACATTAGATGTTTTTCATTGGTTGAAAACATGAAATGAAAAAAAAATAACAGGTATGAGTAACCAGTCACATGAACCAATAGAAAGTGGGTGTATACATTTTTTATTGACTGGTCATAGAAAAACATATTTCCACTTCACTTTAAGAGGATGTCGTTCTATGTCAAGATAGAGTGAGTATTTTTCATCAAACTAGTGCAAAAATCGTCGCAATAACTAAAATGTTTACAAACAAAGCAGTTTCACATCACTTCAAACATAATATACAGGATGTCCCATGGTGGATGGTTCTACCTCAGACGTTTACGGAAAACGGGTCCTGGAATCCGGATGAATATTATTTGGTCATTTACATAAGCAGTGATGCTCTATCGATCTAGAATGCGACGTTGCCGCTTCTATTCGGAAGTATATAGCAGCAACTTTGTTATTTTAATTCACTCTTGTATGATTGCATTTTTGTATCTTTTGGTATGTGAGGTTTTCAAATTATTTCCGGGATTATTTCACGATTAAAGCAGTGGAAGGACCAAAAAGTATAAATGGTGATCACACAAGTCTCATTGCCGTGATTATCTCGAAAATAAATATAAAACTCACATTTATGTTAACAATGCCAAACAATAATCGTCCAAAAATGATACCATTCGCTATTTATCCCAATATTGGATACTTAAATGGGACAAAAAAAAGTAAAGTAGCGAATAAGATCAGCGTCGGGATTTTATATTGAAATCGAAATAAAATGGCTATCAAAAAGTCCTGATTCCACCATATGTGAATGATTTTAGAAGTGCTTATTTGATCTGGGGACTGGATTTATGGATAGCAATCGAGGAAGGGAGTTCCAATAAGTTATATAGGACGATAACCAACATATTATTTTTTGTTATCAATTTTCCCCTATATTCTGGAAAGTGATTTTACGTATGTCACACATATCAGAAAATTTTAGCCATGGAAAAACTTTCTTCAGAAATCTAAATATTCATAGATAAACGAGAAGTGACGAGAAGTCACGGAAATCAATCATTCGAAGAGGATGAGGTGGACAAAAAGCAAACACATCAGTTTCTCAGTATTTCATCATTATTTAAACAACCCGTCATATTAACTTTAATTGATCTTTTATTGATTATTGTTCGCGGTTTTGTGATAAAACCCAATCATATGACTACAAACGTGGGTTCATACGTGGTTATATTCCATTGATAATGGGTTTCACCATAGCGTCAACAAAAAACTGGTTATGAAAACTAGATCTATGTACCTTGCATCATATTCAACGAAGAAGGTCTTTGTAGTCTCCGTTTTGGAAACATATTTCACTCACTAGTCACAAAAAGTTCCACATAATGGTTCTAGAGGAAAATCTACGATTAACTCCAAAAAACAAAACATAACACGATCTTCGCACTTGTGAACGTTAATGACTTTGCTAACAATCGCGAAACACTATCATCTACAAGGTATTAAGAGATTTTGTTTATCTACGTTACTGTGATTTACTCTGGCGTGGGTTGTAGTGAGGAGAAGTGAATCGGTTTACTTCATAAATTCACAACCGGAAAGTCTGTTCTTGAATGCTGGGTACTGATAAATTATTCTGACCAAAGTGTCGGGTACTTTGATTGTTCGAGAAATACATAATATCTTGCAGCGTTGACGTGTTTACACTAGAATACTTGATCTCCGAGAATGTATTGATATAGATATTTTTTGTAATTTATAATCACCCTTCAGCTTTGATCTTAATGATCTCAAGATTTGATTTATACTTTAGATATAATCATCAATCACATCTATTTTTTTTTTATCTAGATCATGTTACAGAATGCCTTTTTAAGTATACCTAAATTTGGTTAAGTAGCATAATTAACGATGTTGATTTGAGGTAATACAGGATTTATACAGGGTGCGGCAAAACAAACAGTGCATTATGCAATTTGCAGTTGATTTGATCGGTTATCCGTTGTACTGATATCTTGTTAAAACCCTCTAAGAGAAGGTTCTTGTGTAAAGTACAAGCTAAACAAGCAAAGTTGATTCATTGTTATCATGTCAAATATAGTTGAGACTGACAATATCATCAATTTGGTCATGAACCAACGATGTAAACCACCTCATTTTCACACCTTTCTTCAAATCATCAGTCATTCAACCAGTACGTGTAATCTATAAATCTTCAATCGCATTGACAATATGACCAAATAAAAAGTTAATACCATAGTCATTGAGAAGTATGTCGTACTAACATCGTATGTAAGTCAAGTTCGTATATGAATATGCATCTCTAATTTCGTTTAATTTTCATTCAAAGACAATCAACTTGAATGTTCACGTGGTCTTTAATAAACGGAGATTTCTATTTTTCTGTCTGCTTAATTCTGTAATTCATTGATGATTATTGATTTATCAATAACCAAAGGCCTAGTTAATTTGTGCTATAATATGTAACAACACAGTTGATATTCTGTCTGCATCGATCAGACTAATATTGATATTTGGATAGAACATTGTTTACTATCATAACAATCTCAAAGCTGGCAATATTTACTTTGGAAAATAAACTATATGTTGATTTTTTTGTGTTTGTGTTGAAAACATAGTTTTATTTCATCATTAATGATGGATGTAGTGATAGTGAAGTTACAAATAAAAATGTATGACCCTTTTTTCTGTAAAAATGGCAGTAGTGAAAAAAACCTAATAATAAATACTGAAGTAATGTAGTAGATGTAGTTATTTGACAGTTGACTGTTGGGTCTTATGAGACTGCTACTAAATCAGCGCTTTATTTATAAGAAAGAGCGGTAAAAGTTCCACAACTGTTCCGTCTTATGAACACGAGCATACTTGTAAAAAAGTCTCACAGCGCTAGTTCAATTTTCAAAATGTAAAGTTGTTTCTGATCCCACCAAGTTTCAAAGTGTAGGTACCACCATTGCGGAGTAATGATAACTATTTCGAAATGAGAATTTTGATATTATATATCAGTCAATTTTGCAAATATGGGGATGTTTATCTAATTCTGAAAGCCGATAAAATCTACTCACCCTTATGAATAACTAGAGGAGTTGGCTTCTTCCGTTTCATTACCACTTATTACACTATATCTGTCCAAAACGTCAATTTTTGAATCACAAGAATCACACAGTCACTTTTTCACAAATACCCATCTAAATCCAATCAGCAAAATTTAAACAAAAATCACTTTATGTAGAGTAAGGACACTTAATGCCCTTGGAAATTCTCAATTTCCTAGAAAGATGAATATTGTAGATGATATTGAACTCATACGTCAAAAACAGTTCAGTTTCCATTAGAACAATAAACACTTTTTTACGCCACTCAACTATTATCATTGTTTATCCAGTGATAAATTATCCTATCAGCCATTACATCGAATTGATGTAGAGGAACGCTATTGTACTTATGATAAAAGCCAACTGAATGATCCATTGCATAATGAATATAAGATGATATCCGCAATTTGGGGATGTACAATAAATGAAACTTTTAAATTTTTGGTGCCAAGAGCAAGGTTTTTTATGATTGAGTGCGACTACGACTACGCGAGCTCAATGATTATGAGTTAGTATCTGGTTCAATCCAATATAATACAGGAGCTTCAGATTCTTCATGTTTGCACCAAGAGTTCATGAAGTCATCAAGTACGTTGTTACAGTCTGTTCATGGCTTTCCTGCGGTCACGTCACAGTATTTGACGTTTGGCAGTATGTCGTAGATTGATCGCTCCACATGTGATATTTGTCAAATTGATCCGAAAGACCCTCGTCCAGACGTACCTACAGCTTGTTCAAGGCTTTTCTGCGGTCACGTCACAGTATTTGACGTTTGGTAGTATGTCGTAGATTCATCGCTCCACATGAGACATTTGTCAAATTGATTCGAAAGACCCTCGTCCAGACGTACGTGATTTTTTCTTCAATGTGTAAGAGAGAGACGGAAAAGTATGACGTAACCGCAAGAAAGCCATGAACAGACTATACGTGATTTTTTTTTCAATGTGTAAGAGAGAGACGGAAATGATGACGTAACCGCAGGAAAGCCATGAACAGACTATACGTGTTTTTTTTCAATGTGTAAGAGAGAGACGACAAAGTATGACGTAACCGCAGGAAAGCCATGAACAGACAGTACATCAAGCAAATTCTCAAAGTTCATGAAAAAAACATGAATCTTTTGTATTTACCTTATCCTAATATCTCCTCAAATAAACTCTCTAGGGGGTGCAAACATATACGGGAAGACCGTGTACAGGGTGTTTCATTATCTCATGTAGGTATATTTTTGATTCTAGCAGAGAAGACCATGCATTTTATTGACCAAAAAATACTTGTCGCCGAGTACGGGTAGGTCTTCTGAAGAAGTTCCAGAATCATACTTTCAAATCTTTTAACAAAATCAACGGACATTATGCAAGGTTTTGATAACTACATAAATGCTCTGCAGTGTCATATTTATATGAAAAACGTGATGTTTTTTATCGTTCAATATCCTGTGTTGAAAATTAATTTCTAGATTTCTGGGTCTCGAAGACGTTCCCAGGAAATGCCAGGTTATTGAAGAAATCTCAAATAACGCTGAGAAGAAAAAGCTATGTTTCAAACATGGATTTGACAGAAAACTGCTGCTGAAAAATTATGATGAGATATCGATTCTAAGCAAAACCTTTTCAGCCTAGTCATCCCGGAGGCATTTAAACATTCCGGTATAGAATTCGACACCCACACAAATTTTACTGGTCGATCTCAAACTCTCGACTAATCAAAGGCGAAGTGCCGAAATGTTGAGCAGTGCTGAGATCCAGGTCGGAATGTTAAAATACATAGTGACTGGTCAGAATGAGGGGTGTAATTACAAGTTTTTTCGACAGTAACTAAACTGCTAGAAGAGAGGAAACCTTGCTGAATTCAAGAACCCTAAGGCAGCTACGCTTCCTTAAAAAGGGATAGCTGAGGATGGATTTTTCCAATTATTTTCGGGACGGTCAAAAATGAAGTTTTGAAGCTTTGATATCCCACTGATTTGAATATGCTAAATTCAAAAATTTGATTACATGGTCAGAGGCGTATCATTTCGAGGGGTGGGTAAGAAAAATGAACTAAAACTCGTCAATTCATGCTCAGACGAGCACGTGACCATAACCATGCAGTAAATATTAATTTAAGTTAAATATCTAGATACAAAAACAAAGCGAACGCAAAATGCAAGGCATCTTTCCGACCTGGATTTCAACGCCGCACAACATTCTGGTATCGGTTTCGGCACTTCGCCTTTCTAAATAGTTTGAGATCGACCAATAGATCAGGTGCAGAATCCGAAACCGGAATGTTTAAATTCGGCCAGGAGAGCCTCCCAAAACAGCCAGCAACGATCTGCGGTTTGGGTTTTTTAGAGTTTTGTTTACCTACTTTCACAATTCGTCCTGGTAGAGTACATCTAAAGGTGGAGTCAGACATTTACCCGAACGCCGCCGGCACCTAGTGTATAGTGAATAGGAAGATTTTAGTTCAGTTAACTGTAAGGTGGGTTTTGGTTAGTTTGCTCATATCATAAAACACTAATGTCTACAATCAGCATAAGATTCTTAAGAATGCCAACAAATGTGTTGGACAACTCTTTCTACCTTTATCCATAACCAGCAAATTCAGCAGAAGCAACATTCTTGAAATCTTCAGACAAGTTGTAAAACCAAAAATAATCTTTTGACTTGACTTGGTGCCAATGATTTTGTGGGTTCTATGTTCCAAGCTTGGTGACATCAAACCTAACAAGACTTCAATGATTGAGGAAGTCCAGAGGTATCAGAATAAATTCATCCGACGAATCGACTGAGCTCCATGGTTCGTGAGAAATACGGACGTTTTCAAGTGAGTTTCAATGACGGAGGTGAAACTTATTCACCACAAATCACTCAACCACACGCTATATTGGACTCAATAAACAGATTACGTAACGCCTAAAGTAACCCATCAATCAAACATTTTAAATACAAAATACAAATAGGCAAAATTAGATTCGGTTAGTTTATTGAAAAACCGTTCGCAGTTCGCTAACTGCCAGATATCTTGGCGGCCTCGCCTTAAGATGAAGAATAGGTTCGAATGTTTATGGCCCATGTCAAGGTCAAATATACTTTCCATTTAAAATCATCGATCTATGGCTTCGAGAAAAAGAAAATCCCATGTTTCAATTACAAAATTAATTAATGTAATTCAGATCGAAAAAAAAACTAGATTTTACTTTTTTGGAAAAATAGACAATAGACAACGCACAATCGATTTTGAACATTTGAACAATATGTTATGTTGATACACGGATATCGTGTGAACCCCAAATATGTGAATATGTCGTTCCCACAACCACAAACAATAAAACCGCAATATTCTATGCGCCAAGCAAACTTGACTTCCGGATTTCAGAACGTGGTGGTGTGAAGTTAGGGGGTGTTTAACCCACGATTGAACTTGAGAGATTAAGGGTTGAGGGATGTTACGACGGTTTTGAGTCATAAAAGGTTTCCAATATTGACAAAGTGTTTCTTAAGAGAGAGATTTAATCAATATAATATGGCCGGGAAAAAATTGAACATTTAAATGCTTATAGTGTCACAGTTGGTAAAAAAGATCTGAGATAATTGTAACTCGTTTGTTTAAAGCCGTTGAAACAATGTAGACATTTCATTTAAAAGCAAACTTGCCTAGCGAAGTTTAGACAAGAATAATTCCCTTTTTAGTAACGGAGAATGTCGACGTCACTGACGTCAGTCGAAAAACGTCACAGCAATCATCTCTACAAAATTAATTAATCTGATAAACATCAAGTATTTGGAAAAATTTGTCATTCCGGCATTGCCTTCTCAACATTTCAGCATTTTTCAATATAATAATGACTTAGATATTTTCGCCTTCACTGATAATTCATTTCTCAACATAAAGCTGATAGCAGATTCATAAAAGTCCAAGAAAATTGAAGTAAAATGTATTGAACCAGAAGCATCTGTAAATATGCTTCCCGGACCGTCCGATATGCAGGAAATATCTTCGCGAATTAGTGCGGAGATTTATCGAGACTGATGGTAGTGTTCATAGCTTGAAGAATCAAGGGCGACCATCTATTTCGAAAGATTAACAAATGGCAATCATTGGTGAGATGGTGGTGAATCCTGAACAATCGACTTCTCAGGTTGCAGACATCTGTGATACTCCGTCTGCTTCTGTAAAACGATTGCTGAAAAAACAGAAATTTTATCCTTATAAATTTCAAATGGTGCACCAGTTGACTGAAGATGATCCTGACAGACGTGTGGAATTTTAAGAAATTATGACCGATAGAATAGACCGGGAACCGAGATACGTTCAAAATATTTGTTTTAGTGAAGAGTGTACTTTCTTTTTAAATGGCCGTGTACACAGGCAAAGTGACGTAAATCCACATGTTTTTAAGGAAACCCACACGCAATATCCCGAAAAGGTTAACGTATGGGCTGGCATATTGGGAAACCATATTGTTGGTCCTGTTTTCATTCATGAAAATTTGACAGGAGACCTGTATTTGAACTTGTTGGAAACTACAATAGAGCCTTTGATTGTACTTACAAATACGTCAGAATAATCCCAACGAATTTGGCATGGCACCAATTTTTCAACAGGATGGTGCGCCTCCTCATTTCAGCAGAAATGTAAGGCAGTATTTGGACATAACTTACCCCAATCGTTGGATTGGTCGTCGGGGTCCTACCGTATGGCATGCCAGGTCACCCGATTTAACACCATTGGTTTTTTTTTATGGGGATATTTAAAACAGAAAGTATATGCAACACAGCCAGACTCTTTTTCAGATTTACAGCAAAGAATTACTGCTTTTTGTCAAAATAATAATGTCGATACTTTCGAAAAAGTCCGTCAGGAGTTCTCAGACAGATTATTTCATTGTTTGGTGGTCAACGGGGGACATTTTCAATATTTTTTACAATAAAAATTGAAGTATGCTTTCTTTGTTCTTATTTCACGAATTTCTTTATCTTGTTAGTTTGACAGTCTGTCATATCCGCTCGGATGCGTTTAATCCTATGAAATTTTCACACAATAATCTACTCGATAAGACCTTTCGAATGATGTGTCACACGACCCCCCTTCCATTTAAAAAAATGTTTCAAAATGGCGCCCAGTCGCCATCTTGAATACTAAAAGTACGTCAGTAACATCAAAAAGTAGTATTTCGACAGCAATTAAAGTATGCCAAGTTTCAAAATTTTTGGTGCACACATTTAAAAAAAAGGGAGGGGGGACCTTTTAGAGCCGCACTGTATAGTCATAATAATATCAAATTTGAACTTCTTATGTCAAAAACACTCTGTATACCGATATTTGTTAAATTATCATAATTTTTATGGGATTTATTTTGATAAAGCAAAAATAGAAATTAAACTTTGACTCCCTGTATCTCCAAAACAAAGCGTTTTCAAGGAAACTTTTTTATAGCAAACTAATATTTTTTTCCAGTTTAGAATATATTGATCAAATATTTCAACCTATAATTTAGGGACACCCTGTATAGAAGAACATGTTGAAGAGAAATGAAGAAATTAAATTTGGATAAAATAAATCATGGAAAGAGTTCATCGACCGTTACTTTATATTGTTTGAAAATGATTTGTATTAATCAAAAAAAATAGAAGGTAGTTAAGAAAAGTTTCAAACAAAAGTAAGTATATGTTGGATATTATACCATGAACATAATTCAACAAAATATTTCTCAATTACAAAAATATGGCTACCGAGTCGATTCACTAATTTATTATTATTGACATAATAAATTTTCAAGCGGAAAACTTAATTTGCTGAAAATGAAACAACATAAAACTTTTCAATCAGAAAAATTGGATATGGACCATATAAATGCTTTTAACCGCAAAAACACATAAACCTTTCAACTCTGAAGCAAATCTTCATATTTATTCAGAATAATCAAATCGACACACATGGCACAAAACAATTCACATCGCATCTGTCGTGGTTTTCGGAATTGAATTTGAAAACAAATAGTTGATTGAAAGCAATTAATTTGAATACATTAGTTTTGGCGTTTATGATTGAGTGCGATTTTTTTTTAATAAAATATATTCTTGACAAGATTAGTCTAATGGTAATGAAACCCGGATTAATGACAAGGGTATAGTGTATAAGGTTGACATAAATAATACTCTACACGTCACTTGACGACTCTCGACAAAACCTACGCGATTTTCCGATGAAACGAATCCATCAGCACGGAAAACCGAACACAACTACATTGAAAATATTTCCTAAACTAAACCCGTGCGCTGCTCGATAGTTAACAACTTGTTTAGTTTGAATTGTTTTGTACATGTTTATTTAAAACCACGCGCGTCGTTCTTGGCTTTAAGTCAATTGAATTTTATGGGATCTCGGAAACATGCAGAATGGGTCATGTAAAAATAGTTTTGAGAAATATAGGAAAAATACTTGATTGTTGATAACGGTTATTTTTGGATGAAGCTATAAAAACTTGATGAAAACTGGAAAAGTCATTTCCTGTGTGTATTTTGCTGCATTTAATTCTCGTAGATTTATTTTTTTCATTTCCTACTCCAGCATGTGGTGCAGTTTTCGCAGGAAGATATACACTTTTTGTGGTAGAGTTTTTTCTGTATTTTTACTCATGAAACTTTCAACAAAAAAACATTCAACAGCTTCAAACTCTCATCAATGTTTGTATACTGCTGGAGGCTGAATCCCTTTCCAAGCTAACAATTTTCATGGATAAATATATATTGGACATCCTATGTCAGTGTTGCATTGCTCACATAATTTGATTTCCTGTTCTACCTTCTCTCCTGAAAGTTCCTGCAGTTCTATTAAATTTCAGCAACTATGAACGAGAAATTCGACAGACGGGGCAAACTAACCGTCGATCAGGACGGGGAAGTATCACATAACAAGAGCAAATTATTAGCATAGCGTTCGCTTTATTGGATGCTCGTCGAGTTGAGGGGAAAATAATTTAAAACAATTCCGCTTGGTGTTTCCTGGAATAATTGAATAGTAATTTATAGTGCAGGACAGTGTACATAAATCTATACATATACCTTTCTCGAAGATACCAAAGTTTATTAGATACATGTAAGTTGCCGCACCCTCAAACCGCGGAAAACGGCTTGACCTTAGACCATTGTAAGACTAGAACCAGCATCCTGTGTAACTTAGGGCATTTCATTTGAGTTCAACATCTCTCAGTTGTTATACACTTGAACAATGTCAAAGTTTACCAAATAAATGTAAGTTGCGTTACATCTTGTCGGCTCTTTGATAAATCCTGATCACAAGAAGCGCCGTGTAGGCGAGGTTGGTTAAAAATAATATAGATCATCTAGCAAGACGCATGTAAAAAAAATTAATTCAATCTCAAAGAAAATCTCTGCTAAGCGACAGAAACTACCCCTTCTATCATGGGTTGACGAACACTTTTAGTGCACGTGCACGTGTAACAGAATGATGCCAAGCCGGCAATTGAAACTAATTGATGGGGTCGTTGCACGTATTTTCTTTATTGCATATTCTGAAAATATGATCAAAAATATTGGACCCGTCTTTTTTTGTCGATTTTTAAAGGCAAAGACTAGCTTTGAAGTTCGTCATGCGATCGTTTTAACCCTTTAAATGATAACGTCGGTTGCATCCGAAGAACGATCGGCACGGTTCATTCGTGGATCGATGGGAGGAGAGAACGCAATGTTGCCGAGTTGCTTCTCGGTGTCCAGTGTAGGGTGGTTTTTCTCGGACCGCGCATGCGTACATGTCAGATCAATTCTTGACGATTCTAAAATCCAAATTGGGAAAGTGGAAGTGTAACATCAATCAACGTAAGTGAACTTGAAACTTTTGGCTGAAATGACTCTCTCAATTACTGTTCTTTTAATTAATCATAGACAGGGTTTTTTTTATTTTCATTTTGATTATGGTTTTGATTTTTATATTCCGTTTAATTCAATGTACCTTACACTGTCAAGATTTAATTAATTGATAATTTTAATTAGGAATGTAGTGTGTATATTATTTCGTTTCCAATTGTTTGTTGAAAAAATCCATAATAAAATCGCGGTAAGGAAAAGGGACAATCATGTTTATAATATGTATACAGACTGTCCACGAATAGGGTCTACATTAGCACAAATGGATGAAAAAAAACATTTTTCGAGAAAACCTCATTCCTGATGAAAAAATTTGCTTGTAAAAAAAATGCGATTCACGAAGAGAAAATTTTGATTTTTTATACAGGCTTCGCAAAAGCTTCAGGAACCTGAATTTTTTCCAAGAGTAAACTATCTTTATTTTTATTTTTAAGCCAAATTTTTCACGGTAAGTGACGACTAGTTACTCAAGTTATTTTAACTTTGACTTAATATATTTCTAAACCTAGAAAAGAGTGTTTGATTTCCGCATATTTCAAAAAAACCTGTGTTTTCTGAGGGGGACGTACTAACACAGGATCTTGTCGCCCTTTTCTCAACTTTCTGGACTAATAAACAGCTGAAGAAGCTTATGGCAGATAGAATCAGTTCCCCTACCTAAACTTTTTGGCGGGCTGGGTGTCACAAACATGAAATAGTCAGTGCTCACTTAGCGTAAAACTAAGTATGCTTCAATTCGCTTACTCCCACAATTCCCCATCAAGAAGAATTTTCTATTGGAGAACAACGTCAGTATTAAAAAAATCTACGTTGCTGTGTCGCAAAATGTAATTGGATTTACGCGTGGCCGTAAAAAAGCGGACGTCGATGATGTATTTAAAAAAGCATTTCGTTTTAAGAACGTCAAGAAAACGTCATATTATACAAACTATACCTATATTAAAAATCTATTAATACAACATTTCGGCCCACGTACAGTCATTATTGTCGCAAATTCACTGGTCTGATAGAATATGATGATTCCCTCGTTCTTGGATTCTATTCAATCGAAAATTTGTTGGTCATGTAAGTTACACAAGGACCACACTAGGATATTTTCGCCACAGTCGTCAAATTTTGTGCCAACATTAAATTTCGTGCTTAAAGTTATTTTGAAAATTTGAAAATAAAATTCTATTGTCAACATCCTGTATATCTCGGTAAGTATCGACTTTCGGATAAAATAGATTTAGTCAAATCGCATTATTTTGACCTGAAGAATCTCGAGTGTCTCGCATTCATTACGGTACATGTCAAGTATAATTAAATTGGTTGAAAAATTCAAACTTTGTAGTTTTGAAAACTTCTTATAATCATCATGTGGGAGAAGGTTAGGGCCTTTAAAGTATCCATCAGAGTTACGGAATCCGGAATTCCATAATTCTTGAATGAATTCAGAATTCATATAGCCTCAACATCAGCTGAAATCCAGACATGTCTTTGAGTCGCGACAAGCAGCTTGACATTTAGATGAACAAGTCATTGTTATTACAATTTAAATTTGAATAATATAACTTTAGGGTGGGTACACATAACCCAATTGAAATAATCATTCAAAGTGAGAATCAAGAACAAGGATCTTGCCTTTCTGTACACGTAATTGTGCACGAAGAAATAGATAACAGCATCCACGTGGATGCCGGAGTTCAACAGTTTCATTTGTCTCATTTTAGAAATTTTAATAATTCCATGTTTTCATCAACACGTGGAGACTGGTGCTGGTTACTTCTCATATTGCTCAATATAGCCATAATAGCATTTGTTTATGCCAAACCATCTAAGCTGTGTAATAACAAAATTGGTTTGCTTGGTCACGATCTTCATTAAGGCTTTGCCGCAGACCGCTCGCGTCTGGATTACAGGAACAAAATATGATAAAACAGTCGGCTTTTGTCGTTTATCTTTGTTATTGTGGATTATGGAACGATACAATAACATGTTCTGGACTGGATGATATGATGCATCATATTGGTTATTTCCCGATAAAAATATGAAAGTTTGTACTGCATGTTTCGGAAATTGTTTTGTTTGATCTATTGAAAAGTTCAATTCACTTCACACTGCTAAGCGGTGTTTTCTCATCCGCTTGCAAAACGTCGCACCATTTTTGTCATAACGAGTGTTAAAAAAAATACGCTCAGCTAACCTATGGATTCCAATTATTTTAAAAAAAGTATGTCTTGGCTAACATCGCAAACATTATTACATGACAACCACCAAATCCACTATCTAACCTTACTTTTGGAGTGTTGTTTCGTGTATCTGAGTATCTGTGCCTTTTTTTTAAATCAAAATTAGTTTTTTTTTTAACTTAACAGGTGTTGTTGCTGTAGTTTTTCTCACTTAACAATCCTCAAATGCTTCAAAATGTCTCCAATTCTGTAAGACAAAGCGATTTAAAATGTATTGAATATAATATTGGGCATGTTCAACATGTATGTATCAATTTACCTCCCATTTTATTGATTGTGTTACAACAGGCACGGGACAAGCCACATTAGAAAAACGGTCCAAAAATTTACAGGTTTCACGGAGATAACGCTTGGAGAGAAAATTCTTGTTTGTGCTAATGGACAATTTGCATACATTTTCAAATGACTTGAAATTTTATACAGGGTGTCCGGGAAAATGTGGGAGATCTCTCGGATTCAGATAGAACATTAAAAAATAAGATGACAAGTTCCCATAAATTTTTTTCCTAGCTGCCCTCCCTACGGAGATACGGCCCCCTAAAGGACCCCACTGGAAATCGGTTTTTCTTGAATAACTTTTAAACGACTCAATATAATTCAATGAAAATTTAATATGATAAACAGTAGTGAGGACCTCTCAAAATACTTCCCTCAAAACATAATTAGCTTGTTTAGTTTACCAGGGACGGACTAGATTGTACATTTTAACGCTCAAATTTTTAACACCCTGTATGATAAGGAGTTGAAAAAAATAAATTTGGATACCTTGAACATTGAGCTAAAGAAAAGGTACTCTTGTTCATTGTCGATAAAATGAACCATTTTCGAGAAAAAACAATTTTTATTAAACAAAACCTCGAAAAAAGCCATGACGAAGTGGTGCTCTTGACGAAATTGTGAACAGGGTGTCCGGGAAAATGAGGGAGATCTCTCGGATTCTGATAGAATATTAAAAAATAAGATGACAAGTTCCCATAAATTTTTTTTCTAGCGTTAGCTTCACAATTTCGTCAAGAGCACCACTTCGTCATGGCTTTTTTCGAGGTTTTGTTTAATAAAAATTGTTTTTTCTCGAAAATGGTTCATTTTATCGACAATGAACAAGAGTACCTTTTCTTTAGCTTAATGTTAAAGGTATCCAAATTTATTTTTTTTAACTCCTTATCATACAGGGTGTTAAAAATTTGAGCGTTAAAATGTACAGGGTTATTCATTGTATTTTGACACCCATCTACAGCTCTTATTGCGAGTGATAGAAAAAAACTTTAAATACAAAAGTTTTGGTTTTTTTCACGTAGTATCTTCTGGTGATAGCGGAATCAACAAATCGAAATCATAACATAGAAAAAATTCATTAAGTCATATTTTTTTAAATGGAACATCCTGTATATTATTGACTAAAATGAAAGATCTCTTTAATCTGATTTCAAATATATATGGTTTGTAGGCATTTGGTTCAGTCACTTTGGAACTATTTGAGTTTATAATTTATTTTTCCACAATTAGAAATCATCATTCATTATAGTCTGTTACTCTGAATATAATCAAATTGCCTTGGCAACGTCGTAATCATGACAACGAAATTCTTGTGTTATGTGTTGAAAATTATTCGAAAAATAATTCAAATGGGTTATTCGGCGGAAGAAAAAAGTCAAATAATACGCTTATTTTATTCAAATAATAACAGCGTTTCAATAGTTAGAAATAGATATCATGGAATATACCCGGGCAGAAGGATCCCTACCATAAACACGATCAAGAACATAATTAAGCATTTTGAAGAGTGCAATAGCGTTGAACGAAAGAAGAGAAAAGTCGACAGAAATTTAGATGAAGAACTTGATATTTTACTTCATTTTCAAGGTAATGAGAATTTTACAAACTTGTTAGAACGCCTATTTAACATTTTTAGAGAATCCTGAATATTCGATACCTGATGTGCAAAAGTTATCTGGAAAGTCATATGGCAAGATTCAGCGAACGCTAAAACGATACAAATATCATCCCTATAGATTTCTACCTGTGCAAAATCTAAACGACGAGCATAAAAGGCAGAGGCTTGAATATTGTGCTGAGATACTTGGAAGGTATCAAGAAGAAGGAGATTTTCTCAACAAAATAATATTCACCGATGAGGCGTCTTTCACAACGGCGGGGGTATTTAACCGGAAAAATAAGCATTGGTGGGGAACGGAAAATCCACACCAAATACAGGCAGTCAAGATACAGGGTCGAAAATCTATTAATGTGTGGTGTGGTATGTTGAATAATATGGTCATAGGACCCATTATATATGGAGGATCCCTTACTGGTGAGCGATATCTGAATTTTTTGGAGACAGAAATAGAACAACTATTAGAAAATATCCCAGTTCAACGATATAATAATTCAATATGGCATCAAGATGGCGCCCCAGTCCACAATGTTTTACAAGTGACAAATTATCTAAATAATAGATACGCGCTCTGGACTGGGAGACATGGAACCATCCGATGGCCAGCAAATAGCCCGGATCTTAACCCCTGTGATATATTCTTATGGGGATACCTGAAAAACAAGGTGTATTATAATAGACCCGAAAGTTTACAAGTAATAAGACAAAGACTCAATAACGCAGTATTAGAATTGAACAGAGAAAATCCAAACTTTATCACCTCTTCTATAAATAATAAATTATTACATAATATTCGCAAGTGCTTAGAAAACAACGGGGGTTATGTAGAAAACATGTAGCTTCGTTTTTAATGGAATGTTGATAGTTTATATGATTAAGTTAGTGTTGTGAATATTTGTTGTAGTTTAAAAAAATATATTTTTTAAATTCAAATAGTTTCAAAGTGACTGAACCAAATGCCTACAAACCATATACAGGGTGTTTCCTGAAGATTGGTAAAAAATTCGTTGTGTGATTCCTGGGGTATTTTCATGAAAAAAAGTTCCTATAAACATTTGCCGAAAAATGCTTCCTAAGGGAGCTACGCCCCTTTAAATAGGGCACCCCGAAGACGGTTTTTCCTCAATATTTCCGAAACCTTACATACAAAAATCATGAAATTTGGTACATTTTACCAATCTTTAGGAAACACCTTGTATATTTGAAATCAGATTAAAGAGATCTTTCATTTTAGTCAATAATATACAGGGTGTTCCATTTAAAAAAATATGACTTAATGAATTTTTTCTATGTTATGATTTCGATTTGTTGATTCCGCTATCACCAGAAGATACTACGTGAAAAAAACCAAAACTTTTGTATTTAAAGTTTTTTTCTATCACTCGCAATAAGAGCTGTAGATGGGTGTCAAAATATAATGAATAACCCTGTACAATCTAGTCCGTCCCTGGTAAACTAAACAAGCTAATTATGTTTTAAGGGAAGTATTTTGAGAGGTCCTTACTTTACTACTGTTTATCATATTAAATTTTCATTGAATTATATTGAGTCGTTTCAAAGTTATTCAAGAAAAACCGATTTCCAGTGGGATCCTTTAGGGGGCCGTATCTCCGTAGGGAGGGCAGCTAGGAAAAAAATTTATGGGAACTCGTCATCTTATTTTTTAATGTTCTATCTGAATCCGAGAGATCTCCCACATTTTCCCGGACACCCTTGTATAGTCTGTTCATAGCTTTCTTGCGGTTACGTCATACTTTTCCGTCTCTCTCTTCACACATTGAAAAAAAAAATCACGTACGTCCGGACGAGCTTTTCTCGGATCAATTTGACAAAAGGCACATGTGGAGCGATGAATCTACGACATACTACCAAACGTCAAATATTGTGACGTGACCGCAGAAAAGCCTTGAACAAGCTGTACGTATTCTAGACAATATTAGAAAGTCATCAGCGATTTTTTTTTCCAAAATACCCAAAAATATACTAAATAAATAAAAAAGAAAACGCAAATTTCACTGATCGAAAACGGGGAGGGGCCATATAACCCTTCCGAGAGAGAGAGAGAGAGAGAGTCATCTCAGTCAATACACCAGACAGAGATGGATAATGTATTCTGTGACGTGGTGGATGTTGATTTGCGCTCTTTAATCGGTGATTACTACATTGATAGAGGCCGTAGGTTGATTTTTCAAACATCAATAGCATTAGTACTCACTAATCCTTATATTTTTCATAATTCCAAAAAATGTGCAAATTGTTCATTGTGTGCGAGCGCAAAAGCCCGATTTCTATTGTTTCTGTGGATTTCATATCATTTTTATCAAGAAATAAATTGAATTCACGAATAATAATGACAACAAATGATGACATTAGATGACATTCAGTGACAATTGTGACAGTTGCCATCAATCCATACGAACTTAGCCACGACCTACGTTCATGATAGAAAAAGGAAACCACAGCATCCAGATATTTTTTATTGACCCTTAACTTCAATGGATACAGGGCGTGTCAACTGGTCAAAATACCAGAGGATATTGAGGAACCATAGAGAAGAAGTTTGAGATGTGACACCGATGACTATGCTTTCTCAATATATTCTAGAAGCTTTGACTAGATGAGCGGGGACAGCCTGTATATTAATTTCTCATGATAGAAATAAATACGATTTATCAAGAGCCAACATAAAACAAAGAAATATTTTGACAAATCGTCATAAGAATGAGAAATTATGAATATGTCATTTTAGAACAAAGCCATCTATCCGAGAACCAGTATTAGTATCTGTATTATTCAATAAAAGTCCACCAGTTTATTTTAGAAAATCGTTTTTTATTTTTTTCGTGTCGAGATACGATAAAACTACAAAAAAAGAAAAACTTGCTAAATGGTAGGGAAAAATGATTTTGTATTTCAGGATTCATCGGCGCACAGACAAACTCAGGGGGTGGAAAGGGGTTATGAAACCCTGAAAAAATACACCCTGCAGATTCTGACAACCTCAGATTAATAAACAAGAACAGATGAAACTACTCATTCATAAAACCTATCCAACGCTGGTGCCAACATCTACGTCCATAAGAGCAATAAGAGGAAGCGAATAACATAGAGGAGTGGGGATGAAAAATTGGATCAACTGATGCTAAGATTGCTAAGAAGCTCCTCCTCTTGAATAATGATTTTTAGCAGTCATGTTGAACAGTGCACAGTGGGGACAAGGCATCAAAACTTGGCATTTAATCAAAATAAATATTAATAAAGCCGTTAGAATTTAGCATTCGTTATTTGAGTTTAGAGTACTGATATCAACAAAATCGTGAAAAACTGAATTGGTAGAGCCTTTATTTGAAACTATCATATTATTAATAAAAAAATAGTGGACATTTCCTTGACAAAAAAAAATCTGAGTATGGCACATAATCAAAAAAGGTTGAATAAGAGTCCATGAAAAAAATCAGAATCCAGATAATGTCATACAGCTCCTTTTATTTTTTGAACGGCTCAACTTAGAGACTTCAAATTCTAGGAGCTGAAATACAAGCATTTTTACTATGTTTCGACATAAAATTGACTTATGAAAAATTCAAGATGGCGGCTGGGCGCTGGGCGCCATCTTGGAATGTTTTTTTTAATAGGAATAGGGGTCACGTGACACCTCATTTTGAAGGTCCTGCTGAGTACTTCATAACCCTTGAATATTGAGTCGATATCTTCAAGTACTACAAAATGGCGTTACCTTCAATTACTACATTGATACATACACTTTCAAAAAAAATTCGTCAAATCCAATTCAAAAGATGCTGGAAATATTCTTGACATGAAGTTTAGGTTAGGAATAAATGAGAAAAATGTCAAAAAAGCACCTTTTGAATTGAACTTGACGAATTTTTTCAAAAAGTGTATGTATCAATGTAGTGATTAAATAAACCGCCATTTTGTAGTACTTGAAGATATCAAGCCAATATTCTAGGGTTAAAAAGTACTCATCAGGATCCTCAAAATGAGGTGTCACATGACCCCTATTCTTATTCAAAAAAACATTCCATGATGGCGCCCAGCCGCCATCTTGAATTTTTTATAAGTCAATTTTATGTCAAAACATAGTAAAAATGCTTGTATTTCATCCCCTGAAATTTGAAGTCTCTAAGTAGAGCTGTTCAAAAAATAAAAGGGGGGGGGACATTAAAAAAAAAGCACTGTATAGTCTAAGTTATGTTCATTCATAACGTTGGTGATAGACTATTGCTTGTGAGGGGAATCACGGCTCCATATTAACAATATGTTAATGAATGACTGCCTCTGTCTATTTTTATTTATAGTCTAAGTTTTTATAGGCAGTTCATGAAAATTCACAAGATTGAATTTTTTTCAAGTAACATTAAAAAAGGGAAAAGACCAAAAATTTCATTTTTAAGCCATGTACTTAGCTGTCACACTTACGGCGAATGAAGAAAAAAATGTAGCTGCGAAAGCAGACTTATTTTGTTATTTTCATATTCTTTGCCATTTTTTCATGTCCGCAGTCCCACTGTCCGCTTTCAGCTGAGAATATGAGCAAGGAATACGACGATGCCAGCTATATTAGTGTGATATTTTCAGACGGCGTTTGTGGATAATGAAATAATTTTAAAGGGCAGTGCGCAAATATTCATGATAATTTCAACACATTTTATAGGTAACTTGAGAATACCGTGATGTTTTTACAGAGATCTTCGACATATTTCATTTTCTACTGGATTGATCAATTCGAGACATTTTTGAAAATCTACTTACTATGGCAACTATGCTCTTCTCAGCCGTTTCTCCAATAAGCGCTCCCTACCATAGTCTTATCATTTCGAATACAAGCGTTCTTGTTTACTTATCTCAACCCAAATATGCTTTATTGTCGGAAGAACATAATCTTATTGAGCTGACAATCTTTTGAGATGTGCAATCATGTTATCCCCATTGCATAACCTATATTCCAAATTTGAGCTGAATACATCGAAAATTGGAAGAATTATAAAGAAATTAAATTATTGAATCTTCAACGCCCTGTAGATTGGTAACAAAGCGTTTGCGGACCTGTGTTTATTCAAAATTTTAGTCATAAAATGGACCAAAGAATCACCCCTCCTAATAATTTGTACATGATTTTTAGGAATATATGAACTCCAACCCTTTGTGGTCAACACTACAGTGACTATACAGGGTGTTTTTTTTAACGGGACAATTAGCCTTAAATGGGAAAGTATAAATGATAGGCTCATGAAAATTTGTACACATGGGTTATCGACCACGATCTATCTTTTAAAAATAGTGGCAGTTCTCTGCGACTTTCGGTAGTACCGGTACTAGGTACCAACTTCCTTATTTTAAATGGCAACCTCCATTTTTTATACGATATTTAGATTCTTTGTTCAAAATTAAGGTAAGGGTATGTAGCAATGTCTATGGCTATCTTTGACCGTTTTCGAGAAATTTCGATTTTTAGAAAAAATTTGACAGTTAAGGGGGGTACTTTGAAGCTGTGTAGCTCAGTGACTATTGGACGAAAATTAATGAAATTTTGGGGGTGCCTATAATAAATGCTGTTTATTCAAGTGATGATAATCATTTTTCAGAAAAATCTACAGGGTCTTCACAAACTTTGAAAAAACAAAATCTTCAGTTTTTAACGAAAAAGTTAGTTTTTTCAAATGGAATGCCCTCTTTTTTGTTTGAGATATGGATTCTAGACAAAATTCTCTTTCGATTAGGTATAAACTATCCAACAGCATCCATCAATGACGCTGAAAAATTTCTGGATATATCAAGGTCATCTATTCATAAAATTTTAAAGAAGAATAGATATAAACCATTTTCTTTTCAACTTCTTCATAATCTTAAACCAACAGATCTTCCAAACAGGGTGGAGTTCTGCGAGTTTATAGTAGTAAAGTGTCAAGAAGATGAAGAGTTTTTGAAAAATATTATATGGAGCGATGAGGCAAAATTCTCAAAAAATGGTATGTTCAACCGGCATAACAGTCACTATTGGGCAACGGAAAAACCTAATGCAGTAAGAGACAGGAATTTCCAAGATATGTGGAGTTTCAATGTTTTCTGTGCCTTGAAGCATGACCAAATATTCTGTTATGTCATTTATGACCAAAATTTGAATGGAGCTCGATATCTTAATATTTTGAATACCACTGTGGACGAGGCTCTTGACAATTTGCCTCTTCAACAGCGGATGAATGTTTGGTACCAACAGGATGGCGCACCGCCCCATAATAATAACGATGTTGGAAGACAACTTGATGATTTGTTCGAGGATAGGTGGTTTGGCAATAATGGTCCCCACATGTGGCCTCCTAGGTCTCCTGATTTGACGCCTTTGGACTTCTTTCTTTGGGGACACATCAAACAGACCGTCTACAAAGACCCAATCACCACAAAGGAGAACATGTTAGAGCGAGTCCATAATGCGTTGCAATCTTTAGCACCCGAACAAATCAGGAGAGCAACAGGAAGAGAATTTTTCAGAAGAATTGAAATTTGCTTGGGAAGACGTGGCAATAGGGTTGAAAGCTTTAATTATTAAAGTTTCTATAGAAACCACGATTTGCTGTTTTATTCAGATAAATGTAAATAACTTGAAAAATAGCAATTTTAGGTATAGGATAGTTTATACCTAATCGAAAGAGAATTTTGTCTAGAATCCATATCTCAACAAAAAAAGAGGGCATTCCATTTGAAAAAACTAACTTTTTCGTTAAAAACTGAAGATTTTGTTTTTTCAAAGTTTGTGAAGACCCTGTAGATTTTTCTGAAAAATGATTATCATCACTTGAATAAACAGCATTTATTATAGGCACCCCCAAAATTTCATTAATTTTCGTCCAATAGTCACTGAGCTACACAGCTTCAAAGTACCCCCCTTAACTGTCAAATTTTTTCTAAAAATCAAAATTTCTCGAAAACGGTCAAAGATAGCCATAGACATTGCTACATACCCTTACCTTAATTTTGAACAAAGAATCTAAATATCGTATAAAAAATGGAGGTTGCCATTTAAAATAAGGAAGTTGGTACCTAGTACCGGTACTACCGAAAGTCGCAGAGAACTGCCACTATTTTTAAAAGATAGATCGTGGTCGATAACCCATGTGTACAAATTTTCATGAGCCTATCATTTATACTTTCCCATTTAAGGCTAATTGTCCCGTTAAAAAAAACACCCTGTATACATCAACACTAGGCAAACAGTAGATATGAATGATCCCGTGATCTCCAAAATGGCAAAACTTGCTCTCAGCAAAGAATGTTTTTATAAAAACAAAATCTTAATTTGCATTCGGAAACCGTTTTTACAATGCTAAGCCTTATTTTAATAAGCAGCATTTCATTTCTCCTAGAGACTTTTAAAAATAGTTTAGGAAATTACATTTTCAGTAGGTAGGTACCTAATTTTTATTTTAACCAACTGATATTTGACTAAAGTCGCCGTACAAATCTGCCAAGCGCTCATACACACATCAATTTGCACGGATCGGTCGTGGGGTAGGTGTTCAGAAGGCAGTACAGTCAGGGCTCACCGATCCACTGATGAATGAGGGACTTGACAGACAAGAGATCTTGCAGAAAATCCACTGAGAAAGTACTCCGCTTCCGGAATAACAAACAATTGAAATTAAAACATAAGTAGGCTACAGATGACTTTAGGGACAGTATTTTCTTCAATTTTTCCACAAAGATTCATTGAGAAGTCAACTTATTAACAATATTTTACCTTCTTTACGTGAGGATCAATCGAAATAAAGCACCAATATTTTTGTTAAAACACATTTGTAAGCTAAAATATCGCTAAAATCTATGTATGTACAGGATTTTTTGACAGAAGATCATAATGATGTTCGACGACAGGTTTGTTTTGACAGTTTGTTAGACATACCTCGTCAAGGTGATACAGCATTGCCAGTGGTTCTTCGGATTATCGATTCAGACCAAAGAAGATGATATTCAATTATCTGCGACTTTGTCGCCTTAGCGATATCATCTCTTTAGGTTGGGTTAGTTATGGTTAGTTTGGGTTATAGTTTGCGTTTGGCAAAAAAAAATTATGCTATGGTAGATAAATATCCGGCAACCTTGGCCGACATCAACGAGTTTTTGTGTTTAGAGTCGGTGAAAATCTTGATTTTCATGGGAATAGAATCTTATTTTTTGGCTCATAATTGTGTGTTTACCTCAATTTTTTTTTCAATGTACAGCTGGTTCGTAAAAAAACTGGTATTGCCTATAAAAATTTTTACAAAATTGAGCAGTGTAATATTTGTTTTGACAAAACTATACGACAGTGACATGTCATTCAAGTGAAAAGTTTGGGTATGTTATTATGATGTATGTATGTGAATAATTTATTTGAATCAGGCAGATTTGCAAATTTTGATACACACAATCGATCAACTCAGTATTTTCGCTTTAGATCCTGTACTCATGTGAGGAGTTATTTGAAAAAAAATATTCAAAAGTATCAACCTGGTAAAAATATGACATCATACTTTTTTGTTTCGTCAAAACAAATATTACACTGCTCAATTTTTTGAATATTTCTATGAGCAATACCAGTTTTTTTACGAACCAGCTGTACCTATTTAGACGTATATTTGAGGGTGAAATTTTTGTTTTTCTGAAAATCCACTGTCCGTAAAGTCATCTCGACCCACATAAGTATGCTATACTCTGTACACCAAACCTACCAGTGACGTGAATGAAGTAGACAGTAAATAAAGTACTCATCCCATTGAAGTTCTACACACCACAGAATTCCGAATATAAAATAACTTTAAAGAACCTTCGTCAGAATGTAAAAAAGACCATGGTATACATTTTTTTTTTCTGTTTTTCCTCACGGGTAGTGTGGGCTCCTATTTTGCCAATGTATACCCACTAAAACTCCCCCTTGAGGTTGCCCGAAGGCTTGAACTGCGGTTTGCTTAAGCAATCCTTTTGTACCCTTATTTTGTTCTACCTCCACAGTTCAAGCTCTAAGCTTTTGAAACTGTACCAGTGGAAAGTGGAGTTCACACACTCCCAGGTGTGTTTCTCTTGTGGCGTTGAACGCTTCACAGTGACATATCATGTGAACAGGTGTTTCATCATCTTCCCCACATCCTCTGCATAATGAGTCACCTGCCAACCTCATTATGCTTAGGTGTATTTTGAAGAAAGCATGACCTGTTGCTTTCCTTAGTTGGGTCCCGGTGAGAGTCTTCCACACTATCTGCTTCTCCGCAGATGGTGCATCAAGAAAAACCCTTGAATCAGTGATTTTTGTGTTGAGTTACAGACCAATTGATAAGATTTTTTCTGTACGATTCTCCAGAGATCCCACAAGTGGGCTCTAATCCCACTAGCGCGGTCTCGATATTCCCAGTAGCGAATTGTGGTTTTCGCCTCGCTGCTTCTTTTTCTTCTTTTACAAGGAAAAGATTTATTTTGTTTTTGAATTGATTTCGAAAGCCTCTAGGTCCTGGATTGTCTGTGTATTGTAGGTGATGATTGAAAGTGTCTTCCTCGTAGGATTGCTCTTTATCATGTTCACAATTCCGATTTGTGCGGCAAGGATGACTGAGTGATCTCTCTACCTAGGCTCAAAACTTCTTGCCTTCCCTGTTCAGACATCTCCCTTACATCCCCAGATACGATTAACTTTGAGTGTTTGTAATCTACATACCAGATTTGCCCTTGCTCTCGTAAGTCTGTCAATCTGGTTATTCAATTTCAACTTTTATTCATTTCGAAGTAATGGCTTTATTGAGATTTCTCTTCTGGGTTTTGTCCGTTCTAAGAGACAGTAACCCATTATACATGCAGGCAGGCCAAAGAAACGATATCAGAACCTCACAGGCCAAGGACCGCCGCTTGCTGAACAAGAGCAGGAACGCACCGAGCACCATCGTTGGCATTCTGACAGGTCATTGCAAGCTCAACAGACACCTGAATTTGTTAGGAATAAGCGAATCATCCCTATGCCCCCACTGCAGAAGGGCGGAGGAAACCTCCTACCACCTGCTGGGAGTTTTCGATAGGTGGGGTCGCTTGAGAAGGAAGGTCCCAGGAACAGCCACCATCCCCAGGGAAGAGTTGGGGCACCTGAGCTGTGATGGTGTGCTGCTATTTACGACAAGAACGGGCCGGTTTGAGTAGTTGGATTGGCCAAGCGGGGATGGCGAAAAGGGCCACTAGGCCTACTTTGCCCCCCTACCTTTACCATTTGGAGATGACATCAGCCCCATTTGAGACTAATCCCTGGGACCCGCTAAAGAATCTGCTTTTATCTTAATGTGGAGTGGGGGTGGACTAAGTATATTTTCCATGGCTGCAGTTAGCGTCGTTGTCATTGCGCAAGTTATTCCCAGGCAAGCCTTTGGATTCTACCAAGTGTCTGTTTTGCAGTCTTTGTTTCCTTTGCCTACCACCAAATAAGGGCCTCATAGGTATCTATGGGTCTGATCGTGGTTGTGTACACCCAGTGCACCATGGCTGGTTACAGTCCCAAGACTTACTAAACGTTCTTTTGCATGTCAGAAGTTTTTATAGCCCCGTTTGTTGTATCATCTATGTTCTTTCGATAAGTGAGTTTCTTATCTAGTGTAACTTCTAGAAATTTCACCACATCCATCAGAAGCAAGGTTTTCCTGTAGAGAATGTGATTCCTCTCGGACTCTAGTTTTCTTCTACGAGTAAAAGCAACTAGAGCAATTTTTGCAGGGTTCAGTGTTTTTACATTGAAACAGCTCTCGATAATATTTAGCGCACTTTGCATTGTGGTGAATACATGGGCAGCGTCACTGCCTCTATTGAGAAGTACGATATCATCCGCATACCCTATTGCGTATAATACCATTGTTTTCTAGTCGTGTCAGTCGACTGTCCCATAACAGATTCCATAGAAGGAATAAGGGAACACTCCCTTGTGACGTAACCCTACACACTTTGGCATATACCGTTGTGTTATTAAGGGTAGTTTAGATTTGTCTTAAGCATCTGTTTCATCCATTCACCAATCAAGGGTTTTATGTTTCGATCTCTTATGGATCGATTTATTGACTCATACGACATGTCAAGTGGTGTCAATATCCAGAAACACACCTAGTGCTACCTCTTGATGGTCCAAAGATTGTTCGGCACTTTGGGTTGTTTCATGGATTGCGTTTTCGTATGACCTGCCTGCTTGGTAGGCGAATTGGTTTCGGTGTTGAGGTCTAGTATTCGATACCTCTTTCCGTATGTGCTGCTCTATCAGTTTTTCCAGTGTTCTCAGGAGAAATTATGTTAGGCATATTGTCCGGAAGAATAAAGGTACCTCAAGATGTTCTTCCTGGTTTTGGTATGAATATCATCACTTCTACCCTCCATCTTTCCGGTACGTGATCACCCGAATCGGAGCGTGTGTCGAGGGTCCCCGTTATAACCGCATTAGCTTGAAGCATGGCTGGTATAATGAAATTCTGTCCATTTCATCCTCTCATGAGTGATTGTTACAGAGTTAGATAATAATGATGGTTTATTCCAAACATTCTTACCATCTTGCAGAAAACGCGGCAAATGTTGACAATGATTGCGCTCCTTAAAACTGAGGAAAAAGTAATTCAAACCGTTTCAATTTCTTTTATTATCAAAATAAATACAACAAAAACGCAATGTACAAACTCTCCAAACTTTATCATATTATAAAAAACATCACTTCTTCTGAAACACATTTCAGGACAACACACCCTACGCCTATATTCACCCTGTTATTGACAAAATCAGAAACAGCATACAGGCTGAAATTACCCTAAACTTCAAACTACCCTGCTTGCGGCATAACTCTACCACTTCCATAATACTAAAAAAATAAAACAAGTTTCTGAATAACGGAAACAAACAAAATATAATACAATGAGATTTTAAAAGTGTACCTAGTAGGGGCGAGATGAAGGGCCAGGTCCTCGACGGTTGATATAATTATGATCGGGATTTTGACGGTTATGGTGTCTTTGATGGAACATTTGTCTATAAAAAAAATTGATTATAAGTATAACGTGTTCCAGTCATAATATAACCAATGATTTCAATATTTTACCGTTCTTAATTTGTAAAGACACCCAGTTAAAATCCTTGAAGTAAGAGAGAAACACCCACACACTGGGACCACTGGAATTGTTAGTTTTTATTGGACACGTTTAGATGGATATTTTCAAGTAAAACCACATAACCCAACTCTGTTTTTTAGTGTTCAAATGACAAACAAGTGTGTAGTGTGTTGCTGAACAGCAAAATCACTTGTAAACAAAACGAACCAAACTCTCCGTTCATTTGTGACCAAAGGTATAAGCGTTGCCTATTGTCATTTTGAGTATGATTAAATTGATAAATACAATCAATAAGACGTTAAAATGTCACTCTAACTCACCTAACTCTGCTAAACAGAGACTGTCCAGTCACGCTTTCCCCTCCCCCATTAATAACAGGCGGAGGAATGGCCGGATCAAAAGCCGGAATATCCGACGAATTCCCCATAAACACCGGACTATAAGGGAACCCATGTTGAGCAACAGCCGGAGCTCTTTGAGGCATCATTTGCGTGATGACAGTATTTTTCCGATTCATAGCGTGTTCGTATCGTTTGTATCGTTCTTCGCTGTTTGTTTGCTCAGATTTGCGTTTTTGGTATTTGATTTTTTTCGCAGAGCGTTCCTGTTCGTCATCAGAATAATCAGCAATATCCATTGGTGCTTCATTGTCGTTAAGCCAGGAGGCGTCTGTGCCTCTCATCCTGAAATTTGGAAAATTTCCATTAGATATGCAGGAATAGTGCTGTTTTGGTCTGGAGTTCTTTACGCTAGTGTTACTATAGAAGGAAGTTCAATGATAGAGTAGCGTAAAGACGTTGGTTATTCCTATGGAAACGTGGCAAAGATGTTATTGGGACAAGGTTTTGTGGAAAAAGCAGTTTTTCAAGTCGAGAGGTTGCTCGATCGATTAGAAATGCCCCAATGAATATTTTCAACAGAGTGTGATAAAAATGGGATTGTGTTTAACCTTGACCCTTTCAAGTATGGTAAGTAGTCGGGCTTTGAATGCTGCTTCCGCATGGCTTGTATCTCTTAGTTTTTCTTTGACTTGCTCTCTACCAATAGCTTCACCTTTAACCAACCACTTTGTCAACCAGGTTCTTGAAGATTTTTCTCCTATACTCCAGTGAAGCTGTGGCTGTGTATTATTAACGTTTGCAAAATCATATTGCACTATTGAAAACTTTATTTTGAAATAAACCAATGACAGAAAGACGATTTCAGACCGGAAACGGTGCTCTTCGATATTCGACTGTAGTCGCTCGAGAAATAATTGAACCGAAGAAGGTTCCACTGTGGCCATAGCCTAAAGCAGGCTACTCACTGTTTTCCTGTTCTCCCTTATATAATTTCTAATTTGCCGGAACATAGATCACCTCACACAGAGCAACGTGAATACTGTCGAGACTTTTCGGTATTTCCCCGTCAACCAGCAAACTTGCGAATTTATTGGCGATTTTGCCCACATAAGTGAGCTTGTTGGTGCGAGCCAAGCTGCCGAGCATATTCGCTAGTGAGTGGCCCGCTTATCCCTGCACTTGATGATCATAAAGCAGGAACCGTCGCTCTTAGGCACCCCACTCACACACAGTTCTCGTTTCCAAATGTGTGTTAGTGGGTCAACATGCTGCTTTCTTACCACGCACAAGAAGACTAGTTGTTTATCCAGTTCAAAATCATTTTTTCAACGACCTGCAACGTGTTTATGGAAGCCTTGCGTTCGATGTCTTTTAGTGACAATAATAAATTTTGGAAGGACTGGACAATTTGCATACATTTGCATGTGACTCGAAATTTTATATACGTACTCTAGACAATATTAGAAAGTCAGCACCGATTTTTTTTTCCAAAATACCCAAAAAATTACTAAATAAATAAAAAAAAAACGCAAATTCCACGGTATTATCGAAAACGGGCGGAGCCATATTACGCTCTCTCGAGAGAGAGAGAGTCATCTCAGTCAATACGTCAGACGGAGAAAGATGATGTATTCTGTGACGTAGTGGATGTTGATTGGCGTTTCGAGATATAAATTAATTTATATTTTTGACGCAAAACACAACAATGGATCGACTTTGATAATTTCGTACTTGGAAACGGTGGAAAGTTGAATTTGCTATGCCGACTAGAGGAAGGTAGGTTTATATTGTTTCAATGAAGAAACCGATCTGATAATACACAGGGTGCTTCAAATTTATTAATCGTTTTCCTACACACAAAAATGATAAAAAAAGCAATTTTTTCAAATGAAACCCCCTGTATATTGATTAAAAAATTATAAGGCCAATAAATTTCCTTTCAAATGGTATCCAATGTTCCTAAACCTACACCTTCAGGATCTACAAGAAAAATGCATTTTACTAAAAAATTAATTAAATTGACATAAATGATGTGAAACAAGGTTTAAAATTTGAAAATAAAAAACCTTATCACTTTTACCAAAAAACAAAACAAAATTCGCATTAATATTAATATTTTTCAACTTTTGTTTAGTAAATAGGTATAGGAGCATGGGATAGGTACCATTTGAAAGGAAATTTATTGGCTTTAGTAATATACAGCGGGTTCGATTTGAAAAAATTGCTTTATCATTTTTGTGTGAACGAGAAAGATTAATAAATTTGATGCATCCTGTATAACATCAGATCGGTTTCTCCATTGGAACCATATAAACCCACCTTCCTCAAGTCAACAAAGCAATTTCAGCTCTCCACCGTTCCCAAGTACAAAATTATTGAAGTCAATCCATTGTTGTGTTTTGCGTCAAAAACATTAAAAATTAATTTATATCTCGAAAACCGCTGCCGATAGGTATAGGAGTATATCCAAGCAAAAGTGATTCAAATCAGTCAAGGATTCCAAAAAAATAAAAAAATATACATGGTGGTTAATTTGAAAAAAGAAAGTTGCTACGCCTTTTGCGAGGAAGCGGCAACACTGCAAAACTGAAAATATTTTTAAAAAATTTTCAGATCGATCCTATGTCTAGTTTTCCGTTAACGTCTAAGGTAGGTACCACAGACCGTGAGACACCCTGTATATTTCAAGTGGAAACTGCCGTTTAAATTCAAATGTCAAGAATCGCCGCCAAAACACGTTCTGACGTCATAACACATATAGTTCATTTTTTATTCAAAGTTACAGTGACAGATTAAAATTGGAGGTTGAAGGTTGTCAAAAAAAATTAAATGACATAAAGTGCTCGCTAATTGAAATGAAAAGATAAAATATTTGTTAGTAGACATAATTTTCTCGATTAAAGAAGGATTTTGATCATCAATTCCAAAATTATCATCACTCTCTATTCTCGAACGTTTTTTTCTGTCAAATCAAATACATTTTGCACATCGCAAAATAAAACGAATCACAGTTCAATTTATGACTATCGTAATAAAACATGTTTGCCAACCTTTAACCTACAATTTTGATCTGTCACTGTAACTTTAAATAAAAAAATGAACTTTATATGCCATCGTGTAGTCCTTGACAAATCCTGGCCATTACGCAATCAAACACATAAACGACTATTCGCCAAGAAGAAGAAGCTGGTTAACAATAACGACAAACGACGTAAAAGTGGCTTCGGGCAAGAATAATCGACTGTGCGCATCGTTGCCAAGTCGTATACGTATTTTATCTTCTTTCAACCTATTTGCGAAGGCGAAAAAGGTTATTTCATCCATGTCAGTTTTGGGTTTGAGTTTCGAATATGCGAAACTCAAACTTAAAACTAACATGAAACGCTGGTAAAAATACTATCCATCATCTCATATTACCTATTCGTTTGAAAAATCGCGATTTTTATATTATCTTATTGGCAACTCTATCAAAGACTTCCAGACTATTTCGTGAACATGAAAAAAACATACAATTCATAACAAAAACTACCTACTCGCCAAAGCACACATTCCATAAAACTCAAACTAATTCTTCTTTGTTGGAATTCAAAGCATTTTAGGCCCTCCTCCTGTTCAAGCAGAGAGCTCGGTTAAAACATGCAAAGCATTAAGCAAATGTATTCAACAAACTTACTTCAACAACTGCTGCAAAAACACAAACTTAGTCAGGACTTCACTTTTATGTGCAGCATAGACTTGTATCCCTTTTTCGAGGCCCAGTTTTTCGATTTCTTCAACACTGTTGAGTCGAACACAATACATTGGTTCCATTACATTACCAATAACATCCATTATGGGACCCATGGGTTTTGTTGATGTCCCATCTTTGATGAAGAGCATTGAGTCCAGATCTAAGGCTGGTTTGTTTGGGGCACTTTGCACCATAACTGGTCAAATAAATCAATGTTCATCGTTAAACTAAAAAAGTGAAGGACGTACCAACTTCAAATATCACCGACTCAATAGTCCCTATATCTATAAACTCTTCCGTTTCACTTATAGTGAGCTGTGACAGATCTGGAATAGGAGGCAAGTCTCCGTCAATACCCAGAATATCTTTGGCTACATTCGTTTTATTGTTAGCCTGAGGCTGCTCAGCGTTCTTTCTGTTAATAGTCACCACATCTATGTCTAAATCATTGTCGTCAGATTCAGAAAACAGCACGTCACTAGAATCGCTTGAAGAATCCTCTTCTGATGATGTTTCGTCTTCACTATCAGACTCGCTATCTACATAGGTCATCAAACTTTTCAAACTGTCTGTTGTTTTGTTCAAGATGACACTGGATTCCTTTGGTGAAGCCTTTGGCGATTTGTCTCCGGAAATGTTGAGTTTGGTTACTTCTTTTTGTACTTCTTCGAGAAGGACTTCGGGTGATTTTGAAGGAGAAGGGGGTTGATGTGCGTCAGATTTTGGATCTGGAACTTTAGAATAAGGACGTTCATGCACGCAAGAACTTGTTATACTAAGACAAACGGTGAAAAGGCTTTTGTATAGGTAACGTGATGAAGAATTGAACAGAAACATTTCTATTTTGCATACCAAATATAGTCCTAACTTTTGAACCGTTTAATATATTACAACGAAATTTGGAGTAACCTCATGTGAGCATGATACTAAAACACAAAAGATATGATCACTTGCTGGACGAAATTAGAACAAAGCCGCGCATGTCGTCACTGCGATCCCAAAGTGACGTTGGATTTGAAACATCAATACGCTATTCAAGCTAAGCGACACGCCCTCTAGGCACAATTTACCGAACTGTTCTATGGGTCATTATTTTTATTGATTTGCATTGGAAAGCATTGAAGTAATTAACATAATCATCTAAATATTCTCTGTTTTCATTCATGTTGCTACGTATGTTCAATATGTTAGTACGTTTGAAAATAAAAGAAATTAATCATTGTTGCTGTGTGCTCGGATGTGATTCTTAGGCATAAAAAAAACTGAAATTAGTTTTTATCTTGTTTTTATACATTTGCAAAGGAGGGATTATCCAAAGTAATAACAATAATGGACAATTTGCATACATTTTCAAATGACTTTAAATTTCATATACGTATTCTAGACAATATTTGAAAGTCATCAGCGAAAAAAATTTTCCGAAATACCTACCCAAAAATATACTGAATGAATAAAAAAGAAAACGCAAATTTCACTGTATGATCGAGAACGGGGTGGAGCTAAATTACTCTCTCGAAAGTGAAAGAGCTATCACAGTCAATACGCCAGACGGAGAAAGGTAATGTATTCGGTGACGTAGTGGATGTTGATTGGCGCTCTTTAATCGGTGATTACCACATTGGTCGTAGGTTGATTTTTTCATCATCAATGGCATCCAAACTTACTAATCCTTATATTTTTCATATTTCCAAAAAAAAATTGTCCATTGTGAAAATCAATCAAATTTGGATTAACACGTTAAAAATTGGGAAAGAAGTTTCGGATCATATGCGAGCAGTGTGATCATTTCATTTTTCAAACAAGACTATTTTCATAAGGTAGCAGGTTGGTTGTTTTCTTGGTTATAATTCTGTGGGCTTATGCGAAAGGATTATTTTATATGAAAAAAAATCGTCCATAGTCTCAAAGAGGTCCTTTAAACAAATGAAGAAAAGCAACGATCTACAAGGTCTGAAGACGTAGATCGTTGCTTTTTTTCATTCAGAGTTATTTTAGACAAAAAAAACGCAGAATATCACGGAAAAATGCTGTTACAAATAAAAATCGGACATTCGAAATTGACATACAGCAGGGTTCATCAAGCAAAGATATTCGGGTAGTTAGCAGAAAGGAAAGAAGAAATAAACCACCATCGGAGAATTTAGAGGTCAGCTTCCACTTGCACTATTACTAGCAACATTACTCGCACTAGTTCTAACATGACCACTTGCACTAGTACTAGCACTCGCTAGCGCTCAATGGCCTTTTGGCATAAACAAAGGAAAATAGTTCAAAAAAATATTTATCTTTTCCAAATTGCATCCTTGATTCGATCCGAAGTGCCCAAAAAGACCCAGGATAAATTTAGGCGGTGAGTCATTGGCTATGGTCACTACTAATCATGGGTCAGTGCCGTCGCGTGCGTCGAAATATCACATTTGAAATGTGTTGACCCCTCTAAATAACGAATATATTCTAATATACTCAATCGCATATTGAAAAAAGTCCAAAAAACTCAATCTACAACTCTTAAAACGTTCAAAACTCAGAAGGAGACACGAAAACACAATGATAATCATACAAAAACGATCTTATCTTGAATTACGTATAACGTTACCTAGTTACAATTTGCTGGTCAAAATTTGAGCTGGCTCACGCATGACGTCCCGGCGTGACAATGATTGTATAGGTTTGAGGTAGGTCACGTGATGACTTCTGAGGTGGATGTGCGAGAGTTTATCTTGTTTGTTTTAGTATCATGGTAACCCAGTTACCTAGGTAACCTATAAATTTTGAGGTTCGGACACGCAATGACGTCAGCGAAACCTACGTGTGAGCATATCTTGTTTGTTATAGTATCAAGCATTGAGTTTTATAAGGCTTTAGAGAAGGAAACCTTCAAAAATAATGGCACCATCATCCAATTTTGGACGTATGTCTTGAGACATTCACTGTATCGCTATCCTTGTCGAGTTATATCTATCTGCGTCGCCGAAAACTCACCTGCTTTGGACGCGGTTGCCGATTTGGGCAAATCTTCATCAATGAAAATTCCTCTGTGTACGAAATTGATTGATAAGACATGATACAATGAAAATTAAGGAGGATTGAGTATTGTTCATTTTTCAAGAAGGTGCAACAAGGTTCACTATTCTAGATTATCGCATAATGAGACACATTTACAACCATGATTTCGTGTGAATCAACTCAATGTTGAACAACGGTGATAGTGTCTAATGATGATATTATTTCATATCATAAATAATGTGAAAAATTTTTGTGCTACTCAAAGCTTAATTACTAACATTCATTAAATAATGATTTTTTGTGCATTGGATACAGGCGATACATAGTAAATATTGGTCCTAGTACACGGCAACGCTGCCTTTAAACAGCTGGTTTCGATTTTGAAGGTAGTGCGGTGATGCCATGGGGTTTCAACTTGAAAACTTCTACTTTCGTGCTTGTGAAGTGTTGTATTGTGACTTTATTTGTGAAAAATGGTAAGATTGTGCTTCCTGTGTCAAAAACTGGACCATTCGGATCCAGAAATCACCATTCACAGGTAAGAGTCAAATTTGCATTGAGCATTGACTGGAGACGGATCCAGTGGTGTAGAGTGTAGGCATCATCATATTTCATTCATGAAAATGAGGATTTTTCAATCTTCAGGAAGTTTAAATGTTTGTTTTTATTCGTGAATAGGTAACAACAAAAAAATGAAACTGATTTGGAAAAAAAAGCCTGAATGGTAGTGTTCTATGCAATAGGAACCGATTGTTCTCAAATAAGAAAGGATATTCATATTACTTGAATACCTATTCCATTATTTCCTCGATTATTTCATACACAGTCAAGATGAATTATTTATTGGATACTTCCTCAACTGTCTTATTTTCGTTTTTTTTATTACAATAAGGTTGAAGTCTTCAGTAAGAATGCTTACTTTTACAATTATTATTATTATAATTACTTTTTAGAGCTCTTAAAACCTTGCGTTTATCTCGAAATTAACTTTTTGACATATCGCCCTCTTTGCCTGTACCTTTCAATTGGAATTAAAAATTTTGACGACGCCCAGTCTTTCTTCCTGTAAAAGCGAAATATAGTTTTTCCAACAATTTGCTCGAAACCAATCAATAGACTTTTATGAAGGGACATTTTTGTCAGAAACGTCAAATAAAAAAGATAAAGGGGGTCTAAATTAATATATAAAAAAACCTTGTACAGGGCACAGCTAAATGGACCCCGCAATTCACTTTTTAATTTGACGTTTGGCAAAAAGTTTTAAATAAAAGTTCAATGGTTGAAAATAGATATTTACCCTGTTCCCAAGGCTTCCGAATAAACCTTTACATTTTAAAACGTGCCAGAAAAGATGGCAATTTTGTTTTTAAGGTAGGTATAGGATATATAAAAAATGTTTAATTTTCTGGAGAATGCGAAAAGTGAATAGAAACTGCAAATATTGGTACTTGCAAATTGAAGCAGGGTACCTACGCATTATGTATTGTTTATTTGCCCCTACTTCTTTGAATGTATATCTAGACATAAATGTTTTTGGGCCAAATTTATGTCTAAACATACAAAATTAAATTTATGTCTAGACATTAATTTAAAGAAGAATAGACCAATAAACAATATTGCTTACCTGCTTCAATTTGCAGGTATACCAATATTTGCGGTCTTTGTTTAGTATGACTCCTGCACCATATTTCTTTGAATTTATCTCCACTCACTTTCCAGCACTGATAATCATTTTGGTATAGTTAAAAATAGTTTTTCGGTCATTTATTTATAATACTTTTCGCCTGTACTATACTTTTGTATTAGAAACAAGAAAAGTAAAACGTTGCTTTTTCCTATTTTTTATATTTTTTTCTTGTTATCCAATTTTAGATTTCCAAAAAATGAAGAGCTGCGAAATATTTGGTGTTCTTTGGTGAGGATTGACGAGGACCGACTTCGAATCAAACCTCCCTTTTTGTGTTCGGCCCATTTTAACCCACAAGACTATTTACGTGACATTGATGGAATCAAATATTTAAAACCGGGAAGCTTGCCAATCATGACTCACCGGCAGACCATACAGTTTCCCGTCTCCAAAAACAAAAATCATATGGCAAATTGAGTAAAATGGCCTTAGAGATATGTAAGAAAGGCCAAATATATTTTGTATTTTGGTTGTCATTTTATTCGGAACCGTAATTCATTATTGTCGGAAGAACAGCAGGAGATTTAATTTTTAATGTTATGAAAATTTCAATTTTTATTGATTCAGAAAGTCAAAAATGTGATATACTGTCATATAACAATAACGACATAGGTACCTACCCAAATTAATATTCATTTATATTTTTCATACAAAACGGTAGAAACTCGAAATGTGCCGCCGCTGTTCCAGATGAAAATCGAGTTCGGACGTACGTATTATAAGAATCACATGTTCTCATGCGGTGTTGCCCGATGGGTTCGGATTCCTCGTTTTATCTCTTTCCACTCATAGTGTTGTCTCTTTCGCACTTATTGTGATGTTGGCGTCAAGACTAATACCATTTTATGAATGGGATGCCCAGTCTATAGTATTTAAAGTCAATGGTATCAAGTCATGTGAGGAAGTTCTGAATTTTTTGACATAGTAGGGAGAGCTGAAAATGTCAAAATAGCAGCTGTATCACTTGGAACAAAAAAATCAAATGGAAAGCGGGGTCGAGTGATACCTCATTTATTACACTCTAGAAGTTTAATGTCGCTGTCTCTTTCCAACTTTTAAATAATATCAAAGCAGATTTTTTTTTTAAAGATGTCGCCCAACTGCCGTTTTGACGTCCTCAGCTATCACCACTGTTCTGAGAAATGCAGAACGTGCTCATATATTGGGATCACATCACAAAATCAATTCTTTAGTATCACATCACACAATCAATTTTTTAATGTCCCTTCCCTGACATTAAGATCGTTCAATATACCAGAATGAGATTTTGATCCTTCAATTTTTTACTTTACACAGCAAGAAACTATGGAAGTTTCTTAATCTTTAACTTAACCCAACAATAATTTTGTCTTTACAAGGTTTGTTCATATTTATCACCGTACGTAAACCGTTATTTCAAAATAAATAAAGACGTTAAAATTTAACGGGTCTCTAACCCCACCAAAGGAATGCGAGAGAACCTGTTTAGCTGAAAAGGTTTACGTTTAAAGGAGCTGTAAGAGCCTTTGTGTACTTACAAGTGTCTATGTGAGTAGTGTGGTCGACATTTCCGTCTGCAGTATTTTTTCAGCTATTGACTTTTTTTTATCAATGATAAAGTGAAACATTATCTATTACCACCCTTACAATAGGTATTCTTATTTACTATTTTTGCTACATATTTGATTTTTACCAACTTGACAATATTGGCTATGTGCAACTGGTTGGTGGGGAGACGAGAAACGATCCCGCGCAACTAGCGGAAAAAGTTTGCAGTTTTGTGAGCGCGCACTGTTGCCAAGTAAACAGGGTTGGAAAAAGTCATGACTTTTTAAAAAAATTCAAGAAGTCCGACTTTTTCAAATTGAATGAGAATTTTTCGAATTAATTCACTTGTAAAAAAGACTTTTTCCCGATCAAAACACAATCAAATAAATGGAAAAAACTCAAGTCTTTACTCGCAACGCAATAATCATAAAGAATCTCAAGAAACTAAAGCCAAAATTGAGCTTTTCTCAGTATTGATTTCGTTTTGGTGATTCCCCGAATTCAACGCACGACGACATCTTACGTCCGACAGATGATGTTTATAGTGTTTTCGATTGGGAAAACAAGGGTTGCACTGGGTTTGACCTCGGGCAAAACCAGTTATGATGAAAATTTGCTCTAGGGCAATCCCAATCGAACATACATTTTTCATCGAGTGCTATAATATTGCACGGTAAAATTCCGATCAAATTGAAATTGGAATCATTGAACTTCTTGAAAATCTAATATTATGTTGTCTCTGCGTAGCGGCTGAAGTGACTCGGAACTAAACTAATTGAAACTCCATTTCTCATTGCCAAATGACAAAATCTTGAGACCAATCAATAGTTTTGAATTATATAGATCATAGATAGGTACTAGGAACAACTTTTTTGATCTTAAATGAAATGAATTCCGTTTTGAGTAGGTACTCGTTTTCCATAACTCGTCAACGCCAGTATTTTCTTTTTTCGGCACTACTAGATTCCAACATAATAACTCTAACTCGAAATCTGTTGTCCACTCACAGAATCACCTCACGCGACGTTTATATCCACCATTTTTCATGGTTTTTCTCAATTTTGCTAATGCACCAAAATTGCACTATACAAGCACGAGCTCAAAGACCTCGTGCCGAAAAATCTGCACTTAGTGCAAAACTCATTGACCCGGTTCCCCAATCGAACATAAAAATCCACTCGATTTCTACCAATCGAACATAAATATTGCCCGAGTGTTGCACCAGTGCTGCCCGATTTTACCAATCGAAAACGCTATTAGTATTCATGCTATGTTGCCATGTTGCCTTATCAAAGGATATTTTATTTTTATTTTTATTTGAACTAATTTGAAGTTATTGATGTAATTTTGATCAATTAGAGAAGAAAATGAATTAAATCATGACTTTTTTGAAAAGTCATTTAAATTAATTCGCGAATTAATTCCTTGAATTAATTCATAATATGAATTAATTCGTGCCACCCTGATTGTAATCCCAATCCTCTGATATTTTATTGATAGAAATAATGATTATCAAATGAACCTGATGAAAATTATGCGTACTGATAGTCACTGGAGGTCGTAGGTATTTTTCTCTATATTACCATCTGATCATGAATGAATGTTTGTGAATGCTGATGTTTTCGAGAAAGCCTCAAAAAATATTTCATGGTGTATTTGAATACAAAGTAGGAAATTGTTAAGTTCTAGTCACCTCGGAAAGTATTATAGATATTTCAACTTGAACTATACAGGGTTTTTCACTTAAAACTCCGCACGTCAATATCTCGGAAACGAATAGGAATATTTGATTTCTGTAAAAAGTAGTCAATGTATGAGGTCGAGTAGTTATTTTTCACAGTTAAAAAAATTCGACGCCTACCAAGAGTAAAGCGTCGCGATGCAACAAAAATATCAATCGATTGCAGGCACTTTGAAATAACGCGCATGCAAAAGTACGAGTTATTCATAAACTTTTTTTTAATTCAGTCGAACTCATTTATTCTACTCAGTTTTGAGATATACAGTGTGTCCAAGATAAGGATGTCTATCATGGGGATCTTGAAAACCGTGAGAGATACAAGGTAGGTAAAATGGAGGCAAAGTTGCGTATTTTGATGCTCAACAAAATGCCGTTTTAAAAGCCAAGAAATTCCGACTAAGTCCGAAATTATTCGAAAAAAACCGAAATTTTTCAAAATTGTTTTCATTTTTTTCTGACCACATTTGAAGAGATATTTTGAAATGAATAGAACTTCTTCATTGCCACTTTTTGCCCTTTACAAGATAGCGTTATTAAATTGAAGAACCGACGTTTCGTCTATGAGCAGCCATCATCAACTTTGTTTTTTTAAATACGGTCCTGGATTTTTTATTACGGATTTTAGGAGCCTCTTATGTTCCTAAACCAACGGGGTGCGTGTTGGTTATATCAAAGCAGGATGCTTACTGCACTAGTTAAACCAGGTCAAGAGGAGGTGTAACAAGTGCAGTAACTGTAGAATACGGTTTGGAGCCTATTTCGTGTATTTTGTGAACAAAGCTTCTCTTAACCTGACATGAAATAAGGAAAAAAGAAGATCTGGAGTGAGAGATCAATTTGGATCTGATCGTGAAATGTTCGTCTGTTTTTGAGGTTAGGATATCGCGTTTGGTAAATTTCCTTTACACTGATAGCCATAAGTTACACCAGCAATCTGCACTACACTATCCTACACCGACATAACAAACACACTACTTATAGGTGTGTTTGTTATTTTGGTAGGGTAAACTGCTGGTGTGAGTCATCACTGTCAGTGTAAAGGAGATTTAAAAAAACGCGTTCGTGCAGATTCTGCAGATATCTAACCTAAAAAATAAACAAAAAAAAACAACGATGGATGATTCGAATAGTAATGTAAAAGGATTTGGGATTATATTGTCTGAAGTTTTTGACGATGGTGTTGATTCCTCCTCTTCAAGTTCTGATTCTGAAAACAGCTTAACCGTAATAATTTTAAATGCACATGACCGCAAAAGAAGCGAAACTGTGTAGAGTTTTTTTGAGACTGTGGTGCTTGGTGCCTGTCTATACGGATATTGAATTCAAAAGGCATTTCCGCATTGGCAGAGATTTACCTATTCAACGAATTATCTTGACATCTATAATTTAGTTAATACTCTATCAACATTTGGGTAGGATTTAGGCTAGCATGCTTCCCCAGATTTTTGAGAGTTTATGAGAAGTGTTGCGAATTCTAAATCTAAGCAGGAGAGGAAAAGGTGGATAAGACTAAAAATATAAATGAATACAAAGCTCACCAGTTTTGCATCTTGAGTAGATAAAAAGATTTCATAGTTTGATCGGAGTCTATGTCGTATAACTGTATACATTCACTTTCACTATTTTCAACACCCATTTTAATTCATTTGATAAGATCCACACTGATAAGACATGGTTTGTTGACAAAATACACGAAATAAGCTCCCCACACCTTATACTACACTACGCTACACTACACTACGCTACACTACTCAGCGACATCATCTTTCTATATGGTTTCGGTTTCAATTCACTCTTGGGTTAGATTGGGTTAGTTTGGTTCAGTATGTATTCCTCTTACCGCGCGGTTTTCTAATATCCGTACGCTTTCCACTTAAGGTGGGCGTTTCGCGGTCACGTGTCTGCAATGTATTTTAATGATTTGGCGGAAGCGTCAGAGGTAGATTATTCGAGGGAAAATAAACCTGACGTGTCTGACACCACCTCGACGCCGACGGGGAAATTCCATAATTAGATATATTTTTTCAGGTACATACACAAAATGTTATTTTGTGGGCAAATCGTACACCCCCCCGCTATTACTTGGTTTATTCTGGGTGTGTATTCTTGTGAATATTATTTTCGGATGCGGATTTTTTTTGTGGTTGCCGTTGAGTTTCTGCTTTTTGTGAACTTTGCAAAGTTTTTCTGGATCTTTGAATAAACATTATAGACAATTAATTTTTACGAACATTGGAGTATTTTCCCCTGAGGTAAGTTTTTGAAAGAGTAATCATTAGATAAGTAACATAAACATAATATCACTATTTATGAATATATATTTCATATGTATGTACGAGCACAATACATAAATATCGCAATTCATCAGTTTACGTGTCCTGGCGATTGTGTTTCGCTCTTTTTCTAGAAAAACTTTTTTCTATGTAATTTTTGATAAAAATGGCAATCGCCGTTCGAAATATACTATAAAATTATATACTTTCTGAAAATTGCACAATTATTGAACAAAAGATGGTCTAGCTATAAAATTTTGAACTAGGCAAAAATAACCAATAATTATTCATATTTTTTTGAAAAATCTGGGTTGCTAAGATATTGTAGAATCCAGTTCAACGCAATGTAATTTTCATGAGACTTTGAACTTGAATAAAGGGTTCAAAAAAAAATTACTCAATCAATTTTTTCAATGTTGCAAAGATTTTTTTTTTCAAAAACGATACTACACGTGAAAAAACCTAAAACTTTTTATTTAAAGTTTTTTTCTATCATTTATAATAAAGAGCTCTGTAGTTGGGTGTCAAAATATAATGAATAACCCTGTACCTTCTATGTCCTCGATGGTCATCTTGTTCATTGTCTATTCGATTTACTTAGTTTTACTCAAAAATAAATTCGTATGAATGTTTTTTGATCCGTCAATAATTATAGGTATTTTAGTGTTGGGCTTTGGGCCATTATTTGCATGATAAATTGGGGTGACGCCACATATAGCGCAGTCGAAAGTAATTAATTTTCCTGTAAAAATAAGCAAACTCATATAACTTATAATGATCTGTAAAGACATTTGTGAGAGAAAAAAGTGCGAAAACTGAATGTTTTTTTATAAAGTTATGGACACGGAGCGAATAGGGGTGGTGCTGGGTGGGGTAAATAAACAACTGTATGAATAAAAATACATAATGCATACAGTAGGACTGAGCAAATGAAGTAAAACAGCCTGCAATTTGATTAAACTTGAATCCTGCATCAGTTACTTTTTCATGATTTCCTCAAAAATGGGACATTTTTTGCAAAGTCCAAAATTTCAAAGCTTACTATCCTTTGTTCAACTAAAGGGGTGGCAAATTATGATAAAAAACCCTGTACCTATGTGAACGCTCATTTGTATGAAAATAATCTATAACGAATATTTCAATTTTCCTATCAATTATCATTTTATTCGGCGACTTGTTCTACAGCAATTTATAATAAGAATCAAATCACGATAAAAATTGAAAAAAAAGAACAAAATATTTGAGGTGTTGATTCTTGCATTTGATCATCATATTATTATCAAATCGTGGAAAATGTAAATAATAATATTCTTTTTTCATTCCTATAAATTAAATAGGTAGGTACTTTAGTAATTTGGAAAAAAGTCAATACCTGGAACCATCGATTTGTAGTCCTGAACAGAGATTCCTGAATATAAATAGGTAACTGTCAAATATAAAGCTGAAGTACTAAGTCATTTTTATGGAAAAGTAATTGATATTTTTTTATAGGCAGAGTGTTTATTTAAAAAGTTACCATCCACGTTGTGCGAAATTAGACAGATTTTTGAAATTCGACGAAACAATTCACAAATCTATTGGGGGGAAGTTTTATTATTAAAAATTGGATGGTGCTAGTTCAACCTCGACCCTAACACCCAGTGCTTGCTGCCATTGGACGCGGGTGGTGATTTTTTTTTATGGAAACCCTGTATTAGTATTCAGATTAGGTACCAGAGTGTTTCATTATCTTTGATAACATTTTAATCAGCTGTAACTTCTTTGTTTTTGAAGGTATTGAAACGAGACAAATATCAGATTGTATAGTTCTCTAGCAAGTTTTTTTTCTGTACAAAAAATAATACAAAAGACTAACGATTTTCTGAAATATTGACCTGACTTATGTTTTTTTTTTTTAAATGGAATGCCCTGTATAATATTGGATATTTCGATTCCACACGAAATTATAAGTATATTTTATAGAGCATCTCATATACCTATCTTCAACGGTTTGGGAGAAAATGACGTCGAAACATTTTGCAAAAATTGAATGGTTCACATACAGACAATAGTGACAATCATAAAAAAGATTAATCACATAACACCTCGTGTAATGAGCAAACTCTGTGATTTGTCAAAGTATTTCAAAGGCGATATTGTAAAATCTAATTAATTTTTATTGTTCATGGCACACATTATTGCGATCAATAAGAAGACTTCAAAATTTTTGTGTGACAGGTTTCGACGCCATTTCCTCACAAACCGTCGAAGATAAGTATATGTTAGGCTTTATAAAATATACATAGAATATTGGGTAGAATAGAAATGTCCAATAATACAAATAGGTACAAGGGCATTTCATTTAAAAAAATATAAGTAAGGTTATTATCTCGGAAAAATGCCAGTTTTTTGTTTTATTTTTCAAACAGAAAACAACTTACGAGATAACTATACAATATGGTATTTGTTCCGTTTCGATACATTCAAAAACAAACAAGTTATAGCTTATTGAATGTTATCAAAGATAATGAAACACCCTGTACCTACCTATATTTTTCTATGGCCGTCTCATAAAACGGCTCACTCAAGTACATTTTCTACTATTATGGGTAATTTCATCACAGCACACACAAAAAAATATCATTTCTCTTGGGCGCCCATTCATCTGTCACGAGAATCAGGTCCCAAGCAAACCCATGTTCTGTAAATACAAAACGTAGGTACAATACAAACATAGGTAATACAGGAATCTATGAATACGAATTTCCGAAACCCCCAAATCGATAATGTTCAAATTACAGTTTTCTCTACATCATCACTCGCCGCATCTATGAGTGAAAAGCTGAACCCCAGAAAAATGCCAAATCGTGGTTCCTACCTGACCTACCCACAGATGATTCCTTTCCATCTCTGTTATCCTATGCAATATGCCCCATCTTCTTTCTTTGTCTACTGTAAACCTTGGAAAAATCCCAAAATATTTCACAAAAAGTTTCCCCATCCAAGAACGGATTGTTTGTTGATTAAAATCGCAATGTTATATTGATAAGCAAATCCATGTGCCTCGAATAAGTTATTTTGGTGATGAAAAATGAAGAAATAGCCGAGAAAACAGCGATTGATGTGACCGTTTCGATACATCCAAAAATAGGTCATTTTTGATTGCCCAGAAAACTCTTCAAATTGAATCTAGCTAATTCTTGTTACTTCAATGGATTAGTACATCATTGTACATCATGTACATAACATGATCGCGTCTCAAAGTTGTGTTGTTCTCCCGATTTAAATCATTTAGTGGGTCCATGTCGGGTATAGGAGAATAACATTGCGATACGCCCACCTCAATTGAATCATGTCGAACGTATTTTGTGTGCTTTTTGTATTACTGTATTTGCAATTTTCAAAAATGTGTGAACATAATAATGTCAGTAAAAATGAAGCTTGGCAACACTGCAAGTGAAGGGTCAGGTTATAGAGCATCCTTCACTACTGCGTTCCGTGAACGCTTGATTTCATTAAACTTTTAATAGTCTTTTTTTCTTACAAAAGTGCTTCATCCGCAATTTTTTTTTATCTTTAACTGTTCTATACCAATTGAGCTTTCTACTAAAAAAAAAATGGTAATTTTTGCAAAATTCCGTAGGTCGTCAACTTTACCAGACCCATATTATAAAATACATGGATACAAGAACTATGAATTTGAGAATTCATCCATAGGCGCCGATTTAAAAACCGTGAATTTTTATTTTTAATTTAATTTATAGGTATATTGTTATTCACACAGCTTTTTTATTTTTGGTCATACGATACCACTGACCACTAGATATCGTTTTATTCAGGTTGTCAGCGATATATTATACAATTAGTGATTAGTCATTTGAAAACAATATGATTCACAGGAATAAACAGAACATCAATGACTGTCGACTGATACTGATTATGTAGTCTCACCTGTGCAGGTATCAACTCCAGCACCTTTGCCAAATACCTCATGTTCAAAATCTGCCAGCGAATCTTCGCTTTTGACAATTTCGTTAGTCTCAGTGGGCAACACCTCTATTTTGTTATCGACATTATCCATCACATCCTTATCCACTTCCTCGTTCACAGCTAAATTTCCGTTATCACACTTTTCTCCAAGACTTTCCATGGTTATTTACGTTCGAACCAAAATAAACGACTTCCAAACTTTGCCCTTGAAGAAAACGAGTTTGTTTCATCGATACTCACGTTATTGATTGGTGACATTCGGTGCAAATAAATTAATATAACATCTTGTCACTTACCTTAACTTAATTGCATGCTTTGCACTACCAAGAAGTGGATTTTTTTTGTTAAACTATGGAAAAAGCGTTGGGTGGTTTCAAAACGTGCACTGCAATGGACCGGCCATTTTGAAAAACAATCAGATGAAAAAAACAACTCCTCTTTTCTGTGATAGTGTGGCGTTTCAGGCGTTTAGCTGTGTATGTACTATGTAGCAACAGTTGGCTTGGCAACGCCGCTGAAGGTTGTATTCACAGAATTAGAGATCGTAATGATTCCATTTGGATAGCAAAATTATTAAAGAAGTCGACGGATATGCTGCACTTCTTCCACTGTTAGATGAAAATAGGTGGCAAGCTTAATATAAAGAATAAATTATCAATTTATAACGGTTCTACTTAAAGCACGCATTTGCGAGCAGTGTAGCATTTACAATTTACAGCCCGCTTCGTGGTCATGGATACTCTGTAGTATTCATAGTTCTAACAAAAGCATCGCCATAAATACTTAATACTCTAGTCTAAAGTACAGTGACTCAATAAACTAGGTCCGTTGAGCTGGCCTCCCCCGGTTGGATTTTTTTGTCACAATGCTAGCACAAATAGAGGACACCTAGCACTACCTAGCACACAAGCTTTTAGAGCTAGCACACCACAAGTTTAGAGTCAAAATGCAGTTGAAATCGGGGGGGCCAGATCAACGCTGGCCCCCCCCCGGTTGGATTTTTTTTGTCAAAATGCTAGCACAAATAGATTACACCTAGCACAACCTAGCACACAAGTTTTTAGAGCTAGCACACCAACGGTTAAGAATCAAAATGCACTTGAATTCGGGGTGGGGGGGGCAGGTCAACGCTAGCCCCCCCCCCGGTCACGTTTTCTTGCTAGAAAGTTAGCACAAACAGAGGACACCTACCACAACCTAGCAGACCAGTTTTTAGAGCTAGCACACCAACACAAGAGTACCAACTCAACTTATACACTACAATGTGGGCCAAATTAAGTTAGAGCATAATTTGATCCTTGATAACTTTTTTGTTTGTTTATGAATTTTGATGATTTTTGGATATTGGATATGATATTGATATACAGTGTGACCCATTTGTTTTGGGAACACCCTGATAAAAAGTTTATTTCTTAACCGATTTGGTTCGTTTTTTTTTTGGATTGTAGAGCTCGAAAAATTGTATACCTATTCTTGGCAAAAAGTGACCTTCGCCATTTTGACTCCAAGGCCTACTATGTTAGTTTTTAAGAGCAAAATTTCAGGAAACCATATTAGCGATTTTTTTAGAAAAAATCTGTGTGCGCCACTAGATTCAGCATCCTTTAAAACGGGTCTATACAAATTTTCAACCGAAAATATCAAGTTGAAAAAAATTAAAAAATCGCACTTTAACAATCTTTGATTCTATCAAAACAAATAAAAATGACATAAAACTAAAAATTTGTAACTTCTACCAAACCATCATCAACTTCAATGTATTTTTATTTGTTTTGATAGAATCAAAGATTGTTGAAGTGCGATTTTTTAATTTTTTTCAACTTGATATTTTCGGTTGAAAATTTGTATAGACCCGTTTTAAAGGATGCTGAATCCAGTGGCGCACACAGATTTTTTTCTAAAAAAATCGCTAATATGGTTTCCTGAAATTTTGCTCTTAAAAACTAACATAGTAGGCCTTGAAGTCAAAATGGCGAAAGTCACTTTTTGCCAAGAATATACAATTTTTCGAGCTCTACAATCCAAAAAAAAAACGAACCAAATCGGTTAAGAAATAAACTTTTTATCAGGGTGTTCCCAAAACAAATGGGTCACACTGTATATGTTTTGGATGTTCCTCCAAAACTGAGCTTTCAAATTTTTGCCAGGACCGGACTTACGACGTTTTCATGAACGTCTAACCTACAACAAAACGATGACACACTCCTTATCGAAGATCTGAGGCATTGATCTCTCATCAGCAAGGTATCTTATATTTGAAGATGCCCTTATAATTGAAAGAGAGAAAAAATCAAATTATGTTTTGGAAACAACAAAAAAAATGATTCCCAAATCAAATCCCACAGTCTGTAGCTTTTATTGCAAGAAAACTTTTTCTGAAGCTGGAAACATATATGAAGACAAACGCAATATATTAGACAGTTTTCGTTGCTCCAAAAAATTTCACCGGTAGCGCGGTTACGAAAGCCATAGTGATAGCCGCTATTTGACAGATAAAAATATAAGTGGGTTATAAACTCGCCGTTCGCCGTTACCGCTAACGCTAACGTTTGACGTTCGAGATAGACATATGGACGCGCCTGCATACATTTATATCATGCCGTCTGCCGTTGGCGCCCCGCTAGAGATCGTTCATCTCCATGGTTTATATCTCGAAAACAACTAAACGAAAATATGGAATTGTACATAAAATTTCTTGAAACTTTCATAAAATTCCGAAAATGTGATATTATATAAGGGAACTTGGTCTTGGACACGGATGCCAGCAACGTAGGACTTGGTGTAGTTCTGTCCCAGATCCAGCAGGGACATAAAAGGCCCGGGTCATCGGTTACAAATGCCCTTCTCAATAGTGACTTTCACGTTACTAAGTAAATGACTTTTTAAATCACGAGTCAAGATGTTTATGGACGAGGCGGTGACTGAGCAGAGTCCGGAATTTTTAGACGAGTAGTTTAATGGCATCTAACGGCTGTGTATAATGTTGTATTTTATACTGCGGCAATTTTTGTCAATCGATTCAAGAGAATTTTAAAAGTGCTTTTTTATTGTCAAAGCACACATTGAAAAGGTGGTGTTGGCAGTCCGTCTCACATTCTTAGCAGTTAGAACATGTCACCACTTAGGTAATCACGATTATCGAGAATTCATCGATAGATGACGAAGCTTCTAGTACAACAGAGAAGACGCTGGAAAGTTCGATGACAGCACAATTACCTTGTTCCAAGAGGGACAAGATCCGTTACGTTTCAACAAAGTGTAGTGGATTGAGTACCTGGACGTATTTCGTCACATTGCTCCCTCCTTAGAGCATTTCGTCTCGAAATGTCCTCATATCGGTATCGGCAATTGACCTCAAACCTGCAGTGTGATGTACGGTGGAAATAGCAAGCCACAGTCCTCTGGTTCGTTCTCGGTAGCACCATACCAGGATGGCAATGCCACTTCCCTTAAAAATCACTTCTAGCATGCTTCTCACCAGTTTCCAGTCCACTCGACCATTGGTCATCTTTGGAATTGCCAAATGAGAGACGTCCTGTGACTGCATCAACGAATATAATTGACGGCTCTCCAGACATCACTGTTAGTGGTCAGACATGTAAGTCTCCAGCGACATGTCTTCCTTGTGTGACCTGATATGCCTCACTTCAGCGTCATAATCGACTTGGTTCCCAGCATACCAAGCTAAACGGTTGCAGTGAACAACGACCCTCGGTTCTCCTTGTGGTGGCTTCCGAATCCTGTAGACGACGCCATTGATTCGCTCCTGAATCTCATACGGGCTCTCCCAAGAACTTTGGGGAAATGCCATGTCGCCTCTGTGGGTTATGCAGCATCAGCATGATTACCAAGTCATTTTATTAATTATAGAAAGATGTCTTCATGTCGATACGATTACAATACAATTTGGTAGGTATTTATTAGACAACAATTCACAACAAACATGTTGAATGAGTGCTTTCATAAATAGGTACCAACTTAAATCTCTACAAAAGATCTTACAGCTTTTCACGGTGGAAGAACTGCGCCGCGAGTCTTTGGTACCTATTTTTTACATTTTATATTTTTGTTGAGATCATTTAGACGAGGATGTATTTCACAAAAAAAAGGGTCCTAACAAACATATAACCAGAGAACTATTTTTTTTTAACTAGACAACGTTCTGTGATATATTCACAAATATCTTCAATACTAGTCAAAAATGCTGTCTTCGTGTTGAGTAAAGTACGGCACAATAATTTATTACACGTTTTGTGGCTAGCACTCTATGGATTACTTCATAATGACAGATACTGATTCATTGGAGAAACGCTGTTGTTATCAAAATTAAAATAAGCTACTTAGTTTGTCTAAAAAAATGAGATACAAAGATGAAAAAATAGGTAGAAAGTCAAGAAACCACTTGCCTATCAAGTTCAATCAGGGTGTTTTGACGGTTCATGTCTAATTTGTTCGAGAATATCTATCGTAAGTTTTGAACAGCCTAGACCTTTTGAAAAATCTCAAGTCGTCCATTTACTGATCGAACAACAGTAATTTTATGCAGCCTAAACCTCAAGACGTTGGTTTCCTGGTAGTACATTGGTCTAGTTTACAGCTTTCTGAAAAATCCGTGTTGAATAATCGAGAACTTCGAAATCATCCTGAAGAGAATACATTCTAATGATGTTTTACTTGTAGACAAATCGCAAGATCATAAAAAAACGGAACCTTAAAAAACGATAAAGCCATCCAGTATCACCAAAAACCAACAATTTGAAAATTCAGCACCACTGGCGACAATAGTCTCTTCCTTTTCGACTCTTTCGGCTACATGCACATCACGTGTTCGGCTACATGAGCATTCTCGATTCGGCGTCGTGCCCACTGGGATTTCGGCCACATGCACTTTCGGCCTCGTGTGGCTTCCCCCTCAAAACTACATTATTCGTTTTTATCTGGGTCTGGGACCAAGCGACTCACATGTGAGTCGGACAAAACCACATACCGTGACAAAATTCCAAGCCGCTATGTGTAGCCAAAACGATTTACACATCCATCGAGTTGGATCGTGCACCTGTCTCATATGTGAGACGCTGGTCTGTGGAGAGAATCGCTGTGGCTCACATATGAGACAGCTGGTAGTCAACGTATTGAGTAAAAACAAAAAAAACCTACTTAAATATGAACACAAAGTCCAAAAATAATCAAAACATAATATTAAGAATCAAAGCAATCAAACAATGGTTACACAAAGAACAAGAATATATTACCCATCATTTGAAAACTGTAATCGTATTCAAAATCCTAAGATATTAATACTTTTTTAATTTTGCGGTAGCTAATATGCCAGCCCCTCTCATTTCTCTGGTTTAGATCAATGAACGATTTGCTATTCACGGTCAAACTAGGAATAGAAAACACGAAGCCGCGTCACACACCGCCTAACGCTTGTACCCATTCCTAGTGCCCCTCCCTATTAGTGATTTGGCCACCCTGTCTGTCAACTTCGAGACTACGCGAGTCTGGTTTAGTGGTTTGTTTTTTGTATTTATAAGTATATGGTTTTTTGTATTTTCGCCGATTTTGGTTGGACAGAAGTACCTAGTTCAATAATTGGAACTGATGTTGCGAAAGACTCTTGGCTGTGCGGAGTCAGAATTTGGTGACCTGACGATTTTTTATTTAGAAGTGGCCGCCGCCCGCTGTTTTTAGCTGATTTGTTAGCGTCCGTTCATAAAGTAGTGACAAAAATGTTGAAAGACTCTAAACTGTAAGTACATTATAGGTAGGCTACTCGATTTCGATAAGTAGATTCTATGGACCAGACGCGCAGACCATCCAGTTTATAATCGTAGATTACAAGTCATATGAACCGTTCCAGGTACCTACTTAGGTGCCGTATTTTTTCCTGAAACTGAAAAATAAGATAGCAGAACGGGTTCTCGAGGGTTTTTTCCAGTCAGTGAGTGGATTAGGTTATTATTTTAACAGGTACTGAATTGTGTGCAATCATGCAATCGATAGACTGCCTAAGTCAAGTCTGATGTCACAAAAGTGGGTGGAGCTTATAATTTTTATACTTTTTTCTAGGCTTTTTTCGTAGGTATTCCATGGTGAAATCCCATAAGGAAGATTTCGTTGACTGTTTCTGAATTCGTTATAAGCAAGTAAAACGTGATATTTGGTTGGACAAAAGTGATATTCACTGAAATCATATACCCATCTATTTTTTCGACAAGGTAAGTGGATTTTAGATTATAATATTAATGCTTGGAAACATTTTGAGGTTATCTTTGTCTACTTTTTTGGCTTTTTCTCGGACTATAGGGAAGAAGATAGCTTTGAAGCGTATTTTTACCTTTATTGTGAGCTTTATTGTATTACTCAATGCTTTCTTTAAGAACGACAATCGAGACTACAATAGAACTATCAAATTCTCAAATTAGATTTTGCTCGTGATTTTGGCATTCACATAACAAAAACAAAACAATCTGTAGGTACTGGTACAGTGCTTTCAATTTAATTCGTCACTTTCACAAGGCTGTAAAATAAGTATTTATTTTTTGAGCTAAAAGGTCGACAAAAAAAAAGAATTGTAGGGTTTTTCGTAAAGTTTTGTGCTATGGAGTCAAATATTTTCTTAACTGTCAAATGTCAAAATTATTGTCATAACATAATGCCATTTTTAAGACGCGATATCTCGATAACGGTTGAATCTAGGAACATTAGTTGTATGACAATTTTTGTTCCAAATTGAAGAAAGAATTGAAATATCAATTAAAATACAGGGGCTTCCATTTAAAAAAATCATACTTTTTCGTGCCATACTTTTGTGATGCACCCTGTATGTTTCCAAATATTTTCAGAATGTGCGCTATTTACACCCCTAACCTGTGACGCATATTGACATTGTTATTTTTCATATCCTAGGTATATGATAAAACCTACTTTACTCTATCGTTGGGACTTCAAAGAGAAAAATAGGTATTGAAAAGTATTTAATGGTAATTAAAGAGAAAAATAGGTGTTGAAAAGTATTAAAAGGCAATTCATTCGATTTAAACTCAACTTGCATCAATTTGGGAGTATCTAAGACGTATTGAAAGTATTTAAATAATAAAAAAGGTATTTTCCAAAGTTAAAAAAGTACAGTTTGATACCGTAGCAATGTAAAAACCACCAAAAACCTGTATAAATCTATTTTTATGAATGAATGATGACTACTAAATCAAGTGAAATTTGGATTACGGAGTACTTCAATGGAACGAGAATGCAATTAATGCAGATTACCAAAGCATACGGATCATCCAGGGTACGAATTATCGCGACACAACTGTATTTTAATAGTAGAAATGAGTGTTCATTTAATTTTATTCTATACCAGGGTCTTTCTCCTGGTTTTTTTTTGATCAAGGGACAATTATTAATTACCTAGCCTTGAAATCTCTAGAAATGATACGCTTATAAAAATGTATACACACAATCATTATTTATGATTATGATTATTTGAATAATCAGCCTTTTTATAGGTACCAACAAAATTTTAAAGTCACTGAGATATACAGTGTGTCCCAAAAAGTTGTGAGTATCTCGAGTTGTATATTGTATGCATATGGTAAACATTATTTTTATTATCAATTTTACGAAAAAAAAGTCATTCTTCATAAAATGTTCGGGATGGTCCAAAACCTAGAATGGAATCATTAGGTGACAAGTTTTCTGTCATGAAATACCTTTTTATTTTTGACAAAATGAAAAATGAATTGTTATTGAGAAAAGTTGATTAGGATTGAAAACTACGTTCAAATGTCTGATGAGACCTATCTACGATGAACATCAGTTTTTTTTATTTTTAACAATTTTTTCAAGTTTGATTTGTATGGAAAACTTTTTTGAAATATATTTTCATTTTTAACTGAGAAAATCGCAAATCTTAACAAAACCTGACTTTCATCTTTGGATATTTGAATGAAGTTTTCAATTCTAATCAACTTTTTAAAATAACAATTTTCTAGCTTGTCATGAATAATAAAGGTGAAGCCAACAGTAAAGCGAAAATCATGTTTTTTGAGAAATCTCGTTTATGACTTATGACTGGTAAAATGTGTCACCTGATGGTTGCATCTTAGGTCTTGGACCATGCAGAACTTTTTATAAAAAATAACTTTTCTTCGTGAAATCAATAATAAAAAAGTTTACCATATGGATATAACTTTTTGGAACACGCTGTAAGTATAGCGTCAAAGTACCCAACTAAACAGCAAAAATGCAAATATGTATTTCCAGAACGGTCAATGTTCGTCATAGATGTCATTTAATAAAGGGATCCTCAATTTTTAAAAAAGAATCAAAATGTGGAAGAAAAAATGGGGGTTGCCATTTAAACTGAGGAAGTTGGTAGATACAGTAGCGGCAAAAATTATAGCAACCGCCTAAAATTTGATGAGACTTTAACCCTGCATCAGTTTTATCAAAGAAGTGATGGAGCATTCAAAAACAATTCATTTGTCAGTTTACGTGTCCTGGCGATTTTTTTCAAAACATTGTCTAGTGCTTTTGATAAAAATTTCCAGCATTATTCTAAAGAGGGATAAAAAGTATGTACTACCTGAAAATTTCACAACTATTTAACTAAGGGTAGTCAAGCTATGAAACTCTGAACTTGGCAAAAATGACCCATTTTTCATGATTTCTTCAAAAATTGGTCATTTTTGACATGTTCAAAATTTTAATAGCTCGACTATCTTTTGTTAGATGATTGTGAGATTTACAGGGACGCCTCTTTCGAATGGTGCTAGTCATTTTTATCAAAAGTTACAGAGACAAAAGTTAGGGAAGTAGCATTTTTTTAACATGAAAAAAAGGCACCAAACAATGTTTAGAAAAAAATCGCCAGGACACGTAAACTCACAAATGAATTGAAGTTGTCAAATGTCAAAAGCACCATCGCTTCTTTGATAACTGATGCAGGATTGAGAATTCATCAAATTTTAGGTGGTTGCTATAATTTTTGCCGCTACTGTACTTCCGGCATAACCGGAAGTGGTAGAAAAGTGCCACTATTTTAAAGAAACAACGTCTCAACAGCCATTTAATATTCAATAGAATGTAAAATAATGCGTTCTCAAAATCTAAAACGTCTGCGGCTGCGCTGCACAATGATAGAAATATTATTTCAAGAACGACTTCTCCAAATATATCGAATTTTAGTAAGAGTCGATATGCAAGGGTAATGCAACTTAAAACAATGTTTTGGTGATTGCAGTGTTGCCGGATCTACAAGTTTTTCCTAGTAACTTTCTTATTTCAAATAGGACACTCTGTATATTATTTGATTTCTTAATTCTATATGATATTCTGAATAAAATTTGTGAAATATGTTATATGTCGTAAGATAATAGTTTCTTCAAAATTAAGTGTCATTGTTTTTTGAATTAAGACTTCTCAGTAAGAGTAAGAAAGTAAGAAACTGAGGTGTGAACATTTGACAGGTGCCTCTTTCAAAATCAAAGTACTATTAATTTGTTCATTGATTTTTTGCGGTTACGTCATACTCCTCTGTCTCTCTCGTACACATTTACAAAAATGTCACGTATTCGTATGTCTGGACGCTGGTTGTTTGGATCAATTTGACAAAAATGTCACGTCTAGAGCGATCAATCTACGACATATTGGCAATCGTCCAATACTGTGACGTAGCCGCAGAAAAGCAGTGAACAAGCTGATGTACACATAGACTCTCTATAATATTCCATAAATTCTACAGGGTGTGCTAAAAAAACGTCCAAATATTCGCAAATGGAATAGACTGGAACTCAATTTTTTCAAATGTAACACCCTGTTTTTTATGTTTGCAATCAACTTCGCATTGTCCTTTTTTCAAATAAAATGAAAGGTAGGTATTTAAAATTCCATCATCATTAGACACATTACATGTCGACTCATACTAAAATTCAAAAGATTTGGAAATGCCGTTCTTAAAATACCTGTACCAGACCACCCACTTGAATCACCCTATACAGGGTGTCCGGTAACCGGTAAGTATAAAGAATAATTTCGGGAGCGTATATTGGAGGTCAAAATACCCGCAGTTTGTCCTGAAAGTGCCTCCTAACGGTGATACAGAGCCCTAAAGGGGCACCAATCGATTCCATTTTTTAGCCCTCACTTTTGAACCGGCTTGTATGATTTGATGAAATTTTAGTATGTTGTGTAGGCCGTAAGAGTCTCATAAAACCATAGTGAAGTCAATTTTTGAAATTGTAGAGGGGACCAGGAATTAACGGACTGGCCACCAAACCTTTCGGACCCAATTTTGGACAGGTGTCATTTTACAGAGCTGAAAACTACTTTTTCAAATACTTATATCTTTTTTTTTTATCAAAAAAGGTGCTCTTCTTTTGTTCCGATAAAACTGACCGTTTTCGAGAAAAATGGATTTTTGTTTCATAGGCTACTGCAATAATATACTAAAATACTACGGCGAGAGAGATGGCTGCATCCTGTCGAAAAGATCGAGTACGATCGTCTGGGAGCGGACGAGTGATCACGATTCAAATTGTCGACTCCGGAAAAAGACGACATGTTCCGCGGGCGTGGTGGGGGAGAGGTATGGCAACAACTCCTAAGAAGGAATTGGGTATGGTCACTCCCGTCAAAACAACAGCTGTTGGGCGTTGGGAGATTGCATGCTGGCGGGAGCGCAAATGCGTGCTCTGTTGCCAAGCCGTTGTTATCAAAGATGTTGGGCTGTTACTAGTACGGTATGCTAAATAGCTAGCCGTGGATAATAATGATTTTAAATTCAAATTAGATTATGAAGAGAAAGAGAACACAATTAAATTATTTCTGATTGCTCCAGCACATAACAAAATCGTCAAAATACTTTGTTTTTTTACAAGTTTCCTCTTATTGCTTTGTGGATGATCAAAGCATGATTACGACGTATATTTTCAACATGTCTGAAAAAAGTTAGGGTTGTGACTGATGATGGGTGTATCATATTGAAGGAATTCAATTAATTCAATGAGTTTATTTTGAAATACATAAGATGAAGATACTGGGTAGGGTTGCGAATACAGGTTCAAAAATGAGGTGATTTCAAAATAGATATTTTGATAAAAAGGGTGGTTCCTTACAATCTTTCTATACAAGGTGTAAAAAATAGTGTAGAAAACTCCGGGGTGGATATTATTGTATAGTATTGATAAAAATGAGAAAATAGGCTTTTACAAACATAAGTATGTCCTAAAAATAATTGATTTTTATTTTTTTAATAAATACATACGTCATTTTTTTATGGAAGTCAAAGAATATTAGCAAAGATGGTAATTTCATTGAAAGGGGGTAGTTTTTCCAAGGGTTTTATTACTTTCATCAGTCTATCCACACTATTTTTTCACACCCTATACAGGGTGCCACAGATTCAAGTGCATGCATGGGGATCTCAGTTGTTATGAGAGATACAGGGTCGCAGGGCCCGCTCTAGCGCTTACGCCGCCCCGGACAAACATACAATTTGCCGCCCCCTCCCATACATATTTATTTATTTTTTAATAAAAAATTGAATGCTTTGCAAACGTTTATTAAAAAATAATAATAATTGAAAGCGTCTTGTTAAACAGGTACATTTTTTATAATAATTGTTGTTACAAAAATGTATCATTGCACAACTTCATAAACTTACATAATAGGAACAAAAAGATCTAACAATAACCATGGTTAAACTCGAAAGAAAATTCTCTTTCTTTCTTTTATTTCTGCAATTTTTTTTATTACAGCTTTGAGGTTTATTTGATCAGTAACCTCATGCATGCTCGATCGCCAAAATGGCCAAACCATTAAGACGATCTTGCGTGGTAGTGGAACGTAAAAAGTTTTTTATCAACTATGATTTAGAAAAGCTTCTTCCCCCACTTGCAACAGTTACTGGTATTGTAAGCAAGATTCTTAAAGCAATACTAAGATTTAGGTCAAAATTTAACTCTGTTATTAATTTAAGTACATTGATAAGAGCTTCCTTTTGTTCCAGAAGTGCATGCACATACCGCAAAAATTTCTTCGACTAATTCAATCCCATTTATGTCATCAGAATCACCATCGCTCAAAATATTTTCCAAATCCTTGCAGTGTTTTTGAAGTATTTCATCAGGCATGGATCTTGAATGGACAATTTGCATACATGTTTAAATGACTTGAAATTTTATATACGTATTCTAGACATTACAGACAGTCATTTGAAAGCGAAAAATTTTTTTCGAAATACCCAAAAATATACTAAATAAATGAAAAAGAAGACGAGAATTTCACTTTATGATCACAAACGAGGTGGGGCCATATTACCCTCTCGAGAGAGAGAGAGTCATCTCAGTCAATACGAGAGACAGAGATAGATAGTGAATTCTGTGACGTAGTGTATGTTGATTGGCGCTCATTAATCGGTTATTACTGCATTATTAGAAGTCGTAGGTTGCTTTTTTACACATCAATGGCATCAGTACTTACTAATCCTTATATTTTGTGATAGTAATAGTACGGCTCTGTCCACAAATTCCAAACCAGAAATAAAAGCTGTCTTCGAAAAAATAGGCATGCTCACGAGCTCAACTAGGTTTTCAGGTGTTGGTGTTTACGTTTTGGGCACGTAATTTTGCCGAATCGTCAGGCATTTCAATTATCCATTTATTTTAGAGATTAGTATTTTTTAACCTGCCTCACACTTTTCGGCAAATTGTACAACCTTGACAAGTAGTAGACTCAAAATCAAAGAAGTATGGGCCACTCACGTACTAGTTTACCGTGGCGTCATACCCCCAAACTTCTGTGATTTTTTCTGATGATTCTACCTACTAAGTTTGAAATTTTGGTTTATGCAACTTATTAATTTTTTGTCTCAATCAGAGTAAAAATGGCGCCCCTCGAATATGGCGCCCCGGACAAATGTCCGGACTGGCCGCCCCTAGAGCGGGCCCTGAGGATCGGTTAAATGGTTGCAGAGTTGCGCATTTTTATGCTCAACAAAATGCCGTTTTGAAATTTGAAAAATTCCGACTACTTTCGAAGATATTTGGAAAAAACCGAAATTTCGCATAAAACGTTACTATTATTATTTCCTGAGTTTATTTGAGAAGATATTGTAATATGAACTACACTTATTTCTCATTGCCACTTTTTCTCAACTACAAGATGGCGGTATCAAATTGAAAATCTGACGTTCTGTCTTTGAGCGGCCATCATCTAGTTCATTTTTTTTAATACGGACCTGGATTGTTTATTTAATTTTAGTTATCTTTTGACGTCCTTGAGGCATTGAGGTGATCAGATGAGGGTGTGGAACCAGAGAACTCTGGTAGAGCGATGGGTTGCCTTAGCAACGTCAATATTTTCAATTATTTTTCACCATTGACATTGACTATAATTTTTCACCTATCATTGTTATTTTCAATATTTTGTTAAAATGGCAATATTCTTGGACACTTGCAGAAATTGATTCAGTTTTTATATGATTTTTTTTTATTTTCCATGTCATTTGTGGATTTTATTCAATTTCATAACATGTATCGTTAGTGGATGATAATTCGATTTTGGTTCGGTCAATTAGGCTTGTTTTGTTGTGGAGGTTTTCTCATAAGAATAACGTGTCGAATCAAGATAGATTTATGAACCAAGCTAGGGAGAAAAGGGTTGCCTAACTAATTTTCTCTGATGGTATTATTTTTTAAATATGTATTTTTTTCGACGGTTGCGAAACCTCAATACATTAAGGACGTCAAAAGATAATTAAAAATAAAATAAAAAATGCAGGTCCGTATTTAAAAAAATGAACTTGATAATGACCGCTCAAAGACGAAACGTCAGATTTTCAATTTGATACCGCCATCTTGTAGAGGAGAAAAAGTGACAAAGTGTAATTCATTTTACAATATCTTCTCAAATAAACTCAGAAAATAATAACGTTTTTGCGAAATTTCGGTATTTTTCGAATATCTTCTTATAATTTTTCAAATTTCAAAACGGCATTTTGTTCCATATGATTTCCGTTTGGTAAGCTGAGCTATGTATCACTTCCACTTCGAAGTGAGATTGAATGTACCCAACTCAGTAGTACAAGGTACAGAAAGACAAAATAATAGTTTTCAGTTTGCTTTTTTTGCAACATGCATGGTTTTCTGCATGTTTGCAGTTATCATAATAACGCGTTTTAATGTCAATGATGTTTTGTATTGTACAAAAAATTTTATTTGTGGAACAAGTGCATTATATTGAAAATAAGTCAAGATCAATACATTCGCAAGTCACTTGGGAAACATAATACACCAAAGGCATACAATGTTTTATCCATCAAATGAATTTTTTCATGAGATTATGATCAAATATAAATGTCAGTGTCAGAATGACTACACTCTATCACAACCAAAAGTCACCAAAAGTAAAACAAACTACACGTGATAAGACATAGAGAAACGATTGCAAACCTATAGCACATGTGATGGTTTATCTCCGTGACCTTTCAATCGTTTCCCTTTGTCTGATCACGACGTGAGGTTTGTCGACATTGGTGACTACTGAGTTATAAATATGGAGGACTATAACTAGGAGACGAATTGACATACGAATACATATATCTATTAATAACTATATGAGAAACAATTCTACACGCTTGATGCCAGGATGAGATAGAAGATGCCGCTGTACTGTATATTTTTCGCATATGTCTATCCTTTTCTATCGCCTGGGGACGGTCCCAAATTTTGGTGTTGGTTGCTTCAAGTGTACATTCTGGAAATATGATTAAAATTTTCATGTCGTGAATTTTTGTGTCATTTCAACTATGTCAATAGTTTTGTACCTGGAAAGACAAAATCCAAACAAATTATCAATCAATTTTTGAATTTTATGCTGCTTCGCCCTGAGATTCGTAGTTTTTGTATTGCATAATAAGATCCAATTTTTATGCGATTCTCATCATGTGACGAGAAACCTCTCAACATATTTTTAAAATAGATAGACGCGCATAAAATGAATGTTCCTCGCCCCTGAGGGAAAGAAACATTCATCCCTCATAATCCATCAGTCACCCCCAAGGTCACCCCCCAACCATTTTCATTCCCATTGGGCATCATAACCCTAGTTATTTTTCCCAAAAGTTGTCATTCTCTTGTGCTCTCAGTTGCGATTATAATATGATGAAGCCTAAGAAATGTTATTGAGCAATCCACCCTAAAGACTTTCAATGCAATTTAGTGGCGTTTTGGTACCCGACGGTGGTGGTGGACGATGTTCGAAGCACATTAGTCAGATAAGCAATTTTTTGAAAATTCCAGCAAATCACTCTCAAAACATCCTAGTAAAAATGTTGCAACAAACAGAAGTGTATTTTTTATGTAATTGATTGATATGAGTACATCAAAGCCTAATCTACAGACTGCATTGAAAACACACTGCTTATTACCATTTTATAAGATATGTCTTTTTATAATATCTTATCACGTTTGATGGTACCTAAATAAATTGACACGTGAATTTGGAAAGGTCTTCTGAGATTGATTGCAGTAATTGCTCAGTCCTGCTCACTTTTCGTGAGTTTTCAATCATGGAAAACACGAACTGAATCAGTTTTTCAAAAAATAATTATTTTATCTCTGCAACACTCGAGACTAGAGGACTCTTAAATAAGTAGGTATACCTAGATATTTTGTTTTATTTTTTGCCAGATACAAAGTTTTCTGTAACTTGGGATCATTAGGTATTTTTTTTTTCCTAGGTGATGGAACCAATACAAAATTATATACCTAGTATTGCACGTCGCTTTATTTGCACGTCTAAAAAAATAACAACATGGAAAATAATCGACAAATCCAATGCCACAAAATACTCGTGTGATCTGCTCCATCCATCCATTCACATATCACCGGGCATTCGACTTGTCCCCTCCATTCTCCATTCGACAAAATCCCCATTCGACAATATACTTCACAGCCTCAGCAGAGCATATTGTCGAAACTTCCGAACCCGAACGAGTAACGAGTAGTAACGACCGTTCGTAGACAGGACAGATCCCAGATTGGACAGAATGAACATTCGACTTCGACAGTTTGAAGCGGTCCCCAGTTGGAACTAGTTGGAAGTATATTTGGTATTGAAAACTTTTCGACACCCTCAGATTGACTGCCTATACGTACCAGAATTGGTTAAAAATTGAAAAAAAAAACAAACAAAAAATACCTAAAATTTTCAATTCATGAAAATGTATTATTTTTTTTATTATTATTTTTTTGAATTTGACAAATTCTAGTACAGTCAATCACTCTGAGAGTGTCAAAAAAAAATCCATACCATTAATAACAACAACCGGTTTCTCGCCGTAGTATTTTGGTGTATTATCGCAATAACCTGTAAAACAAAAACTCATTTTTCACGAAAACCGTTACTTTTATCAAAACAAAAGAAGATCATTTTTTATGATGAGAAGAGGTCAGAGTTTTTGAAAAAGTAGTTTTCAGTTTCAACATACTAAAATCTTATCAAATTATACAAGACGGTTCGAGAGTTACAGCAGATACTTCAAATCGATGGTTACCCCTTTAGGGTTCTGTATCTCCGTTAGGGGGCGCTTTAGAGGAAAGAGTTTTATGACAAACTGGGGTTGTTTTGACATCCCCTATACGCTCCCGAAATTATGCAAATACTTACCGGACACCCTGTATAATATGATCTCGCTCGCGAAGGCCAGCTGGTTAGCTGACTCAAACTCTTCTTTTTTGTGTTCTACAATAACACGCAACCAACAAAACACTAGTCTAGTTTAAACATCAGTGATTGATTAAGATGTATTCAGATATGTATTCAAGTATTCAAAACGTGTTGAAAAAGATTCGATGGTATTTAAAGTATTTTATGAAAATGTTTACGTATTTAAAATACTGAAAGAGACTAATTTAGGTAAGTATTTAAAAGATTTGATGAACATTGAATGAAATTGAAAATGAATTTAATGGTATTTAGAGGTATTTAAAGACAAAGTGTACAACACATTTAAAGCTTTGCGCACCCTTCGGCATAACGCCATCCTCGCCAAAACCTCGGCCAAAACGTTGATTAGAAAAATTTTCATTTAAAACGGACGCTCTAGATTAACTGACGAGCAAACCGCGGCGCGCTTTGAAAAAAATCATAGCTTCTTACTTTTTGGTCATTTGTCTACATTTTCTTCTGCTTGTTATATCCCAATTTACAACGTAATAGAATAGACTAAAATCATGATATTATAACATTATTGAAGTGAATGAATGAATATTATTATAATATTCAAGATGTGGGCAAAAAAGTTTGGTCAAGAGTTGTGCAATATTTTACAGAATAAGAAAAACATGCAAACGTTAATCAAAAATGTTTTCTCTGAATAGTAGAGTAGGTTCATACATGTCAAATAAAGAATAATGTGGTCGTGAGTCGTAAGCTTTCAAGTTGGTCTCATAGATTCTTGACGGCATGGAGAAGGCAACATTTTCTTTATTTAATTTAATTTCTGGAAATAGAATGATGCTCTGTGTTCAACATTTAAATCAGCAAAATATGTCATAATCAATAAGATAATTATTACATAATAATATGTTCAAGCTGAAGACAGTATTCGGATAGTTTCTATGTTATTTTCGAATAGAAACTTCCGAGATATCATGCCGATTAAAATAATTATTTCACCAGTTACGATATAGAATAGAAAACACTTCGTGTATCGCTGGCATAAGAATAAATAATTAATAATAAGTATCAGTTTGAAAATAACTGTGAAAAAAAAAGGTTGGAGATTATTGAAATGAATTTTTCCTCAGATGAATCAAATTAAGTTTCAACAACATCCGATAGAGGACGCGGAACGATCCATAACAATTCTATAAAACTCTTCGAGCTTCTCTTCCATAACTCCTGAAGATTTCTCTAACCTTTTTTCAATTTCCTCGAGTCTTCCGGGATTGCATCCTTCTTGTGAGGACCTCAACCATTATGTAAATTTGGGATTTCTGCAAGGGTTCGTCACATGGGATTTTAATTCTTCTTTTGAAATCCCCCGTAAAATGTCAAAAACTGATTCTTCTGACACATAAGTTGTGTCTCGAGTATGGAGTCTCGAGTTAATTCTTGTCATAAACACCACGGATTATATACATTCGAGCTAAGCTAATATTACATTTCATTGCTAAAATAGTTTATCATCACCCTCACTAATGATGAAAAAGCAAGGTGGCAAGGGCTATCGAGATGTTTGCACGAGGTGAATCCACTCGTACCGTTGGTTCAGCTCTTGGCTGTAGCAGTTGTATTGTCTGGAGTCTATGAAAAGAAAAATGGGTTGCAAGAACGAGGAAGGCGGCCCAGAAAAACGACTTCTCATGAGGACGAGTCCCTAGTGTCTGAAATAGTGGATAAAACCTTCATTTCTGCGGTCAAAGCAAAAGAAAATATCTTTCCGGCATCAGTCGACACTGTGGGAAGGTGCATAAAGGCAGCTGGAATAAGATGCTATTCGGCATCAGCTATTGTTTTTCCTTATTTATAAAAATATTCTAAGCATGGTTGTTATTGGTAATAAATCGACACACTGCACTGAATAGTTTTATCGTTTAGAACTTTGACTGAATACGAGGGATATTGAAAAAATTATGTCCGGAATGTAATGCTTTTAACAGTACATCTTAGTAAAGAGATAGGTCTGTTGACTGCAATCCTTGAATATCTTTGACTTTTTTGGGAATGCTTATTACAGCTATGATAATTTCCATAGTTTAAGTTCCTTCATCAGCAACGTCATTATTCTACGTGGCTGTATTGAAATACTCCCGCTTCCCTCTGCAGCTGCTCAACGGCTCAACCAAGCAAGAGCATTGATTGTAAATTCATTGGCCCTTCGAGCCGCTCTTACCAAGTTTACATTTTTCTTTTTCACTATATGGTGAATGCACAGTAGAAAAACAACATTTCAATCCATTAAAGCAGTACAGATATTTACTATTATTGTAACTTCACTGCAACATTCCCATTAATAGAATCATTATAGATAATGAAATTAATCGGTAATCGTTGATAAATAAGAATTTTGGTTAGCGAACAACGTTGTAATATATTTAACATTAACAATGTTGTATGAATAATTTATCTGCAAAGATTCCACAAGATGGCGGTGTGGGCTGTATGAGACCACAGTTCAATTACATTTTTTGATGGGATGTCAAAATGTGAACAGTCTTAAGCATACTTACCTGGCGTAGAGGTTACCGTGATCATGAAGGCGGTTCCTCCAGGGTGAGGCCTTTCCATTGCACTACGGTTGGGCTGACCCCTGCGATTATCCCTAATGCGGATAACTCGGGCGCGTAATTTTTGGTAGTCGGGACTGCGTACGCGCTGTCCCGGTTAAGATAATTGAATAAAATTTGTCTTCCTTACTGACTGCCCATTTGATTGCAATATTTGCCAAATGGTAAATGGTAGTTGTTGCGGTTGCGGCTAGAGAAAGGAACTTAATTTTGTATTCTGTATTTTCCATAGTTAAACGTGGTGGGCCAGCGTGACCAAGAAGAGAAATATTTTGTTGTTTGTTTCAAAAATGTATAAAAACTTGTCGAAGAAACAAGTACAATTCAAAAATGTAGCCGGCCATAGCTATCATTCTTGAAAATAATGCTCATACCTGTAATAAGCCATAATCACCTGATGATTCAATCTCCGGATTTTTTCAATACCTATTATAACAGAAAATAGTACATGTTACCGATGATGTTGGCAGCGTATTGATCAAAATTACAAAAAAAAAGATCATCAAAATACCTACTTCTCAATTACCGACTCATTCTCATTTGAACCCATCCAATTTAAATGGGAATATGTATACCCAAATGATTTTATGATGATATTAGACCACTCCTATACCGGAGATACGTGATCGCGACGATACCGTGATTCGTCATCGATCAGAGATCGCGCTTGATTATTGCAAATAGAAATAGGTAGTAAGACCTGCTCCATCAGGAATACGGCGACGGTTATCGGCGCGGTCGCGTATCGTTGATGTATAAGCGACCTTAATGCTTTGAGAGAAAATGAGCTCTATGATTGAACATTTACGGCACGTTGCGATTGTTTACCTCCATTTGCTACCGGGTAACCATAGTGGAACGGAGAGTAAAGTCTCGGGTTAAGATAACGTGAACGCTCAATTATTGGCGAAGTTCAGCGTTTTACGTTGACAATTCTTATTATTTAAAGTATAGTAAATGGGTAACGGAATTATTTTTTTCTACTACCATACTAAAAAATGTAGTTTTCCATCCTGACCTGGGTGGTTTTTTCCTCACCGGGAATAAAAATGAGGAAACATTTTTACCAAAAAAGTAGTTACTACAATTGGACAAGTGCATGGTGTTAGAAAAAACTATATACATTCCGCTGGAGTAAAAAGCTGTTTCCTCCATTGGATTCTTAATACCCTCCGCTTCGCGTCGGGCATAAAAATAATTCGCGTGAGGAAAAGAGGCACTTCCTTCCCTTTGTTTGTAATAAGTCACATCAGAGCTTACAACAATAAAATATATCAGTGAACCTCGGTCACAGTGACCCAATCAATGATGGCAATCACGTCCTTTCCGCTAGTTGTCAATACGGTTTACAGAGGCGCTGTAAGCATTTCCAGCGTATTATATCGGGCGAACGCCACCAGAAGTCACCGCGGTCTATATACATTGTATGCACGATTACAATATATGGTTCCGCGGACAAAAACATAATCTTTCATTATCGCTTCTCGGCCTTTTGGCTAAGATCAAAGTGTAGTATCTGTTCTTATCAGCTTAATATCTGATACGCCCCGCATGCGGGGCCAGTATATTAAACTGATTTTTGGAATTAGACGGAAGTTCGGGGCTTGCTCCACTTCTGTCACGGGTTGGCCTGGTATTGCAGTACCTCCAGGATCGGCCCATTTTAAAGAATTAAATTAAACGGTTTATAACTAGTCGCAAGTCGCAATCGCGAAGTCCCTCATATGACATGACATGTACAACAATTCGCATTTGCGAATATTTGCCATGTCGCGGATGTGCGTGAAGGACGTATGAATCGATCGCGACTAGATTGCATATTTATTATGTTAGTGTATAGTGAATGTATTATTATTAAATTATACAAAGAATAATTATCTGATTATTATTTGTTGCATTGAATCGCCAACATTATTTTCAACTTGTAAGTCGCGTTGGGACGATCGCGGTATTCTTCATCCGCGACCAGCGGATTCCATATGACAAGTGAAACAATTCGCGCATGCGAAATGCACATGTCGCGGATTTGCGTGATTGCCCCGAAAGACATGGGCGAGGCGACTGGAAGGTTGATAAGTATTATTCACTTTTAGTGTGTAACCTATTAGGTACCTATAGTATTAAATTCTTAATCTTTTGAGCTGGACTTGTAAAATCAGTTCTGTTCTCGTCATCAACTGATAGGTATACCATCCAGTAGATATTACATTGAACAGACGGAAGTTAGGGTTTAGGGACTTTCTCCCTCTGGTTGGCCAGGCTTGGTATGGCGGCATCGGAGTGTGCACTATTGAACACCTAGAGAGGCGCCAATCCAATGACAAATAGAATCAAGTCACTTTTGATCGACCTGAGAAATGGGAGTTATACTACGCAGACGAGGAAAAGACCGACATTTTTGCAAGATCCTTTTTCGAGTGATTCCAAATGAATGAATATCAATCAAAGACTTGGTCCACAACCATCCAATGAATCAAGACGGCCGTTCTGACTCCTTTCTACACAACTCTAACATCACTGAAGTGGACTATATCTCTGCAGACGAAGTTAATACAACTAGGAATCAAACAGATTGAGGCTGCCAAACCAGACATGCAGCATAACAGATAAAATTATTAAACATCTTACGGACAACTTGTCTCTTCACATAATCCCACATCAACAGTTTGGTTTTGTGGAGCGTCATAGCACGGAGCTCCAAATTATGATCGTGATTTCCAACAAAATGCACCTGGCTCCCGAACTCAACATCAACAACACCAGAATAACTCCCTCAAATATCTCGGTACTCGGTATTATATTTGACAGTAGACTTTCTTGGAAAAAATTTATCGATTCAAGAATTAGGGAGGCTAACATGTGTTATGAAGCATTGTACCCCTTTCTTAAAAAAAAAAAAAAAAATGGTGTAGAGGTAACCGTGATCAAGAAGGCAGTTTCTTCAGGGTGAGGCAACAAATATAACATGTCATGTGAGGAAGTAACGACCTTGAACCTGGATTGTGACTCCACTGGCTGGTTTTCTTTGGAGCCAAAGGGCGGTTCTGAAGAACTTGAACTAGAAGGCTAAAATTTGACAAAGGAAGGATCGAGCTATTGTGATAAATTTCGTGATTATAAACGTTTCAAACGTTAATTCAGGGATATCACGTAAATGAAGTGAGGGCAGTTGGGTGACCATAGACTATCAATTTCAATTATTTTCCAAGAGTTTATAGTCACCATGACCATTTCCCAACACAGCCAAACATCTCGTCGATCTAAGAAGGCACGTTCCACGTTCGAAACTTGCATCGGTTTCGCCAGAGTTTCGAGACCGAGGTCCCCACCCCCCTCTGACTATTTTAGGGGCTGAAGGTCCTTTGTGGCGCCCCCGTTCCTGTTATCTCAGTATTAATGATTCAGTGGTTTTGGACCCGTAACCGATATCAACCGGACGACCAAACCATGTTGCGGAACGGAACTGTTGGCTCTATAAACAAACCCTGAGGTACAAAGTCTAATGGACACCGGCGCTTTGCAAATTTTGAAGATGCCATTGAGTGTATTGAATGAACATACCCTGGATATTGAGCGAGGCGTCATCTTTCCATTGTTATGGGAGGTCGGTGGTAAGCATCTTGACATGATGAAGCGGCGGTATTGGGATATTGGTAATCATTTTTACCGCTATAAAAATATACAGGTTGTCCGGGAAGTCAACGATAACACTCGAAGGACTGGTAGAACAACTCCTAAGCATCCAGGGCCATAAGAAAATCATTGGGGATAGGCAAACCTACAAAATCAGAAGTTTCAAAAGCGAGAAATCTATATGGTGAATGCGCTAACAGAATTTACCTGTTATAATATGTTTATCCTTCAGATGACACACATCGCCACAAGAACACCAAACACACAAACCAAAGGTCCAAAAAAACAATGGACTTTACTGTTTATGATGAAATGAAGCCTCCTATCTGAAAAAAAAAAACGTTTTTCAAGGAACTCACATTGGGATAACAATAATTCTCTTGTAAATTTGATGTATCACGTGGCCGTAAGGCGCATCATTAATTCGTGGTCACAAGTCACAAGAATCAAACTTGTACGTGCTTCCAGAGCTAGACGGAATTAATACAGAAAACTCTTGTGATGACGGAGTAATATCATTTGGTGCAAGACTAGTGGCTCGGGCTCGGGAACCAATTCGAGTTTGAGTGTAATAATATAGCTTCTGACATTGACCATTAAGCAATTTTTTCTGATGGGTTCACGTTCAATATTATGTGTGACGCATTTCATTTATTTAAAAAATAAGCCCCCTTGGAGGCTTCCAAAAATTGCCGTAGCGCACGGTTTTTCACGTGCACGTGGCGGGGTATTGGGTAAAGTTTTCAACTAGCAATAATCGCACCTCGGATTAACCTCATTGGTTACGATAATGCCTCTGCGCAAAGCTGACCAATTTTCTCTCGATTTGTTAGGTTACCCAAATTGATAATCTTACTGGAGAAAGATGTAGAATGGCCCACCATCTGGTTGCGAACGGTTGTACTGCACGTAATGTAGAAATGATGAGGCAGACCTTACTGCCACCAAATCGTTTCAAATGTTTAAATACATTGATGCCAGTTACTTGTCTGAGTTGAGATGGATAGATCGGGTGTCGGAGAAATCCTTCAAGAGTTGATGACTATCCATTAAAAATGTCGCAGACAAACTTGGAGATAACTTCTTAGAGCAGGCCATGAAAAATATTTTTTACCAAATATATTTTCTTTAGAAATTTGCCGGCTCAAGAAAGTTGATTCCAACTTCGTATGCGACATTTTGAATTCATATACATAATATTCTGTACTCAGTACCTTCTGATGACCAAAAACCAACTCAAACCAAGCTTTCTAATAACCGATCATACGCTATCAAAAATTATAAAAATCGATCACGGCATAGATAGATATCTGTCAAGTTCTTTGCGAATCCACCATTTACACCTCAATGGTTTGTTTCCCTGACACGACACGAGCCGAGCGGCGCCATTTATTTGGAACAGCTTATTAGCATTACAGATGACAGATTATAGCTTTGTTCGCGGGTCGGTTACGAACTTGTTCTGAATTGGTTTGGAACTGGTTAGTAACCGATCCGCGAACCAAGCTAATGTGCGTAAGGAAGTATCTGGTATCATTGCTCATGGCGTCACACGTCACGTGACACCATCATCACGATAGGAGGCCACATTTGAGGGGTCCTCACCCGGTTTCCGAATTGGTACGATTACGGCATTTTTCCATTCGCATGGAAAATGCTGCAATCGTAACATGCCGTTGATTAAGTACATGAGTTGTACAAGAGCCTTTCTTGGAAGATTCTTCAACAACATGTTAGCTATGCAGTCTTCCCCGGGGGCCTTATTGTTCGGGAGTGTTTTAACTATTCTGGCAACTTCTGAAGGAGAGACCAGAATTTTCCCAAGCATTCGTTCTGGAATAACACAGTCAGCGGCCGTGAGTTGCCTCACAGACTCTGTAACCTCCGATTGGAACTGCGTGACGTCTGGATTCTCCCCAGAGGCCCTCGCAAGATGATCAGCCAACGTCTCAGAAATTTCTTCTGATATCTGAGGGACACCTCCCAGCGAAGGGATTTTATTGAATTTGTTTCTGAGCCGTTTGCTGATTTTCCAGAGAGAGTTATCCTGTGTGGACAGTCCAGTTAGTGTTTTGGTCCAGGTTTTGCATCGGAATTCGGAAATCGCCCTCCGAATTCTGCGTGTCAAATTTAAAAATTCGTCACGCTTCTCCCGCAACCCAGACCTCTGCCACTCTCGCCTTTTTCGATTTTGAGCTTAATAAGCTCCAAAATCTCGTCAGGTAGCATGTCCTCAGCGTGCTTAAGATTACTTTTTGGCTAACCTTATCGCGTGCGTATTGTAGCGTTTCAGAAAAACGTGCCAGCTGTCGTTCCAGAACGTTTGGTGACGGGAGGTCGTTGACGATATGTGTTCGCTCATTTATTATTTCTCTGAAATGTCTCCAATTCATATTTTTGTATATGTAGGTGGGCGGTCGCACTTCATCTCCCTGGATCTCAACTTTCTAATCAATTAAGATTGTCAAGTGATTTGTAAGTTGTAAGTAACCGACCCGCGAACCAAGCTAATGTTCTAAGGAAGTATCTGGTATCATGGCGTCACACGTCACGTCAGCACGTCACACCATCATCATCTCACTCAGCTGTCGTTCTCGGGGATAATAAAATATTTGATTTTGTTCTCTTAAATGCCCGACTAAAAGTCAGGCAACAAAAAATTGTTTATAGACCCATATATGTTGACCCTCTCCACGGAAATCTTTAGTAAAAGGCGAAAGATTTATTCGCTTTGAAGAGAGTCCAGGGTAACGGTGAACTCATTGGATTTGCCATGCCTTACAATTTCTGAAATCTGTTGAGGTAGAATATTAACCATGCCCGATACTAGCGCCCGCTATATTCAAATGAATAAGATAATAACAAACAGCAAATCTATACCTTTGAAACCCCCAGGGCTATGCAGAGACTGATGATAATATCAGGTACACATATTATGTGATTCTTATATTTGGTAAAATCAAAAAATCTGGGTTTTTGAGTCAACTCATTCATCACTCTTCAGAGTCTTATTGTAAGAAAGTTCGAGTTCTTTTCACTACTTGTAATGAGGAGATTGCTATAATAACATTAAGTCATGTTTTTTAAAATTTAATGCAATATATCCAGGTTATAATTCAATCTATTCTGATCATGGTGATATTCCCAATATTTGCTTCGAATTACAGAATGTGAAAAACATACTATCGGGATTGTAATGTCCGAAGTTCACCATCAAGTCATGAATTCATCGTTGTGAATATTATATTAATACACCGATCATATCAATAGAAAAATATTTCAATTAAAATTTTTTATTTCATACTGTACCGTAAAGTATCATTTACCGGACCCAAAACCAGTCCCGTAAATGACACTTTACATCATCAGAGACTGTGAAATTGCATTGGTAGCATGGTTTGGCTGGCACCATCTCATGATTTCAAATAATAACTTGAAATAGAATGTTGATAACATATAATTAACCTATATATCACCCAAGTGGTGACATGGTTTGGCTGGCGTCATCTCATGGTAAGAATGTGAGGCGGACTGTGTATTGTATTGACAACAAAGTACTTTAAACCGATTAAAAAAATTATCACAGTATGAAACAAAACAATGTACGATACACAGCCGTTAAACTACTCGTCTAGAAATTCCGACTCGTAATTCAGAAAGTCATTTACCGCCTTACGGCCGATATTTCAATGTCACTTTAAGATTAAGGTACACTTAAAGGTTATTTTGGACCTTGAATTTGTCTGTCATGGGTGCCGTGTTTCAATTGCGACACTCACATCAGATTCTTAGCTAAATGAAAGGAGTGGCGCAATTGCGAAAAGGCACTTTTGGTGGCCAATTTTAAAATTCACATCAATTTTAGCTGAAATGTCACTTAAGGTGACATTGAAATATCGGCCCTAAGTGACATTTTTGCTAGAAAAGATATTCTATCCTCATTTCACAAACAAAGGCATACTGAGTGTTGTAGTGTGGAAAAGTGTGCACTAGTGGATAGTGGAGCATAACAAACACAGAATACAGCTATTATTGAATAATTGAGTATTATGGATGGAATCTATGTTCACATTGATAATCAAGATTCAAGGTTACTAGGGTAATTGTTTTTAATCGACTTAACCGGGACAGCGCGTACGCAGTCCCGATTACCAAAAATTACGCGCCCGAGTTATCCGCATTAGGGATAATCGCAGGGGCCAGCCCAATCGTAGTGCAATGGAAAGGCCTCACCCTGGAGGAACCGCCTTCATGATCACGGTAACCTCTACGCCAGGTAAGTATGCTTGACGGCTGCAAACTTTTGCTTAGAAAACAAGAAAGGCATTCGACCGCTAGAGTAATATTCATCGCATTGCCCTCTATCGGAAGTCTCTCAAACGTGATTTAACACTTGGACATTTCCAGCAACAGCTAAAACATTCAATTCAAATATCTCCTGTTTTTTTCAAGTGATACATACAATAAGATTATAATGTATTGAAACCTCAATATGAATGCAAGGGGTCGTCACCCTGTGGTCCCTTCACATGAAAAATTAAGTTTTATTACTTTATACTTGTATATTGTATCCAGTTGATTTTACTCGCTAGCAAAAACACTTTAATGTTGGCCTGGCAAAATATACAAATGAACATTTCGAACATACTAGAATCAATAGAGAGAAATCAAAAGCATTACAAACATAATGGCACCTCCATGGCGTCAAGAATATTTTTACCAAGTTTTTCACAGTTGCCCTACTTGATTCAATAATATTGCATATTTTAGTTAATTAAGAGAGATCCTTTCAATTGTGTCTTCTATTCAACGGCCGGTTCTGGCGATTACGGTTCGAAATGGCCTACCAGTGAAATGTATTTATAGTAATTACAGAGGTTGTCAAATATCACATTTTATCTGAACATTAATAAGGAAGGTAACTCGGCTCTTTTTTTTTCAGGACGTTTGTACTGGCCAATAGTGAAGCTGAGCTCGTCGAAATTAGTTCATTTTCCATTTTTATAGTTACAAATAAGTCCTGATATTAGTTGGAAGATAATTTTATTCCACACTACACAAGTAATGGGTCTAGGGTTTTCAACTCAGTAGAAAATACAGGTACCATGTATGTGTGAATTTAAACTTTCCAGAATAAAGTTTAACAGTAGGTGTGACGAGGATATAAAAGGCTGTCTGGTCTCTTGGACACAATTTGTCCGTGATGGTTTTATTGAATGTTAGGACAAAATCAAGTATTTACCTCAAACGACTGTCCCATGTGAAAGGGCCCCGCCAGTTGCAGTTTAGTTAGTGGAAAGTTATCCTACTATGTCTGGAAATTATATCAAGATCTTTGCAAGCATGCTTAGTAGATTCAGTCGAGACTGATTCCAAACCCAGTTGCGCGCACTTGAAGCTTTAGGTATCACCCAGGTATCACGTCAGACAAATGTGTCACTTTATTATTCCCGACAATCGAGTCGTGTCTGCCTAACGACTTGAGGGTGTGACAACGATCTGCTGCGGGAGTTATGAAATGCAAAGCTGCACGTTGAGTTTTTTGTGACGGATCACAGGAAACCGACAACTGTTTCAAGGCACAGAAAATATCCATAAATCAGAAAAGGGAAACATGATCTGTTATATACAGATAAATGAGGGTGGCCGACGAAACGACTCGTTGTATAGGGCGTACACGGTTTTTTTTTTGTAGCCGACCACACTAAACTCAACATTGATGTGTCCTGATCTAGCAGTGAACAAAGTCAATCCACAAATGGTGACAAGGTCGTAGCTGGTCGTAACAATTGATACGGGCTCTCAGTCAATTTATGTTTTGCATCAAGCAGCAATGTAATAAGGAGTAATAAGGACTGCAAACAAAGCGCCATAAAAAAATTGTACAATGTTTATTTGGGGGCATCGAAACGGTGATTTTTCTTACACTTTTGTACCATTGCCGGATCCGGAAGATTGTTGATTGTTGTCGGCAGTTAGCATGCTGATTGGCCTCTATGTGTTTCTACGGAGTTAAATTGCATGGAAAAGTGTCAGTTTTCTTGATCGCTGCTAAAGCTAGAGTGATGGTTTCTTTGAAGAAGTCTGGTTCAAGAATGACCATTCCACATCTAGAATGGTTAGCTGCTACGATTGTGTCAAGACTTACGTGGCTAAGAAATTAAGCTAAAAGATTTTTCCTTTGAAATGACTCTTTCACTGTCATATCTTGGTTACAATGAAAGAAGAGTGAGGAGTGTATTGTCTCCGACTTTTAATTTGATTTCTACGAGAGATTGATGGCATTTACCAGGAACACAAAACCATGCCGATTTACCATCCATAGGATGTTCTTCGAGACAAAAGAGATGGTGGGAGGGAATTAATAACATGCTTTTCGAATCAGACCGACGGAAAGCACAACATGTATTGTGTTGAGAAGGAAGTGTACGCAGAGCGTAAAAAGATCAATAATATGGGTACCAGTTTTTGAAACATTGAATATTTTTCCAAGTCTATGAAAACTGTTAGGATGATAACTACGTTTTCCGTTTCATCCATAACATTACACTCCAATTGCGTACAGGTGAACTGTCCTCGGGAGAAGAGATTAGAGGAGAATTTCGTATTCAGAGTGATACAGATGGAGGCATTCAATGCACCCTTCTTTATCAACTTCATGTCTTCTCCAAGCATTATTTCGTATACGTGTAGTTTTTTCTCAAGACGTGAGAGCCCCAAAATAGTTTATTCTGACAACGGTACTCTTCAAGTCAAAGAATACATCGGCGTTTCAACCGCCAATAGTGGAGAACGACATATTATTGGTTTTTTGAAGAAATTACTCAGGAAAACATTATGTCGTGCTTATTTGGACTATGAGAAATTGACAAGCGTATATTGTGTGACAGTGAATCGATAATCAATGCAAGACAGCTGACGTACGTCTCGGAAGATTCAAAGGCTTTATTGTTTTCTCTCCGTCAATGTGTTCAATAAATCAATATGAGACCGGTTTATTGCCTGGCTTTGATGCAGACAAGATAGATGAACGTATTGTGGAACTTGGTAACGCAGCAAAAGCCTTCCAGTTCCAGTTCCGATACCCATGACACCAAGTCTTCTCAGGAAAGACGTCTGTTCAGAGTCCCTTTACAAGTGGCAAAGGGCAATAGAGTGAACGTTAGTCGTTTGGGTCGTGCAAGGCGTGCAGGGCACGCGGGCGCCCCTTCTGAGGGGCGCTCAAATTACTGTTTAAATATTATTGTATAATATTTATTCCAAAAATGACAGCAACAATTTATTTTTTATCTTTTAACTTCTCAAAGCACCACAAGCGATTGCGACATGCAACCATCATTCTAGTGCTAATTCTAAGGTTGAATTCTTTTACCAATTTTTGGGTTATACTTTATCATCTCTTCGCAGCAGGTTTAAAGAGCTCCAAACATTTGACAACATTTTCAACGTGATGTCTCACGAAGAGTCAGATATATTGAAGTGATTGAACTGTTTAACAAATTAAAGGCCCAGAGATACATTTCACTACTCCGATTTCAAACGACTCAAACAATTCTGCAATATATTTTTGAAAATAATTTCATATGCCGACGCCGACGTTTCCAAATGTTACCACAGCTTTAAGAATATTACTCACGTTGCTAATTTCAGTTGCAGCTGGTGATGGGACCTTTAGTGAGATAAGAATTATAAAAATTCGTTTATGGTCCACAATAATACAGGGTGTCCACCCTAAAGTGACCCCACCCCTGTAGAATTGAGTTTTGTTTATCAACAGATTTCCAAATTTTATTTTTTGATTAATAGGTCTTGACAAACAGGATTCGAAGTATGGTTCAAAGGATGGCAAGTTTCAGACACTTTAGGGTGGACAACCTGTAGAAGCATGACTCAAAAATTTGGCCATTATTCAAATCGGACATAAAATACTAAACTCATTAAACATGCACCAAACTTATCAGAGTTTGGGGAATTTAAAGCCAGAGAAAATCACTTTCTATCATTTTTTCTTGTGGATTAACCTCTCATATATAGTGTGACCCACCGGGTGACCCATTTGTCTTCGGGTCACCTTGAAAGAGAGTTTATTGGTTGACCGATGTGTTTTGGGTTTGTTTAAAATCGTACAGTTTGACAAACGGTATCTTATTACCAAAAATAACCTCGCGAATACAAAATCCAAGGCCAACTTTGCCAGTTCCCATGTTGCAAATTTTGATAAATCACATTAGCGATCTTATTAGAAAAAATCTATGCATGCCACAGGATTCAGCATCCCTCAAAACGGGCCCATACCAAATCAATCAACTCGCACCTGTAGCTATATCACTTCTCTCAAATACCGTGTATTGAAAGAAATGGCGGCTTGGTAGAAATCATCAGAATTTAGTTGTTTTTTTCATGACAAACTGTGATGTTTCGAAAATAAATGAATAATCTGTTTTTTTTGTTACTACTTTATACTTTCTTGTAAGAGTTGGTACAGGCCCGATTTGAAGGATGGCGAATGCAATGGCGCACACAGATTTTTTTCTGCGAGATACAGTCTGTCAAGCTCTACAATTTGAAAAAAACTCGAGTCGGATCGGTCAATTAATCAACCGTTTTTTCAGGGCGACCCGAAAACAAATGGGTCACACTGTATTTTCAATTTTGGGTTTTTTCTTTTATTCATATCAGGTACTATTACCGTTGTTTGAATACTCAAACAACACTAGTACTTATAAGTTTATTGGAACTTTTATTTCAAAAAGGGATGATTCACCTACGTAAATTGAAAAAATATGTTTAGAATAATTACAATAGGGGGCGGCAAAAAGTTGGTTGCACGCGGGCGCCCTAAGCTCAAGCAGCGCCACTGCCTCGACGATTTTCAGTTTTAGTCACGGTTTCGAGTGTTAGTTTTAAGCTTTACTTGTTGGTAGATGATGATAGATGTATTGTTATAGTGAGAACCCATATAGGTGTTTGATGAGAAATCTTTCATAATGCTGTAGGATTCCTCAGGTAAAAGATTTGGGTGAGGGGTAGGATCTCAAAAATGGACCGATTAGGAACCTCACCAGTCTTCTAAAAGAGCTAGCAATTGAAGATGAGGCTGTATACAGAAACTATCTACATATGAGTGTAGACTTTTTCCAGCGTTGTGAATAGGGGTGGATGAATTGAGAGGCCCTGGTAGTTTTCCGAAAGAATATATTGATGTTTAATGTTAAAAAATGATTGAATAAACGGTGGAACAGTCCAGTATGTACACTTCAAGATCGAAGGCACATAACAATAAATCAAAAAGACCCAGTTATACACCACAGAAATAATGGCTTCAAATTAAACACAAAGAATAATTCGTAAGTAGCCGCGTCTCAGCTTAATTGTCACTTTACTTCCGTCACAATGGCCGTCAGCCAACAACAAGCGTCAGGTGATTTATCTCTCTCCGATACGTCTTATCGTGTCGAAAGCCAATACTCAATTCCCCCCTCTGAATCCAAGCACTTCTTTTCTACCCTCCGATCCAGTTCCTAGAACTCTGTACTTCCCTGTGGCGAGGGATTTCTGTAACATGATTGGCATTATTCCGTCCGGTCCCGGCGCTTTATAAGGCTCGAAATCGTTCACTGCCCACTTTACTTTTTCCCTCGATATCATCCTTGATACAACCTCCCCATGTGTTCTCGTATTTGGCATCAGCTATTGTTCGTCAGAACTGCTGATTTCCGCTACGGTACGTCCTGGAAAGTGTGTCTCCATTAAAAGTTCCAGTGTCTCATTGCAGGATTGTGTCCATGAGCTATCTGGCCTTTTTTATGCTTTTTGGGGTCACCACCTCCCTTGAAATCTCAAAGGCAATGGATAACCAAGAGCCGAAGCTGCTTCAAACGGCAACAGACTACATGGCGACCAAGAGATCTTTTGAGAATAAGGTAGTGGTTAAAAAACCTACCAGAGAAGACTGGAATCAAGACTCAATTATAAGGGAGGAAGAGATATCCATCTTTACAGACGCAGCAAAGACAAATACAGGCACAGGAGCAGAGATATACTTAAAGGAATCAAACATCCAAGAGTCTATCAAGCTTGAGAAAGGATGTGGCATTCTGCATGCAGAAATCATTGCCATTAGAGAAGCAGCCAACCTGCTGCAAAGACTGGACAACACAACAAAAGACGTCACAATCTATGCAGACAGCAGAGCAGCGTTGAGACTACTAGAATCAGATACAGTTAGGTCAAAGGTAGTGATGAGTTGCCGTGAGGCATTGTCCTGGATCAGGATCAAGAAGCTCGCTTTATGAAAATGGGCATAGGGACTGATGAGCACTGCAAGGACTGCATCGAGGAGGATGAGACGAAAGAACATCTACTGTGCCACTGCCCAACTCTAAAGGAATGACGCCAGGTTAAGACCGAGGGGACACCTCTTCAAACAAGGGATCACAATGGGCCATTTGGCCTCCGGGTGAAAGCAATGCAAAGCAGGACACTGTGGGAAAGGGCATACCCTTCGCAACCTAACCTGACCTAACCTCTCAGGAACCCGGTGTTAATAAAACTAGTTATAGCAAAAAGTAAATTTCTGGCAAAAGAGGCATTTGAGGGTAATTCTGCCGCTGGACTTACGAATTGCAAAACTGAACGTTTTGTCACGAATCTGAGAATAAAATACCAATATTTTATTCTTGGAACGGATCACACGGAAGCGACAGCTGTTACAGTAAGGCCCAGGAAATGTCCATGCATCAGGAGAGGGACGCCTTGTTGAAGAAAAGGTCCTTTTAAGTGATGAATGTTCTGACTATGGACAAAAGATCAAATACTTTTTGGACCTTGAAACGATAGGAATTAAAGAGCTTACCAACAAACTCAGCAAAGAGGATATGACGGAGGCAGCGACGGAGTTTTTCTTGGAAAATGGTATATTGTTCGACTTCCCAGGCATGAGGATCACTCGCCATCACCAACCAATTATGTTCTGGCTCAGAAGAGGTCAACCTCAACCGTAAGAAAACTCAAAAGTTGAGGTCTTTTCAAGCAGTATGGTCAAAAACGAGGGGATTATTGAAAAGGTAGTGGATTTGGGCAATGAGCAGCGAAAGCAAAGATAAAGAATGAAAGTACCACAAAATCAGACTTGTATTTGACGCGTCTTCTCGGGGAAAAAATTAACCATCTCTGAATGACTGCCTGGAAAAGGGACCCAATCCGATAGAGCCTATTCTTCCAGAGAAAACAAGGTGGGTGTCATATCCTACATTAGGAAGGCTTTCTTGAAGATAGATGTAAATGAACGGGACCAAAGAGCAAGAATATACCTGAAGTTTTTGTGGGTGGACAGGTGGACTCTCAAGGCCAAGAGGTGGTTTTCAAACACAAACGTGTCGTTTTTGTTCCTAATAGCAGCCCTTTCTATCTTGGAGACCTTGGATTATCACACGTTTGATTGCCTTGGAGAATTAACATCGCAAATGCGACTCTGCCTATTCTGAGGATACCATAAACGTCATAGAAAAGTTTATATCAGGATAAAGAATATAATATGTGAATTATTCATCTCATGATGAGGTGGAAGCATTAGGAAAGTTAGGGATAAGCAGACTATAAAATCGAAAGTTTCAAAAGCGAGCCATCTTTAATAGGGTGGGGTGTGGGATCAACGAATGAATAGGCGAAAAAGACAAAACATTTTTGAATTGAAATTTCATCTTCTGGGGTTCAGCCCGGCCTCGAGCCTGGCTTGGATGGAAACCAATTTGTGTCATGATTTTAGTTTCGAAAAATCAAGTATATCGTGGAAATCAACCTAAAAGTGGGCATTCATTGGTCCGTATTCCCGACGGTTTATACGGACGTGCTCATACGGAAGTATAAGCCGGCACTCATTTTAATGCCAAATACTCCCGTATAAGCACATTGACGATCCGTTTTAACTATTACGTCTGTAAAGGACCATGAATGCCCAGCATTGAAGCTATTTCTCTCACCAGTAAAAAGCTTTTTCTATAAGAGATACGACGAAAAATAGTATCGAAGAAAGTTGTTCAGAATGAGAAACTGAAAAAAAAAATTTTCAAAACTATCCGCCTACTTTGATATTTTGTTTTCTTCCTTTCCTCCAAGTTTTCAGAAAAGCATGGATACACATTCAATCTTGATATTTTGAATGTTTTTTCTAAATTTTCAAATACATTTATACTTTGAAGAATTGCCTAATTCATCATTAAAAATAAGTTTCTGATGAATTTTTTCTAATTCTCATTATATCAAAGTAGCCGGAGGGTTATGAAATTTTGCATTCCCACTAAGTTTTTCATTCTGAATAACTTTCTTCGATAACATCTTGTCGTATCTCTAATGTCTTATAGAATAAGAATAAGCTGTATTTACTGCTGAGAGAAATAGTTTTTGGGTTAATTTCCAGGACATACTTGATTTCTCGAAACTAAAATTATGACACTAATTAGTTCCCGTCCAAGCAGGGCCGAATCCCAGATGATGAGATCTCATTAATTTTTTTTTTCTTCTTTTTCGCCTATTCATGCGTCGATCCAGGGACACACTAAATATATTATGGTGAATGCGCTAATAGAATTATTGATCCTCTCCTGTCTTTGTTGTGTTAGGATATCGGTTCGGTTAGTATAATGTATCTCCTACATGGCTACACCACCTAAAACTAGTTCGTCAGTTGACGTATCTATCAATCGACCAAGAAACCGAAAACCATTGAACATTTGGTGGAGCCCGGAAAAGCTGGTAAGCTGTCCTCTAACCACTTGATCAATCATCTCCCTAGCGAAGTTGAACTATTGGAGATCATCCTTGAACATAATATTATTCAGGAATGCTTAAACGCAGTAGCGGAGAGAGTGAAGATAAAATAGTTTCAAACGACCACATACTGATATGCATTGGATAAAGGTAGATGAGAATCAGGCATGGGAAGCTGATTATCCTATCACACAATCTTGAAGGTGCAATTATCACTTTTTCACTAATTATTGGTAATATGGTAATAGACTAATCTTTGTCATGCAGATGGACCTTTTCAAGACACCCCGCAATATTCCAATTTGATGTTCCCCACATATAGGAACTACGTGGCGAATGAATATCTTGAATCATTCGCCACGTAGTTCCTATATGTGTGAAAAGATGTCGGCCCGCACAATATACAATACATGCACACTTATTATAGGATTTGGCATCATTACAAATGGAAGTGACACGGTGTCCATTAGATATTGGACCCCAGGGTTTATAGAGCCAACGGTTCCGTTCCACAGTGCGGTTTGTTGTCCAGTTGATATCGGTCAACGCGTTCAACCGCCACTGTAAACGACATGTTTACCGTGGACCGCTAAGCAAGGTGCGCTGTTCCGTAAGCCACCGTAACCGGGAACGGGGGCGCCACACAGAAAGACCTCCAGCCTCTAAAATAGTCAGAGGGGGGTGGGGATACGTGATCCTGAGAAGTTAAAGGACATTATCCCGAAACTCTGGCGACCGATGCATATTTCGAACGTGGAATGTGCCTTGGATTGACGGGATACTTATCGTATTGGGAAACGGTGGCTCTATAAACCGTTGGAAACTAATTGAAGATAAAGTAGCAAACTGGCTGGCTGGCTCCTTAGGTAATGTCATAATAATATGTCCTTTTCGTAGTCACACTAGTAAATCTATAAGTGTTTAAGATGAGTCCGTTCCCCGTTTGTTTCGATCTTCAATATTGTTGGTTTGGTTAGAACTGAAAACATTTGGCCAGTCGAAATCGTCATATAGGATTCAACATTCAACTGGCTACAACTCACCTTTGATTTGGGCTTCCGGATCGGGGCGCTCTGTGCTCCATTTACAACTCTACAAAAATTAAGAACGAGTACTTTTCGTACTGAACTGTTCCTATAGAGGTAAATCATATTTAATCGGTAGCAAATACCTTCGTTCTACAAATTTTCAGCTTCTCGAAAGAATACCTACCCACGTTATACGTCTACTGACAGTCACCTAATATATATAAGTTCCCAAACAAAAAGCAACGTACCTAGATGATTGCTGTATAAATTTTTATTATGCTCAAATCTGAAGCTATCAATAGTGAGCTGGCGACTGGCGTGCCTGGAATTATTTTCACGGTGTGACAAGATAAGCCAAGAGACGGAAGCAACGCAACAACAAAAAATGTGAAAACACTAAACCATTCAATAGATAGGAAGATATAATATACAAATACAACTCTTATCATACCATACTATCAACTTACTACTTTTTAATAATTTATAACACAAGTATACAAAACATGATTCTGACGCTTGATAATAATAAAGAAGCGAATGCAGGCGCTCGCTCGAGTACACTAGAAACTAGACCGAACGCAATTAGGATCGGAAACAGATTTCTGAGTGAAGCGGTCGCTGTCAACACAACAACACAAGTCTAAACCTTTTATTTTCCTTGAACGAAAATGCAACCACTCAGACTGTCACCTTCCCATACCGTTCTGTAAACAGAAACGTTGAACGATCATCGTCGACCACCGAGTCTCCAAAGAAAACCGGAATCATATCTCACGCTCAGGGAAGAAGACTGTCACTCATCCTCATGGTTGCGTTGTCTCAACTTTAGAGAAGAGAGTATGCGAAGATCTACTACAGAAATGATCCTGTGAAGTATGATCTTGCCGTGATTTGCCTCTGTTTGTCGTGGCAACCAATATTGTAAATGAACTGTAAAAACATAGAGTATGCGGAGACATCTATAGATAAAATTGGAAAAGTGACACATGACATCAGCTGTAAGGATGTGGCGCTACTTGATGAGAAAAGTCATCCGCCATTTTGTCCGATTTTTCTACTTATCTCCATCCCAAATTTGCCTATGTATAATAGTATTTTCTTATGACTTGGGTCAGCCAGTTTTGCGTGTTTAACCAAGACATTCAATGGATCACCCGTGAAACTCAAGCTCCCGATTTATGTGGCTGTGACGAAATTATCTCTTTAATTATTATTAAACATTCTATTAACGACTAATATAATGTGAGTATTGTATTATATTTTTGGCATTTGCAAAATGATGCTATATTATTCCATTACGACTGTTCAAAGTATAAGGCATAATATACATTATAGGTACCATCGTGTCACTTGCAGACCAATCACAAGAAATTCTGAATATTGTATCATGGAGACAATAATTATTTATATTTCATTATGTCATTGGGCAGTATAAATAAAGAGAAGCAAATGCTTTCACTCTCATTATCAGTTGCTTATAAAGTGTAAAATTTTTTTTTTCAAAAAATTCAAGTAAAAGCATTTGCTTATTCTTCATTCAGACCATCACTTGCACACCAATACATATACATTATTTATGCTGTGCCAATAACACAATTTTCGGAAATCTATGGAAACAATATAACCAAACTTCTTATGTCCTCTAATAACAGAATTTCCTTAAATATGTCTCTACCCCTTATGCTGTATAAAAATTCTCCATTTGATAACAGCAACAGCGTAACCATGGGAAAACGTATACCTACACATCAAGGTGAGATACAGCATAAGGGGGAATATATAGGGGGCTATGATTGAACATTCACGTTAACTTAACGTATATGTTGAGATTGTTCAGTTGTTTACTACGTTTGCTAACAGCGTTAACGTGAACGTTCGATCATAGCCTCCATAAATTTGTCTTTTTTTATAACATTCTGTCACGATGTGTTGAGAGTTTGTGATGATATCAGAGATAACTGTTTTATCTCTGATGATATATTATTCGTTCAATGTTCAAATTTACTACCGTTCCTACGCTTCTCTACGCTTTATATAGTTCTCTGGTTCCAAGGGTAAAAGCAAAGACTATGAAATAAATAGGCTGTCTTTTTTAAAAGCAAATTTTACTAATACAAATGTTAAAAATTAGTAAACATTGGTGAAAGTAATCAGTGTAACCATTCAACCACGTTAATCAGAGATAAGATAAGTCCATGCCTTTTATCACAAACATGAAAATAACCTACAATGCTACAAAAGTAGAAGTGTTTATTTTCCTTAATTAAGAAGGGCGTCTTCGGTTCAATGCCAGAAAACAGCCCCGGGTTTCCAAAAATTGTGTGTTGGGTATGTCTTGATTACCATACCCTATGTGTTCCAATGGAACTCGCATGCCACATAACGGCAAACACCCTTTTAGTTGTGGACGGCAGAGTATTGGTGAGAAAATAGGAACGTAAAAGTATATCGGGAACTTATAGAATCTAGAGACCTCTGACATCGCTTGGTATGAACTGTCTATGATGGCGAATGCGACTTAATAAGTTTGTCAAAATTATATTCGCCAATGTATTCGCTATGTGCAAGTACAGTGACTATAATTCAAGACCGTGACGACGATAGCTAATTAGCCGCCATGTTTTCGCAAAATTATGCTGTGCATTATCGAACATATAAGAATATGTTCGTCAAGACAACAAGTAAACGTCAAATGACATTTCAAAAACATGAACAAACACAATTTTTATTGACAAATAAAAAATAATTTACTCTATTGTCGCCAATTTGAACTCATCCGTCATGTTTTTGATATATTATTATTACGTGAGTACCTATTATTATTTTGAATGAAATTTTAGTGGTTTTTACATCATTAATTGAAAAATGTAATCGTCAAAATGACTGATGCACGCTATTGTCACTGTCTTGTATACCGGGTGCGCCAATAGTGCGTAGACGGGATATTGTCGGTTCAAAGAAGCACATTTTTAAGATTCGTTGCTGGGGCGTGATAGACGACCTTAAGGCTACAAAACTAAAATAGTTTCACTTCATTCGCTCCGCGTATACAGGGTGATTCATATCAAAGTTAAATTTTTTTAAATGGAACGCTTTGTATATTATTACATATTTAGGTTCCTCAGTCAATAGACTGCCTAAGTCGTGACGTCACAAACGTATGTCGGAGCTTATAATGTTTCCAAACAAACAACAAACTCGTAACCATGGTAAACCTATGTTTACATCTCATAAGAAAAATTTTGGATTTGTCGAACTAACCAGACCAATACCAATGGTACTCGTAGTCAAACGGTATTTCCTTGCAAGGAACCACTTTTCATCCGAATCCTGACCTGTCGGCAATATCGCAGTTTGTTTTATTTTATCGTCATCAATTGCGCACATTTCTTTCAATTTGAAAACTTTATCTGGAGCTTGTAGCTTTTATTTTCCATACTGGCCAATACTCCACCTCTTATCTTAGAAAGCTTGGCGTCAAACTCTATTTTCTGGACATGATTGGGTTCCAAAGCATTTTCATCATTTTTGATTGTTTTATTGTCGTTCTCAAAGGAAGTATTTATGCTAGAAAGCTTGAGAACGTGCTTCGAAGCCATGTTGTTACAAAAGTCTGAAAAAAAGTCGATCTTAACCACTAATAACTCACAAATCAAAATAATTAGCATGTAAACATAAACTTCGTAACTTCAAAATGTTCAAAGTATTAATTATACAGTCAAATCAACTAACCTTATCAAAAACTTGAACTAACCCGGTAAATCTTACTTTTGTCCAAATAAATATCACCGTTAAAAGTCTTATTCGCATATACACTGAGGAAAACGCGTTAACTAGATACGTTAGTTGAATCTTTTTAGTAGTCGTGACAAGAAAAACAGTTATCACAATCGCCCTTCTTCCGTTGTTACAGACATTTTGATTTAGTTGCACCTAGCAAGGTACTGCAACTAACCATTTTAGTTCCGAACACTACACATTTTTGTGAAGACACAGCTAACTAATATTTTGGTTGTGGCAACATGTTTATTTCACTAAGTGAGCGGGTTAGATCAAAAATAACCAAAATTCTACTCAAAAGTTAGTTGTAGCAACTTGGTTCTGACAACTAATGATGCTTAGTTAGTCCTTCGACCACTTTCGAGTCAATATCCAACCAATAGAATCTAGCGTTTTCGGACCGAAGTCAGCCGAACCCAGTTAATTCCGTATGTATTCCAGTTTCCCATCATTCTTGAACGATACTTCTACCGGACACCTCCGCGTTTTGCTGTCAATAGTTTTTGTCCTTTGTTGTCACCGTTGAGTCGTTGATTAAATCAACGGCATTTATTTATTGAATGTTAGCTGAGTGCTGAGTGGAGAGCGTTTCGAGATGGACACAAGTGGAATCAGTTCCAATAATAATCTCAATTAATTGGAGATATACAAAGTTTTTCCTTATTGTGTACAATGAGTTTAAGGGAGTCTTCCTGATCTAGTTCCATAAAAAAAATCCCTATAAATATAATATGAGACCGGAAGTGCATTGTTTTCAAGTCACCTACAGGTTGCCTCAATTTCGAAAAATCGTTTTTTTTTCAAGAGTGTTTCAGATATCCTTGAACCGATTTAGTTGAAATATTGCAGTCTTCAAAACGCCGATTTAAAAAAAAAGTTCAACACCCTGTATTTTAAAAACAATGCATCTCCGGACTCATGTTTTAATGGTCTTTTTTTCATAAAATTAGCTCAGGAATTCGCCCTCAAATTTAATGTACGCAATTAGAAAACATCATGGAGATTACTATCCAAAGTAGTCGTTACAACTAATTGGTATTAGTTAAGTCAATACAAAATAATGGTTACAGTAACTCAAAATAATGATTATAAGATTTAATATAGCTAGTTGAGTCAGCTAAATCCAATAGTTGTGGTACCTGACCTTTAAGATTTCCATTATTTATTATAGTTGTTGCAACTATTGTTATTAGCTCTGATAATTAAAAAAATATGGCTGACACAACCGCATTTGAGCTATAGTTTTTCATCAGCCAACCAAGGTTAGTTGATATAACTATGGATACCGCCTGTTGTCCTAACTAATTTGAATTTGCTGGAATAACTAATTTTCAAACCTGTCCTCTATGCTATCCACACTCCTAAGCTGCTATTACTAATTTTTTAGTTATGGCGACCTTTAATTTTTCTCGGTGTAATGAATCCAAAAACACTCAAAACTCAGTCTCCTGGTTTTCCACATGGGATGTCAAAATCAGGGAAAATAGGTTATGATGAGTTGGTTTGGAAACATTTTAAGCTCCGACCTACGACCTACGTTTGTGACGTCAGACTTAGCCAGTCATTTTCAGATTGAGTTTATGTACCACACATGGTATCTTAAACGAGCCGTTTACCCGCAAATCACTATATTTTGAAAAAGTGAAATAGTTCAAAAAAAAATTGAATATTGCATTGATCCTAAGAGTTAGAGAACTGGGATTTTTTGTTGATGCTAACCATGAAATGACCTAATGTATGTCGTATGTACTAGCTTCAATTCTTTTTGAGTCATGAGAAATCGTTATGGCAATTTAGAAAATTTTAATCAGGGATAACTTGATTTTTTCAAATGCAACTAACAATTTTTTTATGCGATCGAATGTAGAATTTCATAAGCTTTCTGGCGATTTGCGGGTGAACAGTTCGTTCAAGATACCATGTGTGGTACATAATGTCAATCTGAAATTGAGTGGGGATCCCAATTTTGTAATAATATACAGTGTGTCCCAGATTCGGTTCTCTATACAGGGATCTTGGCTCCTATTATACCTACAGCAAAAGGTTAATTGGAGAAAGTTTTAGAGGAAACTTAGTGCATTCGATATTTGGTTCCAGATTTGCGATCGGTCAATTGGTTTTGGAAATATCGGCGAAAAAACGAAAATGGCGGATTTTGTTTTTTGCCAGTAAATTCGAAACGGCTAATTCGACAGCTATGAAAATGTGACATTATCTAGACACTTTTTAAGACGAATAAAATGGTGTGTATGACATGTCTCATTCGTCTTTTGTTTTCCCGCAACCCGCCTCAACTTTCATTTTTCTTATGGCCGCCATATTGGATTTTTCGATTTTTGGAAAGAGTGTAAAATTCACAGTCTAGTGATGTCTCACAAGTGCATAAAAGAGTTGAGGATTTTCGGAATATCACATTTCGTAGTTAGGACTCAATCTTTTCTAAGGAGGCCATGATTTAATTGACAGAAAACTGGTTCATAAGCAAAATCCTAGGGGGCTCTGATATGTCGTTCAATAATTCTGCCGAAAGATGGCCTTGTGGTCTATAACACCCCGCAAATAATAGAGACGTTTTGCACCTCTTAAAATAACATCAGTTATTTGTTATTAATAAGAGAACAATAAAAACGGTAACTAAAAAGTTCGTTAAAAGGTTTCAAATCGCGATAAAACCGTAGTGTGAGTACTAGTGGAATGATGCGAGTGTGGGATCGATAGTAAGTAATACCCTTCAAGGACCGAAAAGGATAATATCAGTTATCAGTGCAAAGTGACGGTAAAGTGCGGGTTTTCAAAGACACCGAAATGAGTGCGCCCAGTGACATAAGTGAGAATGATCTGAAAAACAAAAACAATGAGGAGTTGATCAACATAATAATTATGCTGAAAAAAACTATCGAGGACCTTCATAAACAACAAAATGAAATCCAAGAATTTTGGAAGACTCAGAACGAAGGGATGACAAAGACAATACTCAATCTAGTTGACCTGAATAAAACGGAAGACACAAAAAAAAAAATGAATCAAAAAAACCAAAAGGGAAAAAAAATCGCAAGTAAGTCATCCAAACAACAAATAAACAATCGTATTACAACTAGCAACAGATTTGAAAGCTTGCAAAATGACCCAGATCAAGAATTCAATCACACGGAACAAATGTATCAGGAAGAAAACATGGAAACAGAGAATCCTGAAGTAAACAGGAAAATAAAAAGACCCAATAAAAGGCCTAGAATCATCAACTCTTCGTCATCAGAGTCAATTATTGATGCGGATTCTTCAGCTGCTTCTGACATAGAGGAGAAGGAAATAACCAAAAAGCCAGAAAGACCACCACCTATTATTATGACAAACACTGAAAAATACAATCGAATCACGGCGGCGATGAAAGAAAACAAAATTAACTTCACTTCTGCCAAAATGGTTAAAGAAGGAATCAGATTCATTGTAGAAAGCGTCGAAAATCACCGAAAAATGACTGCCTACATGACAAAGCATAATATACCATATTATACATATCAACTAAAAGAGGAAAAGCTATACCAAGTAGTGGCACGTGGTATTCCAACAAATATCAACACAGACGAAATTGAGGAAGCATTAAAAGAAAAAGGCTATGAACCAATTAAAATAAATAGATGGTTTAGGATAGATAAAGACAGAAACAAAATTCCAATGCCATTGGTACTAATACTATTACCAAGGAATGAGAAATCAAAGGAAATTTATAATGAAAACGAAATTTTACTTCTCTCGGTCAAGTTTGAGGCTCAACGGAAGAAAAATCAAACCCAACAGTGTCATAGGTGTCAGCAATTCGGACACGCCTCCTTCCATTGCCACGTTACCCCGAAATGTGTAAAATGTATTGGTGATCATCTAACTGCAAATTGCACAAAAAGTGTAAACCAAAAACCAAAATGTGCAAACTGTGAGGGGCAACACCCGGCTTCATTCAAGGGTTGTCCTGCGCACCCGAACAACAAACCACAAACTACAACCACGAAAAAGAACCCGTGGAGATATATTGAAGAAATACAATCACAATCGCAAAGTACAGAAAGCCAATCACAACCAACAAATGCAACCAATCATCTACAGACGCAACAAACTAGTAACAACAGCATTGATTCTACACTATTCCTCATAATGGAACAGATGAAAGAAATAAAAAATTCAATCTCAAATCTACAAACAAGAACAAAGAGGCCCGTATTTAAAACAAAAAGAGTGAATGGCAGAAAATAAAGGTCCAAAATTTATGAGGATAGTCACATGGAATGCAAATAGTATCCAACATAAAACAAGAGATCTTCAAAGATTTATGGAGGAGTATGAAATAGACATCGCTCTTATTCAAGAAACGTTCCTAAAACCCATGATTCGCTTCAACATACCCAACTATAGCTCGTATAGAGATGACAGAAAGAATGGTCCAGCAGGAGGTACAATGATTTTGATCAAAAAATCTATAAAACACATGCAACTGAAAACAATGAAAAACGAACCCATAGAAACAACAACCATACTAGTGCCAATGGGAACAGGTGAGAAAATAGTTTTTACATCAACATATATAAGTCCAAACAAGGACATCAACGAGGAAAATGTGGAAAAACTATTTAAATGGAAGAAAGCTACAATTGCAGGAGGAGATTTCAATGCAAAACATAAAATCTGGGGAAACCAAACGTCCAATCAAAAGGGAAAAATCGTGGAGAGGGTGGTAATCAATCCCCCTTTTCTGAGATTGGCCCCTGATGAGGCGACAAGGATTCCCTGGGGAAATAACGGTAATGCAGAAATTCTAGACTTCTTCTTGATACAAGGAATAACAGTCCAAATGAATATACAAGTTATAGATGACTTAGGATCTGACCATCTACCAGTGATTTTGGACTTGGGCGATCCAAAACACAAAAACTCCAACTATGTGACACATTCATTCACAAACTGGGTACAGTATAACAAAATATTAGAAAAACAAAACTCGATCAACCACATGGAAACAATAGAAGAGTTGGATCAAGCTGTTGTTGAATTAACAGAAGAAATAAGAAAAGCGTCCATGGAGGCCACAACAACAAAAGAATATAAAGCTAGGAAATTTCTAACGTTACCTCCGATAATTAAGGGAGAAATTAGAAAAAGAAATAAACTTCTTAAAAAAGCCAAAGAATCAGGGGATCCAAAAATTAAAAATCAGGCCAACAGACTAACCAGGAAAATCCAAGGAAAATTGAACGAGCTTAATAATAATAACTGGCAAAAACAGTTAGAAGAAATTGATGATATGAAGGAGTCAGTTTGGAAAATGTCTAGTAGAATCACAAAACCAGCCAAAACTAAACTCTCACAAATCACTTACAATAATAAAACAGCTACGGATCTAACAGAAAATATAAATTTACTGGTAGAATTTTACGAGGAACAGTTTTCCGAAAATGGCACACCAACACCAAGCCAAAGACAGATGGATCAAATTGAGAAAGAATATAATTCGGAAAGACCGACACAAAAAGGGGAAAAAATAACAGAAATCCAAACTGAGACCATTTTACAAATAATGAAATACTCAAAAGTGAAAAAAGCACCCGGTCCAGATAAAATAACGAACATGGAGCTGAAAAAGTTACCAAAAAACAAGATAGAAGAAATAAGGAAAATAATACAAGCAATAATGAATCTGCAACATTACCCAACAATGTGGAAAAATGCTGATGTCATCGTTATTAAAAAAGCGGGTAAACCAGCTAACAAGCCTGAAAATCTAAGACCTATCAGCCTGACAAGTCATTTGAGCAAAATCGCCGATAAAATCATACAGGAGGAAATAACCTACTATCTGGAAGAAAATAACATCATCCCAGAAGAACAAATGGGTTTCAGGAAAAATAAATCAACAATTCACCAAACTACCAGGATCGCCAATACAATAAGGAGAGGTTTCGGCAAAGGAAGAAAAACAGGGGCCATACTTTTTGATATTTCTAAAGCCTTCGATAAAGTATGGCACAAAGCACTCATCGTTAAAATGAAGAGGGCATCAATCCCAGAACACCTGACCAAAATAACAGATTCATTTTTAACAAACAGGACATTCCGAATTAAATACGAGGGAATAAGATCCAGAACGGGAACAATCTCAACAGGTGTCCCACAAGGTTCTGCACTCTCACCAACCTTATTCAATATATATACGGCTGATATACCGAAGAATGATGAAACACAACTTGCTTTATTTGCAGATGACACTGCAATTATGGCCACCTCAGCAAAAGTAGAAGCAATCACGAAAAAGTTACAGAAACACACAGACGAAATCACAGAATGGATGAATCAATGGAGGATCAAAATAAACCCACAAAAAACACAAGCAATCATAATGGATCCCAGGAGGAAAAAACTTCCGAAACCCGTCAAAGTCGAGGGAACACCTGTAGAATGGCAAAATAAAGTAATCTACCTAGGACTCATATTTGACAAAAAGATGAAGTGGCATCATAATGTGACACACTCTAGAGGAAAAGCAATGGGACAACTAAGAAAGCTGTACCCAATAATCAACAGCAGAAGCAAATTGGACCTAAGATTGAAACTAAGCATATATAAAATGATGATTAGACCAATCTTGACCTATGGCTCACCTACATGGTCCACAATCACGGAAAATCAAATGCAAAAACTCGAATCCTTCCAAAGTAAATGTCTGAGGATAATTACTGGGGCCCCCTGGTTTATAAGAAATGTTGATATCAGGAGAGACATGGAAATTGAATCATTGACAGAACATATCAACAAACTGAACAATAAATACTTTGAAAGCGCTACAAATCACCACTGTCAACTGATAAAAAATACGCACCAACTTCCATTACCTTTGTTAGGGGGTAAGGAGAGGAAATATATACTCCCAGGAGAGAGAATATGGAATGACGACTGAAGATGCGCAAGAAGAATAAAATATCAGGAAATCTTTGTTAAGTAAACCAAAACATTTTGTTCAATAGGTTAAGTAGTTTTAAGTTAGGTTAAGTTCATCACATTCAGTTAAATTAAATATAAACTTGTAAATAGTTCTACATAATGTAGATAGATAAACCTTGAGTCATATTGTATCTTGTATTGCAATAACTTATGAATAAAGAGATCCCAAAGTGAAAAGTTATTTGTTATTTGTTATTTCATCCGTTATGATTAACTTTATTAAAAATGACATTTACTTCATCCGTTATTAAGAGACGTTTTGCTCCACTATACGATTTCACTTTATTCGTTATCTTGCGTCTGACCAACAGGCGAAACCGATGACAGTTTTCGTAATTAATTCTTGTGAATTAATTATTTCTTCAGTTGTATTTTTCTATATCTATAATCATTCTTTTTTTAACATCGGACATACCTGAACGATACCATACCAATAAAATTGGGGATTGATGAAATTATCTTTAAAAAGCACAGACTTTAAACTACACACAGCACCAGTGCTCAAAAACAAGATCCTCTTGTGACTTTCAACTATTTTTAAATGATCTATATAGGTAGTACCATTTACCATTGATTTAATAGTTATTTAAATCAATGGGTGGTACAAATACTCTACACAAAAATGAACACGTCGCTTCCCTTTAGGCATGCGCATAAATGATGTCTTGGTCATTTCGGTGTTTCGCTCCTGCCCATATGGCTGGCTCCTGCCCGAGTAAAAAAGTACGCTCCTGCCCAGCGTATAGCCGGTGGATGTTCTCTTAAATATCGTTCAAAAAGTAACGCTCCTGCCCATAGCTTTAAATTTTTAAAATGGCTAACTTCGCGACCTTCACGAAAGCGGCGTATTCATTTTTGTGTCGTCTCACACACATTAGTTAGTGGTACAGAGCATAAACATTAGACAACGATAATATTTATAAGATAAGACGTCAGAAGCAGAGAAGTAAGGTTAGGTCCGAGTTAGCTCGTGTTCCGTAATTGAGTTCATGACAAGATGTGTCAGATTGTTGAGTAGATCAATCCGGAAAAGTATGAAAGAAAGGAGAATATTGTACTAGGCTTATTTTTTGTATGTAAAACATTCCATTTTGGTTTTCGCGATCGTTTATTGTCATGTGAAGTAGTTATCTGCATCTTATTTTGATCAATGGCTTGAGAATAAATTGATATTAGCAGTAGTATATCCATTTAATTTAACATATTACGGCAACATCGCTGTTGAAAAATAAGCACTACCATAACGATAAGCCCTTCCTTATTTCTCCTTAATTAAAGGAATCCGTTATGGTTAATAACGATAAAGGATTGTGATTTTGTCACTGCGCATGCTCAGAATAGCGATAACCACAACGGAATGAAAATTTAAGAGGTGCAAAAAGTCTCTAATAATTCAGTATGAAAGTTGTGTTTACGTAAATATAGTACACGCTTCTCTGTCATTAAAATAATAAAAGTTAATCAAATTAACAACCATTTTTCTGAATTGGGTTTTATGAGGCTGCCGTCGTTCGGGGTACATCTCCAAATACCTTGCCGAGGTAATGTCGGCATTTCTCTGTGACTGCAAGTACAGCGCTAACATATCCAACTTTTCATCATTCGAATAGGGAACACCGGGCATTTTTAATAGGTTTCGACAATTTGTTTATCAGATTTATTATTTTAATGACAGAGAAGCGTACTACTATTTACGTAAACACAACTTTCATACTGAATTATTATTTGAGGGGTGTTATAGACCACAACGCCATCTTTCGGCAGAATCATTGAACGACATATCAGAGCCTCCTAGGATTTTGCTTATAAACGAGTTTTCTGTTAAATAAATCATGGCCACATGGCCTCCTTAGAAAAGATTGAGTCCCAACTACGAAATGTGATATTCCGAAAATACTTGGATCTTTTACGCACTTGTGAGACATCACTAGACTGGAAATTTCACACTCTTTCCAAAAATCGAAAAATCCAATATGGCGGCCATAAGAAAAATGAAAGTTGAGGCGGGTTGCGCGAAAACAAAAGACGATTGAGACATGTCATACACACCATTTTATTCGTCTTAAAAAAGTGTCATTATAATGTCAAATTTTCATAGCTGTCCAATTGACAGTTTCGGATTTACTGGCAAAAAACAAAATCCTCATTTTCGGTTTTTCGCCGATATTTCCAAAACCAATTGACCGATCGCAAATCTGGAACCAAATATCGAATGCACTAAGTTTCCTCTAAAACTTTCTCCATTTAACCTTTGCTGTAGGTATAATAGGAGCCAAGATCGCTGTTTAGAGAACCGAATCTGCATGGGACAAACTGTATATAGGAGGTTTTATTTAAAAAAATGTAACTTTGATATGAAACACCCTGTATACGCGATGCGAATGAAGTGTAACCAATTTAGGTTTGTATCCTTAAGGTTTGTCTCTCATACCTCGGCAACGAATTTTATAAATGTGCATCTATTAACCGACAATATCCCGTTCACGCACCATTGGCGCACCCTGTAGAGTCCAGGGGCGAGTTTAGAAACGTCACACCCGGTGCGAGTGTGATCCAAATGTCAAACCCTAACCGTTCAGATATGCATGGCAAGCCGTTTTGCTTTTTATTCAACCCTGCTCATAAGTCATAAAGTATCATAAAAACTGTTTGTATGACACTTTATAAGCACAGATTAATAAAAAGTAAAACGACTTGCCGTATCTGAAGGGTAAGTGTTTGACACTTGGATCACACTCACACCGGGTGTGACGTTTCTGAACTCGCCCCTGCTGTATGTGCAAGGTCCGAACAGTAACATCTGGTGTCAGCAACTGGCGAAACTGTGGGCCATTTTCATACATGATCAAATGGCAATATAGAGAAAAATACCTGATACGACTTCCAATGACTATCAGTACGAATAATAATTTTCATCAGGTCCATTAAATTTGATAATTATTATTTCTATCAATAAAATAGCAGAGGATTGCAATAACAATACCCACGTGTATAATTTATCGTTTTTAGTGTTTTGACGTTGAAAACTAAGGTTATGAAGATGTAAACATCAACTACACTGTTGCCGACTTTGTAGAATTCTCAGTAGTTCTAGTGATTTTGAATGAAGGTCGCGAAGTGGATGTATAATTTACCAGAAATCACTATAGTGGAATAAGTGGAAAATATAGTGGAATAAACCTGATTTAGTAGTTCAAAATTGATATAATCAATTCGAAGTTATATGCATATGGAATAACAATACAATATTTAAATTCCATAGCATAATAATATCGTTCCCTTTGTGGAGGAATCAGGAAATGCTTCTATCAGCGATTAGAGAGATTCTCTCCACATTCCGGTATCCAGAAGGAAATAAAACTCAACCTACGATAAGCTCCAATCACAGTCCACAGTATATTGACAGCAAAAATGAGACATTCGGAATCCTACGGTCTTGAACATGTACTTTCTCCGAGTTCACTGCGGTCAGTATCGGTATTTGGTAACTTGGTGTAGAAACTATTTGTGAATTAAGGAATTTTGTATTTTTTTGATGATGCGAAATGCAATATTTTTGAAAAAGCAACTTTTTCGCTTTTAATGATTTTAGATGCTCTCTGATAATCAATGTTTTTTTTCATAACCATATTAACCCATGGGTATCTTTGTGTAACGAAGTTACAAAATTTCCGGATTTTTTCTGTCGTAATTTACAATTTTTCAAATTCATTTCCCGTCTCTTTTTAAGTCAATTCATATTTTTCCGTAACTCCTTTATTTATCTGTCAAAAGATCCCGTATTTCTTCTATAATAATGTTGACCGTGAGCTAATTATTAATCTATTAATTAAAATCTGTCCGTAAGATTCCTTCTTAGTTCTTCACGCGTCAAAACAATTAATTATTTAATCACAAGCCAACCAACAACGACACATTTCGCGCATAAATTCAACCAAGCTGTCCCCACCTTTTGGGTCTGAATTGAGAACGTGAAAAGCGCCGAAATGAGTGTCAGTACCGGTACGAAAGTACGAAAGCTATCGAGAGCAGTTGAACCACGTGGAAGCTCGCTGCAAGGACCCGACCCGGCCCGATACGAAATACGACAAATTATTGGCTATTTTTGAATTTCCTCGGTCCCGATTACCACGAGGTGAGACTTTCTGTGATGTGAATTCAGGGGAATGTTTTGTTGGGTGGGATTTCAGGGGAATTTTCTGGGAATAGGCCTTAGCTTCATTCGACCTGTTGGCTTGTGAAGCGGGTCTGTTATCGAAGAAAATTCATATTCTTGTTTGCTTAAATAATGGGGTTTCAGGGGAGTGAATTTTGCCGGGTGGGATTTCAGGGGAGTTTTATTGGGATGGGGCCTTAGCTTCATTCGACCTGTTGGCTTGTGAAGCGGGTCTTATTTCTGATAAGAACTCATGGTTTTTTTTGTATTTCTGTGTTTCTTTTAAATTTCTAAAATAATTGCGTTCAGGGGATGTAATTTTGCCAAAGGGAATATCACAGTAAAACTACGGAGAGACTCCTGGAGTTGTCGCGCGAACGTGTTCAGCATTTTGTTCTTCGTGTTTAGACCCGTTTTCATTCTCGTGAAAATCACCCGTTCGCGTCGAGTTTCCCGCTCTTTTGTTTTATTTTGTTTTTACTCTACGTCGTCGGAGAAACCGTATTCTTCAAAACCGTTTTTCTGCTTATTATTTCGCCGTGAAAACCCGACCCGTCGTTTTTAATTATTGCGTCACACACCTCTCATCACGTTTTATTTTGCCGATTTGAGGCTGCCATTAAGTTGCAAATTATTTGGCTGTAGTTTTGATTTTTCGCCGGGAGAGATTAGTTTACTATAATTCATCTCTTATGTGATATTTTTTTGGATTTTTCTTTTGCTGATCGAAGATCAGACGATAGTTGATTTAATTTAATAGTATTTATTTTTTTTATTACCGACTGGTTGGAAACCAGTCACAATTGTGATTTTGATTTGGGACAAATAGACTGATTGATTCATTTTCATTAACACCGTGTTTTTATTTCAAGAAAGTTCAGTAATCCATTTCAGAGCGGAAGTTTGCGGAATTTTGAAAATAACGAACGCCTGGACTTTCTTCACTGTCTAAAAGCTACCCGATAGGCACTGTGGGCCCTCTACCACATAAATACAGGGGGTGGCGCTCGAGCATTTTGTTTAACATCAACGATTTCCTTATCCCCGTCGGGAATTAAACCCGGAAAATCTCGGGGCACGTCACATTTGTGATATTGATGCCTGCTGCATTTAGTATGTTCAGAATGTTCGGTTATAATGCGACGTTGTCAATATGCAGACTGTATTTGAAAATGAGAAAAATGATATTCAAATCAATCAAATCAAATTAAAATAAGCATTATTGTGTAAAATTCAAAGTATTCATTAACAAAGCAAAAATCAACAACGATAATTATTATCAAATACGCCATAATTTAAAAAAAAAAAAAATAATAAATATAATATCACACAGCACAAACGAATAAGCGCAGACAAGAATATCGATAACCGGTGAAAAAATAATCGGAACTAGTACCAAAAATGAAGAACAATACATACAGAAATGGGTGGAATATCCAAGATCGGTAAATTAACACTGCGCATAGACACAAGTATCAAAGACATCTTTGAAGTATTCGGAGACATTTCAATAAGCTTTATCTCTCAAAATGATGTGAACTCTCTTCTTGAATATGTGGGTGGAGTGCTCCAGAGGATCTGATACAGTTGAATAGAATACATACTTTGTCATTAGGAAACAATAAAAAAATAAGCAGGTACAATAATTTTAATCTACGGTGAACAACGAGGTGAACAATAACTCAAGTTCATAAATTCTCAATAAAAACAAATATTAAACAAAATTGACAAAATAGTCAAAACACTAAATGTATATAGTACTTATAACATACTTTATACTCTTCTACTTTTTTGTGCAGCAAATTCTTTTATTTCTTCATCACAATCACATCACATCACGCCAAACTCGCCAAACGTCGAACGGGCACTCACGATATTAGAGCGTTGTACGAATTCGTCGTATTCTACAGAACTGGATGCAATTTGTTCATAATTTGATTGTATGTTAGGTACCTTGCCTTCAACCGAATTGTACGATATGACAGAGATTTTTTTTATCTTTATATTATATCTATCACTTCTAATTCGGGGGTTTTGGGGCCCCCAGATCTGGGGGGCCCTGGGCTGAAGCCCATACAACCCATGCGTAAGTCCGGCGCTGAATTCTGATATTAGCTGGAAGGTGATTATACATTTCAATGCTTTCGTACATGACACATGACTGAATTTTTGGTCAGTGTAGTCTTTGGAGTAGGCAGAGGCAGATTTGTTTGTCTAGTGTCGTCAGCGTTGGTATGACGGTAACTCCTTTAAATTATTTATAATAAATTGCACTAATTATATAAAAAAGGAGGGTTGGGAGTTCCCCCGCCTTGAAGCTTGGTGATTCAAAAGAATAATTTGAAAATAGGTCTGTTCGTAGAACAATCACAAACCAGTCAAAGCCAATCAGCATTCAGCATTTGCAGTTTGCAAACTATTTCTGATTATTTTGACCAATCGATTAAGCGCTGATCGATTTGTGATTGTTCTACGAACAGACCTAATATTTTAATCAAACAAAGGGACTAACTTTATAATAGGTCTATCAAAAAAGCCACCAGAAGTGCGCACTCGCACTACTCGTATTTTGCCTTCCTTTCCAGGTATGACTTCGTCGATCCTGGCAAGCGGCTATTCTAGAGGGAGTGTTTCCTCGTCTTTGAGTAAGACCAAGTCATTTACTTTAAGAGGATGATTTTCCTTCATCCACTCAGGTCTTACTTGCAAACGATTCAAATATTCTTTAGTCCACCTCTTCCAAAAAAATTGTTGAATTTGTGTAATCTGTTGGTAGAAGGACAAGCGATGGAAATTTAAATGAGTTACATCTTTATCTGGGTAGGCTGTTAGGCTTGATCCTGTCAAAAAATGTCCAGGAGTTAGTCCTGTCCAATCGTTTGGATCGTTGGATAAGGAAGTGATCGGTCGAGAATTCATAATTGCCTCGATCTGGCTTAATATAGTAGAAAAGTCTTCATATGTCAAAAGCGAATTTTCTATTTTTTTTTTGATGTTGAATTTTGCTCCCCTAACAGCAGACTCCCATAAACCACCCCAATGTGGTGATCTTGGGGGAACGAACTGCCATTTGGTTTTATTCTGGGATAAAAAAATTGAAATCGGGTGAAGATTGTCTTTAAGGTTATTATTGGAACCAGTGAAGATAGTAATATTGTCACTGAATATAATTGAAGGAAACCTGGTCTGGAGATGAACCTTTTTAGAATGATCAAGAAAGAGTCAGTAGATAGACCTGTGAACACCTCTATATGGACAGCCCTTGTGACCATACAGATAAATATTGCTTTATAAGCTTTGATGAGGGGTGCCTTTCTTAAATTAGAGGATTTAACCATGAATGATCCTCCAAAATACACACTAACCTTTTGAAAAGGCCTTGATTCTGTAACTTTATATGATGGAAGATTTGCCATGATTTGTTGAAGAACTTATTAGAGAGTCGGATGCAGGTAACACAGGAACGAATGATTCTCTTGGATTTTACGATGACTATCAAAAGGCCAATACTTGAGTTAGATTACTCAAAACAGTCAGAGCACCAGCATGGCCCAAAAATATGTGTTCATACCTAAGTAACAAAAAAGGATGTGAAATATGTCTTCGACGGCAACAGAATAGGATGCTTCTGATCGAAATTAACTTGGGAATATTCAAGACGACCACCAACACGGAGAATTCCAGCATGATCAAGGAAGAGGTTTGGTGATCGGAGTTGTTCGTTTGACAACATTTTATTGGCAGAAATTTCTGATTTTTCATTGAAAAAATGTAAGTTTCGAATTTGGTTCACAAGAAAGCTACTCGACAGGTCAAGTTCTGTAACAGATAAAGGACTATTAGGATTATTTTCTTTCAAATTATTGATGTACCGCATCATAAATGCAAAAGTTCGAATAAGATGCGAATTGGAAGAAAACCGTGCAATGAATTCTTTCCAAATATCAGTACTTTGAGATGTTCTCGAGAAAAGTTGGACAACTTTCCTCTCTCCGGTAATATCAGTCAGAATTATTTGAGGGTCACTCTCGGACAGATCCATATTCTGTGAAAGTAGGGAACTGGGACCTTGTTACCATAACCTATTATTCAATATCTCATCTGCAAACAAACCTGCAGAATTTTCCGCGTACTTGACATGATGCCATGTGAATTTATGTGTCAATTCCTGAATCCGAGAAACACGATGAGATACGAATATAGACCATCGACTGGCATGACTTTTACACCAGTATAGGGCGTTCTGTGAATCAGTCCACAGATCAACAGAATAAAAGGATATTTTACCACTAAATACAGAAATCAACTTGGATACTAATTTTGCAAGAAGTAACATGGCACATAATTCAAGTCTTGGTAGTGTGATCGTTTTCGCGGGAGCTACTCTCGACTTAGAAGATACGAGAGTACTTGAAATGGAACCATCCTTATAAATAGACACAACTGCCATAAGCAGCCAAACTACTGTCTACAAAACCATGCATTTCAAATTTTTCAAGAAAGAAGAAACGGGAAATTTTTAGCTCAGATAAAAGAGAAAAATGCTCAGTGAATTTGGACCAGTCATGAAGAATTTGTTCATCTGTAATGACTGTATGCCAATCCCAATCTATTTTCATGATCCAGAGGTTTTGTAAAATTATCTTTCCTTTTATAATGAGTCCCAATGGGTCATAACACTGGGCTCAAAGAGAAAGTATGATTCGTTTGGTGACAGGAATTTGAGGTATCTGATCAGGAACTAAAATTGAAAGAAAATCCTAAGTTGGAAGCCATTTTAAACCTTAAACTTTATTGGTGTTTTCCTCGAGATTCATATCAAACTCAAAGTCTTTTGTATTAGGAGGCGTTTTGGAAATAGTTTCCCGGAAATATTTACTACTAGAACAGTACTTGTGCAACTCAAATCCATGTTTATCTAAAACTAAATTTAGCTGAAAATAGTGTTTCAATAGCTCTTCTTCATCATTGGCTCCACAAAGCCCATCGTCCATGTAAAAATGGTTTAGAAGAGCTTTCGAGGCACGAGGAAAAGAATTGGAATTGTTGATTGCAATTTCCTTTAGAACACGAGTTGCCAAAAATGGTGCGGAGTTGGTTCCATAAGTTACCGTTTGGAATTCGATACATTTAAAATCATTATCTGGGTTTTCACGCCCATGAATATTCTGAAGATGAACTTGTTCAGGAGAAACGAGAATCTGACGAAACATTTTTTGTACATCTACTGTAAATACCAGAGGAAATGGTCTGAAGCGACACAAAATATCATAAAGATCAGTTTGAACCAGATAACCTTCAAGACAGATATCATTAAGGGAATGGCCAGTTGAAGTCTCACAACTCGCATCAAATACTACCCTTAACTTGGTACTTACACTAGCCTCACGAATCACGCGAACATTCGGAATGAAATATCCATTTGAAACTGAAAAGTCTTGAGAGAAGATCATGATTTGGACGTATTGTGCATGTCCAAGAGAAAACATACTCGGCGATGAACATTTTGTATTCTAAAAATAGATTATTCTCTTTCTTGAATCTATTTTATCTACAATATAGAAGGATTAACCGAGTTTTTGTTCTTCGGTGGGAGATCTAAGTTGCAGATTTACTTGGAAACGAGAATTCGGAAGAATTTTGTTGTTGAGGAAAATGCTTTTTCTGCCAACTCTTCTTCCCCAGAAGGATTGGGATTTTGAGGAATTTGTTCTACCTCCCAGAATCTAGTGAGAAACTTGTCAATCTTAGTAGAAAGAAAAGAACTGGAATCTTTGATTATCTCGTGAGAACAGGAGGGACTCGAGGACTGGCAAGAACTACAAGATGTATATTTTTTGAGACCACTTCCAGTTACGACCCAACCTGAATGTGTCTCCTGTAGAACGGGAAGATTTTTTCCTATGAATATTTGATAAGCTCAAATCATAATAAATATCCATTCGCAATCCACATATCGATGTCTTAGGGCTTGGAAAATTTTGGATCGGCTAAGAAAATATTCGGAGGGATGTTCAATTTATCAACATTTATACAAGTTTGGGGAGGTTTACACGTTATATTGGGTAAAACTGCACAAACAGTTTTGAAATACTTGTTTGCATCAGCATTGGAATGAATAGAAATATTTACCATCTTGTTTGAAATTGTGTTTTCATCATTAATACCAGATATTTTCAATGGCATCTCGAAAGTCTTGAGCCCCAGTCACCCAGTCTGTTAACTAGACTCAGGGTAGCGAAGGAATTTTGACTTCCAGTATCCAATAGAAGCCTTACATGGACAGAATGGTCTTTGTTATGTACTGTCACGCACGCAGTGGCCAAAAGAATTTGACAGTTTTCAACTGATAAGGCGGTATGACTCACCGTTGTTTCAGAATTATTATTTGAGGAAGCAGAATTGGAATTACTGCTAGAATTTTGTCCATTACGGGAACTCGAAGGACCAGGATTGAAAGAAGAAGATTGACTGTAACGAGGAATTAAGGCATTTTGTGAAGAACTGTCAAATCCGGAATTCAGGGTACGTCTCTGTATAGAATTATTATCATCATTAGTTGCATTATTATCTAGGCGGCGCGGCGGTTACACAGATAGAGTTGTATCGAACGATTGCCATCGAGTGAAAAACAAACACACGATACCTTATGAGACTGGTTACACTGATCGATCAATCGCTGTCAAGTGCTATCGAATTGTTTGATTTTCAAACAAGTTCTAGTTTAACTTGACGCTTGATAGTGCGGCGCATGCGGATAGATGTCTGTCTTGCACTGAAGTGGCATTCTAACCTCTCGTTCAGTCCTTTTGACATATACAAGGGGTTTTGTCTGCATAAACGGGAGGTGTATTCGTCTCGCTACCTCAAGGCACTTGGCTACTGTCCACCCATCGCGCATCACAGAGAACCTACAATTCTATTCCTTCTATTCTCTTGCAAGCGTTCTCATGATTGCCCTCACAAATAGGTACTAGTGAAAGGAAAGAGAATATCGAGCAGGAAACAAGTCCATAGTGCTTCAATTTAGAAGTAGACATTTCCTGCGAAGTATAATCTCGATATCCAGTTCCTTTTTTTTTATTATTTATACAGGGTGTCCAGTAAGTATATGGCATAATTTCGGGAGCGTATAGGGAAGGTCAAAATAACTGTTCTAGTTACTTTTAAGTATATTTGAATTTCGCAGGTTTGGAACGTAGAATGCATTGCTTAAAATTTTTGGCACATGATTGATCCTAAATTGGTATGGATCAAGTTAATTTTATGGAGAGATCACCCAAAAAACCGTAAAATAATTCTAATGCATGTATTGTATACTGATACGCCATTGATTATTAACTTATCTGACAGTCGTTGATGTGATCAAGATGCTCAAAATTGGTCATGTGACTCACACGTTGCTACGACAACGATAACTGTTAGCTTCTAAGACCAGGGCTGTTGCTAGGGCTGTCAGATTTATAAAAATAAAAAGCGGGAGGTGGGTGGTTTGATTATTGCAAACTGTGGCGTAAGCAAAAAATTTCTTAGGGGAGTTTTGGGCTCGGATAGATAGAGCGCTGCCGGCAAAGCGCGCCGCAGGCGGAAAATTTTGAGAAATTTCCCCTCCTTTTTAATCAATTTCCCCTCAAATCCATGACTCATAACATTTATGGGTACCTCCGGCGGCTGCTAAAGTACGAATTAGTGCTCCAACGCGTTTGTGCTAAGTACTAACACTGATCTTGGTATTCGTTTGAATCGTTTGTCACATCTTTTAAGGCTGCTGTTATGTCAGAGGAACAAAAATGGAAATCCCATTCAGATTTATAAAAAAAAAATTACGCTTGTTATACTTGACATTGCTTGTTCCTTGTTATATTGGTGAGCATAGCAATACACAAAATGTGCATTTTCATATTATACCTATCTCCTTAGCAGTCCTTAGTTTTGACATTTACGCCTCCTAGATGACCTCTCTTTGCTGGAATGCATGAATTTTCCAAGAGATTGCAGGACCGCTACTATTTCATAATTTAAATTTAAATGTGTTTTTCAATTATACTTTCTGATCAAGGGGGGTCCTGACCCCCAAAACACCCCCTCCCGTGGCTACGCCCCTGGTTGCTGAGACGTTCGTCACAAAAAAAATCTTGGCTTTATTGTAATAAGAAGATAGATCTGGAAATATCATGAAGTCTTATGGTTACTTAATCAATAACTTGACAAAAAATAAAATAAAATATGAAAATAGAGTACAAAAATCACTATTCTTGAACAAATCAAGGTTTTCTACATGGTACAGACAGGGTGCCTGTAAAAAGGTTTTTTACAAAATCTCACCACATATTTCTGAGACCAAAATAAGCTGATTTTAGGAAAAAATCAATAGATTCGGGATTATTCGGGAGCTCTTCATCAAAATCGGGAGTATTATGACTTTGTTTAAGAAGCGGGAGGGACAGTAAGAAATCGGGAGACTCCCGCCTAAATCGGGAGGTCTGGCAGCCCTAGCTGTTGCCAAGTATTCTTTGATATTTTTCGGTGCGGGGCGAAATTTGTGAGTGTGTACTGTGCTCTTTTGGGTTAATTTTGGTTAGTATGAGTTAGTTTTGGTTAATTGGGTTAGTTTGTTAGTTTGTACTGGCATAACTCAAGAGGGTCAGTGTCAAACGCTTCGTAAGTGTTTATGTATTTGTATTGAGATAGATTAAAAAGTCATTGAAAATCTCGAATAAATAAATGATTCGTGAATAAAGTAGAGTACACTACTCGCATACTCGCAATAATGGCTATTGATCCCTCGGAATGTAGCCTATCCTCTGGATTAATAGCTATCATTATTAACTAGTGGTATATAATCTTCCATTTTAGTTCGACTTTGTCCGAAATGCTCACACAGATAATTAGAGTTCAATGGAACTTGAAAAGTCCATTCTTTACCTTGCAGACAAAACGATAGTCATAAGGTATTGGAAATTGAAGAATCATGTCAAGTTAGTGGTTTCAGTGGTGTTATATGGAATATGATCATTTGTTTTTCTATATTTTCCAGACATTCAGACCGTGGACCCTTCTTTCGACCATATTATATTGTAGCTTTATATGGTCTAAGCATGAACCCGTGGGTTGAAGACTATACTACTTGTTGATATACATTGAATCATTTTTTGGAATTGACTTCATAGTTTGTTGTAGATGCAAAGACGACATTTTTGAGCCGCGAAAAAAGAAAGTTACGTTTGAAGTGGACGTTGATTGATTGCAAGGTATCGGGATGTTAGAGATATCCTGCATACGGGGCGTACAAGAGCAACTGCCTCGCTACACATGGTATTGTTTCAGCAGCCAAACTTTTGGACCCAGAACACTGATCGCACGAGATCCTTCAAGATCTCAAACCACTCCGGTATTCAGAAGCACAGCTTAAATAAAAAAACAGTTGGCTCACTCCATGTCGAAACTTTTGAAAATCGTGTCTCCAAAGCGATTTGCCGAAAATCCTAGGATCAAAAACAAAAACCTGCCGAGAGCCGATCGATTTCCAAGCGGTGTACGAAACTCCAACGACGAATTTTCGTTCGGCGATACCTGGTATGATATTGGGACCAGGGGCCAGATTCCGTGTATCCGGCCCCAAAGCAGGCACTGGGAATGCGGCAAGCCGGAGCCACTTTTGACGACGAGTGAACCTCCTAGTCTTCAGATGATATTCGATACCAGAAGTGCATTGTTTCTTTAATAATTAGTTTCCAAGAGTTTATAGAGCCACCATTTCTCAACACGATTAAGTATCCCATCGATCCAAGGCACATTCCACGTTCAAAATATGCATCGGTTTCGCCAGAGTTTCGGGATCATGTCCTTAACCCTTCACCCGATCAGAATCATGCGTCCCCACCCCTCTTTGACTATTCTAGGGGCTGGGGGTCTTTCTGTGTGGCGCCCCCGTTCCTTGACATGACTGCTATTGTTTGAACGCGTTAACCGATATCAACTAGACAGCAGAGACATATTGTCTAATGGAATTGTTGGCTCTATAAACCATGGGCTCCAATGACTAATGGACACCGGCTCGCTTTCAAATTCGAATGATGCCAAATCCTATAATGAAGGAGATGTATTGGATATTGTGCGAGGCGACAACTATCCACACTATAGAAACTAGATAGTAAATATCTTGAGTTCTTGACCCGATGGGGAATAACATATTGCAATTTTGCGGGGTGTCATGAAAAGGACTTTTCTGAAATAACCATCATTTGCATGGCAAAGATGAATCCATTACCCACAATTCCGCACCAAATTTAGTTGAAAAATGGAATTTGCAACCTCAAGAATGTGTGATAGCATGATTATCAGCTTCTAATACCTGATTCTCGTGTACTTTGATCTTGATCCAATGCCTGTCTGGAGGCATTTGAGATTTCTTTATCCTCACTTTTTTCGGTACTATGTTTATGCATTCTTGGATGTGGAATGAAGAATTCCAAAAAATGAATTTCGCTAAAAAGAGGATTGATCAAGTGGTCGGAGGACAGCTTACCAAGCAATTCAGGGCTTCCGAAAAGTAGTCTGTGTGAACTGTGAACTGTGTAGTGTGTCATCTAGGATAAACATTATACTAACCAAAAGCATAACAAGGTTAATTCTGTCAGCGCATTCACCATATCGATGAATCGCTTTTATAACTTTTGATTCTGTAAGTTTGCCTGTCCCTAATAATCTCCCCATGGCTTAATGCTTTCTGGATGCTTTCCATGAAACTCGTTGACTTTCCGAACATCCTGTATATTTTTATCCCGGTAAAAACAATAACCAATATCCCAATACGGCCGTCTCATCATGTCATGATGCTTATTACCACCGACTTCCCACAACCATGGAAAGATGCCGCCTCGCTCAATATTCAGCGTATATTCATTCAATACACCTAATGACATCCTCAAATTTGCAAAGCGTCGGTGTCCATTAGACATTGGACCCCAGGGTTTGTTTATAGAGCCAACAGTTCCGTTCCACAACATGTTTTGGTCGTCCGGTTGATATCGGTTACGCGTCCAAAACCACTGTATTTTTAATACTGAGATGATAGGAACGGGGGCGCCATAAAAGACCTCCAGCCCCTAAAATAGTCAGAGGGGGGTGGGGACATCGGTCTCGAAACTCTGGCGAAACCGATGCATGTTTCGAACGTGGAACGTGCCTTCTTAGATCGACGAGATGCCTGGCTGTGTTGGGAAATGGTGGCTCTATAAACTCTTGGAAACCAATTAAAATTAATAGTCTATGGCAACCCAACTGCCTCCACTTCACTTTACGTGGTGATATCCCTGGATTTTAAAACGTTTATCATTACGAAATTTATCACGGTAGTTTGATCCCCTTCGTCAAATAAGAGCCTTTTATGGCCGATTGCACCAACCTATTTTGAGGATACTTAACGCTAAGGGACCCTTAACTTGACAGTTTTGCATTGTTAAGTTGTCAAGTTAAGGGTCCCTTAGCGTTAGGTATCCTCAAAATAGGTTGGTGCAATCGGCCATTAGTTCAAGTTCTTCAGAACCGCTATTTGGCTCGGCCAGTGGAGTCAGAATCCAGGTTCAAGGTCGTCACTTCCTCACATGACATGTTATATTTGTTGCCTTACCCTGAAGAAACTGCCTTCTTGATCACGATAACGCCTAAACCATCTTCTTTTAATGCTGGGTTTAGCGAAAGCATAAGCATAAATAATCAATCAAATCGTTATTTTAGTGCATAAGTCATTACAGTTGAATGTATGGATACTCACTACAGTGTTTACTGAAATCATGTTTCAATGATTAAAGCATAACATAATGCATAAGCTTAAAAGTTCCCAACTTTTAACTTTTATGCAATTAAAACAAGGTTGAATGATCACGACAAGAAGGAAACAAACAAACCTCACTTTTTTGTTATTTGGGTTTTAAAATTACTGTTTTGTGAGAACGAAAGTGAAAATAATATACCTGATGAATTCAAGGTATTTTTTTGGAGTGATTAATTTTGAGAAGGGACACTCAAATCTCTTATGCCTATGTATTAATAAAGTGACTTATGACTTATCATTAATATTATGCTAATGCGTTCACTAAACCCTACATCAGTAAGGAATAAAGGTACAATGCTTAGAACATAGAAAATCATTGGTACAATGCTTCATAACACATGTTAGTTTATTTTAGTTTTTGCAAATGGGCCGATCCTGGAGGTACTGCGATACCAGGCCAACCCGTGACACGTGACAGAAGTGGAGCAAGCCACAAACTTCCGTCTATTTCCAAAAATCAGATTAAGCTGATACTGATAAGAACAGACCAGAGACTCCAGAGAGAATATAACAGTAAATTGTTATATTCTCTCTGACCTGCAGTGGGATTCTAATTCGACCATGAAATTCGATTCTAATTCGGTCTCGTTTGACATACCGTTCTCACTCGTAGCTGCCTAACTTCACACTTATTATTTTTATAGGTTAGGTGGATATTTTTATTTAGCAAATACGATTACCTATCTTAAATATATGTTGAAAATTATCATATTATGTGAAGGCTTCTGGAAACTTGATTTTTAAAAATATCATGTAAAAGAGCTTACTGAGGCAAGAGGCAACCACGAGCGGCTACTTCCTACTTGGTTTCGTTAGAGAACGTGTATTTTTTAACTCAACGTTGATTTGTATCACAAATTGACACAAATCCACCAAGACAAGACTATCTTTAAAAATAGTGAATTTCAGTTGAGTGTTGAGTTCCTCATGGAACAAATCCTTGAGTCAACACTGTCAACAGTATAATGTTTTGTTAATAGTTAATGCGATAATGCAACAAGATTCCAACTTTTGGGAAACTGCTTTTTTTATTTCAATGCGGGGTCATTGTGCTTTCTTTTTCTTTAAATCGTAATTGTCCATCAGCAATCAGCATAAGCCGTCCGTGGCATAAGCATACAAATGAATCAAATAATACGAGTTGAACTATCCTCATCTGAAATTGAGGAGTAAATTGATTTTCCACTCACGGAGTGACGCGAGGGATCATAATTTTTTTATAATTCGTAAAGAGTCGATGGAATAAAAACTAATATAAAAATGGGTTGGTTTTCTTCCAAAACCCTCATAGGTGCCTCATTAATTTGTGAAAGTATTTAAAAAAAAAATGACCAAAATCAGTAATCACCACAATCAAACTAGAATATGATCTGATTAATGTTTATTCACTCACAATCGCGCTTAAAAATTGAAAACTACTGTCAAATATTTGAAAAAGTGGTGAACATTTCTCAAAAGTGAGGTTTGTTTTTCCATTTCGGGACCTCCGATGGTCTCGTCTGATTTGACATTTCAAAACGAGACGTGGACGAGAGGTTTCGACGATTAGAATCGCAAACTGGCCGTAGTCGTGACGTGACGTCTCGAAATAGCGAATTAGAATCTGGGGTTGACTTCTATGTCGCGATACCATTTGGCCATTGGTTACCGTCAGTGTGCAACAGAGAAGTCTAAATACATCACAAATAAGTGAGTAGTATGACAAGGATGCCGACAGTTCGACCTTAGATCTAAGTGATTTTTCCCAGTATAGTATAAAACCTCTATATTGTCCACTTTCATAAACATCAAGCAACAATCCTACAATTTTTTGAATGTGACAACAAGCAATCTATCGATGATCGTTTTTTTCGATTTCCCAAAAAAAAGCTTCCGAGCCCGAGCAAATAGCGAGTTCTGCAAATAATGAACTCAAATATTGCATTCAAGTTAGAGTGTAGGAGTAAGGAAAATTTCATTCAATTATCTCAACCGGGACAGCGCGTACGCAGTCCCGACTACCAAAAATTACGCGCCCGAGTTATCCGCATTAGGGATAATCGCAGGGGTCAGCCCAACCGTAGTGCAATGGAAAGGCCTCACCCTGGAGGAACCGCCTTCATGATCACGGTAACCTCTACGCCAGGTAAGTATGCTCTAGACTGATCACATTTTGACATGCCCTCAATAAATGTAATCGAACTGTAGTCTCATACAGCTCACACCGCCATCTTGTGGAATCTTTTCAGATAAGTGATTCATACAACATTGTTAAATATTACAACGTTGTTCGCTGAACAACATTCTTATTAATCTATAATTAACCACTCATTTAACTATCTATAATGAATGTTGGCAATGTTGCAGTAAAGTGAAAATAATAGTAGATATTTGTACTGCTTTCATAGATTGAAATGTTAATATTTTACGATGCATTCACCATAAAATCACATCGGAATATGTATACTTGGATTACTTGGTAAGAGCGGCTCGAAGGGCCAATGTATTTACAATCGATGCTTTTGCTCAACTCGACTTGGTTGAGCAGAGGAAAGCGGGAGCATTTCTTTATGTTGGGGGGTGTAGTCAAACTTTCAGCATCTCACGTTAAATAATGTATCACAATCACATAAAAAACGAACAATGCTTTCCAAGTATATTGGTGTTTGTACAGAAAATGAAAATAACTTGATTCACACGATAAAAACAGATGCAACTTGATAATTATTGATGAATCAAGGTAGAAAAAATCCCCCTTATGCTGTATCATTTACGTTAAGATAACGTATACGTATACGTTATAATTGTTTACTAATGCAAATGTTCCATTCGATAACAGCGTAACCATGGCGAAACGTACACGTTAAGCATGGAGGTAGAAAGGGGTGGAGACGACATCACGTGACTAAAATGGGATCACTTGCGCCATCTTACCGGGATCGTTTTGACAAAGTGTCAGTTCACATTTGTAGAACGGTTTTTCTCAGTTTTGGCTGTGTTGTGAGGATTATTTTGTGATTTTTGTGTGTTGTTACATTTCTCGATTATTGTTCCATGTGCCCTGAGAAGTTGTGCGAGTAGAGACGCTATCGATAAGAAAGATCGACTGAAATCACATTTCATAGGTTGGTATAGCATAATACAGGACCGGGATATGAAATTTGTGTCGAGTTCACTGAAATATTCATATGGTTGAGATCTGTGAATGTTTAATCACATTGAATTGTGGATTCTAATATTTTTTCCAATTTACTCAGTCATGGCTATGATCAATTTGTGTTGGGCAATCATAGGTATATTCAAATGAAAAGCATTGATGCAAAGTACCTAGATAGACGAGTGTTCTATTTTTTTTTCAATAAATCTAGTAATCTTGAAGCTAATTGTAGGTATAAGACATAAAAGTAATTGAACTATACTATCCAAAGGACAATAAAAAAATCTCAGTTATCATTAGTTCTTTTTATTAGTCACCTTGCATCCTACTACTTGGGTAGAAAGTATAATTTTCAAAATTAAATATCTTTTTTATCGCATGTTAAGACCCAATCTTATCATTTTAAGGTTTCTGGATTGTGGGTTTTGGGGTCAATGAAAACTCCAGGATTGATTGAAAATTGTGTTAACGTTTTGGTGTACATTATACACCTTCATCAGGGCTACATAAAAACAATCCTTTTGAACAAAACGTAGGCACAAGTTTTCAATCAATCCTGGAGTTTTCATTGACCCTATAAAACCCAAAATCCAGCAACCATTGAATGAAATATCTTGTTTTTGCAGATTCCAAATACTTGTTAGTTTTTTAAATACATAAAAATATTCCAGAACTTTTCTAATCTTTCAAAATATACTAGAACATGTTCGAATAATTATGTTCCTTTTAAATTCACACACCATATACGTAATGTTCAACTTCATAATAATTAATCTGTGCTTTTTGTTTTACTCACAATTTGGTAAGTGCCCTCTATATTTTATTTTGTGATACTAAACTGATACTGATACTGATACTACTACTGTGGTACTATTACCCTTATATTACTACTAGTTGTTCTGATGAAGGGAGGAAATGTCTCCCGAAAGCTTGACGTTCAATAAACTGAGCATCTAACTGCCCAACTTTATCATTGACTGCTTCCCTACTACTTCGCCTTCTACTTGAACAACATACAGTCACTAAACCACTCACCGAATAATTATTATGATCTTTCTTATTCCTCTTTATTTATGTCCAAGTGAATATTGACCTGCATGATTTGTATTATTATAGCATAACTCTCAGCATAACTAATAATTGTTATACATCTGTTGTTTGTAGCTTCGTTTTAGTTTTATGTAAGACTTCCTATTGTTTTGTTAAGTATCTACTCCAGTACTGTTTCGTTTTGTACATAATATTAAATTAAGTTTCACGATTGGAGAATACTTTTCCGGATTGTTTTATAATACTTCACACATAATATGAAGAATAGTAAATAGTACATTGAAACGATCATGATTAATAAATCAAAAATATAATGTTATCGTGAATAAATTCGAATAAAGTTTAAATCTAGAGTAACAATTCGGAAGTTTTTTTATCTGTCGGCCAGTTCGCCCCTGTCTACGTCGCCATATTGCAGCTACTCTAAGCTCCACCTAAAAATTTCCCATTTTGCTATCACTGTTTGAATGTTCCTTAGCCCATCTTATGATTCTATCTCGATGACGTTAAGTTAACGTGTGGGATACAGCATAAGGGGAAATGTCAGTCAGCATTCTCAGCAATGTCTCTATAATATGATGTAATATGTATGACATGACACAGTCCGACCAATCAATCACTTATGTCAATTTCAGACAATGACATATCGTCTTTGCATGGAGCGACCGCGAAATCATGGCTTCAACCATAATATATCTATTAGCTCTATATGATGGGAACCGTCCCATTTGAACAACAAGTAAGGCCATGATGAGATAGAAGATACCGCTGTACTATATATTTTTCGCATAAGTTTATCCTTCTCTATTGCCAGGGGACCGTCCCGCAAAAAAGGATAGACTTATGCGAAAAATATACAGTACAGCGGGATCTTCTATCTCATCCTGACTTCAAGCGTGTGAAATTATTATTATTATCAAGTTATTAATACATATATGGCCTCAACACTGCCGCAAGTCGGCTGCACTATGGTGAACTCGCGAACGCCACTATGGTTGTACAAATGTCATTAACATAGCCCCCATCTTGGAAGCCTGGAGGCTTTCAAATTGAGAAATAATATCCAATGTCAAACCTCCTGATTAGGAAGCACACAAAACTTCACCACAGGTCTCTTCAAGTTTCCACTAGATGTTTTTAAGGGGTACAAATGCTCGATTCTTCCAAGTTGCCACTTGAGGTGTAGAATACCATCCTCCCTCACAAGCACTGAGGTACTCGGGTGCGAAGGTGATGCTGTGATGTCTCCTTCCACTTGCAACTCGTTTCGGCAGAGAGGACACGTATTCTTTGGACCATCTGTTCGAAAAGTGCTGAAAAATTTGTTGGTGCCTCTGGTATCGGAAATTTTGTTCAAGAACGCTGTAGTCGTAGTCAGGAAAACTGTTGTCAGTGATTCTCCAATCAACAGGTATGTCGAGGTGATTGGGGTAGGATCATTGGTGTCAGAAGACAAGCAATATAAAGGTCGGGAATTGAGGATCACAAAGAATCATGCAACATTCTTCAAATGGTAATGAAGCATTACCCATGACACGTCTTAAATAATATTTGACAGATTTTACTGCTGATTTCCAAATCCCTCCAAAGTAAGAGGCCCTGGGATGTATAAGATGCCAATCGATACCATCGTTTGACAGAGTATTTTTGATGTCAGATCCGTTATTGTTAAAACCTCGTTCGAGTTCATTATTTGCACCAATAAATGTGGTAACGTTGTCTGAGATCTTCACACACTTCCCTCTACAATCCATGAAACGTCTCAGGGCTAACAAAAAACATTATGCTGTTAAATCACTAACAACTTCTAGATGTACCGCCTTACTAACAAAACAAATAAAAACAGCAACATTATAGCCTTGGTCACTTTAAAATTGCGTCCTTTTTTGTCACGTGGGTTGAAGGGACCAGCGTATTCGACACCAGATACTGAAAATGGTCTAGCTGGGGTTAACGGGATTCGGGAAGATTTCCCATCAAATTAATAGTGGTTCTGCAAAGTCCACTCCAACTACTTTGAAAGGTGCTACTGCATCCAAACGACTTCTTGGCAATGGTGCAAACTACTGCAAACGGTTCATTGGCAGGCTTGCATCGCAGCTTCTTGCACTTCATACAGTCTTTCAAAATTGACTTCACGCGCTGTCTTGCTTGAATGATCCAGTACCTCTTTCTAAAGTTCGTGATAGTCAAATTAACACCTCCATGCATGACATGTTATGATATGGGTCCTTAATATTAAAAAATCAGTTACAATCGATTTTTTTGGCTGTAGGATCGGATGCTTTGTATCATATGGCATCCCTGACTCCTGAAGCCTTCCTCCAAGTCTCAATATACCGTTGTCATCCAGGAACGGATTCAATTTCAAAATATTTTTTTCCTATTTAGTAAGTTAACTTCTCAAAACTTTGATATCTAGTCTTTTTGATCCAATAATGTTTAGCTTCCTTCATATCAAATCAAATCAAATCAAATATGCTTTATTGCCACAGAAAAATTTAAATAAATTTTATGGACAAAGCAAATACAAATGCAAAATACTAAAGTATAAAAACAATACAAAACATGATAATAGTATACATTACGAGAACAATTACGTGAACAATAGAACAAACTAGTACAAATATATTTACCCAATATTTTGTCAAATTTAAATTTATTTGGAAATTGCTCATGGACAAAAATAAACATCGGCACACTTCCAGTTATGTTATGATGACAAGTCAGTAAAACAATAACATAGCAAAATCAACAATTATTGCAGAACAATAATAATGCGGTGTTAAGAATCGAACAAGGAACCAACGATTTCTCACGTTTTTTTTTTCGCTTCCCATTCAAAAAATAAACATCAGGTGGGGTGAGCGAAATCGGTGAACTCGAAATTTAATTTATAAATCCGTAGTCATCTTGTTTCCGCACTGCCTGCAGCATGTAATTATTTCTGACTTAAATATTGATTCTGATCACGACTCACTTTTGCAAAGGTTTAGTGAAATTCCTCTAGCTACGAGAAGACAAATGCAATCTGTGAAATTTTTGTTCAACTTAGTTCACAATGAGGTTGACTGCCCATTTCTGTTGAATTGTTTGCAATTTCGGGTTCCAAGGCCTGGTACAAGACAGACTCCAACTTTCTATCTTGATACGATCAGATCCAACGTTATGAAGCAGAGTCCCATCTATCTTATGTGCAACGTATTTAACTCTATCTCTCACGTGAATGACTTAAGTGCAGACTCACTTCATAATATGTTAAATTCGATTATGAATATTGATCTCGGATAGGTCCTCTGAATCCTCGTTGTAGTTGCGTTCATTGTTTATGCTGATATTTATTATTTAAGTTGAGTTGTTAAGATTAAGTTACTACTTTTTTTTTTATGTACTTGAATTTCCTGTAAGTGGGTATTTACCTGTTGGAAATAAAGGCTTATTTATTTATTTATTTATTTATTATATATATGTATATATATAAACATTTACTGTACCGTTTTATTTTCTTGGCACATCACCATCGAAGTTTTATCTAGATTCTTGAATTTATTTATAGGCCTGAACTCTAAACCCATAGCATGTGATCCTCAGAGCTCGTTCAAAATCACTAAACTTTTCAATATCCATTATGGGTTTCTTCTCTAACTCCAGCGAGGACTCCACAGCAAAAACATGAGTTGACTCTATCTCCATAAAAACTTCATCCTGTTGCCAGTTATGTTTATCTTGGACTAGCCACTCTGGTCCGTGTTGCCACATTTTTGATTCCAGGAGAATTTTGACCCTAGATAATCAATCTGCTGGATTATCACTTCCAGGGCAATGTCTCCATTCTCCAACAGCAATCTTTTGAATCTTGGTCACTCGATGACATGCATAGGGCTTCCATTTCGTTGGTTTAACCTTAATCCAATAAAGGGTTATTTTTGAATCAGTCCACAACACACAAGCATTAATCTCAATGTGTAAATTGCTAAGAATGAATTTTTGCAATCGAGCGAGTTGTGAGTTGTGATTTCGTTTTGTACACCTTAAACAACATGCACTGAATTTCAAAATGTTCTTTTTCCGAGCTAACTGGACTGAAGCGTTACAGTTCATCGTTAAATGTTCGTTAGACTTACAAAACAAGCATTGATCTCGCACTGCCGCAAAAAGTCCAGCAGCAGTACACGCGTTGCTTCCGTTAAATGACCTGGAACCTCGCCTTGAATGGCCAAACTTATCCATTGGTTTATTAGATTGCTTATCATTATATTTGTCGTCCGATAAAATTTGTGCTTGTTTCACAGAATCAACTTCCAGCTTTATAAACGATAAAAGTCGAGAAATGTGTGATTCATGTAACTCTCCTCCAGCTTTACTACTACGACCAGACACTAAAGCCTGTTCACTACTCTCATCAATGGCCTTGGGCTTGTCCCTTGTTGAACTCTATTCGCATTGAAAAGGGCAAAACTTTCAAAATTATTGACTTCACCATCATGTCATAGCTTCTAGAATCAATTTCAAGAGTCTGAAGAGATTTGATAGTTTTTGTAGTAGTATTGTAAAGTTTTCTTAAGGATGAAATGTCACTTCTGCTTTTGATGGAGCTAAATGATAGTGAACTTCCTATGTAGCTGTCAATTATTTTTTCTTTATTCCCATACCTACTAACACATCAATCGCGTTCTGATAATCATCTTTACACGTGGTAATTCCCTGAAGCTATAGCTGCATTACCGATTAGAAAAGACTTTAAATAGCTACACTTGGTCGTCTCATTCAAAGAACTGTTGCTGTGAATAGCACTCTCAAACTGTTCCCAAAAGGCAGGATGCATGATTGTTACCATCAAATTTTAGTAAATCTGATTTGGGTAATCTCACTGACATTTTGGCTGGCATTTCCGAAGTCACTGGCTGCTCTCTGACATCCATAAAGTTACCTGCTGTAGCTCCTAGAGGTAAAGCAGCCTGTTGGATTCCCTCAGCCGAGACCCCAGCTATACGTTGTTCCAGTTTCGCCATCATCGCCGCTGTCTTAGTCGTATTCCACTATTTTACTGCACTCAGCATCCATCTGATCATACAAAAGGAAATACATCTTGATTCGCCTTTTTCAAGTTTTCGTTAGCAGATTTTAGTTTAGCCACTTGTACGGCTGCTTCTTTTACGTTAAACACACCCACGGTTAATATTTCGTTAGCTTCGTTAACAACTTTCGTTACTTGTGCACGAAATGCCTTTTTCATTGCCATTTCCATAATTCCAGACGATTTTTGTACGGGTTCTAGTTCGTTGTTCGATAGTCCGATCACAATCAATTACTCGTTACCCGACAAAAGCACCACTTGTATTCGTTGAAGCTCCTCTGAAACAAGTTTCCCTGATCTAGGCACCAATGATAAATAATCACCATCCAATAAACGTCACCAGGTCCGTTAAACAATCTTTATTTCCGGATTATAATATATATGGATAATGTCGGTAATTGGGATAAACTGATATTATGATTATTAAATATGCACAATTCGAAAGATAAAAATCTACTTCGCGATACCGATTTTTTGAACAAACTTGTCAAAAACTTGACATCAATCATTAGCTGTTTAGCAATCATTTTCTACAGTGACCACCAACCCTGATAAAGATGGTAGTTTTGTCAAGAAATGGACTGAGTAAAAGTAGTGAACTGTTCGTACTAATACGCTGAGACTGAGAAAGATGTTTATATTCGTTAGGAAAAGACTGAAGTTGTGCTATGTATATGAGTTTAAACAGAGAATTTTCCAGTTCATTGGCAGTCAGAGAGCCTGTGTAGAACGTCGGCAATATTAAATTGGAAAAACGTCAAAGTTGTCTACAAAGTCTACAAACCACTGTTTTCTGTTGTTGAACTTTCTTTAGGTAAATCGGATGTTATTATAATTTTATCAGTCTCAGCTGTGAAGGAGGGTCACTCATTTTCAGGAGAAAAAAGCCAATGAGGACCTTGAAACCACAAATTTGATGTTGGAAAATATGATGGACTCATGGCAGATCCTCAGGATTGTCAAATTCAAATATCTGGCTAAATCTTGAATTTGTGAGACTGTTCGCGACGAATGTCTTTAGCATGCGAGGCGGAGTTTTTATCCATCCAGTAATAGTAGAGTCCGACCAGTGAGTAACATTCCGAATATTCAGACTATGGGATGACGTGATTTTGTCAACTAATTCAGCTAGCAAGAGTGCGGCACAAAGTCTTGGAATAGTTACTGTTTCAGAGGCGCTACGCGGGTTTTTGCACAGTATAAATTGGAAGTGATATTTTTTCATGAGAATATGAACACATTCTGCATATGCTGTTTATGCAGCATCACAAAATTCATAAATATCTGAAAGAATAGGATTTTGACATGTAACTTGTCGATATATGTTCAATTCATTCAAGAGCGATAGTTCATGTCGATACCTAGACCACATGGTATGTATAGACCATTCGGGACAGCTCCATCCCAGGATATCTTGAGTTTCCACGATTCTTGTAATACTATTTTCGCAGTTATGGTCACTGGAGAAAAAAGTCTTTGCAGAGCAGGAAAGAATATGCCGTTTTGTTATCTTGCATTTGAATGCCTCAGTGTTTATAGTGATCTTAAAAGATCTTGTGACGCGTTCCATATCAAACCAAGAGTTTTGGCTTCGTTTTGATTCTGAAAGTGTTGAAGTACCATAGGTAACGGTGATTAAGTTGTATACTTCTATTTCGTGGACAGGATTGTAGCGTCATAATATTTTCTGCAAATATCTTTGTTCTTGAGTCATCCAAATTTGGCGATACATCTTGGGGATGTCGGCACCAAGGACATACTTATCAGCTATGAATGTTACAAGGATGAAAAATAGATTGTCTTGTATGTTAGGTCCAACTAACATATGTCATTTAAAGAATTGCCCGTGTTACTCTTTGAAGAACCATGAAAGACGACTCTTAGTTTGGCAGTTGTGGAAGATTCCTTTATAACACAATGATGAGGTAGAAAGAAACCATCATTTTGATCCTTACACAAAGACAAATGTCCCAGCAGGATGTATGTCTTGATGAAGGTTTATGGAATATTTCTCGTTATTCTTTGTAGGACGAGGCAGATGATACATCTCCTGTAATTATTTATCGCAGATATAAATGTCACAGATACAAAAGAATCAATGTGTTGGACTATTTGGTTGATGCCCGATACAGATGCTTGAATCCTCTGTAAAGGTAGCTTCAAAATTCTGCATAGACGCTCGGATATGAAATCGGACTGACTTCCATTGTCAAAGAGTACTCTGCATAGATGTGGTTCTCCAGTTTTGTCAAGTATGTTGACACATGCAGTTGATAGCAAAACTTGTGGCAGTTATTGTAATTTGGAAAAATTTGACTTCAACATCTTTGCGTTCAACAGCATGTACCTATATCGTCATGATAAGCTTCATAATCGGAATCGGCAGTTTCGATTTTGAGTTGCGCTTCAACAAAAACTTCGAATAATTCTTCCATCTTGTTTAGACGTGCTTGTAAATCAGGAATATTGACCTGTTGTTATGCCTGATCTTATTGAAATGTGTAATGAAACGTGTTGGAGCACTTTTGGTACTCTTACGTACGACTTCGTTTGGATCAGACATCGTAACTGTAGCAGTAACCAAGTATAAATATCAGAGAAAACATATACAAAGTTTAGAAGACGAACTGACGTATAAAATTCTACGGAACAATGCGCCACGGAATGAAGTGGATGCGAACTATCAGACTTGGATAATGTATTATTGAAGATTTCTGTAATATTTGATACAGTTTACAGTTTCCTTTACATAAAAGCACTGACATTGACATTGACGTTGAAAATGTCTTTATTCATCAAATAAAGACAAAAACTTTGAATAAATGTAGTTTTTTCGGTATTCTCTTGAATATCCAGGACCATCTGGGAATAGGATCAGTGTGGGCTTCCCTAGTTGATGTGTTCTCAGCTGTGGGGCGCTGACCCTGTGTGATGGTGACTATGAGAAAATGCCACTCACTCCGCAGGTCTCGGGAAGCGGTGCATGGCACCATGTGGCGTAGGACGGCTGGGCTGTACGGAACTCATCGAGGAACAATTCTTCTGTTTCTCCCTCTTTGCTCGACCTTGTCAGGATGGTGAACATCAGCCTCACTGTTTGATTTGTTGTAGCATACAACGCGAAATCCCATTTGTTCTTCTGGCAGAAAGTTTTTTGCCATCGTGACTTTCCTTATTTTGTGGAGGATGCATTTCTCCGGAACTTTTCCGATGGCGGCTGGAACATTGATGAGCCTCTAGTATTCCGGGTTGTATTCTGCGTTCTTATAGGTTTTTTGATGAGGATTACCAGGGCATTTTTTCACTTAGAGAGGAATCAAAGCATGAAAGACAACATGAAGATAAAGTGTGACGTTCAAATGACTTCATCTATCATCATGACAAGCTAATAAGCTGTCATGTGGCATTCCACATACCGCCATCTTCTCGAGATCTTACGAACTTCAGGCACATTAGCGCCTCTCCGTGGATGCGAATCAAAGCTTTCACTCAGGCCCCGCCCTCCATTCACGTTTTTGTTCTAAACTTTGTATATGTGTTCTGTGATAAATATCAGCAAATAATATCAAGGCAAATATACATAAACGTGTTGTTGGTGTAGTGTGTTGAAAATCATTTAATATTAGTCTTGAAAATGGTAGAAAAATGGCATTCAAGTGATGATTTGACAATAAATGTGCGTAGTAGTACCTCCAGTAGAAGCAATAGAAAAGGTTATTTTACTCAATAACCGTCACGTTCAAGACAAGTAAGTGAATGGGGATAAAACGATTGCAAGTACCCGTCCAGTATATAGTGAGAAGCAAGTTGCCAGATAGAGATTGCTCGGGTGGAAAAAACACAAAGGAAATACGTGGAAAAATTGAAAATATCCATTGACCTGTGATCAACCAAAATGGATAGCGCTCGTCCGTTCTCCTGTTTCAGTCTAGGTCATCTGGCTAGTCTGGCAGCACTCAGCACTTCTAATGGCTGGTTTTTTGTTCCTGTGGTGTACGAAGGACCATGTTGGGGGGTGTAGACAAACTTTCAGCATTTCACGTTCAATAATGTATTATAACAAACAAACAAAGCTTTCCACGTATATTGGTGTGTACAGAAAATGGAAATAACTTGATTTACAAGATAAAAACAGATTTAAATTGATAATTGATGAATCAAGGTATAGACAAAATGTCTGTCTCTTAGCAATGTCTCTATAATATGATGTTTGACATGACACAGTCCTACCAATCAATCACTTCTTCAATGAGAACATGCCTTTTGATAGATGTTGAACAATATATTTTTGAACCATGGTATTTATACTATGGTTGAACGACAAAAAGTTGCATGACTCTGAACTTTGAATCGGCTTTTCGTTGTCAATAACATGGTTGTCATCCGACTCATGTTAGAAAGAAACAAGGTATGTCAGACACAGACACTCGAAGAAAAATTGGCTTGCATTGCGCAATGACGTCAAACGCTACAATTTTTGTTTATAGTAACCATGGTGACAAATGAACGTATCTTTTCACCAAGGTTTCTATATAAGAGGTTGCCTCACTTTTACGGTCATGACGTCATTTGTGTCTACTGTAGCGCCACTGCGGCCATTTCTCGAACCATTCCATCATTAAATCAAGAATTTCATTTATCAATGTCATAACCTCACTATTTATTTCCAGGTGGACGAGAGATTTTTTGCTGTCGATGGTTTTTCTTTTGTGAAATCATCCATTTACGTTTTAAAAACTGTTTATAAGTGTCTTATCCTTGGATTTGTCTATCAGATATAGTGTTTTAAAGGTAAGTGTGTCTGGAAATGATCATAATAGAGTTTGTTTACATGTGTTCAACTGTTTAGTTTATTCGATTCTACCTAAATTTAGCTTTCATTATATTTCAATAGTAGATTTCTCAGTATATTTAGGCAGGACTAATATAAAATAATAGTTAATAAGTTGTGGAAATCTGAGGGTTGATGTTTTGAATATACATATAGAAAATACTCACATTTGGAACAGTATTTTCGCAACCCTTGACCAATAATATACAATAATAATGTCCCAAAAGATAATTTTACACCCCTATTAATATTTTATTTCGATTTAAATGATAAAATTAGCAAGAAATTCAACGTTTTATCAATCATTGATCGAATGACACATGACACGACATGATGCAGTTTGATTCAATTGCATTACAGGAATGACACTCAAATGACAGAACGCGGACTGTTTCAGACCGCTATCCACAAATGACGTCATATTTTCCCCCTTCCGTCTTTACCTCAGGCGAAGTGAGGCAATCTCTTGTATACTGATCTTGTCTTTTCACGAGTTCTATCTACCATAACAGATAAGTGGTTTCATCTAGAGTGGTTATTATCTCATTTATAAATACTTATATATAAATAATCAAAAAACATACCTTGAAAATTAATTTCTTGTTCCCATTCCTTTGTAGGTATATGGCATTTACTATTTCCCCAACTTTCCCATCTTCGTTGAAGTTTGATAATATCAAGCAATCAAAAACCAGACAAGGTTTGGAGACGGATTTAACTCACTAGCTCACTAGGTAACAAAATTACGGAATAAGACGAATTATTCCTTTAAATATTCAAATTTCAAATCAATAATATCAACGACGGACTTTATGTGGACTCATTCCAGTAACACCTGTCATCTGTCAACCCGACACTTCATCCAACGTTGCCAATTTGCAATTATACTGTACACCTTGGAATTAAACGTTTTCAAAATATAGGTAAAATACAAAATTATGTTTGATTTTAGGCAAAATAGATACAGCAAAAAATAGCCTCAAATCAAAGTAAGTGATTAAAAAACCGCTTAGCGATATTTCTTGAAATTTTGTCTTAAGTTGTGGTTTCTAGAGGTAGTCCAATTGCGATAAATCGCCAATATGGCAACACTGTATCTTTGTTGCATTTGACGTCACAGTGAGATGCGCGTTGGCATACCTTATTGTTTCTTTCTACCATGATCCGACTTAAAAGTATTAAATTTTGACCATGTGACAACGTCCTGTCAAAAGTTATCAAAATGTGTCCCGTTGAAATAAAATAGTGCACGGAAGCATGCATGACTTCTCATTGAAAAAATATTTTAATTGGAGTGATTCATTGGACCTCTATCAGCAACGAGAGTGCCTGTGGAATCACATCATCGATATTTTTAAAAAACAAAAATACCAGAGAAATTTTTTTAGAAATATGGGCTTGCTCATATGTAGATGATTTCTGTATCCAGCTTCATCTTCAATTGCTAGCTCTTTTAGAAGACTGTGCATGAGGTTCCTAATCGGTCCATTCTTGAGATCCAACCCCTCACCCAAATTCTTTTCGCAAACATATTTTTGTTTGAAAAAAGGGGGGGGGGTTTGAAAGTCTTGATTTTCCTAAAAAACTTCTATTTATTGATTAAAATTGAATTGAGCTACCGGTTTCGCAGCATGACACTGCATCATCAGGCTTCATAGACTAAAATAACCAAAAAGGAGGGTGTAGAAAATACATGAAAGGGAAGCAGTGCGTGTACAAAAGAATCAAAATGGCGATACATAAAAAACATACAAAATCTGAAAATCATAAAAATAGGTACTTACATTGTTATACATAAACGAGAGTGTTCAGAACATGAATGAACAAGACATACCCCAGGGTAACACATAGATGTAACTTGACATAACATTTAAAAACTTAAACAATTGACAAAAATTTTCAAAGGAACATCGTCATGTTCTGTTATTTGACTGTAACTGATGGAGTCCGAGAGGATTGCAATTTTTTTATAACATTAAATTATACAAAGTGAAATGCCTAGTGTCATCTACCGACAATACACAGAAAAATAAAAGATGGTAACTCTTATTCTAGTCGTATATTTTTGATTCCTGAATTTTTTATTTTACGGCGACAAACAAAAGTCGTTGAACTAGAATCACCTTGTGAGAACCGTACTCAACATGAACCTGTGGCACCGCCTTACCAACTTTGTTGCCGCCCTCGCGTATGAAGCAAATTTTACTCCCGCGGCCCTTTTTCTAGACTGCAGCACGCTTCATGTCTATCAGAGGCGCCAGCCGTCTAGAGCCGTTTTGTGTTTTTAGCCTGAAATAAAACCCCTCCGAGAACTTACTTCTCGTTTCAATCTGCAGACCGCATTTTCCCTCAGCAGTGATAGCGTGAAACACGCTCGTTTCTAAAGTGGTGACCCCGAGTTAGTGCATTTTCGACACGCGACACAACATGTCCACAGACGATCAAAACGCAGTTATCAACACGCCACCAATCCAAGCTAATGAGGTTAGAGCGGTCGGTGGTTACAAATTGCCTCTATTTTGGCGGTCAGATCCAGATTTGTGGTTCATCCAGGCTGAAGCTCAGTTCCAAATACACCGAGTGGTTGCAGACAGCACGCGGTATTTTCTCACATTGACCGCCTTGGATGTCGAAACCATCAAAGATGTCTCGGACGTCGTCCGCTCGCCCCCAGAGTTAGACAAGTACAAAGTTCTCAAGGCCGCAATTATAGGCCGCCTCTCCGATTCTCAAGATACCCAGCTACGCAAGTTGCTTACTGAGGTTGAGCTTGGGGACAAGCGGCCCTCTTAGCTCTTGCGACAGATGCGTTCCCTGGCCGGCTCGTGCGTCGGTGATGATGTCCTGCGCATCAAATGGTTGGACCTGCTGCCGACGCCGACTCGACGCATGCTTCTTCTCGTCAAGGAGCAGCCCTTGGAGGAGCACGCAAAGTTCGCCGACGAGTTACAGGACACGGGGCCAGCAGTAATGGCGACATCTGTCGGACGTTCCAAGTCGCCCTCGCAGGGTTCTGTTCCAGAGGCTACTGAGACTTTCACTACCCAGCTCGCCGCCCTAAAGCAGTCTGTGGCTCAACTCTCCTGCCAGGCGCGGGAAAACTCCGCTCGTTTGAGCGAACTTGCTGGAGTTTCTCACCAAGGCCGTTCATTCTCACGGGAGCCTCAACAGCAGAAAAGCCGGTATCTCAAGCAAGGTCCTGATCCGGGTTTTGGTTACTGCTGGTACCATTCCAAGTTTGGCGCAGGCGTGCGTCGGTGCATGCAGCCCTGTTCCTACAACCAACAAGTCGCCCATGCTAGCCAGGAAATCTAGTTCCGCCGGTGGTGTCCACGGCGACCACCACCGGCTCATGCTCGGAGACTCGACTTTTTGCAACGGATCGCAGGACAGGCCTTTTAGTGGATTCCGAGTCAGTATTGTCAATTCTGCCTCGTAGGTTCCTTCCCAGGTCAGCCAAGCAGAGCCTGGTTCTTCAAGCTGCCAATGGGTCGTCCATTGCTACCTTTGGAACGCACCGACTGACTTTGGACCTTGGTCTGCGTCGGCCTTTCCAATGGCTTTTTACCGTCGCCGACTTAAGCACCGCCATCCTAGGAGCCGACGCCATCAAATATCACGGCTTGGTTATCGACCTCCATGGCCGTCGCCTGCAGGACCGCCTCACCAGTTTGTCCACCGCTTGCACCGTCGGCCCAGCTCCAGCGACTCACTCTGTCAGCGTCGTCTCGAGCATAGTTTTGCCCGAAGGCCCTTTTCGCCGTGCTTATCAGCAACTTTTGGACGAATTCAACAAGGTTGTGCTTCCACCAGGAGAAATGGCAGCAGTGAGCGACCTGCCAGTCCAGCATCAGATCGTCACGCATGGTCAGCCAGTTTTTGCTCGTCCTCGTCGACTCCTGGGGGAGCGCCTCGCAGCCGCTAAAAAGGAATTCGACTTCCTGCTCGACCGTGGCGACCATCTTCTAGCCAGTGGGCCAGCCCCTTGCACATGGTGCCTAAAGCAGGGGGAGGTTGGCGCGCCACTGGTGATTACCGCCAGTTGAACACCTGCACTCGACCAGACCGTTACCCGCTGCCAATCATCGAAGACCTGCTCCAGGACGCCAAAGGTAATATTTTCAGCGTCATTGACCTCCACAGGGCTTTTTACCAAATACCGGTCGCTCCTGAGGATGTTCAGAAGACTGTCGTCACAACACCTTTCGGCCTATTCGAGTTCATAGGAATGCCCCTGGGCCTTCGCAACGCAGCTCAAACCATACAGCGAACCATTAATCACGTCCTGCGCAAACTGGATTTTGTTCGAGTCTACCAGGATGACATTCTTGTCGTTTCGTCCGACCACGACAGACATCAGCAACATCTGCGCCTGCTCCTCGATGCCTTGCGAGACGCTCGCCTATGCGTCAATTGGGACAAATGTCAGATTGCAAAGTCTCAGGTAATTTTCGCAGGTTTCCAGGTATCAGCCAGTGGTTTTTGCCCGCCCGAGCACAAAGTCAAGGCCATCGCAGGGTACCCAAAGCCACTTGACTTTTCCCAGCTCAGGCGTTTTATCGGAATGCTAAACTTCTACAGACGTTGCATCCCTCACGCAGCGTCTCTGCAGGCGCCGCTCACAGAGTTACTAAAGGGTTCTACCAAGAGGAATTCGAAGCTCAGTTGGACCTCCAAGGCCGACGTCTCATTCGAGCGCTGCAAGAGCAGCATAGCTGCGGCAGCCACCTCTTCCTTTTTCTGCCTGCATCAGCCACTCGCTCTCCGCACTGACGCGTCCAACACCGCCGTAGGCGCAGCCCTAGAGCAGCAGCGTGTTGATGGTACCTGGGTCCCTCTGGGGTTTTTCTCTCGGAAGCTTTCCGACACCGAGCAGCGTTACTCCACCTACGACAGGGAACTCCTCGCCATCGTCGCCGCCATCAAGCACTTCCAGCGAATCTTGGAGGGCAGGTCATTCACGGTATACACCGACCACCGGCCGCTCACTTACGCTCTTTCTCAGCGCACGAATAAAGCATCACCAAGACAGTGCCGTCACTTGGATTTCATCGCCCAATTCGACGTGCGTTTGGTCTACACGCCGGGTGATCAAAACGTCGTGGCCGACGCCCTCTCTCGAGTGGAAGTGGTCTCTCTACCTACCACACTGGACTCTACCACCATCAGTTCCGAACAGTCATTGGACGCACAGCTGCCGCATCTCCTGGATTGCCCCCGCTACAAGTTCCAAAAGTTGGACATTGGGGGTCGCCCGCTCTACTACGCAGAGCATGATGTCGCCTTTCGGCCCTACCTGCCCGTCAAGCTGCGCCGACATGCTTTTGACGCCGTCCATGGCCTTTCACATCCCAGTGGCCGTTCTACAGCTAAGCGTCTGACCGAGAAATATTTCTGGCCCAGTTTCCGCAAAGATGCCACGCTCTGGGCCAAACAGTGCATCCCTTGTCAGCGTGCCAAGGTTCATCGTCACAACCGTGCAGAGTTGGGCAGTTTCACCACCCCCGACAGCCGCTTTGATCACATCCATGTGGATCTGATCAAGTTACCCATGAGCGAAGGTTTCGAGCACTGCCTTACCATTGTCGACCGCTACACCCGTTGGCCTCAGGCAATTCCTGTAAAGGACATGAAGGCTTCAACAGTCGCTCGCGCCCTCATGGAGGGTTGGATCAGTTTTTTTGGAACGCCGCGCTACATAACTGCAGATCAGGGTGCCCAGTTCGAGTCCAGTCTTGTCGACCAGCTCGGGCGTCTCTTGGGCGCCAAGCATGTGCGTACTACGCCTTATCATCCACAGGCGAACGGGATGGTGGAGAGGATGCACCGCACCCTGAAGTCCGCTCTGAAATGCATTCCAGAGGTACCGTGGACCCGCTCGCTTCCCTTGGTGCTTCTAGGTTTGCGCACCACCTTTAAACAGGAGCTCCAGGCCTTACCAGCTGAAGTGGTTTTCGGCGCTTCTCTGAGAATCCCAGGGGAATTCGTCGAACCATCCTCCCAGCCAGTTCCACTTCCTGAGGATTTCGTCGCTGAGCTCAGACGCGTGTTTGCTGCCATCCGCCCTGTTCCTCCTGCCAGGCACGTTTCACACAAACCTTTCATTTTCAGAGACTTGAACTCCTGTGACTACGTTTTTCGGCGTGTTGACGCTGTCCGCAAGCCTTTGCAACCACCTTACACCGGTCCACACAGAGTCATCAAGCGTTTGAACGACCTCGACTTTGTCATTGATGTTAATGGGGTCGTAAAAACGTTCTCCACAAGCCAATTGAAGCCAGCCTACCTCGCTCACGCCGACTTGGACCGTTTGGCAGCCTCAAACTTTCAGTTGACGCCGCCGCTTCGAGAACAGTCGCAGCAACCACAATCTCCTCTCATTCCATTGCCTTCATCATCTTATCAGCCCTCACAGCCGCAGCTTTCGTCACCTCTGTTTCCTCAGCCAGCCATTGGACAACGCACAGTCAGGAGAGTTACCTTTTCGCTCCCTTCGCCTCCCGCGAAGGTCACTGGGGAGGGAATAGCTGTGGCGCCGCCTTACCAACTTCGTTGCCGCCCTCGCGTATGAAGCAAATTTTACTCCCGCGGCCCTTTTTATAGACTGCAGCACGCTTCATGTCTATCAGAGGCGCCAGCCGTCTAGAGCGCCATAAAATGAGACAGTTGGTTGATCGCCTAGGAAACGGGTGTCAGAGAAACGTCACTGAACGTTCTGTTTTTTTAAAAGTTTAGTTAAAGCCGTTTTGTGTTTTTAGCCTGAAATAAAACCCCTCCGAGAACTTACTTCTCGTTTCAATCTGCAGACCGCATTTTCCCTCAGCAGTGATAGCGTGAAACACGCTCGTTTTTAAAAACCCATCTGCCGAATCTACAAAGCATGCTCTCAATGATCTTGACATAATTTTTCAGACATGGCGGGATAACTTTCCACTAACTGGCGGGCTTGATTACCGGAAACATGAAACAGTCGCTTACTGTCTGCATCTTCCTCGGAGACAGAATTTTTTACGAGCTTGTTGTATTTCAGCCTCAGCAACATGAATTTCTTGGCATACGTGTTACAGGTCTCCATCTCATTTTTTCAGCAACAACTGAAAACTGTCACATTTTACATTTGCTAATTCGAACGCCACTTCGAAAAGTTCGAGAGCCACATTATCGTGCGATTCAGCCGTTAAAAGCGTATTCAAATAATTAAGCGCCATTGTAACTTATCCACGAAGCACTGTGCAATTTTTCTTTCGGTTTTCGATAGAGTCAATGGGTATGATTGAACGTTTACGTTATCCGCAACATTCATGCTAAGCCGAGTTTGAAAAGCAACGGATAGGATTAGATTACTACATTAATCCTTTTGCAACTGCTGATGTTTGAGATTTTTTCACTTCTCAAAGTACCCACATAAGACGTATCTGAATATTTTCATTTAATCAGGGAGAGACATAAGTAATAGTTGAAAATGTTAGAATCATTTGAGTAGCTCAAAAGTATGTATCACGATTTGTTCATATTATTATAAGGTACCTAACATAGTTCAAAAGTCGATAGTTTTGAAGATTATGGGTGTCACAGTTAGTCAAAATTTCTACCCTAGTGAATAAAAGGGTCTTGATATCTTGCGACAAAAATTATTGATGTGAGAGGGTTTTTTGGGTCAAGGAATATGATCCTTATTTTTGTCCATCTCGCCATATCTTTGAAGCTTTTAATTTGACATGAATAATTGTATCACAAATCTGACAGCATGCTTGAAATTCCTGATATTTTTTACGGAAAAATGTTCACATATTCAAACTCTCAAAACCCAACCATTTGCTATAAACACTCAATTTTATAATCTCTTATTGTGTAGTGAATTCCGTTTAAAAACAATGTTAAAAACATCGATTTCTCAAAAGATGTACAAAAAAACCCTCTTATATCAATCTTGGTCGAAAAACACGAATTTACTAGGGAGAATATTTCAAATTTTAACAAAAACTTCATATTTTGAACTGATTCATGAATGAATCGTGTGATATTTTGAGTCACTGAAATGATTTTGAAAAACTTTTACTTTTCACTCACCCCGTATAGGTTCAAGTTCTTAAATATTGTTAATTGCAGGTTGCGGCCATAGAAGTTATCAGAAATGTATGCTCCAAAATTTCAAATTGGCAATGGAACAATCAAAAAATGATTTTAGGCTGAAACAACGGACATATCATGAACATTTTATGGTAAATGATTCTGGATGACCACTTTTTTGGGTCCAACACACAGGGCAATAATTTTCTCACCTACTGATTTAACTGATTGCCAAAGGTTTGAAATTCTTTTTTGATCCAATTTATCAGTTTTCCCCGTGAGTATTAATTTGTTTTTTCGAACAAAATCGTGAACCTCCAAGAACTGCTTCAAAGTCGTATAAGATAATCTTTTTGCCATATACATAAATCAAACAAAACAATTATTTTCAAACATTCGAACGTCGTTTTTCAACTGAATCGAGGTAACGTACATTTTGTGCGCACGCGCAGAAACGCAAATCAATACTTTCTTCCATTCAGCTTAACATCTTCTGTTATCGACTCGTTCAATCATACCAATATGATATGTCCCCATCGCCCATCGCAGGCATCTGCCTCTCATCGGACACATTTTGGACTTGAGAGGGCCATTGTCAGATATGTGTTCCAAGTTGATTTGGAATCCATTAATGTCCCTTTTCCCGAAGATAGCTTGAGCCTGTAGAAGCCCAGGTAATGCAGATTCGTGGGCAGTTCATCTACCACCAAGTTCCACAGAAGCGGCAACAGGGGACACCCGCTTGGAGGCATCACTGTTGCTCTAGAGTAAGTAGGTATCATCTTTACTTTACGGTACTTCAGCATGTTGTATATCCACCTATACATGCTTCACAGCAGCCTTGTGGACCGCATCGAAAGATGGGATGATATTGTTGACAATGGCACTCTCTATATCTCAATGGAGGTGGCCAGGATGATTCCTTTATTCTTATCAATTATAGTATCTTGCTCTGCTCTCGAAAAGGTTATATGTTCGGTATGTTCCAATGACTCAAAGGATTTACCTGACTGTTGTGCATGTTGATGTTGATGCTCCTTTTTTTTTAGCGTTTTTATCAGAAAGCTGGAAAGGGTGATAAGCCCATAAGCCGGGGTTTGAAATAAATACAGCTTCCGCTGGTCTTCATGCTAGCTCGAAAAGTTTGACATACGGCGCGGAACCAGGTGTTCCAACCCCTGTTGAAGAAACTTAAGGTATATTCCATCTGGTCCCGGTGCAGCGTGAGATTTGAATGTATTTTGTCATTGCTGACTATCTGGATCTGGTAAGGTGCCCTCCAGTCAGTTCTGATTACACTATGAGGTATTGTCTTCCGATTGTTTGATTTTTGAGCACGGAAAATAAACCCGAATGAGTGCTTCAAGCGTCTGTATCCCGGATTCCGTGCATTCTCCTGATGGTTTTCTTATCATTCTTTTATCCTCACAGAGTTCGAGTCATCTTTCGTCAGGATCCTGTGAATACGTGCGGTGTCAGCTGCTGTTTCAACTTCTCCGCAGAATTTTCTCCAGGAGTCTTATTTGGGGTTTGGTTGCACTCAGTGAGTTATCGGGCGAAGCTGTCCCAATAATCTATGAGTTTTGCCCTATTGAAGAGACTCCTAGCACTTTTTCTTAATCTAGCTAGATGTAATGAGGTGAGGGAGATTCCAAAAAACACATGTTTTTTACCAAAGTCGATTTTCCCACTACATATTCCAATTCAACACTTTTCATGTTACCCTACCAGAATACAGACGATCCATTGCCACACAATTTCAGGTAGACAAATACAGACACACCGCGGCGAGGCGCGGCAACGTCATGAACAGTATTTGCTTAAACATTTTTCGTAATTTCAAAGGGGAACTGTTAAAAAAATACCGGTTAGTGAATTGTGAAACTTCGGGCTAGTTCCAGTATGAACTTTGAAGAATTCTGGGACAAATAACGAATTAGTTGCATTGAGTGAAGACTTTGGTTGTTGGACTTAACTTGAATCTGCAGGTGAGTGATTTTATTGCTTTTGTTGTATGTTTTTATTATTCATTAAACAGCGAAACAACTTTCCAATGATTAAGATTCCATTCGAAATTTGACTGTGTCATAACAAGTAGATATTTCTCATAGGCTGGTGTGTGATGACTGAATCACGTCATTTTCGGAGTTATAGACTTCAAATCAAATCCTTGAATTGAATTTTGAATAGACAGTGAGAATTCAAAGCCATGTCTCACAAAACACAAGCAATCGATCGGTGAAAGTCTTGTAATCATAATATTCTCCTTTAAGCTACGATGTTGAATGTTGACTTAACACAATAATGCAATTATTACACAACAGGGAATCTTATTCTGGGCTCAATCAATTTTATTTTGGAAATCCCAATTTTGTTTGACATTGGCGGTAGTTATTTATAATCGTTTTCTTGAGATGATGCGGCATTTTCTATTATTTTTTCCCTAGAATCATTGATGTTTTTTATTTCTTATACATTTTCTTGGATCGGTAGATTTCAGTTCAATTGATTAGAATTTGCATTTCGTGTTTTCGAATCACTTTTCCTATATAATTGAATATCCGAATGAATTTCTTGCGTGTAAAAGAACATTTTATAAAGGTCATCGAATCCACATCTGAAGATTTCCCCTTCATTTGAATACAAACAAAAGAATGAAAAGTCCCTGAGACCACTTTTTCTTGAAAGTTGAATTTGGAATTCAGAAAACGTCAGATTTGTACTTATTTATTTCCGTTCTGTTGAGGCCGGGTCAAGGACAAGGGGACACATTATTCTGGTTGATTTATAAATGTAGACCTATTACGTTTTTTGTCATGTTCATTTTGTATTTACTCCACCTTGAGGATGACCTACATCTTCAGTTTTCCTTTTTTTTTTTCGAAAATTAAGCTTTTTTTTATGTTATTCATTGAATACCTATGAAAGAAATCTTTTTCCTAGATACTTTAAACTTCCTCCTTATTCACAATAATGCAAAGTTCCATCTCCTTTTCTTCCCTCTTTCACATTTTCTTAGAAAGTAAAAAATTATTTCTTGATACAAAAAATGAAAAACTGAGTGATGCTTGTTTAGTAGCGACTATTATCTGTATCTAAAATTTTCCGCATTATTTCATAAAATGTGGTCAATAATTGACAAACCTTGATTTTTCAATGATTTTAAAAGGATTTCCGTGAATTTAAAACTATATGTCAATAGTTGACTAAAAATTCAGCGAACCGTATGATGAATTCAAAATGTTCTCCCACATATTGTAACGCAAATTTATAGTCGAAGAAATAATTGCTTTTCCTGTGAAAAAAATAAAAGCAACACAATAACACGCTATAGAGAATTTTGTTTATTTTTCAGTTCTCATGTTTGGAACAGTTAAATTGGTTCCTGATGATGGATGGTTGCTTTGGAAGAAACAGTTTCTTGGGGCGCACATAATGTACACATGGTAGATTCTTTCAAATTTAAATATTCGACAACAATGCTGAATTTCTACACCAAAGTGATGTTTACTTAAGTCATCACCAGTCACATGACGCAATCAAATATTCTAATACTGTCGTTATAAAAAATTAGCAGAATTTCTATGTTTACGGTTTAAAAATGCTCCTCATGAATTGATAACCTGTTACCTATGCCATTATAGTGGGTCAATAAACTTTATATCGACCATATTCAACCAATGTGAAAGTAGGCGCTCCTAGGCGGCTACAGGGTGTTCAATGTTTTTTCTTCTTCCAGAGCACAAGCGATGTTTGTCCACAATGCACGTCCACCACATAGTGTTCCTGTTTCTACCAAAACTAATCTTCACTTATGAGCAATGTTCTGGAGAGTACTGCCCCCCGACCATACCCAAGCAAAAGAATTTGGAGTTCAGAAATGGCTTTGCCCCCTTGATTGGATGGGATCCAGTTTCTGGTTGCTACTGCAGGGAGCAGATTGAGGAGTTCGCCTTGTTTTACGGCAGAAACCGCTGCACTTTTCTGCCTAAAATATTTCTGCTTAAAAGTAAGAATATGAAAGTTACCAACACCCATATCCGAGTTCTAGAGACTGGAAATTTTGATTTCGTCAGCCAGCTGGAGGATCTGCAGATTGAGGGCAACTATGACTTGGAGAGGATTCGCGATGGAGCTTTCAGAAAATTGACAAGTTTGAGAAATCTCTCCATTGCTTTCAACATCAAACTCAAGTACTTGGACCTGGATGCCTTTTCAGGCTTGTTGAGGTTGGAGCAGCTGTTTCTCAACAATAATGGCTTCGAAAAAGTTCATGAAATAACCAAAGCTCTGCCTTGGGCAAAGGTACCCAATCTTCTAACTTTGAGACTGGACTCTAACAAGTTCTCTAAAGTACTGGAAACAGATTTCGAAACAATGCGCAACTCGCCAGTGCGAGAGATCAGTATGAACCTATGCAGAATCGACAGTTTTCACCCCAGAGCCCTTCAGTCATTGAGGCATCTTCAAAAACTACATCTAGGAGAAAATTCCCTCAACATAGACGCGTTAACCCAGATGATCAACACCACCATTCAAAGCGGCATAAACTTGAAGCTTCTAAACTTGTTTTATATGGGATTCAAAAAAGATCCTCCGATGTCTCTAATGAAGGTGATTGCCGCCTCCAACATATCGTTCCTCAGCCTCGCAAAAAACCAATTCGAATTCATCACCAGAAACAGCTTTCCTGTTATGCCCAACTTGAATTTTCTAGACCTACGTGAATTACTGGCGTTGCAAGTTGAAGATAATGCTTTTGCCAATTTGCCCAATCTCAAAACCCTTCTGCTTTGCGGCAATAAGCTGTTGGAAATCCCCAAGGCCGCACTGCAGCAGCAAAGTTTGACGTTCTTGGATATTCAAGAGAATTCACCAGGACAGACATTCCACGTCTACTTTGGCATTGGACATGTTGAGGCTGCCAACTCTAGTCTGTTGTATTTGAACTTGGGGTTCAATGGACTTGCCCATTTGTTTGACAGCTCATTTAGAGGAGTCAGGAGCCTGAGGGAGTTGATTTTGAAGGACTCATCGGTGTTCCATATAGAGAACAACACATTTTCACCCCTGACAGAGTTGAGGGTGCTGAATCTGATGGATAATCCGATGGTGCATAGTGATGCTGTTCCAGACGTATTCAGCAACTTGACTAAGTTGGAAGTATTGCTGTTGAGCGGATGTAGATTCAAGTATATCACGCTAAATAACAATCCATTTAGAAATCTGCAGTCATTGAAAGTTCTATCATTAAGTCGGAACTTGTTGAAGACCATCAGCTATAGTGATTTCAATTCTATGCCAGCACTTGCCTACATGGACTTGTTCAATAATTCCATCAGCTCCTGGAATCAAAGGATTGTATCTAGTAACACCTCGCTGAAAAGGTGGATTTTATCCAAAAATAAGTTGACGGAGATCACAATTGCCATGTTAGATGATTTCGTCACAGTCAAGTCAGTTGATTTGGACCAGAATACCATTTTGTGCAAGTGTCTTGGATCGTACAATGCTTATAAATCCTGGCGACTTGCTAATTCTGACATCAACAGCAGTATATTTGATCCGCCTGTTTTCTGTGGATACCCTGACAAATTGGGAGATGTTCGAGTCACCGATTTTCTGACGAAGCCTCAATATGGTCCAACAATCTGCAGCTTTAGACCTGATAGATTATACTTGCTTCTGCCACTAGTTCTAACAATTTGTCTGTTTGGGTTCATAGGATTTGTGGCGTTTTGGTACAGGTGGCACATCAAGTACTGGATATTTCTGAGTAAACTGTACTTGAGCAGAAAAGGAAAGATCAAAGCCAGCCAGTCCAAGAAAGGCTACAGGAACTACGAGTACGATGCCTTTGTTTCTTACAGCACTGAGGACAGGAATTTTGTGATCAAACTGATAGAAAACATGGAAACTTTCGAGCCTTACCTGAGGCTATGCGTCTACGAGAGGGATTTTCAAATCGGGACAATCATATCTGAAAGTGTTTTGGAGAGTGTGGCGAAAAGTCGCAAGACTGTTCTCGTGATCAGTGACAATTATGCCAGGTCTCAATGGTGCAGATGGGAGAGTCAAATTTGTGAGCACCATCGGTTGTTTTTTGAAAATGAAGATGGAGAGTACGTGGATGATTCTTTGATTCTGATACGCCTGAACCCAGTTAGTGATACGAATCTTACACCCACCTTGAAGTATTTGTTGAAAACAAGAATTTATCTTCAGTGGACGTTGGACGAGAAGAAACAGGTCTCGTTCTGGAATAAGTTGCGATGTACTCTTGGAACTCCTACGGGAATAGAAGAGATTACGCATATGTGATTTATGGCCAATGTGATATTAATTTTAAGTCAATTGTAACCGTCCTTGATCAGCATTTATAATGTAAATTACATAATAATTCATTAATATATTGAAGTTTGTATAAAGGTACAGTGAAAAGCATGTGAATTTGTACACAATATTTTAAACAACCCTCGAAAAATGCCAAACCTAGTCATGTTATTTTTCAAAGAATTTTGTACAAGCTAGGTTTTAATTTGGAATTTGATCAAGAAATTTAAAAAAGATCACATAGTGAGCTAATGTTTGCATAGTTTGGTTCTTTTCCAAAGGATTTTGTTCAAATTAGGTATGTAGGTTCTAGTTTGGAATTTGATCAAGAAATTTAAAAAAAATATAAAGTGAGGTTATGTTTGAACCGAGGTTTGAAGAGTTTTGTTATTTTCCAAAGAATTTTGGAATTTGATCAAGAACATTGAAAAATATATGATATAATGAGGTTATGTCCGTAGGTATGTAGGTTTTTATTTGGAATTTTATCAAGAAATTAAAAAAAAATGACTTTGTGAGGTTATGTTTGCATAGTTATGTTATTTTCCGAAGGATTTTGTTAGGTATGTAGGGTCTGATTTGGAATTTGATCAAGAAATTAAAAAAAAACATAGCGCGGTTATGTTTGCATAGTTTTGTCATTTTCCAAACGATTTTGTTCAAATTGGATATGTAGGTTCTATTTGGGATTTGATAAACTGATTTAAACAAAAAATGATATAGTGAGGTTATGTTCGCATAGTTTTGTTATTTTTGAAAGGATTTTGATCAAATTAGGTACAGTCCGTTTCACGAGGGTTCATACTCACGTCATCGATGACGTCATTACTTGAAGAAAAACGTTTGTCGTAGCTAATTTACATAGTTTCAAGAGCGTTCAAATTTTGTATTGAGGCCGAACAAGTTTGTTACAAAACGCTCTCCAGAACCCGTTCAGAATTGTTTTCTATTAGGATTTTGGATTCAGGTTGATCATTCATTGGAAGCGTGGCGCGTGTATATCCGCCATCCGGATGCGAGCGATCGTTTGACCAGGCAACTGACAGCGTGCACTGCTTGTGACTCTACCATAAGGCTCAACGCTATTCCAGTTCGTTTCTGTTTGTGCATTGAGAAAATCATGTAGAATGGAATTGCCATAAATGTAGTTTTTGAAAAATCCTCACATGAAGGGACTGCAAGCTCGAGAGAGTGAAAAAATACATTCATATAGTAGCCCGGTGAAGATATCATTATTAAAAAAGAAAAATGCTGAGAAGCTGATCCTTTTGGGGTTAATCGGGGAAGGTCCATTGATTGTGAAACCCGAGGTGAAACCGAAGAGATCACAATCGCCACAATTGTGGCTGTTTTGCAAAGGGTTGTTTCCAGGGTTGTTTTCTTTTTATAATAGTTCAAAAAACGGTCTTCTCTCAGTATACTAATAAGCAATCGTTCCTATATAGACACGTTTTAATAAAAAACTAAGAAAGCTTCCCTACCTACTACTGCAGTGGACGTCCCCCCTACCACGAGAAATCAGCTAGTCAGCATTTGTTTTAATGTATTATTGGCTAAACGAAATTCAATACACCACTTTGGTGGCCAAAAGTAGATTGACAGCGTAAAACTTGATAAAGCTTTGATCCTGCAACAGTTATCAAAGATGTAATGGTGCATCAAAGAACTTGAATCCATTTGTCAGTTCACTAGACCAGCGATTTTTTTTCAATTTTCTGTTTCAGTCTGTTTTTAAACCTCTCCATGAGTTAGAAAAGGAGAGACAATCAATGACGTGGGTATAAAACCTCGTGAAACGGACTTTATGCAGGTTCTATTTGGTAAAGAGTGTTCAATAAAAAATGTGATCAAGTCCCCTATGGATTTCTTTTTCTTTCATGAACGTAGTGTTTGAGCCAAAGTCTAAACGTAGAATAAGGTTGTAAAGCTTGGCAACCGCGCAGAGAACTCTTCTTGAGAATTTTCGTGCGTGAGAGCCATGAGTCTACAAAATCCCGTCGCAGGTCGCGTTGAAAATTAAGCGTGCAGACTTCCGTCAATGTAAAAAAAATACAGTCCACGATAATTATTGTGATAAAGCGGGCAGCAACCCCAGGAATAACGGATATAAGTGCCAACGCATAAGACGTACTGTTTAAGGTATTCCCGATCATCCCTTTCTTCCTATTCCCTCCCCAACCCCTATTTCTTCCCTTAGATACCAATAAGATCATTGAAGCAGCGAACCCAGAATTGGTGGGTGAGTTTACCTTTGTATTTAATTTCAACATTAGTTCGTCGGATCGATTGAAAACAAATAATACATTTTTTGGTCCTATTCGAGACGGATTTGATTTTGGTGTTTAGCGGTGAAAATAGCATCTTTGTTCACGAGAATCGGTTTGGTGAAAAAAGTTGCTCGGCTTATCAGTAAAGTTTTTGCGTCCAACCGCTCGACGGATTTATTCTCTGGGTGCGGTGTTGCCAGCTTCTCGGTTAAATACCTGAACATTGGAATATATTTCAGAAATAGTACGTTTTCGGTTTGAGGTTTTTTTGAACTTGTATGGGATTCGGTAGATTCATCGAACGGCTTTTAATTGGGTAGGACTTTCGGAAGTTGTTTTTTTAACGTGGTGGTTTTGCGGTTTCCGGAAATTTGTTAAATTTTGGCCAAACATACCTCAATAATTATTATGGGTGGGACAAAAGCGGAACGGAAAGTCAAAATGCTAACAGCAAAAAAGGAATCGTTATTTTTGATTTTGCAGGAGTTAATTGATTTATCTAAAAAGCTTACGACTAGAGCAGATAAAGATAAATTTTTAGTGTTGTATCACTCGGTAGATTCAACGCGGGAATCTTTGGTTGGCGTAGTAGATGAAATAAATGAGGCAAGCTTTGAGGTGGACGAAGAGTTTACACCGGATTATAAATTTCTAAGCACGATAAATGAGATGTGTTGTCACATACATTCATCGGCAGCTACATTGAAGAGGTCGGAAGAAGATGCGAGTCAGGTTTCGAGGGGTCAAAATCAAAATTTACCAAATAAAGTCTTACCTACTCTCCCAAGAATAGAGTTACCTGAATTTTCCGGCGAAGTTCGCGAATGGGAAACATTTTATGAACTTTTCAAAAGTATGATTCACGAAAATACGACATTGAATAACACGGATAAAGTACACTATTTAATCGGACGACTTCGCGGTGCTGCGCTGAGTATTTGTTCAGGAATTGCGCCTACAGGGGACAATTATGACATTCTTTGGGGCGCCCTGGTAGATAAATTCCAAGATAAGAGATATTTGGCGAATAGTTATCTAGATCAGATTATGAATTTCAAACCGTTGACGATGGAATCATCAAGGAATTTGAATCTATTTTTGGAGAGATTTGATTCGGCCGTGAATGCACTTAAAAAATTGAAGTTGCCCGACTTAGCGGATTTTGTTTTGTTTTATGAAGCCAGAAACAAGTTGGACAATGCAACGGTGAAAGCTTTTGATTCGTTCAAACGAGGTAAAGACGTCCCCACGTATGACGAGCTTGTATTATTTGTGAAAGAACAATCAAAGATACTCAATGTGAATAAGCTCTCAAGTTCCGGTCCACCTTCAGGAAGTAAACAAAAATTTTTTGCGGGAATTTTTTGCGAGTCAAGTTCGCGGGGAGAAACAAAGTTGTGTTTTTTGTAAACAGACAGGTCATTATTTGGCACGGTGCGAAAAATTCAAGGCCCTTACGCCTACCAAGAGATATGAAGCAGTCAAAAATAATCATTGGTGTTACAATTGTCTAGCTTCGAATCACGGGGTTCGAAATTGTTTATCGGAAAGGACGTGCGCGGAGTGTTCGAAAAAACATCACATTCTGCTTCATCTAGGCAAACCGGACTTTAGAGGAGCGGGTCGAAATGAGGAACAAACGGATGCGAACGGAGATACTGGAGCGCAAATTCTTTGTACTACGTCAGTGAGGGCTACTTATAGGTTTAGCACGGTTTTATTACCCACGGTAGTGGTGAACATTTTAAATAGCGGACTCCAATGTGCGACAGCAAGGTTTATCTTGGATAGCGGTAGTCAAGTGAACTTACTGACATTGCGGTGTTGTAGAAAACTCGGTTTGAAAATCAGCAGGACATTTTCATCGGTTCATGGACTAGGTCAAAATCCCCAAACGGTTAGAGGAAGGACCAATTTGGTGATTGGTTCCAGATATGAAACGGATCAAATTTTCGATATCTCAGCGACGGTTGTTGATAAAGTAACCGATAAATTACCAAGTTGTTCAGTTCAATCCAAAGAGTGCTCAGCGGACTTTCAAGATATTTTTTTGGCGGATTCCAATTTTGCGGAGCCAAGTGACATTGATGGCATAATAGGAGCGGAACTTTTCTCGTGTATAATGCGTAAACGAACAATACAGGGTGAAGGAGGTTCTCCGGTGGCTCTAGAGACCGCGTTTGGTTATGTGATTACGGGTCGGGTGCCAATGGACTCTCCCAGTCACTCTTCGACGTTTTTCACGCAACAAGAAGAAAACAATATGGAGGACTGTTTGAAGAAATTTTGGGAACTGGAGCAAGTGCCAAGCCGTGCTCTTGCGGATCCGGAGGATACAGAGTGCCAGGAACTATTTCAGGCAGCTCTTGTACGCGATGAAGTCTCCGGCAGGTTCACTGTTGCACTTCCATTTAGATATTCAGCGAAAAATCTGGGAGATTCAAAACAAAACGCGGTGGTTCGTCTATTTTCGCTGGAAAAAAGATTAGCTCGCTTTCCATATTTACGGCTTGAGTATAACAAGGCAATGAAAGACTTTATCGATCAAGGCCATATGTAGCTTGTGGAAAATGATTGTTCTAATGATCTTGCGTATTACATAGCTCATCATGCGGTCATCAAAACGGAGAGTTCGTCTACGCCTTTACGAGTGGTTATGGATGCAAGCGCTGCTTCTGATTCGGACGTATCATTGAACGACCTCTTGTACAGCGGCCCAAAGTTACAGGCGGACATTTGCACTGTGTTGTTGAATTTCAGATTGTTTGAGGTGGCGTTGACGGCAGATATTCGGCAGATGTACAGACAAATTGGAATTGTGAAGGAGCATTGGCCATTTCAGCGACTCTTATGGCGTAGTGATCCTGGGGACAAAATCGAAACATACGAAATCACGGTGGTGGCCTTTGGAGTAAAATCTTCTCCTTATCTAGCCCTAAGAGTGGTCCAAGAGTTGACGGAAAGGGAGAAGTCACGTTTCCCAATAGCGGCCAAACATATCGGAAGGGATCTCTACATGGATGACCTGGTGGCAAGTATTTCTTCGGTGGAATCTGCTGGGCAACTTTATCAGCAGTCGGTGGAACTTTTTGCAGCTGGTGGCTTCGAACTAACCAAATTCTCCACAAATTCAGTGGAGGTTCTGGGGAAAATCCCAATCAACTCAAGACTATCAAAGGACGTGGTTTTCAAATCGGATACCAAAATTTTAGGAATGCAGTGGAATCCAGAACTGGATACTTTCACCTTCAAGTTGGATAAACCTGGAAAAAAATGTACAAAACGATCAATTTTGTCTGCGGTGGCTCGGTGCTATGATCCAATTGGTCTGATTGCCCCCTTTATATTATTTTTAAAATTGCTGGTCAAGGAGTTATGGAATCTGCAGTTGGGTTGGGATGAAGACCCTCCGGAACATGTACGGTGCATATGGGAAAATGTCAGATCCGAATGGAGCAGTGTCCTGGATTTTCAGCTTCCGCGATTTATCGGAGCGGAAGAAGGTAGACCAATTTCGATATTAGCGTTTGCAGATGCTAGTCAAAACGGTTATGGAGCAGTAGTTTAAACGCGAGTTTTGAAGCAGTCCGGAGAGATCCATACTAGTTTGACTTGTGCAAAGTCTAAAGTGTCACCATTCAAGTTGGTAACAATTCCAAGATTGGAATTATGTGCCGCGCTGCTCTTGTCAAGATTGGTGAAACATGTTGTGGAGACGTACCAGAGTAGGATAGTAATCTCGAAAGTCTTTGCTTTCTCAGATTCTTCGACAGTTTTGTGTTGGTTGCAGACCCCATACAATAAGGACATTTTTGTGGCAAATCGGGTAGCTCAGATCAAGGAAAACATTCCAGGAGCATCATGGTTGCATATATCAGGAAAGGAGAATCCAGCAGATTGCTTATCGAGAGGCCTCACGCCCAAGCAATTTGTTGATCATCCCTTGTGGACGTCGGGCCCAGAATGGACGAGGTATCCGGAAGACGAGTGGCCTCAAAATATCACAGAACAGGGAACAGCACAGGAACTTGCGGAAGGGCCAAGGATGAATATTTTGGTGGCGGCGGACGCGTTGGAACTTCATCCTTTGTTGGAAATGGTCGAAAGATGTTCCTCGTATCCGAAGATTTTGCGGATAACAGTAAGAGTGTTGCAGTTTTTGAGACTTGTACCAAGACGGATATTTATTTCTGTTGGCGATTTGCATGCGGCGGAGTTGGTTCTGATCAAATTGATCCAGTTGAAACGGTTCAGTGCGGAAATTCGGGTTGTGTCGGACAATAAAGAGTGTTCTCCGAAGCTGAGAAAACTCAAACCATTCTTACATGAAGGGGTATTGAGAGTTGGAGGTCGGTTAGGTAACTCATGTCTAACTTTCGGTCAAAAACATCAAATAATTTTGCCATCTAAGGAGACGTTGGTAGAGAAATTGATAGATTTCAATCACGTTTTGAACCTTCATACAGGGGCATATCTTCTGGAAGCTATATTACGCCAAAAATATTGGATCCTGGGCGGCAGAAACTTAATTCGGAATAGAGTTCACCGCTGTAACAAGTGCTTCAGGTTAAAGCCTTTGAATCAAACTCCAGTAATGGCAGACTTACCGGTGCATAGAGTGTCTCAAGCTAAAGTGTTTTTGAGAACAGGGGTAGATTACTTTGGGCCTATAAACATAACACTTGGTAGAAAAAGAGGCGCGCAGGTGCATAAAAGTTACGTTTGTTTGTTTATATGTATGAGTGTGAAGGCGATACATTTGGAATTAGTAAGCTCCTTATCAACTGCCCATTTTATCCAGGCCTTTAAGCGGTTTCTTGCAAGAAGGGGCCCCTGCCAGATGATGTTCTCCGATCAAGGTTCGAATTTCGTTGGAGCGAAAACTTTGTTGAAGGAAATAAATGAATTGGTAACCTCAAAGGAATATCAAGAGAAAGTGCAGTCGGAGTTGCTAATGGATGGGGTTGAGTGGCGGTTCAATACTCCCCATAGTCCGCATCAAGGTGGTCTCTGGGAAAGCAATGTAAAATCCGTTAAGAATCATTTGCACAGGATCGTGGGAGAGCAGCTGTTGACCTATGAAGAATTTACAACTCTCTTGACTCAAGTCGAAGCGCTGCTAAACTCGAGGCCATTGTGTCAACTATCGTCCGATGCAACGGCTCCAGAGGCTTTGACTCCCGCACGTTTTCTGACATTGATGCCTCTGAAAGGTTTCCCTACAGTGGATCTCTCGGAAGTACCCATGAATCGACTGGACAGGTTCCAGCTAATTGACCGGTTGGTCCAGGATTTCTGGAAAAGATGGCGCTTGGAATACCTCACCAATCTTCAGACACGCCAAAAGTGGACGACAAATACACAAAATGTGGAAGAAGGGACGGTGGTCATACTCAAAAATGACAATTCACCTCCACTTCATTGGCCGTTGGCAAGAATTGTGAAAGTTCACCCAGGCAAGGATGGGGTCATCCGAAATGTCACCGTTAGGACAAGTACCGGCAGCATCTTCGCCAGACCAGTGGTGAAGATATGCCCTTTACCATCTCAATAAGTTGGGATGGCTAGTTAAGATCTAGATTGTAAGTTCGGGTAGGAATTAGTTTTTTTGTAATTTTAGGTTGTCTATTTTGGGTAGAATTAAAGCATGTCATGTTCATGTAAGGTTAAACGGACTTTGGTTTGCGAAACATTTCAATGTAGACTGAAAATTATGTTTCAGGGTGCGGGGTATGTTTGAGCCAAAGTCTAAACGTAGAATAAGGTTGTAAAGCTTGGCAACCGCGCAGAGAACTCTTCTTGAGAATTTTCGTGCGTGAGAGCCATGAGTCTACAAAATCCCGTCGCAGGTCGCGTTGAAAATTAAGCGTGCAGACTTCCGTCAATGTAAAAAAAATACAGTCCACGATAATTATTGTGATAAAGCGGGCAGCAACCCCAGGAATAACGGATATAAGTGCCAACGCATAAGACGTACTGTTTAAGGTATTCCCGATCATCCCTTTCTTCCTATTCCCTCCCCAACCCCTATTTCTTCCCTTAGATACCAATAAGATCATTGAAGCAGCGAACCCAGAATTGGTGGGTGAGTTTACCTTTGTATTTAATTTCAACATTAGTTCGTCGGATCGATTGAAAACAAATAATACACGTAGGTCGTGGCTAGTTTGTATGGTTTGGCATCATGGCATCTGTGACGGTTAGAAAGTGGATGTCATGTCATAATTGCGATGTTAGCCAAGACATACGTTTTTTGAAACAATTGCAATCCATAGGTAACTGAATCACATTTTTTATTGAACACTCGTTATTTGATCAGAAAATTTCAAAAAAAAACTACATAGTGAGGTTATGTTTGCATGATTCTGTAATTCAAAAATACTGTTCACTATAAATCACTTCACCCATATAAAGAAAAAACATGTTTCGGAAAATGCAACCGTCAACAAGAACAAACTCGAGACGACATGACACATGACATACAACAATCATGGGTGAAATGATCAAAGCTTTGATCCTCGACAATCGACAATAATGACATTAAAATCAAGTAGAATTGACAGATCAAGTTCAAGATGTCTGCGGCCATGCCGTTCAACAGAAATTGGATGCGCAGTGGTCGAACAACAAAAAAACAATATTTCGTGTTATTTATCTCGCCTTGGTGAAGGTTTCACTTCTGTTGTGTGGTCAAGCACACCAGGTAGTCTTTGTTTCTGTGAAAAACTGGGAGAATTTGTGGTTAACCAGGTTAACAGATTACCAGACAATTATACTGGGTTAGTCAAAAGTCTGGAAACGGTCGATTAATGGTTAAACTATACGAGTTACTGGAAAAAGTTTAATACAAAAGTTTATTGGTTTTTGAATATCTATATTAGCTGGTAATGACTAGAATTTCACAGAGTCGGTCATAAAGTCGTGGAACAACAAACATTTTTTTAAATGGAACCCCCTGTATATTATGTTTGTTCGTAGAACAATCACAGAGCGTTCAGCGCTTTATCGATTGGTCAAGATAATCAGAAATAGTTTGCAAACTGCAAATGCTGATTGGCTCTGACTGGTTTGTGATTGTTCTACGAACAGACCTATTATTCGATATTTTAATTCTTCCTTAAATTTTGAGCAAAAGTCGTTAAACACAAAATGTTCTTGAATTCAGCCATTTTCGAGTCATCGCGTTTGATGAATGACATTTTTGCATCTTTGTTAGAAAAAACTCAAAACGGTTTAAGATGGAGAAAAACGGTCTGCACTTTCTAGTCTCAACTTTTCAAGAGCTATTTAAGAACAGTGTGTCGAAAGAAGTTGACAGTTGTGTAAGAAATTTCTAACAGCAATGGCAAAGTGAGGCGGTATCTTGAGTGATGACCAACTATTAGATTTGACATAAATTGAGCCCTAAAGGTAGTTTATTCTTGAAAAAATAAACTATGGATAGCTCTATATGTCTTGAGATATTACCCTTGATTTTGGTTTTCAAAAAAATCTGATGACTTGGACATTATACAGGGAGGAACAGATGAGCACATGATAGAGCTCAATTTTGGACCTCAATTTTTCCACTGGGTGTTGGATATTCAAGCGTGGTCCTATTCTTCTCTGTATAATGACCAAGCCATCCAGTAGTTTTTTGGAAACTAAAATAAACGGGAATATCTCAAGATAGAGATACACTTTGGTGAAAAGTTCACCAAAATCGCACCACAATTAAAAAAGTTACAGGGATTTCAAAATGACTCAAATTATTCCTGTCCGGAATTTATTGTCGGGAAGTGCGCCTTATTTATTTTTGTTTTCAAAAATAGTAGAACACAATCTGAATAGTTAAATTCATTCTCCTTTTAAGCAACAGAACGTAGCACCTATACTTACCTGTATTCTATATTTATACTTGTGTTCTAAATAGATCATTTCATTTTTCAGATAAAAAACATCTCGTTTTTTATGTTAATTAGATACGTATATTATGTATTATAATGCAATAAAGTCTCGATCACTTAACGTATTATTCCATTATAATATTGCCTTTTTTATGAAAACTACGTCATCTTAAGGTCTCAATAGTACGTACCAGATTGGTCGCATGTTGACGTCGTTGGACTGTGAAATTAAATGGTCATTGACGTCATTTGTACAGTGGAAAGCATATGAATTCGCACACAATATTTTGAACAACCCTCGTAAAATGCCAAACTTTGTCATAATAACACACCACTTTTGTCAAAATGACAAGTCATGGGTAAACAAAAGAGCTGACTGTTGGTTTTGGGAATGATTATTTCAGCTTAGTTCAAATAATCTTAATACATACAAAAAGATGCATGGTTTCTCAAATATATTATCCAGTGATGCGAAGGGCGAAGGGCAATTGAATTATTGGCTAGTATGTAAGATATTTATGTGGAAAACAAAATATAAGAAGTTAATAAAAAAAAAATATATTAATGTAGGATTTTATGTTTGTCTAGGGTTTTATTAATGAAAACGGCAGAAAAACGCTTTTATATGACAACTATTATCCGTCACTGGTACAGGTAAAACATATTACATCATGATATGTATAATTTAACTGCTAGCACAAATTATAATAATAAATAGAGTGTATGTAAAACCACCAGCTGCAAGCTGCAACACACCTGACAATACACTGCTTCGCGACCCACGAGAATAGAGAGCAAGCAGGTCGCGCCGGCGCCGTCAAGACGTACGAGACAATTAAGTGAACCCCACATTCGGCCATCCTGTCCAGAATCCGACTCGGATTCTTAGCTTAGACTATATCTCTTTTCATTTTGACCTTTCTTCTCGTCTCTTCTGTGTGAAGTTCTGTTTATTCACTTTGTTTATTTATATGTAGAACATGTTCATATATCAATTTTTGCTTCATCGTCATACCTTCATGTTTTGCTTCTTCATTTCTCCTGTCCTTTTTGGGACTCTCATCTTGTCTGATCTCCCTTTTAACCTTGACCATGCTCTCCTCTTTCTTCACTCTTTTCTTTTTCCCTGACCTGAACTCGTCGTCCTCGTTCTCTTCATGATCGGAATAATCGCATTCCTTTTTTTTTATCTTCTTATCCAACTTTTTTGTGACTTTTTTCCTAGCCGTAAGCGACGCATCATCATCATCGTCCAGTTTGCACTTCGTTTGGTTCTGTCCTGCTGACAATGGAATATGCTCATCATTAACGTCTGCTTCATTCAGAAAATTCTCAAGTTTGAGAAATCTGGCCATTGTTTCTGACACCAAACAAAAGTACCTGGATCTGGATGCCTTTTCAGGCTTCGTGAAGTTGGAGCAATTGTTTCTAGACAACCATGGCTTCGAGAAAGTTTATGAAATAACCAAATCTCTGCCTTGGGCAAAAGTACCGAATCTTTTTACTTTGAGACTGGACAATAACAAGTTTTCCAACGTGCTGGAAACAGATTTTGAAACAATGCGCAACTCGACAGGGCAAGATTGATAGTTTTCACTCGAAAGCTCTCCAGTCATTGAGACATCTTCAAAAACTACATCTAGGAGAAGACTCTCTCAATATAGACGAGTTGACCGAGATGATCAGCACCGCCATTCAGAGCGGCAAAGAATTGAATCTTCTAAACTTGTTTTATATGGGATTCAAAAAAGATCCTCCGATGTCTCTGATGAAGGAGATTGCCGCCCCCAACATATCGTTTCTCAGCCTCGCAAAAAACCCATTCGGATGCATTTACAGAAACAGCTTCCCAGTTATGCCCAACTTGAACATTCTAGACCTACGTCAAGTACTGTCGAGAAAAATCGAAGATAAAAGCTTTTGACAACTGACCGAATCTCAAAACACTTCTGCTTTGCGGCAATAAGCTGATGAAAATCCCCAAGGTCTGCACTGCATCATCTAAGCTTAACATTTTTGGACATTCAAGAAAGCTCTGATGCATCAATCATCCAACATCTTTGGAATTGAACCTCTTGAGTCTGCCAACTCTAGTCTGTTGTATTTGAACTTGGCGTTCAATGGACTTGCGACTTGCCTATTTGTTTGGCAGATCGTTCAAAGGAGTCAGGAATCTGAGGGTGTTGATTTTGATGACTCATCGGTGTTACATATAGAGAACAACACTTTTTCACCCCTGACAGAGTTGAGGGTGCTTAACCTGATAGATAATCCTCTGATGCATAGTGCTGCTGTCCCAGACGTATTCAGCAACTTGACTAAGTTTGGAAAAATTGCTGTTGAGTGGATGTAGATTCCAGTATATTACGCTGAAAAACAACCCATTTAGAAATCTGCAGTCATTGAAATTTCTATCATTGAGACGAAACTTATTGAAAAGCATCACCTCTAATGATTTCAACTCTATGCCAGCACTCGCCCACATAAACTTGTTCAATAATTCCATAAGCTCCTGGGTTTCTAAGGATTGTATCTAGTAACACCTCGCTGAAAAGGTGGATTTTATCCAAAAATAAGTTGACGGAGATCACAATTGCCATGTTAGATGATTTCGTCACAGTCAAGTCAGTTGATTTGGACCAGAATATCATTTTGTGCACGTGTTCTGGTTCGTACAATGCTTATAAATCCTGGCGACTTGCTTATTCTGAGATCAACAGCATTATTTTTGATCCACCTGTTAAATGTGGATACCCTGATAAATTGAGAAATATTTCGGTTACCGATTTTCTGACAATGTCCCAACATGGAAAAACAATCTGCAGCTTCAGATTTTACTTGATTTTACCACTAGTTATGACAATTTGCCTTTTTGGGATCATAGGATTTGTGGCGTTTTGGTACAGGTGGCACATCAAGTACTGGATCCTTTCTGAGAAAGCTGTACTGTAGTAGAAAAGGGAAGATCAAAACCAGCCAGTCCAAGAGAGGCTACAGCAGTTACGAATACGATGCCTTTGTTTCCTACAGCACTGAGGACAGGGATTTTGTGATCAAGCTGATAGAAAACCTGGAAACTTACGAGCCCTATCTGAGGCTATGCGTGTACGAGAGGGATTTTCAAATTCGGGCGATCATATCTGAAAGTGGTATGGAGAGTGTGGCAAAAACTCGCAAGACAGTTCTGTTGATCAGTGACAACTATGTCAAGTCTCAATGGTGCAAATGGGAGAGTCAAATTTGTGAGCACCATCGGTTGTTTTTTGAAAATGAAGATGGAGAGTACGTTGATGATTCTTTGATTCTGATACGGCTAAACCCAGTAAGTGATGAGAATCTTACGCCCACCTTGAAGTATTTGTTGAAAACAGGAATTTATCTTCAGTGGACGTTGGACGAGACCTGTCGTTCTGGAATAAGTTGCGGAGTACTCTTGCAACTCCTACGGCAATAGAAGAGATTACGCATATATGACTTTTTGAATCGATTTTGTAATCCTCTTTATTCAGTACCAATAATGTGAATAACATCATAATTCATTGATAAATGGAAGTTTGTTTAAAGGTACATTGGTGATATTGCACAAATTAAATAATAATGTATTGTTATATGGTGGCAATTACAGATCTTTTATATGTATAAATATACAATTTAAAATAAATAAATACCTATGTATGGACAAATTTACAAGAGTCTTTGGTATGGTAGAAAATTACAACTAGAGCCTATGAGTAGATTGTCATTAGCGTCATCTGAAAACCAACAAATCAATTGCTGAACCTCAACGTCAAGTGAATACTGACCTCTTCCAGGGATATGGGATTACTTTTCATCTTTGTATCCAGGTTGTGGTATCGTTCTGCAAAAATTGATTTTGTTGATTTTTTGAAGGATTTTACAGCGAATGGATTGACACAATTTGACAAGATTTGTGTACACTCTTTTACAGAACCATAACTTTCTTTTTTTGTTTCTTTTGACTCGGAAGCATTTTTCAAAAAGAAAATTAATATGTTAAAATCATTGTTTTTTTCCCGTATTCTTTTTCAATTATCAAACAGTGCTGGACTATTTCACTCAAAGCAGTCAAGGCTTCTTATCACGTTTTTAATTCTGCATTTTTTCTTCACATTCAGGCATATTTATTGATACTTTTTAATAAATAGTGTCTAGTTTAGGATTTTAGGAGTTTATGAAGACTTTGTACTTGAAATTGGAAATAAATATTATCATTTATTACTATTATATTACTTCAACTCCAACTGTATCTACGACAAAAAGCATGGAAACATAAAAAGAAGAATCAGAGTTAAAAATTTCAAACTCGTATTCTCCGTCCAAAAAATAAGAAGTGGTCAAAATCTCAGTTTGAAACTTCTTTAAGCGGATGGGAGTGAATTTTCAAGGCCGCCACAGACGAGCTAGTGGGACGAAAATAATGATGACCCGTACGAATTATTTGTCTACGGGGAGATTTTTATCTTTTTATCATTTTGTTGAGGATGAATTTTTCACAACAATTTTTTTGGTAGTCCACAATCATCCAGAAAAATTGGCGGATCAATTGGCCGGTTCCTTAAGGGTGGCGGATCACCCCCAACATGTCATGAGACCAACGAACTTTTCATAATATGATTCGGTTAGTGATGAATTTTCGACTAGTTGTTCTTTGGAAGCTCATAATCCTCCAAAAAAATTGGCGGATCATTTGGCCAGTTCCTATAGGGTAGCGTATATCAACCGCAACAAGTCATAGGATCGATTTCATCGATGAACTTTCCATGATTTAGTTGAGACTGAATTTTTAACAAAAACTTTTCATAATATGATTCAGTTGATGCTGAATATTCCAGCATGTTATTGTGGCAACTATTTCAAGTGTATAATATGTAAATTGGCGGAGAAAATAGCGGTTCTAACTTTCAGAGTACTGATGGCGGAACGACTTGAATAATACGAATTACGAGTTTTTTGATTTTTTGAATATCTTCATAGTATTCAAAACCATTCAATTACTTCCAAAAATCCCATTTTCATTCATTCGATAGTAATAACCTGAAAATAACGTTGCAACTAGCAACTGGCCAAAAGCAAAACGAACCAAGGCCCATCATGTGATATAGGTAACATTCTAAACGGAAAGGTTGGTGTTGGTACAGAACCGTAATATATATATACTATATATGATATAGGTAACATTCGTTTAAACGCTTGGACATTTGATTTTTATTTCCGTAGGTGAATTTTGCCTCCTGTTAGTATGTGGAAAATATTTCTATTTTTCATTTCAAAACACCACAAATGTCTTTTGTCTGGTTTATTTTTCGTCGGTCTATTTCTGCGACCAGGGCTAATCACCGACGCCAGGAATTTGTCTCAACCCATCTGGTAGTTTTGCAGAATCCCTCTCTGTATGGGGTAGGGATCTTTAAAGTGCCAACATCCATGACACGGGACCAACAGTTTAACGTCTCTTACGAAAGACGGTGCACCTCTTAAAACCAAATTCCAAATTTTAACGTCGGCGTTGGCCGGCCCGGGGTTTGGACCTCGGATCAGATGCGTGGTAGTCGATGCACTCAACCGCTGCGCAACACCGCCGATACCACAAATTGTCTATGTTCCTTTTTTTAAGGAATATAAAATAATGATACCTACAAAGTTTCCGTCTCTTATATGTAGTTGCAAAGTTAATTTCTAGCTGCCTTCCGTTTGAGTATGACAATATTATCTTCACCAGAGGCTAGAGGTGATTGAGGGGCTTTGATTACTAAGAAGATTTCTAAAACCTTTACTTAAAAACATCAACAATCAAGAAATATGCTTGAAATACCTGCCACAACAACAAACTGAGAAAATCAGTCTTAACTGTATCATAAATGAAAAATTCATTAGTTCCACATGTTGGGCCAGACTGGAGACTGCAGGGAATCTAGGAACTTGCCAATCGATCCGATAATTTTTCTGGATGATTATGGACTACCAAAGAAATACTAGTGAAAAATCCAGCCTTAACTGAACAACAAAAAGATGCATTTTTTTTACATATTTGAGGCGTTTCGACATCCCCTAGGAACTGCAATCAGAGCGAACCCTCTCGGATGACACCCGATTGGGCTTCGTACAAAAATTAGGCCTCAACTGAATCATCACAGAAAAATGTCACTAGCTCTCTTACTATAGGTCGGAAAATTGATTCTTCTGATTTACAATATGGAGGAATCGATTTTTCTGACTTACAACTCGGAAAGTGGCCTATTCAGGCTTCCGCAAGTTTCTTGATATATTTTTCTAAAATAAATAAGTACCTACATGATTCAAACTGGACCACTCTTACTTTTCCGAATGAGTTGATTGTCCTACAGAACAGTTCATTTGAAACCAAGAGTCATCAAACTCATCATAGTAAACAAACTACACGTGATTAGACATAGCAAAACGATTGAACCGGTCACATGTGTTGGTCTGTTTCACGTGACCTTTCAATCTCTTTGTCTTATCATGTGTAGTTTGTTCACAACAATGACCCTTGGTTTTGAAGAGGGTGTATAGGGTTGTTCCATATATTTAGACAGCATGTAGCTCGCTTACGAAGCAAGATAGAAAGAAACTGTAGAATGGGGATTCACGAGAATCGCTAGAAAATATTACTTTCATATACATATAAATGTAACACTCTATATATTATTACATTTTTGGATTCTACGTAAAATTCTAGGCAGTTTTCATAGATCATGTCTTATAAATAAGTATAAGCGTTTTTGGAATATTGGAGTTAATAGATATGTCAAAAAAGTCGCTTGTAGGTTCCTATTAAATGTACATTTCTCGTAAAAGAAAGCCTTTAATGTTTATTTTGTATTGAATTTATTGTTGAAACGGACCTACTTTCAAAAATTTTTCACAATATCCTGATAACTATTACAGGAAGGTACAAAAATCAAATTAAGAAAACTGACAATAATCAATTTTTTCAAATGGAAAGAAGGAAAATCAAAAGGAGCGGCTGATGAGATCTAAGAGTTGGTCGTTGTGCCGGTCGTTCTGTACGATTCTGTGTTAACAACCAAGGGCAACTGGAGCATGTGCGTTTGTACCGCTGGACATAAGGGCTAACAGCAGTTTTTTGAACTGGAAGGGGATAACAACTGAAAAGCTTGCAAGCTGTGTAAACAATAAGAGAGTCCTCGCTTGGCAAATAACTTCAGGTCTTTTGTGGACCCCAGTCTTGGTAAAGGACGCATGGGGATCAGATGGTGAGTGACCGAATACCACCACATATCAAGAATCTAATGTATCAATCAACTGCGAAAAACATAATTTTCGGGATCATGAAAACGTAAAATTTCACAGTTATATTCGAATGATTCAAAAACCATCAAATTTATACCCATAATGAGGGGCCTATATGCAAAACCAGATATTTCAATTTTTCCAAATTTTTACGGTAAATTTAGGAGTATTTTTAGTTTGATAATGAGGTTTCAAATTTTTGCGGTAGTTGTGGGAATATTTTTATTTTGATAATCACTCATCGATTTAAAGCATAACCAACATCCAAAAAACCGATATTTGACATGCTTAACCTTGAATAAACATTTATTTTGCTAAATTTCAAAAAAAGTTATATCCAACTTTTTGAAACACATGCAGCATATCCAGAAATTTAAAAAAATCAGATATTTCATTATTATTTTATCAGCACCTAAAAGGCATTTATAGTTTTGTCTAGTTTCTCTCGTTTCATTTTTTTGAGGTAAGAATTGACTATTTTTTCATTACTTGAATAGACCTACAACAAGTGTAGCGTTATCACTACCTTTATAAGTAGTCTCAGTAATAACGCTAGTAAAACAAACTATTAGTCTAGCAAAATTTAAAGTAAAATGATATGCATTCTAACTTCTGATTTTAAAAAAATCTACAGTTTTCAAGGAGACATCAGCAAAATAGTACATTTTGTATTAAGGGCGGAAAGTAGATGATTTTGACGAGGGTATAAGTAGCAGCACGAGCGAAGCGAGGGTAGATATTAGCCGAGTCAAAATCAACTTTCGTCCGTGGTGCAAACAGTTCTTTTTGTACAACCAGTTTGTTATCATTTGAAAAAAAATAATTATGAAAATCAAAAATAAATAATCTATACACTGCACTACACTGCTGACAAGTCAGAAAACTGACAAGTGACAACTGTCAATAGTGTCAATCATGGTTACAATATAGGTGTGTTCTCGTATTCTTTTGTGGTGCGGATTCATTGCCCCGAGATTGTCACGTGATTAGTTCCTTCTAGTATGCTAGACTGTCACGTGGTTATTATTTTCAGAGGCGTTGGGACCCAAGGAACCGTTGCTAAGCGACCTACTTTTGCGCCCGCGGGCGCGAAAGTACTTTTAGGCCCGGCTGCCAAAATTAGCGACTTTCCGCCTGCTTTGCATGCATTAAAAAGTGAACTTTACGTGTAGGTTGTACAAAAATAATATTTTAACCCCCTTTACAAGGTTTTTTTTTATATATTGACACCCCCCTTATCTTTTTTATTTGACGTTTTTGAAAAAAGTGTCCCGAATGTAAGTTCATTGGTTTTGAGTCAATTTTCCAAAAAACTCTAATTTGCATGTACAGGGTGCCTCAGAAAGTCTGGGCGTGGTCCAACTTTCTTATTTCAAATTAGAATAATTAGTGATAATTGTAAACATTTCTTATGTAGCGTACCCTATACCTAATTTTGACGTATAAAAAGATATTGACCTTTGAATGTTGACGTTTCATAGAAATTGGATAGAAACAAAAAAACATGCAGATATAAAAAAACAATCTTATATTTCATCAAACTAAACACAACACTATAACTGCTCGATATGTCCACCGTCCATTTCTAAGCGCTGCGTATAATCTCGCTCGATTTTATTTATGCTATTAACAATAAAGTGATTATTTTGATTGGTCTCTTGAATGGCCTCAATAATCCGATTTCTTAAAACTTCTATATTTTTGGTCGGTATTTCATAGACCTTGTTCTTCAGAAAACCCCACAAAAAAGAGTCAAGTGGCGTCAAATCCGGGCTATTTGGCGGCCATCTGATCGGTCCAGTGCGACCAATCCACGTTTGGTATTTCTCATTGAGATAATTCACACCCGGAAAAACGTTGTGTGGTGGAGCTCCGTGCTGATGCCAAATTATTTGATTGTATTGACGGAGTGGTAAGTTTTCCAAATAATTTTCTACCTCGTCAATAAATTCAAATATTTCTCGCCGTTTAAGCGCCCGTCAATAAAAATTGGCCCAATAATTTTATTCTCCAAGATTCCACACCACACATTTAAAGAACTTCGACCTTGGATCTTAGTTTCCCTCGTTGCTCGGGGGTTTTGAGTTGCCCAAAATCTCACGTTTTTCGATTATGAATTCCTGCAGTACTGAAAATGCATTTATCTGACCATAATATGTTTTTGAAAAAATTGTGATCTTCTTCCTTTGATATCAACATCTCTTGGCAAAATATAATTCTTTTGTCCTTTTGCTCTTGAGTTAATTTTTGCACTGGCATTATTTTATAGGGATGGTAACCATGTTTTTTTAGGGTATAATAGATTTTGCTAATTGATTTATCGAAAAAGTTTGATGCATCTTTCAAAGCTGCATTTGAATTCTCTAAAAATAAAGATCCTTATTTATTTTGAGCCCTTTTGTAACGAAAATTGCTTCTGAATTACTCTCATTCTATTTACCTACCTTGAAAATACAATAAAATATTTAGTTCTTCCTCCTGAGCGACAACGGCTAGCCTTTTTTTTTCTTTTTGCGGAAATTCGCTGCCTAAACCCACGTTCAACATTTTTGAATGTTGTTCGCGTTGGGAGCGCTCGCATTGGAAAGAGTTGCCGATATTCCCTTCTTGCTGCACATGTATTTTTGTCATTTTGATAAAATATTCGAAGAATATCACATTTTTCCTCATCTGTGTAAGGCATTTTTCTGTTTATACGTTAAATTTAGGTATAGGGTATGCTTTACGAAAATTGTTTAGAATTTTTAGGAGAACATAAAAATCGAATAAAAAAATATGGTTCTAATTTGAAATAAGAAAGTTGGACCACGCCCAGACTTTCTGAGGCACCCTGTATATGGGAAATAGAGTTTTTCAAAAAATTTACTGAAAACCACCAAACTTTTATCTGAGAAACTTTTTTCAGAAACGTTAAACAAAAAAGTTAAGGGGGGTGTCAATATATAACAAAAAAACCCTGTACATACAGGAATACAGGATTAGGAGAATTCACAAGAACTGTCGATAATTTCAAAAGATACACGAGTTAGAAAAATGTGTCTCACATAAAAGTTGTAGAGCTTTCAAAAATCCACATATCTGTCATAGATTGGAATATACAGGGTTGGGCATGATGTAATAGCAGATCAAAGTTGAATTTTTTTAAATTTTGTCATGAGAACAGAAGGTACGATCAACTGTCAATTTTTGTCGACACATTTTCACATTTTTTGACAAGAGTTATTTTATGTCATTGGATAGCTCTTGAAAAGTTAGGACTAGAAAGTGCAGACCTTTATTCTTTATCTTGAACCGGTTGAGTTAGCCATTTTCGAGTTATAGCGTTTTATAAATGACATTTTTGACATGCTATACAACAATGTCATTTATAAAACGCGATAACTCGAAAACGGATAAATTTAGGAACATTATGTGTATCACAATTTTTGCACATAATTGGAGAAAGAATTGATATAACCATTGATATACAGAAGGTTCCATTCAAAAAAATGCAGCTTTGATCTGCCATAACTTTATACTCAACCGTGTATACTCCTATTTATCAAAGATATGGTTGACAGATAATATGTAGATTTTTAAAAGCTCCACAACTTTTATGGATGACAGTTTTTCCTCACTCGTGTATCTTTTGAAAAAATCGACGGTTCTGGTAATTTCTCTTAATTCCGTATAGTAAATACATGGGAAATGAAAATTGTGGAGGTGATAGTTTTTTTCGATTATGCCGGTTTCATATTGGAGTTCAAAACAAGTTATATCCAACTATACAAAAATACAAATGCAGATATATCCAGAAATGTACAAAATCAGATACAGTATAATCTCGATAATCCGAACTAATTATTGCAAAGCACCGGAAAAAATGTGTTTTTTTTATCGTTTTATGTTTCTGCTACTGGCTACTGCGACCTCTTTTTTTTAAATTTCTTGAGGAGAATGTAGTTTCAAGCTAGTGTCAAAACATGCTATTCTTTTCTTCCCAAAAATATATTTACTTTATGACTTTGAACTTCCTAAACTCAAGAAAACGAGGGCACTGGTTTGAATTATCGAGATTTGTTCGTATTATGACTATGGTTTCGGACTGTTTGGATTCGTGAATTTTCGGATTATCGAGGTTTTCGTGTATTACTATTAATAGACCAAGAAGACAAAAATAGTTTTATTGAGCTTCTCTAATTTTTATTTTTTTGGGTTGAGATTAGGTTGTTTGGTATTGATAGAGTTCTTCACTTGAATAGACTTTCAGCAAGTGTATAGCGTTATTACTTATAGAAAACTATGAGTCCAGCGAAATTCAAAATCAAATCATTTGCATTCTAACTTTCAAAATCAGATATTTTCATACTATTATTTGGGTTAACGTCTCTACACTGAAAAAAATCTTGGTAAAAAGTCTCACTAAATATTTATTTGGAAAATATTTATTTATTAAAAATAAATTTTGTTTGATAAAACAAAATTTTATTCAGCAAAAATAAAAGATGGTCTTTGAATTCGAACTAATATTTATTTGCTTTCAGAAATGAGAATATTTTTATTAGAAAGAAATATTTGTTAATGTTAAACATGAGATGTTCAATGCAACGTTCGGTTTTTGAAAGAAATACAATATCATCTAGCGGTTAATAAATTGTGGTCAAGGAAACAACATCATTTTTGACCAAAGTAAATAGTTATTTATTTCAAACAAATCATTTATTGCGAGAGGAAAAGCGTCGCTGTAAGAGAAAGAATACGGACGAACGCCCATTTAAACAGACACCATCAAGCAACGGACCACGTTCAGTTACTATACGTAGAATATTATGATTGTTTGTATTTCCTGGTTCCCTGGTTGTGATATAGAAGGGTGGTTGACCACCTTGGACATTGGTCATTTATGGCCGGTTTTTGAGGGTAAGTATTCGTATAATTGTTGAAATTAACCGCTACGTCAATTGGACACGTTCCAAGCTCGTACTTTACAAAGTACATTCACACTTAAATTTAAACAATATAATATAATATATAATATACTATTTAGTAGATTGTTTCCAGATTCAATAATAGCTTCTATTTTGCAGAACTGCCAGAACGCTCAAAAAAGTCCACAGAAGAAAAAGCGGACATAGTCTCGGATGCCATATAGGCGAGTTTGGGAAATGGCAGTTGCTACTTACCTTTTTATTGTCGCTAGTGAATATTCCTTGCACGTGGCATAAATTTGCTCCTACCTTTCATGGAGAACAAATTTCGAAATTGATGCAAATAAATGTTTATTTGAAATGAATGAATATTTTCTTTGTGTTAAATATATTATTTGTTTGAGATAAATAAATATTGATTTGATCATCTACATTTGTTCGAATCATTTGTATTGATCACCAATAAATATATATTTGACTTCAGTCGAGGTACTCATATATTTCCAAATAATTATCTGTAAGAATTGAAACAAACGTTTGTTTGGACCATTTGAAATACATATTTGTTCATTACAACTCCATTTTTCATTAACTGAAATAAAAAATTTTTTCAGTGTAAGTTTTGATAAAAATCTACAGTTTTTGAGGAATTATTAGAAATAACCATATTTTACCTCTCTATATAGCAAGTCCATACAAAAATTGCGATTTTCTCGGTTTCACTTATGACGGAAACATCAGGTTTTGCATCTAGGCGCGTCATATTATACAGGGTGTCCGGAAATCCTTAAATACGTGTAGAACGATTCATGGACATACCTCTATCCAAAATTGTTTCGTTAAGTCTGCAGAGGGCATCAAAGATTTAAAAAATCTTTGATGTTCCCTACATTTTTCAAGAACGTGCAAATCCATTTTGACAATTTTTTTTACCTAATCTTAGACCATGATAGGGCGTTCTTTGTTGATAAAGCGACATGTTGTATTATTATTTATTCATTATTATATTATTTACCGGAAGTATTATAAAAGTGACATCACAATACATGTAGTTATCTTTTGATTTTTTTTGGCACTGACTGTCTGATAATTTAGTTTGTATCTAATATTGTACCAACACGCGCGTAAAGTGACTTTTCCGCACTTGTAAGGTAAGTTACTAATTAACCACAGATATTTTATCAATACATTATTTTTTTCCCGCATAGCCACTCATCCCAACAATAATTTTCAAGATAGCAAAAAACTTTCTTATACAGTGTGCTTCATTTTGATTGGCGACAATTCGCTATTTAACTTAAAATTGACCGATTTGAAAAAACTTTTTTTTCAGCTTATAGTAATCAAAAAGCTCTATCTTTTCATAAAAAAAAATGCCATATGTCATTTCCATGGCCTACTATGATTGATAGAAGGGCCCCAAAAACGCGAAAAGTTATTAGGCATTTTTTTTAAATGAGAACGGATAGCGTTTCTGAATTTGGCATACCCAAAAACCCCTTTAACGATATTTTTGAAATAAAATGTTATACGGGATGTTCAAAAAGTAAGGCAAATTAGCAAAAAAATCATTTTTTCTAACCACGCTGCAAAAATTCCAGCAACTTTTTGTTATTTTTGTAAGTATGAGATGATGTGAACATTCAATAACTTTTGTTAGTCTAGCTTATCACAAGCCTTCAAAAAATTAAGTTCAAAAATTCAGAAGAAAAAAATATTTTTTTTAAATACTAATATTGGGCTAACTAATGCCAATTTATTGATGTATAGTGTATGATGTATTCCTTTGAATACCAGTGCATATGTATCTATTCTTGTCACTTTAGCTTATACGGGGGCTGTTGAAAATGAAGACTAAGATATTGGTAAAGTAATGTATTATGAAATATTTACCAATAATAAGTAATAACAAAATTATGTTTTACTCTTACTTAACAGAGTACTTTTGGAAAGTTCCTCAATATTTAAGCTTCAATCATATTAATGTGACGATTTAAAATAACATTATTTTTCCATAAATTTTGACCTTCATTTCTGAACGCTCGGTATAAGATAGAGAAGCAACACTTATCGAGTGAACAGTTCGCGTCATACCTACATTACCTACAAAAATAACAAAAAGTTGTTGCAAAATCTTTGCTGGAATTTATACAGCGTGGGTAAAAAAATGGATTTTTTTGCAAATTTGATCTTACCTTTTGAACATCCCGTGTAACATTTTATTTCAAGAATATCGTTAAAGGGGTTTTTGGGTATGCAAAATTCAGAAACGTTATCCGTTTTCAATTTAAAAAATGCCTTATAACTTTTCGCGTTTTTGGGTTAGCCCTTTTATCAATAATAGTAGGCCATGGAAATAACATTTTTTTTTTATGAAAGATAGAGCTTTTTGAGTACTATAAGCTAAAAAAAGTTTTTTCAAATCGGTCTATTTTTAGCGAGATTTTTAGTTAAATAGCGAATTGTGGCCAATCAAATGAAACGCACTGTACACTTATGAGATAAAAACATCTGAATTATCAGAAAGTCGATTCCATAAAAAAAACAAAAGATAGGATGTTTTTATTTAATAACGCAGTGTATAGGAAAGTTTTTGCTATCTTGAAAAAATTTGCTGGGATAAGTGGTTATGTTTGAAAAAAATAATTTGATAATAAAATATGTGTGTATCTGAAATATATCTTTTCTGACAAAACTATGTATCCCCCCAAAACTTGCCAATAGAAAGAAAAACTCCCCAATACATTGTGATATAAGATAAAAACATCTAAATTATCAGAAAGTCAATACGCAAAAACTTACTTTACTCTATCGCGTGCATGGACTTTGTTTTAACGAACAATTTTATTTTTTGAACCAGCGCAATATCCATTTCGTCAGATCGAAAGGAACTTTTTGCATTGTTGGACACACTTTCCATTTAGTTCATCAACAGGATCATCCAAACAAATGCTTCTGGTTTCTACTTTCTACAACATATACTAAACAGAATATTATCTGTTTGATTTGGTGTAGATGCACCTATAGATTTAAAAGATTTGACAATTTGGTCATATTTTTATGAGAGCAAATATTTTTTCTCCGGCTATATCTACCATCTTGATTCAATAAAAAAAAAATCAGCAATGAATCCTGCATTACATCTATTCCAGACGTTATGAGTTTTCAGGGTATTGGTATTATCCCTGACAATACAGCCTCTATTGTGTTTCTTCCTGCGAACTATCGCTCTGGTAATGATAAAAAAAAACATTCATAGTAAAACCCAGGCATTCCCTTTCATACCCTGATCGCCAAAAATACATACCATGGGCTAAATAAAGTCGGATGAGTGCCATAATATAACTCTCAGGCGTAACAACCCTGTTTTTTGCAAATCTCAGCACTAGACATTCCAGCACTTTATTGCTGACCGTGCAACCAGCTTCCCATAACAAAGCGCGAAGATTGTAACTGGATGTTTTGCCACTGTGGTGTCCCCGCTCGAATTTTTGAAATGCCAGCTGAAATTGGTTTATTGAATTTTCGAAATAAAACTATCAACACTCACCCTCCAGAACTGTAGCATGTGTATCAGACCAGGAATATCAATCAGGTTGATTTTGCCGCTGATGTTGTAGTCTTTCAGCATAATGAGGCTTTTGCAAAGCTCCAAGCTGGGCTTTTCACAGAGGTAAGACTTCCAATTGGATTTGAGTAATTTTTGCAATTGACTAGCATCGACTTCTGGTGGGTATTTGAGCAAGAGTTTTGGAAGTATTGACTTGCCCTCTTTCTGCAATTTTTTTGGTAACACCTTGTGGTATGTCTACTATACTCACATTAAGGCTAGACGTCTTGTCATCAGTGAATTCCAAGGCAATATTTTTGATTAACATGTTGTCTTCATTAACCTCCCTGCAATAACTGTGTATATTACCAACTATTACCAAGAAGTAACTTACCAAATATTGCTTTGTTCATCGGTTAATATCCTGAGCAGGAATTTGCCATCCAGATTGGGTATGTTGGTCTGTGGCACCACAATATAGTCACCGGGGGGAAGAGTAAAAAACGTTACAACTTCCCTGGCTATAGAATGGTTCGTCACATCCAGGGGTTTCTGCTCAGCAACAAAATTCGGAGTTAACCTAGTCATGGAAGGCGGTATTTCATAAACAGCAAAACCAATGGCAAAGAGTGGCTTCCTCTTTTTTGAATCAGTGCTGTTGGTCTCATAGCTTTGGGTCACTGACACAACCACGTGGCACTTATTACTGGTACCTCTTGGTATTTGAACGTGGAACTGAGGATTCATGGAGGTTGTTTCTGGAAGGTATAAATAAAATATGAAGGTATAGAAAGTGATATAACACTAGACTAACCAATGTAGCCAGGGCCACCTCCAGCATTATACCCCGCCCGCCACCTTCTCCTTGCTAGAACCGCCCTCCAAGGCTGCTTTGAATGCAAAGCATTCTCCAGCATCCAGTCATCAGGGCCAATATGCACCAGGTCAAGTTGGGTGAAGTGTCTGGCAAAATCCTCGAAGGACATCCAAAATTCCCCTTCGTTTGCCACCCTCACACTCAACAGTTCCTTGTCTCTAACTGTCAGACCATCCCACTCCCACGATCTGTCACTCCAAGGCCCCGTCCATTCTCCTCTGGCCCAAGGATTTTTTAACCTTACCAATGGAGTTTCGCCATTGGGCCCTCTTACCCTTGCCAGGCCGGTTACTGAGTACGCATGTTGAGTTATAAGGCCGTTTCTTAGACGCAGATGCCGTTTACTATCCTTGTCCTTGATGGGATGTGCAATTGTAATAGTGGACAAATTGAGTGTCTTACTCACCTGTACAATTGTGGCAATTAGAAGACTAGATCTAGGTACAGCGGAGTTGAGCACTTGGAAGGTCAGAAAACGATCTTGATGGGTCAGTCCAAAACTTTGCACTATTCCACCAGTCAGGTCTTGAAGGGCTTTGGTTGTTGAGCCGTATGACAGGCTCTCGTATGATCCGTAAAATCTGTAAACATGTAAATGAACATTCGCCATAATGTAAAGAACAGGACTGACTTGGCATAGGCTTTTTCCAGCAGGGCAGCCCAAAATTCCGTTGCGTTGGAACAGTGTAAGTGGACTAGGCGACCTTTGTGGGTGGGCAGTTTATCATCTACTACAATTTCTCGCCATTCGCCAAAATTCCAGAAACGAAACCTGGAAAATGCAATTTTCATTGATTTATGATATAGGAAGTTTCAGATGTTCTGTTTAACTGGACATTATTTTTTCGACATTTCTGGAATGTGCAGAAAATAAATCATAACCCTCATTCAATGCGGTTAATCCGTTTAATACGAGTCCAAAATGATTTATCTGACTTCTCAAGAACCCAAGCGGAATTTTAATCCCCCTGTATGCTCTTGGACCTTATTAATTAGATTTATAGCATAGTCAACCGTAATACCCCTTTGGGTATTGTTCACCCATCTGGTCGAGAAACTATTTCTGAAAAATCTGAAAAAAAACTGAAGATCGATATCAGCGGTAAATTTATAATTAATATGACATACTTGAGATGTCTTTAGAAAACCAGGTGAACCAAGTTTTGATGCAAATAGCGGACTTGTTATTTGTTACCAACAAGTAATTAGTGGATTCTGCTGATTATCTTTTTTGATATCTTTTGCCCGTTGTTTTTTTAATCAGGATGGTCTTGGGTACTTAAAAGTTGTTTTCTTATGAATGTAAGCTTTTAGTGGTTGAAGTTATTCAAGCAGCTACATTATTTTGTAATAAAACACGAAACAATGTTATGTACCAAGGGCTTTAAAAAGGCTATAATGCCCTGAAGTGTTGTTTCATTAATTTTTATGAAAAAACCTTCCATCTGAAAAAGGGTACCAAATCAAGAAAAGTTCCAGTTAAGAGTATTTGAAAAAAATCATATATTATGTAACTTTTTTGTCTGTTGATATTTTTTCGTATATTTCTTTATTTTTGAGGAGAAAAAAAATAGCAAAATAGTCTGGTTTTCGAAATTCAGGGTGCTTCTTAACCATTAACACCCTGTATCTCGAAAACCAGACTATTGAGGACACATGCATGTCTATTAAAGGCAGTGACGGGCCGTGGCCTGTAAGCCAGAGGGGGCAATAATTTTGGTGGTGTATGGGGAGATTTCTCTTAATTTAGTAATAATGAAATACAAAGCTTTCAAAAAATGTAATTATTGAAGTTATACAGTACAAATAGAAAAACCTACTAGTCAGTACTCGGTACCTACAGGGTGTCTCCTAATTCCGTACATTAAATTTAAGGGCTTATTTCTGATTCAATTTTTTTTTCGTATCTGGCTTCGTTTTTCTTGTTTTAAAATACTTTTCCTTTTCAAAAAATAAAAAGAAATATTTTGCGAAATAAAAAGGTTTTTTTTTCTAAAACTAGAAAGCAACAAATTTATATTTTTTGTTGTTTCATTTAAGAAAAAAAATAAAAATCACAACAAAGTCAGTGACATACATTCATTTTACAAAAATATTTTCTAGATATGACCCTCGGAACGGCATTGGACACTGGTCTTTATAATTTTCACTGGGCTGGGGCTTAAGTTGGTTTTTATCACTAAAAATAAATCTGTCAAATTCAAAAAAATTGATTGAAGGATATTTTGTTCATTTTCAACTTCTTTTCATGAAATAAGGTCAGGAATACGCTCTTGAATTTAATGTACGCAATTAGGAAACACCCTGTATAGTATCATTCTACGGGTTTTGATTGTTTTAAGGAGCTATATAGATCCAAAAATGGCAATTGATTTGACTATTAAAAATTATTAATTATTGGAAGCGTATTGAATGGTGTAATGGAGAAATGGGAGGGGACCCATTTAACGAGAGGTTGTTATCGAAATTCAAACCAAAGCCCTACGAATTATCTTTTCTTCTCTTTCTACTGTTTGCTTATAGAACGAGAACGAGATAGCATTGTTCGCCTCGCAACTGGTGGTAAAAGATGTAAGCTTCTTGTCACTGTATTATATCAGTGCCAAAGTTTACTAATATACAATAAGTTAGGTCACTTGAAGTCGGCTCATTTGAAAAACCCGTAACACAAGCGGCCGCCGCCGTCAACAAAAATTGTTCAAAGCGACCAACAAACGTTCCGAACTACTGGGCTCTGGGCTCTCCAAGAGAAACGAGGTGGAAGGGTGTAGCGAAAGTGGCCCAACTTATTGTATATTAGTAAACTTTGTCAGTGCTTCCCAATCATTTAAGCGATTTTTAAACAAAGATTTTCTCTGTGGCGGAGAGTCATTTTATATCCCAGAGGTACCCTTTGCCAAAATCGCATGCATGATGTAGAATTATGGAGAAAAAAAAATCGATAGATGACGAAGCTTCTAGTATGACAGAGAAACAGATGGCAAATTCTCACAGTGGACCGAATTTGTGCCAAGAAGGGCCAAGATTCGATGTGTTTGAGCGAAGCATAGTGGTTGGAACGTCGTCTCCGCTGTCCGCTGCCTTGGATTGTTAAACCGCTGTATTTCTTCACAATAATGAGACGCATAACGCCTATATCTTTAGCATTGAATGTTTTGACCCAAACACAATAAAATAAAAGACCGGCTTTATTTTTGTTTATACTTACCAGTAAAATTACAAAAAGTTAGCCTGGTTTTGCTTTCTGGCCACATTACAGACTTTCTACTCATTGTTTTATCAATAAGACCTTGATAGTGCATTTTGGAATAGAAAGTTATCCAGAAATTGAGAGATAAACTCACTTCTAACGCACCAACCTCACATTTTGGTTGTTTGTAAACAACAAAAATACAAATTTTCACCTTCAAAAGAGTTTTCTGATGACAAGGAAGATAAGTGGAATTATGGGTGCTTGGGATTGGTGATCAGGAAGGTAAGCAGTTGAATGTCTATAAAACAGTTCTCAAGACTGATTTAAAATCTTAATTCCCTGAAGAGGATAGCCGCAACATTTTGGTCCTTCGAGCCGGATAAGATTGATTGGCAGATATCGCGTTTTTGGAAAGAAAGCCATATATCTTGTAAGTTGCAAATCCAACATCATGAAGCTATTTAAGGATTTGGTAGATTAATTTCAGAATTACTTTTACATTCCCATGATATCTCACCTCTCACCTCTCATCCACATCCAAGCAATATCGGATCCACCCAAACCAGATCAATTTCCAATAACTAATAGGAAACTCACTTAAGTAGATTCATCTCCAACCGCAAATCTCCCCATCCGACAATCTTATTACCTAACATCTTTGTCCATGCCGATTCGTATGCGCAAATAAGAGACCATATCTCGCGCACCACAACAGTATGGTTATTTGTGGTTCACGAGCAAGTGAAAACATAATAAGGAATCATTTGTTTCGCGCCAAATTATGCATGTACACGAGGGGTGAAAAAGGTCACTATAAATCTGATATGAAGCCTTGAAGCCCTGCGGCTTGATATCTCTCTTATGGTAGCTCCGTTGGACCCGTGAGCTTTCACATCGATCAAAAAATTTCCATCACGCTATTCAGTCCTAGGAAAAATTGCCATGTGTGATTTGTAGCCTGCAGCGATGCTTGGTGGTTTTAGTGAAAGGTGTGATATGTGGAAGAAGAAGATTGATGTGGGTATTTTGTTGAAAGTTTTGAGGATTGGATCATTTCGGAAGGGCTTTATAAAAGCAAATTTCCTTGTGGCAAAATTCTAAAAAAATATTATTTGTTGTGTATCAAAGTCACAGAACATGACGGAACCATTTTTGGCTCAACTCTCGTTACACCAAAATCAATTATACAAGGTGTTTTCTAAATGCGTATATTAAATTCAAGGGCGTATTCCTGAAGTAATGTCATGAGAAAAACTCCATACAAACATGGGTCTGGGAGTGCATTGTTTCTAAGATACAGGGTATTGAAATTGAAAGAAAAATAACATGTACGCCACTGACTTGATTGTTTTTTTTTTCTTGTATGAATCAACTAAAAGATTCTGAAAAGCAGACTGGAAGAGGCGAAAGCGGCAAGAGGAGGACTATTACCCAACCAGCATGGCATCACTACTGGGAAATATACAGTCATTGCAATTAACGCCGTCATGGAAATAACGGCCCAGCAGAAGCTACACGGCGATGGAGAAAAGTGGTGCGCATTGATAGCTCTGGACGTGAAAATGCCTTCAATCCAGCATCATGAGGGGGAGAATGTGTAGCAGCTGGCAGACTGGGTATATCCAAGTACCCCCGCAACATCATCAGGATCTACCTATCAGAGAGGCACCTTTCGGTGGGAGAAAACAAGGCCAGAAATAACGGCCCAGCAGAAGCTACACGGCGATGGAGAAAAGTGGTGCGCATTGATAGCTCTGGACGTAAAAATGCCTTTAATCCAGCGTCATGAACGGGAGAATGTGTAGCAGCTGGCAGACTGGGTATATCCAAGTACCCCTGAAACATCATCAGGATCTACCTATCAGAGAGGCACCTATTGGTGGGAGAAAACAAGGCCAGAGCCCTATTGGCAGGCAAACCCCAAGAGCAAGTGATGGGACCTCTGCTGTGAAGCGTGCTGTACGACCCTGTGATAAGCATGGTTCGGGAAGAGGAGGCACACGTTATGGACCTTGCTGACGATTCGGTCTAGGTGGTGACAGCCCCTGACAGAAGGACACTGAAGAAAGGGCAGACAGAAATAAGCACCCGGATGACAGCAGACCAGCTTGAGTCAGCCCCACAAAAGACAGAGGCAATTATACGGAGCGGCAGTTATCTACGGAGCGAAAAGAGACAGGAGGAACATCAGCTTCATGCAATAGGAAAAAATAATTAGTTTGTCCCACCAAATTAAATACTTTGGAGTCACCATTGGGAAAGAATTTGACGTCACCTTACCCATAAGGGAGACTACCAGGAAGGCATCACAACGGCTAGACAACCTCACAAGAATACTCCACAACATCGACGGTCCTAATATCTCCAAAAGGATGATGATATACGGCATTATCCAGTCGATCCTGCTGTATGCAGCACCGTTATCGGTGCAGAATCAAGAAGTACCAAGAACTGCTGGAAAGCATCCAGAGAAAAGCCCTACTGCGAGTAGTCTGCGGAAATTGCACGATCTCAACTGATGCCGTCGAGGTGCTGACGGAGACTATCCCCATAGACCTACTCGTGATTGAACGGTGGAAGCTGTACGGGAAACAGCAATCAAAGAAGAAAGCACGTAAAGAAACACTTGACGAATGGCAAGCACGCTTTGAGAGTAATATCGAAAAAGGCCAATGGACGAAAAGGCTTATACCAAATGTTATAGACTAATATCGGTACCCACACCGTAAACTCGCCTATCAAACTACGCTGACAACGCAAGGCAGCTTCATGAGCTCCAGGATCGGAAAAACAGCTGAAACATGCATTCACGGCCCCACAGAAACCGATACAGTCGATCATGCTTTGACCGAATGCTGAAGATCTACGAAGGAACGCGGCGAGGCAAAAGTCACCTTAAGCATCAAGATAACACCAGAAAATCTTATCCTGAACATGATGTGGCTCCACGGAGCAATGGAAGGTAAAAGAAAAAATGTTGACGAGCATCATGGATGGAGAGAGTTTAGAGAAAAGGGGATACATGACTGGATGAGGATGGGCTATGGACTGAAGCAATATCTCCAGGACGGTTCCGCACGATGGCAAGAACAAAGGGTTTTGGTTTTAGGCGGTCGGTCCCTCTTGAGAGGTTCCAACCCGCCACTACTGAGCCATCTTCCCAGTGTCTGAAGAGGCCACACAACACCGAAATTTCAACAGATTTCCTAAGCCTTCCAAAACAAAAAAAAGTTTGTGTCAGTTCGAATTGGATTTTGATCCTTTGTTTATTGTGTTCTGAAAGATTTTCCAAACATATTAAAATTTATAAAAGAAAAAATTGCGGAGATGCGTCAGTTTAAGTTTTCTAAATTAAATTACAGAAAAATATATTTTATTGGGTTAGTTTCGATTCGTTCGCGTCAGTTTGAGTTGGTTTGGGTTAGTTTGTACTTGTTTGAGCTAGTTTGGGTTGGTTTTGGTTAGTTTGTATTTGTTTGAGTTAGTTCGGGTTAGTTTTGGTTAGTTTGAGTTAGTTTGTATTTGTTTAAGTTAGTTCGGATTAGTTTGGGTTAGTTTTGTTTGGTTTGTGTTAGTTTGGGTCAGTTTGGGTTAGTTGTTAGTTTTTTGCATGATTATAATTTTAAAAATGTTTAGTCTCATGTTTTCATGGAAATGATTACGGATTTTCTAAAATCAAGAAAATGATGCATTCCAGCAAAAAATTTTTTGTACAGTTTATTTTCAGATGCTAAAAAGTTTAGAAAATTATTTATTTTTGATTTCAGATCAACTAAAATCTGGGTTAGTTTGAAAGAAATGACGTATTTTGGCGGAAAATTGCTTCTATAGTTGTGCTTCTGCTACAAGAGCGTTCCAGATGCTAAAAAATATAGAAAAAACATTTTACTGATTTCGGCGAAAGAAAATTCTACCCCATATTTTAGCAAATTGGAGAAACATTGGGGTCTATTAAAATAAATGATACGGTACTTGAATCAACTAAGGCCACGTGAGGATTCGAAGGAGCATACAAGATAAATATGTTCTATGTATTTCAAGTATGTTCTATGTATATTAGTTTTACCACAAAAAAAAAATCATTTGATTTTTGGAGTATATATTTTTTATCGGAAGAGTGAAATTCGGTGACCCACCGACAAAATTTGATAAACTTATAACCTTTCTGAACAAGTTGAGATTCTTAAACGTGCGAGCATTTTGGATTTTTCAAATTTAGTTGATTGGTTTGTTTTTAAAAACATTTTTGTTTGATCTTATTAGGAACACTTAACATCAAACGGCAAGCTTTCGTGATTCGTCCTGAAGTTGAAGATAATCAAAAACTTAAGTTCTATCGCTAAGCTGAAATATACGGCTTGGGCCCGTCCCGTATATCAATTTTTATCTATGGCTTGGGCTGGTGGTCGGAGTTGCCCTTATGGCGATAAAGCTTGACAACAGTACCCGAATAATACACATCTAGCGAGCGTAGCCGGACGTCTAAGCGAATTGGGAAATTGAAACGTGTCTTGTGTCATCAGCCGCCGCTAAAATTTGGTACATATCATCGCCAACAATCCTATCGACGAAACGGAAACGCGAAGTAACGGATACCAAGATAATTGACCACGAGTCGTCACTGATTGAAGCAGGAAATAATATCTGGGATGGGGTGGGGATGGATGATGAAATCAATATAAAAATATGTATTCCTCCATCGTGGAAGCATTTCTCAAAACATTCCCAACTTGACCGCAACAAAATACATTTCTTGCCACTCAGTGGGCGTAAACAGAATACAGTTTCCTAAATAACCCCGCTTTTGAAACAATACACTGCCGACAAGCAAGTGGGCGTTTACGCCTTGAGACCCATTCAATGGGATTCTCTGACTAAATGCCCGGATCGAGCAATATTTTCTGCAAATACTGCACACTTCCTGAACGCAACGGTTTTTGAAAAAAACTGCCCCAGGTAGTCATCATAGACTATACATTTGGAATGAATTCAATGCTGAAAATGCACTTTATCATTTGCTAAAATTCCTTTTTGATTCAATCACCATGCCGACAGAAAAATGTATTTCAATCATTCCCATTGAGAATGCCCTCTTCATGTCGAAGCTATAGATCGCAACGCCTCGAAGCCGTGTTTACGTTGCCATAAACTCTTTTAAATGCTGTCTATAATACTGCCTTAATGTCGATAATGCTCCTATTGTTTTCACTTGATAAAATATTAGAAGCATATAATGGTCCTGCAGCCCGCGAATTCCTTTTCTATTGTGTGTATCTATTCTCTCATTGTTTTGCGGAATCCGCTCGCAGAGGTGCCAGATTGCGATACCACCTTTGTTGGTGCGTTATTAGAGAATTATTGGATTGCTCATAAGTTTTCTCAAACACTTTTTTCTCAATAAAATTCACTTCTTTATATATTTTAATTTTTCTTTGCCTTCACTAATATTTCGTTCTACACTGCATAAAATGGTCACGAAATATTTATGGAGGCAATTTCGTAAATTAAGGTGATATTGAATCTCCACCTTCATTCACAACGTTTTCATAAAATTTTCAATACTATACTCATCCACTGTCTTGATGAATTGCACTCAAATAGTTTTATGTCCGTTGTTGTGCAAACCAGAAATATGAAAAAGCTTCCCCTATTAGAGAAAACTCATTCAATGTAATGTAGAAAAATACCTACTCTTAAGCTCAAGCACGTTGATGTCCACACATTTTTCAAATAGCTCTGCTGTCTGCCACTGCTATTTTTTTTTCCCTGGCAATTATCATTTTTTCTGATTTTCTTTAGTGGTCTTTAGAACAGTCAATTGGAAATTTATTTATTAGGATGAAGATGTTCAGATCTGACCACATACCGACATTGACCTTGTGAATCGTCAGCTCATTAATTCACAAAATTCCTCATCAATCGCCGCTACAAATACCCAACAATTTCAAGCAGGCAACTAACTCAATGTGACCATCATTCACTCTTCGTCGTGACTAAAAGTAAGAGTGGTCCCCGAGCGCAACCATGAAGATATTAGAGATTTCGTTGAATGGAATAGAAGTCCTAGAACTCAGATGGCGCATCTTGTTAAACAAATTAAGCCAGCCATCTAGATAATTTCTTGCATTCTTCGGAAGCAAAAAAGTTCTTTATGATCCCTTTCTTGTGTCCTTCTCGGAAGATAATGTTGCTGCGATTAGACGTGTACAGGGTGTTTCCATTCAATAGCTGAAGATTGCCCAGTGAATGATGTCAATTGTGAGAGATATATTTTCAATTGATTTTATTCTGTGATTTCAGTAGCCTTACCTGAATGCCCCACAATAGTTATGTCCAGCATCAAAGCCCTGGTCGTGAGGGACTACTCGTTCTAGGAATTTTGGAGTTAAGGCCAGAGAGGCAACTGCAGATAGCAGCCATTGATCGCCCAAATCTCCTGCTTCTACTGAAAACTGATAGGCGGCATCGTTGGTGGTTTCCTCGAAGAACCTTGGCCTTTGGCAAATTTCCTGGAAAAAGGTGTGGTTACAGAGAATACTCAAATATCTACCTGTGAAAACATATTATAATTTTTTGATTGAATTATTTACATCATACATTGGGTAAGTCTTGGGAAAAACAAACTCAACGTTTAGCTTGAATTCTCAAAGGATAAAAAGAGTCGATTCTTCGTAGTAGTTAGGGGCTCAACTGAGGAATACCACACAACATCAGGATATCAAGTGAAGTAAGAGAATCTCAACCCCCAAGACAAAGCGGCAGTATGGGCTGAAACTTCAGAGATCAACCCTAGTTTATTCTGTGGAGATGGTCCGTTGAAGTAGTAGTAGTACCTAGTAGTAGTAAGCGCATTGGATTTCTATTTTTAAATTGTCTTTGAAGTGGTCCTCCAAATCATCCACCGGTATCTTTTGATGGCTCAAAAAAGTTTGCAACCTTGTCCAAACAAGTGGTAACGTGGTGATAGGTATAACGAGTTAATTGGATCCAACACTCAACTTCGCTTTGCCTTCGTGGTTTCCATCTTCTCCAACAAGTCAAGTTTTCTACTTCTAACATTCGGACACTCACGCAATAACGCAATATTTTCATGACTGTAAATATAATATAATACAAGAAAAATAACGTGATGAGGATAGTCAAATTTCGAATTAACTTCAATGTTCTACTCTATTGTGAAAACCAGAGTGAAAACAATTCAAGAACTTGGTTTGCTTCTTGATCAAAATTCCTCTCTATATGCACAATTTCCGAATTTGACATTGGTCGTCAGCACCAGTCTGTCAATAAAAGAAACAGATCTATGAAAACTAGTAGAGTGGACTCAAAGAGTAGAGTAGAACTCTGTTTCAGTTCTCTAAACTATTGTCTATTGTGTTCTATGACAAAAGGATAGGGCGCTGTTGTCATGTCAAGTTGATAATTTTTGATAAACACAATTTTTTTCTACGGTAGCGTCGAAAGCTCTGGGGGGGCCTGAAGATCTCTGAGTGGTGCCCGGCCCCCCTGGCACCCCCGTAGTTACGCCACTCGGAAGGACGATTGAAACATAAATAAGTGGTGATATAAATTAATGTAATAGTGAGTGTACATAAGTAGTGAATTCAAATGCATTAGTTAAAACTGAACCTGTGATTTCTATAGCTGAAAAACGCTACATAGGTGTCAGTAGTGGGATAGCTGCCGGTATAGACATGAAGACATTTCGGGGCGAAATGCTGAGAAGGGACAATGTGACGAAAAATAATTCTGTATCCAGAATCCAGCGGTCTGACCCTTGAAGGCGGTCGGAACAAACAACGTACAGGCTCTATCGCCCCAGACCCGAAATCGCCGGTATTTGTCCTCCAACGCGAGATTTGCACTCACTGTGAAATATAGATTTATTTTTAGTACTTTCCAGCGGAGCCTGCAGGCATCGAAGATCTCTATACAGTTCGACTGTTTTCTACACTATTCGACCGTATTCTTGCAGTTTTGGCAAGGGAGTGTATTATGATCGCCAATATAAGAACAGTCAGTCGTGAATAAATCATCTATATAAAATGTGAACGGACAATCAAAACATAAATAAGTTGTGTTACGTAGTGACCTCAAACAGATCAGTTAAAACTGTCCGATATCGACATGGATACATATCGAAACGATATGCTCTGAGGAGGAAGCAATGTGATGAAATATGTGAATTTATATAATAGTGGGTTTACATAAGTCGTGACTTTAAATAAACTGGACTAGTGATTTCTTTTTTTTTGTAGGTCGGGTCAGAAATGAGAAATTATATTAGCTTGGCTCTAAGGATAGTCGTTTCACCAACATCATTAATTGTTTTGAGAATCGTTGACTTTTTAATTGCTCTCAAGAATTTTCTCTTCTGTTGGTGTGAAAGTGATTTCAGACATTGAATGTATGTTTGAGGAAGATGAAAGATGAACTACCTAAGTTCAACCTATATTCTTCAGTTATACCAGATCTAGACAAAGGAAATTGTCTCTTTTCAACAAAACCATGATTTTCTTGTGTGGAGTTTGAAACTTTTCTCTAAAATGATTCTATTTCATCCCTGAAGGCACCATCAAGTCTAAGAAACTCCAAAAAAGATACAACGAGTGTCAAGGTCAGGAAGAGACTTTGATCTTGTATTGACTGAGTTCAGGGTCTTGAAGTGCTCCTTGACCTCCTCTCGCAGCCATGAGGCTTGGCCATGTTAGTTTTTTGACATGATACACGCAAACAAGACACAATTACCTCAATGAACATAAGAATAAAAGCACACTCGAAGACATTCAGCAGTTTTTTAATTTATTAGTTGGAAGGATATTAAACATCTAGCCTAGAATGATCAGCTTCAGCAACATGGTGAAGCATCTCTACTCAACATGGCAATAGACCAATCAACCAAAACCAATTAACCGGTTTTGGATTCTGTAGTGTTAGAAGTGAAACTGTACGTTGTACACCCTATAAGAAAACAAACAATCTGAATTTAACTTTTTGTTTTGGGATATAAAGGACAACAATTAACAATACTTGATAGGAAGATACCAATCTAAATGGTTTACAGCTACCCTATGGCTATTTCAGAACCACTTCAGTCAACAGTTCCACAACGGCCAATTAGTAAAACATCTAAAAATTGTTTCCCCAAGCAAAACCAAATCTAGAAGTAGGTTTCTGGGATCTGGTCAGTGGTCAGATATTCTTCGTGTTCAACAACCAAGCAAACTAGGTCGTACCACAAAATTGTATATCAACTATTATGTTCATGAAGGTATGAATGATGATGGCTCATTATCTCATAATTCCGGATATCTTGGTCAAAATGAAGACTCCGTTCACAGAGGTGGCATGACTATTAACCTTTCCATTTAGAAACCATCAGATTGCGTTTACAGTTTACAGGTGTGAAAATGTTCATTGAATATGGTACCTTATGACGTTATCTAACTGGTAATGTTCTGTAATGCGTGCTTTGGTGGTCAAATAGCTTGAGAATCTTGATTAGACATTAGAAGATGCACAATTAGGAATATGGCACTGTTATTACTTTATCTCTGCTTTATACCAATGAGCACTTTCTTCGTATGATTTTTGTGTGATTACTTGATAATGTTGAATGTTTTTTTGTTCACATGGATTTCTTAACCAAGATTCATTAGGCATTCCAGTATTGGCATTTAGAGTGCAACGTCAGTTCAAAAGATAGTAGCCTAGTTTTTTCACCTTTCGACACTTCTCGTTCACATTTAAATTCCTTCGTTGCACGCTTCGTTGGTTATGCTCGCGGGATCGTTTCCGGAATTCGTTCAGATAATTAGAATGATACCGATTGAAGACAAATAGTTTTGGAATTCATTTGGCTTTATGTAACCTCGGTTATGTAAGGTGCGACTGCATATGGGTTTATATTGGAAAATGCGGCTTTCTTTACTAGTTCAGAGATTTTAGTCATTACCTTCTCCTTGAAGGTACAGTGACAATATACAAGACAGTGGCGACAATGGTGGACCCCGTCGGCCATTTTTGGCCTTCATTATTTTTTGACGTAAGATGTGACATGGATGTGTAATGCTCAGTATATATTTTGATTTATTTATTTATGCCTACGAGATTTAATCCTTGCACTAAAGATTTTTTTTAACGTTAATCGTGTATTTTTACTGTCTATTGCCTTACGTGAGTTGGTGTGTTGTTTGACAACGGATCAATATAACCCCCTTTTCAAGAAACGTAGATAGATCGGAGGTTTCGACAGTCTCGCTTTGACAGTTTGACAAGACAAAACATTTCGGCGTCCATTATCGGCCCTATTTATAATGTCATTGTCGCAACTGTCTTGTATATACAGGGCTTTTCACTTAAAACTCCCCACGTCAATATCTCGGAAACGAATAGGAATATTTGATTTCTGTGAAAAGTAGTCAATGTATGGGGTCGAGTAGTTATTTTTCACAGTTAAAAAAATTCGACGCCTACCAAGACTAAAGCGTCGCGACGCATCGAAAATATCAATCGATTGCAGGGACTTTGAAATTACGCGCATGCCAAAGTACATGTTATTTATAAACTTTTTTGTTATTCAGTCGAACTCATTTATTCTACTCAGTTTTGAGATATACAGTGTGTCCAAGATAACGATGTCTATCATGGGGATCTTGAAAACCGTGCGGGATACAAGGTCGGTTAAATGGAGGCAAAGTTGCGTATTTTGATGCTTAACAAAATGCCGTTTTAAAAGCCAAGAAATTCCGACTAAGTCCGAAATTATCCAAAAAAAACCGACATTTTTCAAAATTGTTTTCATTTTTTTCTGACCACATTTGAAGAGATATTTCGAAATGAATGGAACTTTTTCATTGCCACTTTTTGCCCTTTACAAGATAGCGTTATCAAATTGAAGAACCGACGTTTCGTCTATGAGCAGCCATCATCAACTTTGTTTTTTCAAATACGGTCCTGGATTTTTTATCACGGATTTTGAGAGCCTCTTATGTTCCTAAAACAACGATGTATCGCACTTATTAAAAAAAAGTTGTTTGTTTTTGATCCTATTAAAAATGTATTTTTTGTCTCTCTCTAACACATGAGTTCTTATGGAAAAATCCACCAACATAATTTTTTTGAATAATTGCGATACATTGTTGGTTTAGGAACATAAGAGGCCCTCAAAATCCGTCATAAAAAATCCAGGACCGTATTTAAAAAAACAAAGTTGATGATGGCTGCTCATAGACGAAACGTCGGTTCTTCAATTCAATAACGCTATCTTGTAAAGGGCAAAAAGTGGCAATGAAGAAGTTCCATCCATTTCAAAATATCTCTTCAAATGTGGTCAGAAAAAAATGGAAACAATTTTGAAAAATTTCGTTTTTTTTTCGGATAATTTTGGACTTAGTCGGAATTTCTTGGCTTTTAAAACGGCATTTTGTTAAGCATCAAAATACGCAACTTTGCCTCGATTTAACCGACCTTGTATCTCGCACGGTTTTCAAGATCCCCATGATAGACATCGTTATCTTGGACACACTGTATATCTCAAAACTGAGTAGAATAAATGAGTTCGACTGAATAACAAAAAAGTTTATAAATAACATGTACTTTAGCATGCGCGTAATTTCAAAGTCCCTGCAATCGATTGATATTTTCGATGCGTCGCGACGCTTTAGTCTTGGTAGGCGTCGAATTTTTTTAACTGTGAAAAATAACTACTCGACCCCATACATTGACTACTTTTTTCAGAAATCAAATATTCCTATTCGTTTTCGAGATATTGACGTGGGGAGTTTTAAGTGAAAAGCCCTGTATAGTCACTGTACTTTAAGGTTATGATTTCTTCCTCTTAATTTTTTCTCTTTTTGTCACGCATTATGGCCACTTTCATCAGTCAAACTATTTTCAAACCTGGATTCTCATTTCAACATCCATTCACATGAACTGATCTCTTAGAAGAAACATTGTCTCAGGAACAGGGTTATTCAAATATCTATGCATATACATATGATGTGACGTGGTAATTCTTGATCCAGAAAGTTAGCAACTTATTGGAAGCAGGAAATTTCAAATACTTTCCTGCTTGTGATTCTATATTCGTGCTTCATCCTGCTTGAAACCTCATCCCAGCAACACCTATCATTCTTTAGTAACACCGATTTTCATTTCGGTTGCCGTCTTCACTCTTGGCCACACATCGCAAGCACGAACGAATTAACTTGTTCCTGCTTGAGCTGCCATACACCAGCTTTATCCTGCTCTAAGTCCTACCCCAGCAGCACTTGCCGTTTTCAAGATATATGCAATCTCAAGTCACTAGTGACATCACACGTAGCAACACGTTAAATCCATGATCGCTCAAACAAGTTCCTGCTTGGGCTGGTATGTCCCTGTCTTATCCTGCTTCAAACCCCTTACCTGCAACCTCTATCGTTTTTGAACTGCGGGGCTTTTAAAATTTGTTGTTGGCTGCTAGCCTCACATAGGAATCAAGATCACTGAAACAGGTTCCTGCTTATGCTGCCATGTCCCTGTCTTATCTTGCTTCAATCCCGTACCACCAACCTTCATCGTTTTTGAACTGTGGGGCTTTTTAACTGTGTTGTTAGTTGCTAGCCTCGCATAAGGAGCAGGATCATTGGAACCGGTTTCTCCTTATGCTGCTATGTCCCTTCCTTATCCTGCTTTAAACTCCGTTCGAGCAACCCCTACCGTTTGTGATCTGCAGGGGTTATAACTTTGTTGTTGGTTGCTAGTCTCACATCGGAAGTAGTATCACTGGAAACGGTTCCAGCTGCCTTATCCTACTTGACCCCGAACCACCAACTCTTACTGTTTTTGAACTGCGGGGCTTTTTACTTTTGTTGCTGGTTGCTGGTCTCCTCACAAAAGCAGGATCACTGGATTAGTTTTCTGCTTATTCTGCTTTGTCCTTGCTTTATCCTGCTTCAAACCCCGTATCAGCAACCCCTACCGTTTTCGAACTACGGGACTTTTTAACGACAAGGCAGGGACCTAGCAGCACAAGCACTAACTTGTTTGAGAGATCCTGCTACAGTGCCTTCATTTGGTAGACAAAGGAACACAGAGAAAACCATATCCGTAGAAGATATAAATCGATAATCATGCCATACTCTATGATTTGTTGGCGGTATCAAGTTCAAATTCGAAAACTATCGGTTTATGTATTGAAGAGAAGCTCTTTATTTGCTCCCTTATTTGAGGCACCCAATAAATGGTAAGAGTGGGACACCCTTGAGTCTAGGTGTTACCAAGGCTGAGTTTTAGGTCGACACTATTATTCATTTCCCTCTATGTTTTGTTACATCTGAACCTCACATACCTCAACCTATAAGTTAAACTCCTCTGCATATTGTCACATCATCGACTTTGGTTGACTAACTCCAATGTCCACTCAGCTTTAACCTCGTTATGGCTGAAGCTCAATATCGTCTTTGTATTATGGTAGTTCACAGGTCTTCAGATTTCACTGACATTGCTGGATGAGTCAAAATCAATTTTTTATAGGCCAGTCTTAGTCTTTCTGATGAATTCTCAGTATCCATAGAAGAGAAACCTCGTGTAGGTGAGTATGATTAGCTTCAAGGTGATCAACTGAGCGGGCACAGTATTTTGGAAAAAAAACCTTTTCAAAGCAGTACCCTCTCCACCTTCTACTCCGTTCATCTCCCCTATATTATTTCCCTATGTTTACCTAGTAGCCTAAAACTCTTGTGCTCGTCTTTCACTCAACACGTCTCAGACTCGTGATTCAAGCATAAAAAACATACGACGAAATTGTGAACGTTTTTTACTTGTTTGGCTCCAAAAAGTGGCGTCCAAGCTAGCAATCCAGTTTGACACTAAAGCTATGCAGTCGGGCGTTATTTATTGAAGCACCCTGTTTAGAATGACAGCTCAAGATAGCTTAGATATCCGGTGAACTAATGAAAATTTTTAAAAAAATCCCAGGACCTAACAATGGAATTTTAAAAATGAGTGAGGCTGTGTGGGAAAATCAATTGGTAGTTTGATAGCAGCCAAAAAAATTAATGATTCAGCAGAAATTAATTTAGGAAGTGCAAAGGAGTCTATCCTAACCCATACCCCGCTTTGAGCAATCAAACAAAATGTGAAAGTGAATAGAACTTGAAAATTAAGTTTTTAACGAAAATATTAAACCAACATTAAAAATTCTTCATATTGAATTGAAGTTTATCTATTTATCCATTAAAATATTAATACATCCGTTTTACTTGCATCTAAAATGACTTTTACAGCCCCATGACAAATTTCATCATTTCTTTTTTTACCACCGAGAAAGAAAATGCAAGAATTCAATCAACTCTGCAACCATCAAAGACTCACCATAAAATATCAACAGATTAAATGTGGCAGGATGTCTCCCCATAATAACCCATAAACCATCTAATAAACCACAAAATAATACATTGTCTTTTCTTCGTAATAAACTTCAAGTAGCATAAAGATCTTCAGAACGATTACAACTTAACGAGTGATAGAAGATCTGTAAGTGAAAAAGTTGCGAGCCAAACCAAGATCTAATCTCGTTAAGGAAGCTAAAGAATCTCATGCGAATTTTTCAACGGATTTTTGAAATTGATAAAACTTACATGCGGTCGCATCCAAACGATGGGACTTAGACTAGGCTTTTTGTGGTGGTAGAGCGATTTTGATGTGGCTGGAAAATCGGGATCTTCGTAGAGGATTCCTTTTTCGCGACATAATCGTTTTATTGCGGAGTAGCTGGATTGGGGTTTTCTGCGTTCTGTTGTACAATATCTGGAAAAAATATATGGATTACGTTGATGTATAAGATCACAATATAGGAATATGTTATTTCAAATGAAGACTATCTAGAATCTGCCGTTCTTCAGAGATATGATATATGATCAAACTGGCTCTTCTTCTGAGGTACTCTATACCTATACAGGGTGGTGCAACCAAGATGGGGTGAACGATTGTGGAAAAATGATGGGGATTTTTTTTTTGTATGATATAGTTAGTCAGAAAAGCTATGTTTTATAAATATAGCCATACTACAGGGTGTCTTGAAAAATTTGTGGCAGACTAAACTTGTATTTTTTCACTCTTACATCCTTGAGCAAATCTTTGAAATGTGTTTCTCAAATCTTAGATTCCGCTCAACAATAACGCCCAAAAACTTTGCATGCTCTCTTTTTTCTGAAAGAAACTATATACGTATTTTCCACATTGAGTGTGAGAAGGTTATAATTGAATCAGCTTCTCATCAATCCATTATCAGTCCTAATTATTATATTCAAAACAGATGCGCCTATGCCGCCAAACGATAGATGTGTCATCTGAATCGGTAATCCAGGCAAATATTTACGTATAAAAAAATAGAAGAGGGCCAAGTACAGGAACCTGAGAAACGCCTCTCTTCATCTCAGCCAGATCTGAAGAAGCTGGGCCCACTATAACTCTCTGAAGCCTATCGGACAAGAACGAATTCAACCACTTGATGAACACACCTCTAAAGCCATAAATTCATAGGGAAGATTCCATGATCCACGCAATCGAAAGCCTTCGATAGGTCGCAAAAGAACGCTGCTACTGATTGCTTACTATTTACACCTAGTCTTATATGGCATCAGAGGTCCCGGTACAATCCTGATAGGTAAAACCAATACGGCACACCCACTATGAGTAGAAATCGCTGAGATTCTAGAAGAAGAAAAAGTTCATCCGATTTATTTCTTATCGAGACACTGCTTCACACATTTCCCTTTAGATATGCAGAACTTTGTATCAGTTTGATAAAATTGTTCGGCCTCAGAAAAATTGTTATGCCTTGATTTCCTAGCACTAGAATTATCTATATCTGGGACACGTGAAGAGCCAGCTTCCGTATGACCACCATGGCCACCTTCCCCATCATAACATGTACTCGTGTCAGGCGGAGTGGTTCATCATCACTGTTCGAATGATTAGAACCATAACCAGGATTCTACCCAGATCAACACCGAAGTGGCCTGCCGGCTCCAAAAAGAAAATTCGTTTGCAGTTCCTGAGTAGCCACCAGAGAAAATAATTGTTACATCCAACCATTTCGTGACTGTAGTATTCTATTTATAAACTTGACTGCTTGCCTTATATCCTCAACATCATTGAGGTCTGTCCTGCCGGTACCGCTGAATATAAGAGCATGGTGACGATATACGGCTAAAAAGCAAATAAGGGGTGAAGATGAAAGAGATATGGTGGGAGAGGGACTGTGGATGCCAGCTACAAGAATGGATGTGAAAAGGGTGGTGGAGCTATGACGAGATGAAGACCTCTGGCCAAGTCCAGGTTGTCGGTGTGAACTGTATCTTCGAGGTCAAGCTGGAGTCCGGAGGCTGTGGAGGGCGTCAGACGAGGTGGTGTGCGGTGATGCTGGGGTGGTTCCCCTTGGGAACAAGATAAACACTAGGCACTAGAATGATTATTTATGATCGCCAGGGTGGTCTGTAGGAAGCAGAAGTTGGTGGTAATGAAGATAGCGGATGCGAGAGGGAAATACAAGACTTGATAAAGCTATCATGGAAAATTTGAAAAAACAGTAATCTTCTTTCTAAAAAAACATGAATAATGACATCTTGATTGTTTTCAAATCAAAACAAATCAAAGAGGTATGCTTCATTGCCACAGAAAAATTAAAATACATTTTATGGACAAAGCGAATACAAAATGGTAAAGTAAAAACCGTACAAAACATTAATAGTACACATTACGTAAAACAATAAAATAATACTAGTAAAAATTATTTTTTCAATATTTTGACAAATTTTGTAAATTTAAATGGAAATTGCTCATGTACAAGAACGATAAATATTGGCACACTTCTAGTTCTAATATGATGGCAAGTCAGTAGAACAATATCATAGCAAAACCAACATTTAGGGAGTGAACGCGTGTTCGTCCTGTTTCCGCCCTGTCTGTAGTATGAAATTATTTTTGATTAAAATATCAAACAAGAAATTTGGGGTTGTTCACGTTATTGCAACCAAAACGTGTTAATATCCATTTCCTTTTCGGGAAAAAAAATCAGTTGAGGTGCGCGACCTCGATGCACTTGAAATTTGATTGTTGAACTTGAACTCTACTTTTGCGCTTTGCTTGCAATAAGCAATGCTTAGTTGGTGTTATTCACAAAGGAAGTACCCAAGTGTTGAGTGAATTACCAAACGAGGCGATAAATCACCCTTAAAAAATTTGAATAGTGATATATATATATATATATATATATATATATATATATATATATTTTTCATTGCCGCTTTACTAACAAACTTGGAAAAACTTGAAATTCAACGCATTTTCATAAAAAATATTCAATTGCCAATACTTCGAAAACTATGCATATTTGTAATAAACAACCTTGAATAAAGTTACCCTTATTTTTAATGTTAAATAGGATAAAATTATAAAAATACGGTGTTCGAATGGTGTTCATCGGAAATAAGCCATCAAAACGAAGGTTCACAAAGACACTTTGCAAGATACAATAGAACTATATCTGGATAAACTTACGCCATTCAATATAATGGCACAAAGCTTTCTGCAAAATTAATAAAACGTTGGTTCAGTGAAAATGTGGTGGATACTTTGGAATGAACTCCGCAAAGGATCTTAACCCCATCGAAAACTGTCCATGTATGAGCTCTGACATAACTCTCAGACAGCTTGAAATAATATTCAAGCAAGCGTTTATGAAAATCTGGCGGATTCAATACCGAAACGACAAAGACAAAGAAGATATTGAAAATAGAGTGTACCATCGAGTTGGCCATTATTTCGGGCAATATCATTCCAAATTTGTTGTTATATTTTTTGATAGCATTCTGATTTCTTACAATACATTTTTGGGTGGTAAATATATGGATAACTAACAGTAGGCAAATAAAATTGAAAAAATGTGCCATATTTATGTTACCAGTGACCACAACTGTATATTTATGAATATATGAAAAATTCCAATTTATCATTAAATAAAAAACACAAACCAACTAAGCATTCTTGATTCCGGTCTAGATAACTTTTATGAATGAAAGAAATCGCTTATTCAATTGAAATGACAAACTGTTAGCGGTCTCAGTACAACTTCCAGTTGTATGAAAGTTTAATTCAACAGACCATTAGTAATTCATGAGAATATGGAATTTATTCTGAATATATACCGTACATTATCTAAAAACCAGTACCACTAATAAATATACAGAATGTTAAAACCCATTCCCGCCATCTTTCCCAAGCCGGTCGTGATTCTAAAATTAGGAATCGGAGTGTGTGAAAAGTGCAGAAGATTTCCGCAAAGTCCCTGTTTGGAGTGCTTAATTACGTTTTGTCTGCAGCATTTCGTTTTGGATTCTCAAAGATAAACTATGACCCTGTGCGCGTAGAGAACGGCGGTACCATAATTAAATTATGGTACCGTTGCTGTTTTATCTCGGGTGGCTTTTTACTTGTTTGGTGAGAATTGTGGGTGATTTTTCATTAATTACGAAGATAATGATGCTGTTAACAGTGAAATTCAACTCAAATATCCACACCATTTCTTGGTTTTTCCAGCATTGAAAGAAAAAAAAGAAAGGAGTCTTCTTGAAAATTGTGGATCTTTTTTGTTCCTGACAAGAGTTTAATTATTCGGTGTCAGTCCTCTATCTTCAATCTAACGAGTCTTCCAGAAACTTTTCTTGTCTGTGGTCTTGAGCTGTCAGTCATCAACCCCTATCCTGTTACTGATACAAGAGTAGACTTATGCTTTTGATGAATATTGGAACTTAAAATTGTTTTGCTTTGTTAGTATAGGATAACACTTTCTCAATGGTAAGTTTCCATTTAAACCACAAAATTCCAATGATTCATTACCAAATCAACTTCATTCATTTTTCATTCCAGCACTCAAACTTTCTCATCGTCAATCCTTCGCAGAATCCACACCAGCATAATTACGGTCTAAAAAGTTGCCACAAGATGAGCCAAATCAAGCAATTCATTAATCAAAACCGTGTTATGCGATGAACGTTGCTTTTTTGTTGCTTAAACCATGCTTCTGATGAGATGTTATACATGAAATTTGCGACTTTTGGCCGATCCTTTATGTATGTCAGGGGTGATGGATGTACCTTATTTCCCTTCCATTTTGTAGATAAACAAAAAACCATAAATCAAGTGTTTCGTACCATGATAAATTTTCTCAGACTCAGACATCCTTATTTTTTTATCAATAATTTTGGTTGCGATGCGTTTTTAGCCTATAAATTAAAATAATTGTTTATTTTTTAGCACAATCAATCAAGCAAAATTATCAAGGGTGTCAATGAAATAATAACAACCCTCAATGATTTATGCCCAACTTTCCGCGAATATTAAATTAAATGGTGTGTGCCCAGTTTGATTTATTATGTTATGATCACACGGCGGGTCGTGCTTGCTCCCACGGTACTTACATTTTTATGATAAAACTATTATTTCATTCAATTTCACAGTAAACTTCATGATTTGATGCGCATGGTTCGATTTTACGACTGCGTTTTTATGTGTTTGTTTCTATTTGTTGCACCTCTCCAGGTTTGCAATTATTTACTTCTTTTGGTTAATCTGGTTCTTTGACATCGGGAAGAAGCAGTGGAACAATATAGGAGGAGCAATATGATAAACAGACGCAGGCGGATTCAAGAATAAAATCGTAGAAGGGCGTGGGGCGCACGCTACTGGATCATTCTAAAAGGACAAAATTGCTAAAACAACGATATGTATTTATTTAAATACGATTTTTTTAAAAATTATTCGAGTTTGGAGTTCTGTAGACAGTGTGCTTCATTTGGATCGGCGAAAATTTCATTTGATTTTTTTTTTGGTTAATACTACTCGAAAAGCTTTATCTTTTCATAAAAAAATACCGTTTGTCATTCTCATAGCTTTCTATGATCAATAGAAGGGCACCAAAAACGTAAAGAGTTATTAAACATTTTTTAAATTTCAAAACGGATGGCGTTTCTGAATTTCACATATCCAAAGAGTCCTATAACGATAATTTTGTAATAAATTACTTTACAAAATGTCTAGTAAAAAACCTTTTGTCAGCCCCTTAGGTATGACAGGAACTATACTCTTGATAAGTTTTGTTAATCTAGCTTGTGATGTCCACCGGACCAGCGAGACGAGATTTTCAAAAAAAATTCTCTCGTCTCGACAGAAGTCTTGTCGCGAGTCTCGTCTCGCAGCCTCCATTCTCGTCTCATCTCGAGATTCTCGCAGTCTCGTAATGTTAACCCAAGTCGAGTATACGGGATACTTACCTTCATGCTGTAATGCAAGAATAGGAACATAACATTACAACTGTTGAAAGATAAGATGCATTTGAAAATAGTTCAAAGTAATACATACAGACATACAACTTTTCAACATGTCTCTTTTGTGGTCCAGGAATTTGCCATTAGGTAAGTGGATCTATTCTTTTTTCTCAAAAACCGAACCATAATATAAGAGAAAAATTTAAAAGACAAAAAAGTATTTTTAGTAGCATGATTTACATCAATATAAAAATTACAAAAATGCGGTGTAATTTTTTTTTGCTCAAAAATATTCATCAAGTTGGCCTTCGGGTGTTCGGGTGGTGTATGACCCACTAGCTTTGATAAATCTGATCAAGTTTGAGCTAAATAAGCCTGGTTATCACCACAAATCAAAGACACTGTGAACTAACCGCAAAATTGGGTTAAAGATAATCAAGATATTTACGACATGGCAAGTTTCACATCCTGTACGTTTGAAACGACTCATTTCTGGACCTATGTTTATTTTTTACTAAAAATGAACATCATTGTGTCATATACAACGACGACTTCATATAAGGTATACGAAGAAGTCTAAACTTACTTGAAAATAACCAAAAAAGTTGACTTCAAGGACAAGGATGTATTTTCTCTGAATTTAGGTGGAATATTACTGAATTATTCTATTCTTTATCGCTACCTGTCTGTTGGGTTATAACAAAGATCGTTCAACTTTATGAATAACCTCAAACGCTCAAATGAATGGGGTGGCCAAATCATTTGAAATATTGACCTGATGTCCCAACCAACAATCTGAGAACTCTAGACCAAAAAAAAAGAAAAAGCTAAACATGCATTGTCTCTTGTACAATCATGACATATACAGTGTGTCCAAGATAAGGATGCACAGCATGGGGATCTCAGAAACTATAAAAGATACAGTGTCGGTTAAATTAGACAAAATCTGCGCATTTTGATACCTAACAAGATTCCGTTTTACAAATTTGAAAATTCCAAGCCGTTCCGGAAATATTCGATAAAAACCGAAATATTGCGATTTCGTTCTTATTTTTTTTTAAGCTATTTTGAAAGATATGAAAAAACCGAAAACACCTTTTCATTGGCACTTCATAAGCTCTACAGATTGACGTTGACAAATTTTCATTACAACGTTTTGATACCATGGAACCACATCAACTTTTGTTTTAATTTAAAATTAATTTAATTGAAAATTCAAGATTAATTTAATTTAAAATTAAAAACACCACAATTCTGTCTCTATGGCTACCAGAAAAAATAAAAAATAAAAAATAATGTCATTAAAGTCGAAAAATTAACTTATAGGTACACAACATATGAGAGCGGCCATGTTGCAATGCATGTCAGCATTTAAAAAAACAATGTGTCATGTCCGAATTTTATTGAATTCCTGACTGCTTTTGGGCATATTCACATATTCAAAGATGATTACAATCACTCGCAAGTTTATTTATAACATTTTTAGGCTATAATAGTTATTCTGGCTTGAAGGTTATGTTTCAAAATTTCGTAAACTATGGTAATATTGGTAATAGTGTATCGAAATGGACATGTAATTAGGGCACATGAATTTTCTGCAAGTGTTTTCCCGATATTATACAGAAAAGTTTCTTTCGCAGTTACATTTCCTTCCAATAATCAATAAACTACTACGTGGACATTATAACAAGTAAGACGCCATAGTAATTCTTTCATTTTAACACGTGACAAAATCCATACTCCATTATTTATACATGTACACGATAGTGCCATATAGTTCTGTATCCTTGTACATCTCACATCAATCAATATGCAAGTAGTGTATTCTCCCTGTCATTGTTATTTACCAACAGGTATGAAATAGGTTACATTGAGATTGAGGACCAACATACGGTCAGATTTTCCACATTTTGACGTAAAACAGGTTGACAGTTCCTTCATTCACCTTCAACCTAATGGCATAGTATAATAAACAACAAGTAGCGACAGCTCCATATATCTGTGGTCAAATTTCGTTCTGTCTCAATGACAGAAATTCGGCTCATTTATACCCTGCTAACATTTTGGAATGTGAAACTGTTTTCTAAATCAAGACTTTGAAACTTCGCATAAATCTTTAGACATACTGCATAGTGGGTAATCGTATTGTATAACTTGTTTGATAATTCACCTATGTATCATTGTCATTGAAGTCATGGAATCGGCTACAGTATGGTTTTATTTCACATTTCATAAGGTTAGCAGTGTATAAATGAGGCGAATTTCTGTCATTGAGACAGACGAAATTTGACCACCTTTAGGTATATGGAGCTGTCGCTACTTGTTGTTTATTATACTATGCTAATGGTTGGAGAGGACCTATCGACCTCTTTATTAGTTCCAAATAACTTTAGTTGCTTTCTCCACATAGGGAGATATGTGGACAAATGTCGGTAGTTTTGCCATTTTCATGATTGGACATTAATAGGTCTGTTCGTAGAACAATCACAAATCGATCAGCGCTTAATCGATTGGTCAAAATAATCAGAAATAGTTTGCAAACTGCAAATGCTGATTGGCTCTGACTGGTCTGTGATTGTTCTACGAACAGTCCTATTATCTCTCGACTAATAAGTAGGTCGAGAAGCGGTAAATTTGACTTTCTATGTTTGTTGGGTGGGGGCATCGGAAAATTTCACGTCGGCGCTGGAATATTCAGCTGCGAGACTCGGGACAAGACCAATAAAAGTCTCGTCTCGTCATGTCCGGAAACGAGACTCGTGGGCATCACTGACTCTTGCTTATACCAGGCGTTCAAAAATTAAGGTCAAACATCATAAAGAGATAATATTATTTTATAAAACCATGGAGAAGACATTCGACATTTTTTTTTATGGAAAGATAGAGCTTCTCAAGTACTATGGAGTACAAACCTAATCACAGTTGGTGGATGAAACTTCAGCCCTACATTTATCTGTCAAAAATAACCTAACTTTTTCATCATATAAACATAAACCTATATCGCCAAACGCCCCGTTAGGGAGCTATGACTTCTTAAAGGGGGACAACTGAGGATGAATCCTTCAGTGATATCTTTTACAACCGATGTTTCTTCAGTAAATGTTTACACCGTTTCCATTTTGTTGAATAAGATCTTATTTAAATCATTTTTTTTTTGTTTTTTTTTACTTTTTATTTTTTTCAATCATCTGCCGATAGAATCTATTATAAGAAATGTTGTCAAAAGTGATCATGTTGATTTTGGTTTAAGGTTAACTTCTTTTTTTCATGATGTTGAGAATACAATGCAACGTAATTTTCAAATGCTTTTTTCAAAAATTGTGCGTTCTATCCATACAAACCACGATGACTTATTGTAAAAAAAAACAAAACAGGCGAATAGTTGATTTATAAAAAGGTTTCAGTTAATTTTCTATGCTCATCCCCCTCAAACAATACGTTTCTGACATGTGACCAAATTTTTTGAATTCATATTTGAAATCAGCATATTGAAATTGGTAGGATTTCAAAGTTTTAAAAGATGAATTTGAACGGTTTCGGAAATGATTTTGATAATTCATCCTCAGGTGCGTGTCCACTTTAGAAGGCGTAGCTCCCTTAATGGGAGTTTGCCGATTCATGGTTATGGGATAAAGTTATGTTATTTTTAACTAAGAAATAGATCGCTTTTGGAAAGCATTTTTTGATGCGAATCTTTTGATCCCTTTCTGTCAATACCGTACTGGAGACTAATATAACTTCTGCACTATTTTTCTAAAGTTTCTATCCACCTATCTGATAGTATAGCAGGAGATGAAATAGACCACAAATCTTGGTTTGATGAAAATTGTTCACCAATGAATTGTTGTTCTGCCACACAACGTTTCGCACTTTTGTCAACAAAATGAGAACATTTTTGGCGGTATGCCTATAGGACCACATGGTAGCCATAAACAGGTTACGGAAGTCACATTATGGTGTTATATGTGACCCTGCAATTTGGCAGGAAGAAGCACATCTTTTTCTGAGGAAGAGCGGCATATTTGCCAGTAAACCCTTCACAAGCCTCCAGTATCTCTCTTGATGATAGCACAACTATATATCAAGCAGACATTTACACAAAAAAACAGCAACCCGTCGAAAAAACTAACTGACGAAGTCAGACGAAGTACTGCGGCTAACGCGTACTCAGGTAAGACTTTTGGTGGGGCTGCTGGCGGAGCATATTCACCCATGCAGAGACTAGGTACCTACGATGGTCCCACAAGCTGCAGGCTATGTGGTGCAGAGGAGCAAACCTACCTCACTAATCATCAAACTGTGAAGCTCCAGCTCGTACGATATTTACGGTACAACACACGGCAAGGGACCACGCTCCATGGAAAACTTGCTGGTAAGTTGTTGCAGCTGATTGACAGAACTCGTCTAGATCAGCAAGGTTGGGGCAGCACAATTAGTCTCTGGCTACAGTGCAAATCATGAAGAGGGAGCCACGCAACAACAAGTCTAAAAAAATCTGGGATTGACACCAAAACCTAGTCACTCTGGGAATATGCAACTTTGTAACTTTAGGATGGATACACAGCTATCCCCAGGTGCAGATAAGCGAGCTGACCAACTGGAACGAAAGCTTCCAATATACCTCTTGAGGGTCAAAATAAGTAGAGGCTGGCTGAACTGTTGGCAGAAAATTCAACAGAAAACAAGACTTTCTGGAGAAGGAAACATGAGGAATATTCATTTATTGTCCAGTGCTCGGGGAGAGAAACATTAGAAAAAGTCAAAAACCGCCAGGTCTGAGCCTCTTTAACGCCTTGAAATTAATATTCAGTTCTTATATGCTTGAGTTTTTGAAATAGTTCTACTCTTCTGACATGATCCCTTCAATGTACATTATTTAGATGAAAATAGACAATAAAACCAGTTGTGTCATTGCACTTCTTCCCATATGGTGGTTGAATGGAGTTGAATGTCCTCATTGCATCATTTTATTTATACTTCTTTTCATTTCTGCAAATTGATTGGTATGTTTCTGGAATGTTGGATAATGTAAGCTATACTGACAATCAGCCCACTATGGTATAGCGAAAGGTTTTCCAATCGAAGAGTGGAAATGTCAGAGGACCTAAGCGCCAAAAAAAGGTTTTGAGATAATAGAGAAAGGTTTATTGAGTGTTATGCGTATAAACCGACAAATAACGAGTCATGCTTCGGAAAGTAGCCTTTTTATTATCTGACCTACACCTTGCTCTCTGATGGCAGCAGCATCAGAAGATTAAGTACTTTTGTCGAGACTATCTCATTCCTATAAGTTTTGTAAGACTTTCCATCGGTTTTTAAACGGCTCTGTTCGTTTCTGAACGATCCACTACCCTTACTTCTCCGGATTTTTTTTTCCGACATTATAACGTATTATAAATCACAAAATTATCATACACAACGCAACATATAATTGCAAATTCACAGAAACAGAAATGTACCTACCCTTAAAATGCTCGGGCACATACCACTATCGATTTATATACAAGGGGCTCTCAGAAGGTTAATTTAAAAGTTGGCACCATAAAGAATCTTTATGGTTGGCACTTTGGACCTTTCACATGACATAAAGCATCACACAACGTTTGAAACTTTTGTCAACAAAATGAGGATATTTAGGATTGTACTTCGAAACTTATTGAGGGAATTAAAGAAAAAGTATGGGTTCGTGCTTCTAACGTCCAACAGTAACAACAATTATACCGTCTCTTAAAAAATAGTGGAATTTGTTAAATACAGGTTCAGAATGCAACCAATTCCCACAACCAAAAAAATCTTAGCAAAGAAATATTTGCCTTTAATCTCGACCCCTACAAACACCACCGATGCTCCAATCTGAAACTCAATTATTCAACAGTTATACAACAATCTAACACACATAATCGCGCATACAATGCACAAGGCAAGTCCATTAGATATTCAATCTACATCTTGGAGTCGTTGGGAGAAGGTACTACTTCAGAGCGAGAGTCGTGCAAATAAGTATGTAATGACATGACCTTGATGATGCGGCCGCCGTACCAATGCAAATTTGAAACGGTAACAGTTCTACATGTTTCCACTCTATTAACGGCACTATCAACGGAAAAGTTATTAGCGACGTGAGGAGCAGTACTGTGCGGTGTGGGTGGGATGTTCTCGCTTGCGAAAATCGAAGAGGAAGTGGAATGTTGAAATATGACCGTGATGAGTGCATCCCTGTTGAGTTCGGTTACGTTTGGGATTATTGCAGCTTGACTTCTTATTGTTCATTGTTTACCAGAATCGGCTACAGCTGATCTTTCGATAAAACCAATGAAGTGTGTCATTTCAGGCCAGTAACTTCTTCTGAAGAGTCCAAATATCTTTTTTCTTCTTCAACTACGTAACATACGCCTATGAACTCACCTAACCGTCAAGGTAAGGCTCAACTGTCATCAAAAAGTCACTTCCAAATTTCCGTCAGTGCATCTACAAATTCAAAAAATGCTGTTCTACATAGGAGTCTTGATCGTTACAACCGCTTTTCTTCTAGCTCTGTTCGTTTTGGCTTCGCCGTCCACTGCAACAGCCACTGTTGACGATGCCTTCTCCATGCTTCCAGGAATTTCCCAATTGCCAATCATCACTGCCAATGGTCAAATAATTAACTCTGTGGAGGACCTTGACATGCAATTGATGTATTTGGAGAATCAACTTGAAGAGAAACAGGTGATATTTCGACAATATAATATTATGGTGAATCTTAGTTTGTTCTTGCAGAAGGAGGTATCAGCTATCAAGTTGAGCCAAGATGAAGTTGAAGAGAGGTTGGAAAAGCTCACCAATGCTGCCAACCAGGTCAGGATGTTCTATGTTAAATTGAAGAATGACGTGCTCAAAGGAGAAACTGAGGTTGATGTCTAGTGTTGTAGATATTATCATTCTAAAGTTATGATTTTCAGATGAATAAACTCAGATGCCAAATCGACAACTTCAAGACCAGACAACAGCGTCTCAAGGATGAAGTCAATGAAAATGTCAAGTTCTACAGTGGAATGTTGAACAACATCACCAAGACTGAAGAGTATGAGATTGTAGACCCATTATCTTATAGAAATGTACTTCAGTGATGACCAGGTGTTACCTTCCAAATTTGATGTGAATATATTTCATCTTACCTGCTAAGTGTTGATTGTTTGTCTTCTATTTTATGGGCGTGTCCGTTTATATAGGCTTTGGCAGTCCCATTAGATGCTGCAACAAATGAAAATACTTGGGTTAATAACATTCTACAAATCGAAAAATACTGACCAACATAAAACTAGAACTTGTCTACATCCGCAGCATTACGCGAAAATATGTCGGTCATAATATTTACACACAATAATTGGCAGGTGTATAAGTGAAACAGCACGATGGCAGAAATGCAGTTATTTCAATAACAAAAATACAAAAATGCTGTGGAAGTAGATCAACTACGTGGACAGATTGCGGATAAGAAAATCTTGATTCTAGAGGTTATCGTGGTTTAAAAAAGCACAGCCCTTTATAAAATGCTGATGTATGAAAGGAGTTATCGCATCGCTGGTCTACCTATCCGTTGCAGTTTTGTGAATTTACATTGATATAGTGTTTAGCATGCTCCACAACTACCACAAGATACAAATCATTTGGGAAAGGGCGGCTCCTCCATAGGTTTATCTGGTCAATGACCTCCCAGATATATTTCAGAGAACAAATAGTCGATAGTAAAAATAATTGAAGTTTTGGGAGTTTGTGTCAAGATGGGTTAGTTTGTGTCAAGCTGGATTAGTTTGTGTCGATTTGGGTTGGTTCGGGTCAAGTTGGGTTGGTTCGTTTCAAGTAAGGTTAGTTTACGTCAAGTTGGATTGTTTGTGTCAAGTTGGACTAGTTGGTATCAGATTGAGTTAGTTTATATCAAGTTGGATTGATTTGTGTCGATTTGGGTTGGTTTGTGCCAAGTTGGGTTGGTTTGTGTCAAGTTGGGTTGGTTCGTGTCCAGTTAGGTTAGTTCACGCCAAGTTTGATTGTTTCTGTCAAGTTGGGCTAGTTGGTATCAAGTTGAGTTGGTTTATGTCAAGTTGGATTAGTTTGTGTCGATTTGGGTTGGTTTGTGTCAAGTTGGGTTGGTCCGTGTCAAGTTAGGTTAGTTTACGTCAAGTTGGATTGTTTGTGCCAAGTTGGGTTAGTTGGTATGAAGTTGGGCTAGTTAATGTCAAGTTGAATTAGTTTGTGTATGACTGGTCGGGTTAGTTTATGCCAAGTAAAGTTAGTTCGTAGCAAGTTGGGTTGCGTCAATTGAAGAAAATCTTCCCATAAGCAACTGCCGGAAATGGACAATTTGCATACATTTTCAAAGACTTGAAACTTTATAAACTGATCACTGATTACTGAAGTACAGGCGCTACGAGTTTCGGGCTGTTGGCCCCGACACCACAGCCTCTAGTTGGGCTTATTGTATCTTCTCTGTGCCTGTCTCTCAGTCGAAGAGCTCCATTGCCCGAATAAGGTTTATAACTCGTTCTACTGTTTCCCTGTCCGTCCTTTGGGGAGTGGTTGTGAATTCCCCATTATCTCTTTTCCAGTACCCCAGCGCTTCACATCCGAATACAATGTGGGAGGCTGTTTCCTCCTCCTCGTTGCACAGCCTATACATATGGGTTCCTCGTTGAAAAGACCCATGATATGCATGTGTTTCCTTAGAGTGCAGTGTCCAGTTAATATACCTGTTACTTTCCTAAGCTGATTCCTGCTTCAGTAGGCTTCCAGAAAATGATGATTCGATCTCGTCTGCCATCATTAATTTACTGTGTTTCAGTCCTGGTGATTGGCACCATCTAGCTTTCTGTTGTTTTTTGGACCAACAGTTCAGCCAACCTCCCACAGAGGATTTTGTAATACCAATAGCAGGATCTGGACCCAGAAGTAGTGTGTTTGCAGCTTTGCGTGCTAGTAGCTCCGCCCGCTCGTTTCCAGCTATCCCTGTGTGTCCTGGTATCTATCCAAGAGTGACATCGTTAGATACTCCCAGTGTGACAAGATTTTGCTGACAGTCCATGACTTGTTTGGATTTGGTTTCCCGACAGGAGATGGTTTTGATTGCAGCTTGGCTGTCACTAAGGATAAGGATTTTCCTTCCTCTGTAGCCTCTCCTGAGATTCTCTTGCACGCATACGTTTATTGCATGTACTTCTGCCTGGAAAACTGTAGCGTACATCCCGAGTGGTTCACATGTTTCCCACTTTGGATTTTCACCTACGATTCCGGCACCAGTTGTTTTGGAGCCGTCTGTGTACCATATTGCCCCATTAGCCATCCTGAGTGGTTTCACCGTTTCCTCTTCCCATATTAGCTTGGTCTTGGGAGACGTGCTAAAGTTAATATTTTTCAACATGATAGCACTCCTCATTGTTACTAAGTGGTTCGTGATTGTGCTGGTTATCTTAGTGTGTCCTTGGGAGTTTGAGTGGCTCCAGTTCCCGGTGTTGCTAAGTCTATATGCTCCCATTCTTGCTTCCATTTTGATGTAGATATCTAAAGGAGGTAGGTTAAGCATGGCCTCCATGGCAAGTGTTGGAGTAGTTTTCATGGCTCCCGTTACACAGAGACATGCTTGCCTCTGAACTTTTGCAAGTTCCGTGGCTGCTTGTCGCTGCAAAATTTTCGGCCACCAGACAACTGAGCTATAAGCAAGGGTGGGTCTTACCAACGGTACAGTAGAGCCGGTGTACCATGCGCGGATTTATGCCCCAATTCTTTCCTTTCGCTCTTTTTGTTGCCATTATTGTGGCTTTACCTCGATTCACTATTTTCTGTAAGTGTGAATTCCATGTGAATTTCATATAAGTATTATGCACAATATTTGGCAAAAAAAAATTCTCAAAATACCAAAAAAATATACTTAATAAATTAAAAAGAGAACGCAAATTTCACTGTATGATCGAAAACGGGGAGGGGCTATACTACCCTCTCTCGAGAGAGAGTTATTACAAACAATATGCCAGACAAGGATAGATAATGTATTCTGTGACGTCGTGGATGTTGATTGGTGCTCTTTAATCGGTGATCACTACATAAATAGAGGTCGTAGGTTGATTTTGGCAAATTGTCCATGAAAAAAAAAACCCTCAAGACACTGACGGAAATCAATGACTTGTTTTCCCTCAAGTAATCTCCTCTTGAGTACATTCCGGAAATTGAGGACAATCTTTCTTTCAAGTAACTGCCGGACATTGAAAGCAAATTTCTTCTTAAGTGACTGCCGGGAATTGAATACAAATTTCCCCTTAAGTAACTTCTTCTCAAGTACCTACCTGGAATAATAAAAAAATCCCCTAATTGACTCTCTGGAGTTAAAAACAAATTTCATCTCATGTAACTTCCTGGAATTGAAAAGAAATTTTCCCTTAAGTAACTTCTCCTCAAGTAAATACCTAGAATTAAAACAAATTTGAAAAAAAAATCCATTTAAATAAATTTCGAAACCTTGCCTAAAGTAACCGCTGGGAATTGAGAATTGAGAACAAATTTGCTATTAAGTAACTGCCTGGAATTGAAAAAAAAATCCCTTTAAATAAATTCCGGATTTTCTCCTATAAAGTAACCGCCGGGAATTGAAAACAAATTTTCTCTTAAGTAACTGCAGATAAGAGAGATGAGAATTAATCCAAAAGTCTCTTCACAAAACCACATGCCATTATCAAGAGCTTAAGAAGTCATAATGTATCACAAATTATTAGAGGGCGAAAACATCACAAATTACAACAAATAACGATCAAAATATAAAATGAAAATTCAAATAACCTTGCACTCATTTCTCTGTATTCATGGATCTTCACCCTGGAAACTTGATTGATGACCTCTTAAGTAACTGCCTGGAATTGAAAACAAATTTCTTGTGTTTCTATGCCCTTCAAATTTATTTTTGACCTCCCAAGATAATTAACCACGAGCCGCCACTACATTTGGGTTGAAATAAAAACGTAACTGGACGATGCGGCCTCCAATGGCAAAAACGGAAAAATCAAGTATCAAATTTTATGGTTAGAACAGCGAGTAGCCATTTTAATGTGATTTTGCATTCAATAAAATACAGATTGGTTATTTTTGTGCAGCAATTTGATGTTACTGTGTAAATATAATATGTAATACACCCTGTACATTGAATGATATCGACACAAATATTTTTTTTAATCGCAAAAATCAAACTTAACTAACCCAATCTAACCCCAAAGTAAAATGTACCTCATAGATAATGACACTTTGAAGGTACTATGCAACGTCGCAAACTTCACGCGCATTTTATGCTAGGCTATAAACCTAACCTCACGACTGTCAAATAGGAAAGGCTCTGATCATTGTACTCCATACTACGTACCTGGAAAGGACCCAGGTCGTTGTGTCATTCCTGTTATGAGTTAGAAAGAGATGGAAATCCGTAATTATCACTATCTCTCTCTACTCCGTGAATATAAGCCATTGACTTAGAAAAAGATAGATATCCGTAACTAACGCTATCTCTACTTGCTTCACTCCCAATAATAAGCGGGTCCGTTCCAGGTAGTATGGAGTTCACTGCCACTGAATTCCTTTGCGCATTTTTTTCTTAAAATTGTACTTGTCAATTTGTCTTCTTAACTTCGTATATAATGTTCTGGGGAATCCAAACCCTTATCCAGAATTATTTGCCCAGTATTAGATTCTATAAAAACACTGAATGATCTTCTAACAACTTAGATGAAGCCAGTTTTTTCAGCAGGATACAGTTGTTGTTGAGCTGCCTTTGTCATCTTCATTTGAATCGATCTTTTCCAGGCACTGAAGAATGTCTAAGGTCGTTGGAAAGAGTGTAATCTTCTTGACAGAAGGAATTGGCTTCTTCAAAAGTATTCAATTGAAAATGTGACAATATAATTGGACGGGGAATGAGGTGAGCTACATTAGTTGGTGTAGATTGGCCATTGCTAGATTAGTAAGTTTGGACCAAAAACATGAAAGGGTCCAATTATCTTTCTGCACTTTGTTATAGACTCATTTCTGAAGACAATCTTGGGCAATCTAGTACTGAGTAAATTGATGAAAATGATCGATCTCTATACAAGCTATATGAGTGAGAGTGGGTCACCTTGAGACAGGGGCTTCAATGAGACACCTCGTTTCTGTAAAGGTAGTGTTTGCCCATCTTTAATTCATCAGTTCTAATTCTTCCTATGTCATAAATAATCAGACTTGTTCATTAATTACCAGTGAATACAATTTCAATGAAGTAACGTTTTTATTGCAGTTTTCGATTGTCTCAATGTGGCCCTAAGACTGGGCTACCATAAGACAACTAAGAAAAAAATTAATATTGATAGTCTATTATTCAAAATATACAAAAGGTATAAGAAGCGTTTGAAGCCAGTTGTAGCATATTCCTCCATCAAGTCAGTAAATTGCATCAGATAATCAGATTTGTTTAGCTTATCGAGGCTCACCCTCCCCTAGTCTAAAAGCGGACTCAAAAAATGATGAGGAGGTTAGAAATTATTTCGGAAAGGGAAGCCCAACTGGTTTGGTAAATTTTTCTTTTCAAGCAAAGCTTGATCTTTATTCTGGTCATGCGATAACTCTCAATTTCCAACGTCGTAACTTGACATCATTATGTCTTGCTATTCTGGATATTTCCATATTTTTTCCTCATCTCATGCACGTCCGCTATCATCATAACTAAATCAGTGCACAGCTTTTTAAAATTGAGTTTGTAACTTTGAAATTACAGACGTGGTTGGGGTCCGCACAAATTATTTGAATATCTTTTTCCAATGTGAACTTTTCAACCAATACCTGAACAAAGACCGTCACGGATATCTCACAACTTAAAATTACACCGACTAACGGCTTTCAAAGTATGTAATAAAATCCTGCAGCATGTTTGCTAGTCTAATCCCTAGAATTAGGCGTGCAAACACTGGTAGCTTACTTAAAGACTATAATCTATACTTGACTTGTGTTTGGTTATGCTGTTTGCATTTGAGGCTTGGTTGAGTGGCTGAGGAATGGTATTTTGTGTGATTTGAATAAATGGGGATTGTTTTGTACATTATTCGTGTTTTAGAAATTGAGAACACATGAGCACCAGGTTGACAGATCTTCATGGATGAAATGGACCATTTGCATACATTCTCGAATGACTTGAAATTATACAGGGGATTCTGAAGTCTTAAGTTGGTATTTTCCTTTGAACACTGTATAGAATAACGATAAATCATCCATTGTTCCCAAAGAGGACTGTCTTCTAATCAATGGAATTGTAAAAGAAATAGATTGTGACGTCATCATCGTTGCTATTGAGTCGACCTTTCATGTAAACCGCTCATTTGTCCATCATTTTAGTCGATTTCGATGGACAGGCAGAGAAGATAGGCGATTTCGTAAATAGTGAACCGATTAAACCGATCATCGGCTGTCATGTTTTGTCTCTTTCTGTGCAACGTTGATAAAAAGGGACAAAACACATAGTTGACGATCGGATTAATCAGTTCCCTTATACCGAAATTGTGTTTTTTATTTGGTTTGAAATTGAAAAGTCTAAACTATTTTTTCCCGCTTGTTGACTGCTCTAGTTTCATGTGAATATTGTGTAAGGTTTAACTGTTGAACCATAGATCAAGGAAATATTATTTGTGAACAATGCGAGCAGGCTTTCAAATCTGTCAATTTTTAAGCTGCCAAAAGTGCCAATTCGAAAACAGATTGCATGTGAATGAGGCTTGAATATTAGCAATAATGTGATCAATAAGGACGAGCAACTTGATAGAGAAAGTGTAAAATATCTGACTACTCCTGTGACGTCACCACTATCATGACGGAATACGCGCGATTTAAAGGCATTATTTCGCCCTAATCTTGATAATTTCCCTGTTTTCAAAAATTGTGCAAATTGTCCATTGTCATAACGCATCGAAATAAGTTCTTCAACTTCAAATTTTGGTTCAATATGTATGTAAGTACATGAATTTAGAAAATTTGGATTGTTTGTGTCAAACCATTATTCTAAAGAGGGTTATCCATAAAATGTATTTACTCATTTTTCTTCATCTCCTTAATCGTATTTGAAAACAAAAACTTCAATCAAAAATGAATGAACAAAACATAAAAAAAACTTAATGATAAAAATGTTTATTGACAATAAAATCAGTTCAAAAAATTAATACTAGCGGAAATAAAACACATCAATCGGTAATCGGTTTTTTATAAAACGCACGTTGGATCTACTACCTATTCTCAATTTTTTTCAAAGAAGTCCAATACGTTCAATAATAATCGTTATTATTGGACCAGTTTCATTTCAACCTTTTTCTCGAAGGCGTAATCTAAAAACGCGCTTACTCCATTTATAAAAATTTTTCAGTAGCAACATAAAACTGTATAAGTTGTTAAAAATAGTATTAGCAATTCGCCTTTCTTTTAACTTTTTCCTTCTATGTTTAGATAGTGGGTGAAATTGAAATACAGCAAGTTGGGTGGTTTAATTCGTTTTTTTTCACGTAAAAAAGGGAGTTAGCTTCATTGCCCAGTTATTTTGAACATTTTATTGAATGGAATGCATGGAGTTGGCGTCGTCCGAGTGAAATACCTACTCTCAATGCAAAACGGCTGACTGATCAGAAGTTGGCGCTTTTTCCAAAGCGGTACGTTTAACAGTTTTTGAGTAAAACTAGGAGATATAGTTCTGTAGAATGATAGAGAGTTGAACATTATGCCGATTGCACAAAAAAAAATCAATTTTTTCCAAAAAGTGGAGTTAGCGTGTTTGCAGATTAAGCTGTCGTCCTGTATCAAGATAATAATAATTGCCTTTTTTGTTTTTGCTCATTTTTGAAATAAAAATGAACGTGTTTGCGTTGGTGGAGAAAAACAAATACAAATCTAATGGAAAAAGTTGCTTCATTCATTATTGTTTAATTTTTTTATCCTTTTGGTTTGATGTTTTTTTTTGAGTTTGATGCTTCTATTGTTTCATTCTTCTTCACTTTTTATGATTATTGTGAATGTGATTGTGATATCTTTGGATTTTACCATTTCTTACCTTTTACTCATTTGATATTTTTATCGATAATTTCTCCATTGCCTGGGTGATGTTTTTTTTTTAATAATTTCTAACCATCTTGATTTTTATCCTTTTTTCTTCTTCGTTTTTAAAATAAAAATGAACGCGTGGGTTTGTGTTTTTGGAAAAAACCAATACAAATTTGATTGAGAATGTTACAAAAAATTCAGGATGAGTAAAAATGATTAATATGTTACACAGAATGTTACCATCAAAAATCAGTCATAGTGGATGTATTTTTTCTATGAGAATGATACCTGAAGAAGAAACACCAACTGAAAAATAAAGTAAAACCTCTAAAAATATGTAGAGCTGAAAACAGTTTTGAAAAAAAGTATGCTTGCGACTAAATAAATAACTATTATGCAACTCATCTTATTTTATAATTTTTGGATTGAAAAAAAAATTATATTGCATAATGTTTCACTAGATTTGATCATTGTTTTTTAAGCTTTTTATCGATTAATTTTTACATACAGTGTGGAACAGCCAAATGGAATAAATTCGATAACTAATGAATGGGCACGTTTTCGAAAAAACGCTCGGACAAGTCAATTGATATTTTTGGTTGTTCATTTTTTGCAGTAAAAACATTTTATACAGGGTGTGTCATGTAGCAGTAACTGATACAAACTTTCTTTTTTTAAATACAATACCCTGTATATTATTAATTTTTGGATATTTTAGAAATATCTGGACATATTTCATGTACAATGTCTTATACTTATCTTCATCAGTTGGGGCAATATTCAGTGTTTTGAGAAAAAAAAAGAAAAAAAGCCAATACAAATCTGATAAAAAAAGTTAAAAATAAAGAACAAAACAATTCTAAAAATATTGGCGCTGAGAAAAAATATTTAAAGATGTTACATACAATGTTATTTTAAAAATCAATCATGAAACGTCAACTCATCTGAAAAGAAGATACCAATGATCGATAGAAAAACTTTGAATGAAAAAAAAAAGTATTTTTGACAAAATAAAAAGTTTGTAATAAGGTACTAACCGGTAATAAGGCCGAAAACGTCTGAAATATAAAATAAATTTCCCATTGCCCTATCTAGCGCCACTTGTTATGGAAAGGTTCAAACTCATACTATGCAACCAATATGACTTCTCAATCAGCGGTGTCCACATGTTGAAGAAGAGAGCGCAAATTTATTTCCATTTTCATCAGAAACGCTTGTAAACGGTAAGTGGTATTAATTTATCCTACAAAGACTAGATTGACTAGGTATTTGGTTACAGTTACTTAAATTGATGGTAATAAAAGGTTTAGTAGTATTATGCCACTTGGTACGTAAACTTAGCTTCAAAAAGTGTTCAGAACAAAACAGATCAACATCCAGAGAACTATAAAGAGAAACTAATGGTAGCACGCATTCAAAAACGTAACAAAACCGTTTTCAATCATAACGATTCTTGAACCAAAACCACTGTTATTCACCAGCTAACAATCAATAAAGTGATATTAAACAATGATAAATGGCAAAATGCAAATTATTCCGCCGTTTTGATTGCTTCAGTTCGCCCACGATTTGCTAATGATTCTTCATAACTGGCTAGGTATAATCTGATACCAGTTAAAATAATAGTTCTGTCTTCCATGTGCAGATGTTCATTTAAATAAATTTTCGCTTTTTTATTGTTACCAATTACTGAAATTCATGCACCATGAGTATCATATCCTACGGAGAGTGGGCTATGATTGCATACAATTTATAGTATTATTCTCAAAGTTGACTGTTGTAGCTTCATATTGTTCATGTGATGGCACTTCCTAGTACAATACAACAAAATAAAGTTTGTTTCACACTTTAGCAATTTATAGCTAAGAAATGTTTAAATTGATGTCTTATTTGATTTATAGCTGAATTTAATAAGTCATTGACTTGAAATTGCTTTAATGAAATCACTTTTCTTCTACTTAGACAGCATTGAAGAAGACAATATTACATTGGCATTATACAAGAAAATATTCGATTACTTCTTGTATGGACCTGATGAATTTGAACACTTGTGCCAGAAGATCGATCAGATTATTCAAATTTTATAGCCACTCGCATGGCACAACCGACAACCATACAAAGGACAAAACAGTCTTAGGTGGTAGGCGGGGACTGATAAGGATTAACAATAACTCTAATCATTTCTCATTAACTACTTCGAGTTTGAAATGATCAATAACTTTTCTATCAATCCGTAACATTGATGAATACACATTCATACTTATTTGCTCACAGGCGTAATATTACTGGAAACAATTTTGTTTTTTCCGAAATTCACTTATTATTCTCCAATTTCACATAAGATACTGGATATTTTTCTTAATTTTGAGATCCTTCATTTTTTTAAAGGTTTTTTAAAATTATCATATTTCCTTTAAGTTTTACGAAACATTTTGTTTTATTCAGCAATGTTTCTTTTTTTTTTACTAGTTTGATGATTTTTTTGGTCTTATGTTTCTGTGATTTTCATTTTTCTACACATTTTATGTTTTTTCTTATAAATTTTAGATTTTACGATTTCTAATTTTTTCTTAATCAATATTTTTGTCCATATTAAGGTGATTCCTCCATTGTCGGCGTCAAGTTATTTTTTTATTGACCTTTTACTATTGCTGACTCTCTTCTTTCTTCTATATTCAGGATTCTTGTTGGCTGATTTTCCTGAATGTTTTGGAAATTTCCCACATAACAATGAGGGTGCACTTCGTTTTCACTCAATACGAAATACAAGGTGTTTCATAATATATGCGTGGAATGTTCTCGTGACTGGCTTGCAATTATGAAGGAGAAGGTAGTGGGGAGCAGTCAAAATGAGCGGTCTACGAAGCGTGGATTCTCATTTATTGTTTATTCGAGCTTTCGGAACTAATTTGTTCCTTCTTCAGGAAAGACAATTAGAGTAATGTGAAGATAGAGCATACAGAAAAAATAAAGGATTTAAAATGGGATTTGTTCAATCACTTGGATCACAGTCAGTATACATTCACCACTTTTTTTGGACACAAACATCACTATTACTTGTTTAAACGTTAAGAGTAATGTACATGATAACAATTGAACAAAATAAAAGAGTAAAAGAGTAAAACACATAATTAAAATAGTTTGAATTCAACGTAACGACTAGATTGGTGTGAGAAAAAAACCTTCCGTTGAATGAATATATATTTTTCTCTAGAATGCAGAATAAGCAAAAAAAAAAGAGAAAAATGAACGAATATTTCGTTTCCAGAAAATAGAAGTAGAATATTAAGTCAAAGGTCTTAAAACTGATACAAGCAACTAGATACATACTGAATTTATAAAAAGAAATTACCTAGGGAATGGAAGACACAGACATAACAGAAAGTAGAGACTATTTGCTATCGACGAAACATGATTTTAAATAAAAGTTTTCACTATTGATGTTTGTGTAGGTATGTCTTATGATTTGAAAAGCAACGTTTAAAAAAGTTCTCAGTAGTTCCGTTCGTTTAATATTTGCCTCGCAAAAAAGTGAATTTGTTTTTAAAAAAAGTAATACCTCAAAAGCCTTAAGATTGCCATAGAAGTAAATTATGTTTAATAGGTAGCAAATGGGCTATACTTTCAAATGAATACGTCCACTTACCAGTTAAGATAGAAAATATAAAAAAACATTTTTAACGTTAGTAAAGTGTAGGAAAATTACACCCAACAAATAAAAAAATTCTAAATGTGAAAAAAAGTTGAGGAGTAAGAAAAAACGCTTCAAAGTGAAGTCTAATTATTGTTGAACATTTGAAAAGTGGAATAGAAAAATAAAAAACACCTAAAATGGAGAGAAAGTTCGAATGTGAATAATTATTGCTAATTAGAAAATTAGCGAAAAATACAAAGGTATATCGGATTATCATTTATTATACAGGGTGTTACTTAATGATATGTCAAAATTTTAAGAGGGAGTTCCTGGATAAATTTTAAGTCGAAAAGGTCATTTAAACTTGGGTCAAAAAAAAATAAAAATAAAAACATAGAAATGAAAAAAGTGTGTTCTTATACCATAATATCCTGTGGCAAAATTTAGTTCAATATTTCAAACCGTCTTTGGAAAATGTATTAAAAACTGAAAATAAAATAGATCTTCAACACCCTGTATCTTAAAAACCAAGCATTTTAAGACCCAAGTTTATATGACCTTTTTGACTCAAAATTTATCCAGGAACTTCCCCTTGAAATTATGACATACCATTAAGTAACACCCTGTATAGGTATAGGTCTATCTATGATTTTTTAATTTTTAAAAAAGATTGCTCAAAAAAAAAATTGTACAAAGTATTTTATTTCCAATAACATCAAGCATCAAACCTTATAAATTCTAAAAACATTTTTTAACATTCATGAGAAAATTCACACCTCTTTTGTCCAGATTTTGTTCAACTACATATTTGCTATAGACATCACAAAAAAAATCGAACTCCTGGATTATTGCTTATTATTCTTTGATCTGCCAACGGCGGCTTCACAATAGGGTCCATTGATCTCCCAAATAATCAACAAGATTTCATGTTAATTTAAGTAAATAATATTTTTCAAAAAAATATTATTATTGATACCCGAGAAAAGCTACCCACCAACACATCTCAAGAGTCACACAGATTATTTGGGTCAAAATTCATCTTTAACGAAAAATCGCTTACAATTTAAATGCAATATTATTACGCATAAGCGGCTGGGGGCACAGAGAGAGAGGGAGAGAGAGAGAGAGAAAAGTGATTGGCGTAAAATCAGTGTGTCAGAATGAAAAAAAAAATCTCATGTTAGGCATTGACCAAGACAACTCCCACATCGGCACGGGGTTAATTTGCGACCTGCGCTCCCGTTTTCGAGCATCTGACTTCCTCGTCACACATTTTGAGGGGTTGTCGAGTGATGTTAAGTCAGCTGATGCTGATAGATTTCTATTGATCTAAAATTGCGTGCGGATTGTTTACATAACATCGGTAATCGGTCACGAATTTTGTTTTTAATATGTCGGATCCGTCGGATCGTTGTGTTGTGTGTGAAATTTTGAATTTAAAAGACACAGATGATTTGACATTTGAAAGACCCCTCGATTTCAAGTCAACTTCATGACTGTTTGAACTTTCTATAATGAGAAATGACTTGAGGAATGATTCTAGACTACATTTTATGGATAGGTGAGTTTTTAAGAATTGCCGGGTCTTTATACTGGTGCTTTTCACTTTTTTGCGCTCAGTACGATTTATCCCATTTGCTTTCCTTCGTTTTTTTTTTCATATTTAAACATGTGATATCGCGTTAAATGTTAGAGGTTGAGGCCTTTTGACATTTTTTTTCGTCTTTGAATGTTTTCGTTGTTCCACCGCACAAATCATATCATTTTGATTCTGGATAAAAAATAGACATACAGCTGGAGGATCATTCATTAATTTTTCATAGACTTAATTTTTCGAACATTGATCAACCCACATTTCCATTGTGACATTTAAAATAAAAATTTGAACAAAATCCTAAGATAAGACTTGCACCAACCGCGGCACTATGCGTTCATCAGTTTTAATGAAAATTCCTGATCATCCTCGGTGCTTCGCTATTCTTTTCCTGATCGGGTCTCCTTCGTGAGGATCTCCGGTTAATTAAAGGAGAATTAACACATGCATTCGTCGGTCTTACAACGATTTTATTGCTTCCTCTTTTGTCTGCATACACGGGCACTTAGCACGCTTTCCGAAGATTTAAATGCCACCACGGCTCGAACTTACAACGTTCTCATGCGGTTCGCCGAATTGATAGGATTCTTTGGACCAGGATGATACTGCTATTTCAATACGGTACTGTGAATATGCTAGATATGTGTGCTATTGGGTAAATTGACTTGTGAAAAGGTCCCTTGTGAATAGAGAGGTTTAATAACCTTTTAGCAACTTCTGAAGTGCAGCTCGCTAAAGTTATCTAATTAGAAAAATTGGGAAATCATTTTTTTATGTGTTTAAATACTTATTTATACTAGTAATTATTACTTATTAGTTTTATGGCAATTAACAAACTGCATTAATAGTGAGGAAACATGAATGGTATTGGTGAACATTAATGCGTGAGTCCACTTAAATACTGCTTGACTGATACATTCAAAGTTATCAATAAGTGCTCCATATTAGGCTTACAGAAATCAATTTCATTTAAATTTATGGTTTACTTATTAATTGCTGTACCTATTTGTGCATGATGTGAATAATGTTTATCAAGCAAAATGAGATACAAGTAGAATAAAGATATTTGGTTACTACAAGTAATAATGTTATACTTTCCAATAAAGTTATTGGTGCACATAACAGGATAAATAAGTATAATAATTATTGATTCATACTATAATCAAATTTGGATTTTGCATGACAAGAAACCCCTAACACCAATTTTCATCAAAATATCGACATTACTTCAAATACTATTTGGAAAAAAAAACATAAACAAAAATCACACACCCTGTAGCACGGTAGAGAAGCATTTCTGGATACTTATAGGAGTTTTTTTTTCTCATTTTTAGGTAAGGAAACTCATCCTGATTTTTTCGGTTGTTGAATATTTTAATAATAATTGGAGTGTTTCTTGCAACAACAAAAAATTATTTTCTTGAAGATTTTCTGATTTCTGCCATTCTGCTTTGCTTTTTTGTGGTTTTATTTTTTTTAATAGCATTTTTTATTAAATAAAATAATCTTTCATAGTGTTTACATTTCATAAAGCTATCTGTTTTTCCTACCCTAGGCCCCAGACGATTGCTTATAAAATCATTGTAGTTGTTTTTATCATTTTCAAAGCGATTTACAGTTTTTTTATCATTCAATTCACTTTATTCTTGATAATTAAATGATTCAGTAACTTCTTTCTAAGACATCTTATCTGTTTTTTAAAAATTTTCTTCAAATTCATGAGATATAATTGTTTTGTGATGATTTTTGTTAACCATAGCTAATAATTTTCTTCAAGACTTTGTTAATGGGAATTTTCTAGAAAAAAATTGTCAATGGTATTTTTATCATCAACCCTCCTGCACACATTTTCAAAAAAAAAAAGTTGCTGTGTTGGTTGGGTATTTTTTTTTTAGTAAAATTGACAATTTAATACTTCTAATGCTTATTGACCCATGGTTTACATTTCAAATTACAATAAAGATGTTGATAAAATCCCTGAATGGGTGTTTTAAACTAAAAATGATCGATACCTAATACAGGGTGGTCTAATTAATTAATTTCATTCGGACTACCTGTAGATTAGAGGGTTGAGAATTTGTACAGTGGGGTTTTTGGTGATGTTAATTGTGAAAAATACCCTTATATGATTTTATAAAATTTAACCCTCTTTGAAACCCCAGACTTACCCATAAGAACGTCACTGGAACTAATTCGGCATATTTTTTTGTGTTTGCCGAGACATATATACAGGGTGGTCTTCAATGAATGCGTCATATCATAACGATACATTCTAGATTCTAAATCTAAATTATTGCGATTTAGCTAAATTTACCTTGATACTGAAATCGATAATAACCGAGATACAGGGTGTCAAATTTAAAATATTGTTTTTTATTTTAATTAATATTTTCATAAGTATCTGATTGAAAATTGGTATGTTGGGGTTTTTTTGGGGTGGAAAATAAAAATCTAGTGTCATTTTGGTTACACCCGATAGGGGGCGTCATCTGCCGATCGCTTTGCCTATTAATGAGGCACCAACTTTTTTGTGCGTAGCTGTACAGTCAACCTGATCACAAAATGTGGTCCTCCTATGTTTTGTAGGTAAAAAAGATATACTTCATTTGATTTGATAAAACGCTTCGTTTTCGAGAAATTCGAACCCAAATTATTCAAGACATTATGCTTTTTTGTTGATACTACCAACAATATGATTTCACATATAATACTAATACCCCAACATACCAATTTTCAGCAACATCAATTAAAATCAAAAACAATATTTTAACTTTGACACCCTGTGTCTCGGTTATCATCGATTTTAGTATCGAGGTAAATTTTACTTAATCGCCATATTTTAGCGTCTTGAATCTACCGTTATAATATGACGCATTCATTACGGATCACCTTGTATAACATTTTTTTTTAATCGGTCAATACACAACAATTTTACAGGGGTGGAGTCGAGAAACTTGGGTGTGGAGACCCTGTATGTGGACTTTTTTATTAGAACCCTATCAGATTTTGAGGTTCTTAAAAAAGTCCAGTCCAGTTCAGTTTGGTATGTTTTTTTTTAAAAATTTGTTTCAATATTTCCATCAATCTTACAGATAATACATTTCGTTTTACATATTAGGTAATCGTTTCTTCACCCTTGCATTTTTTCAAAATATACCTAAAGCGTTTTTCTCCTGTTAAAAAACTTTCACTTTATTTGAATCTTAATTTTTTTTTTTCTAGATAAACTAGGTATCTCACTCGAAATCTCACTTATTATGCATAATATGTTTTTTTTTGATTTTTTTATTATTAGATATCTTCGATTTTTCTTATGTCATATAACCCCTTTGTTATGACATCTTAATTTCAAATATCTCAAATACTTTATTCTGAGTATTCATTGCATTTTGATTTTACATTTATAATATTTTATCTTGTAGAGAATTATTGTAATCATGTTTAAATACTTAAATCTTTTTCGCATTATAGAGTCCAAAAATACAATATTCTCAGTCCCTGTTAGCAGTCTATTCTGTGAATGGGTTAACTTATCAACCTTATATTTGGCGGAAGCAGAATTTGTTTGATTCAAGCAGATTATAGGGGTCTCAAAGCATTTTTATACTTTTGAATTGAGGACATCTTATAGTCATTGTAGGTTTCGATGTGATATTTTTGGCTTCTCATGGTTTTCATTTTATTCAACCTTTTTTTCGTTATGACAACCTTTTTTACCTAGATTTATTTTTAAATAGCATTTTTATAACTAGGCGTTCCGTCCCTCCACAGTATATTCTACAGTGAAGATATTAGCTTACTATATGTTTGCGAAAACGCTGTTTTCAAAATACAGGGTGTCAAAGTTTAATTTCTATTTTTGTTTTATCTAAATCTATCCCGTAGAAAATGCGATAATTTAACAAAAATCGGTATCGAATATATTTTTTTTAATTCAAAATAAACTGTTCAAATATTTCAACCTTATTTCGGTATTCAAAATTTGGCTTGTTTTTTTATCTCATTCATTTGTTTGTTTTTGGCTCAGCTGGCATTGCTATATATGGGCATACAAAATTAACTGACACAATTGTTCAATATTTTATGATAAGAATAATAATTATCATTGAAAGCTACATTGTAAAAAAGAAATGTGTAGACTGGTGGCATTTTCAAATCGATTTCCCATAGACGTTTTGCTTAAATGTACGGTAAAAAAGATTGTTGAAGCAAAAAAGGCGGAAGAAGTAGTTTTCTATATGCTAGACGCGGAAAAGTTAATTAATACCTTGTATATTGAGATACCATGAATGGTAAATAATTAACCATGATGTAGTCAGTTAACTTGTTAAATAATATGCATTTGTTAATTAATCTGGCAAAAGTAAGTTAATTAACCATAAACCGTGTTACTGAATTCATGAATAACGGTTTCAATGATGAAAATTGAAACATATTAAATGATTCCAAACCTTTATAAACCATAGTGAACGAGTCCTTCGCCTGATGGTTAATCCAATAATCACCATCGCTTGTGAACATCCTAAACTATGTCACTAAATCACAGTTCACAACAAACTAACAGTAATGCGTGAGATAGTGGCACTAGAAACACATTTTCTCGTGATAATTTACAAAACAAATATTAACCAGGCCTATTGGAGAAATACTTAACATCACTGTGACATATCAGTAATGAGTATACGTCATAATTGATATCGATGCTATTTTGTTAAAAATTGTTATTTCATGGTAATATTTTGACATTGGAAATAATTAATGACAAAATATAAAATTGATACTTTGTAACACTACACTTATCACCGCACTTAACACTTGTGACAACTAGCATGTACTAGTGGACGATTCATATTCATGACAGAGGCGTCATCATTGAACCTACAAAATAATAAATTATTACAAAAGCGGTATTAAATCATTAGGATTGCACTTGGGTGAATAACAATAGGTTTTCTATTGAAGGTCATATGGATTCACATGTAAACACGCCATTAAGTCAAACGTGATTGGAGCTCATTGGATAGATGTAATTGTGGAATCGCCGTTCTGTAATTAGTCCATTAAAAAATAAAGCGATGTTTAGCAGGCAATCTATTGGAAAATACATTTTCTGTGAATACATTGATCAGTTTGGTTCCGTCCAAATTTAACTATGTCTTTTGAAGCTTATTTTGCAGCGCTCATCTCAGCTATTGTCGTAGAGAAGCAAGCAGAGTCTTGATTGGCTCCTCATACTAAAGCCTTGATACTATTACCTATGGTGTTTCTCAGGGGACAGTTCTGAGACTGATTCTGTTCTTCTTGTTTATCAACGACCTGATGACGTCTATAGATATCAATGGTAAGTTTACCCTGTTTGCGGATGATACTTCGATCGTATATGTCACGAGCAAAATGAGGCGATTGGCGATGCTCGAGGAAACCATGAGTACCGAAATCGTAAAGGTTATAAGCAGTGGTTTGATGCAAATATGCTTACACTACATGTCAATATGAACCATACTGTGGGCTTCAAGCAAAGCTTGCCGTTGGTGGGCTGGACTTGGGAGGTGTGTCTCTGCTGAGTCGGTTGGATTTCAAATTCTTGGGTCTGACCATTGATGGAGCGCATTCAGCTGCTCTGCAAAAAATCATCTTCTGGATATTATGCTCTATTAGAATTATTTCGGAACAGCAAGATCGATGTATCACTCCTTGGTTGAGTGTTACCTTCGATATCGAATAGCATTTTGAGGGAACTCCAACTCATGTCTTTTGAATCCACTGTTTCTCATCTAGAAGAGAGAAGTACGTTGTATCTACGGCATTGGTAGCAGGGAGTCATGTTGTAGGCCTGTCTTTAGAGAGAAATAGTTACTTACTCCTACCGCTCTTTTCATCTTCGACTCAGCTTGTCTTCTTTTTAAAGAAAGACATCACATACCTACAATACTCGACGACCTCTTATTCTGCCATTATCGATTCTAGCATCTTCACGGATCCGCAACTCTTTACTGTTTGAAGATCGTACATACATACATGAAAAATGCACCAATCCCGTCATGTTCAGATAGAGACTGAAGAGGTTACTTTGGGAAAGTGGCTGCTCTGAACTTTCTACGCCATGCACCGACTTTTGAAGCGTTTTGTTAGCTCTTACCGAGGCTCTTACCATCATCATTTCTGTTATAGCATGTTTTTGTATTTCATCTTGATTCTCTATCATGTATGCGTCCTGACATCTTTTTGTGTTTTTTTTTAACTGATTATTTTAATAAGTTAGCCTGTCCTATGGCCATTTTATTCCAATTAAAATTTTGCATCTTTATCATCCACTTCATCAATTCTGTTTTGGGTTGTCTAGTTTGGTTCGCTTTATTTAGTCAAGATGGTAACCTTTTTGTTTTTCTGATCATATGATGTTATTGATATGGCTTTGTCTACGAGATTTTATATCATTTACAATAGCCCTCTACAGACCGGCGCTCTTTCCTGACATTCTTTCCACTCATTGTCGAATCTCGCAGGAAAGAACGCCAGCCATTGGTCAAGATGATAAATGCACATTCCATCATTTTTGTCACGAGATACCGACGTTCCGATCCGACAGAACAAACCCGCAACCCGCAACAGGCACCGATTATTATCGCTCCATTCCGAGTCCCGCTCTGGTCCCAATAGCATACTAGGTGTCGCCGATCGGAAATTCCTGCTGAGATTCGTCGTTGGAGATTCATACACCGCTTGGAAATCGATCACCTTTTTCCAACTTGTCTTCTTCGTTAAACTTGTTCTAGGCCGGTTTTCGGCCGGATTTTGTATACGATTTTAGAAATTTCGGTAAGTCGCTTTAGAGACACGATTTTCAAAGATGCCGACAGGGAGTGAACCAACTGTATATTATATATACTGTGCAACAGGAATACATTTCTCTCAGATGATTCACCAACACTCTTTCCTCTCGTTAGTGGCCTCTGAAAAGATTATTTTCCCCGCAAAACCAAGATGAAGGTTCGAGAGGAAAGAATCAGAATAAAGATGGCAAAAAAACGTTTTATGTTAGTGGGTGACAGGAAAGAATGTCGGTATTGAACGCTGATGGTCTGTGGGGTCCTACTTCAAGAAATTCACGGTACAAGCTGTGACACTTCTTGTGAATGATGAATGATCCCGAATTGGGAGTTGTTAAGGCACCACTACGTTAACGACAAGGTGGTGGTGGCTGGAGTTCGACCACGAACGCGAATATACAGGGGGGGATTTGATTTGATATATTGAGCGCTGGGATTCGATTCAAGTAAGAGGTGCGAGTTATTTTTATTATCGTACCCACAGCTATCCATCAACAATAATGATGCTTTTCCAGCTTCCATGAACAATAAAGTTATGCAACTGCATTTTGATTGTGTTGCGTCTAGAAACGATAAAAATATCATGCATTCAAAAAGAATGCGTTCTACACAACAAACAAATCACAATAACATCAGCATTTACTTGAGCGTCTTTCGCATTCGCCTCACGCAAACCTACATCAGCAATTAATCAAATATTCCAACTAAATTAAAACATCGTTCAGCTGTTTGCATAGAAATGTCCAGTGCTCAAGCTGAAAGCTATGTGTGTAAAGCAAATACAAATCATGTCCAGTATTTGCAAACACTTAGATGAACAAGCGAAAGTCCATGTTAACATTGAAGTTATTATGCCTTTTACAGAGAGCCGATGTCCCAATTGAGAACTGTATTCCGATTTGGTAGTACCAAACAGAAATTGAGTTAAATGCTATATGGTAATAACGGAATGATGGAATGCGGCGATTTTCGACATGCAAATAAGGCGTTCATTGCGGAATATTTGACATTTAGTTACTGCTGTATGAGGTTATCTATGTGTATCTAACGGACAAAGGAACAATCGTCTTAACTGAGTTTTTATGAAAAATGGTCTTTCGTGAAGCACGCAATGAGTGAATCATTATTTAAATTGCTATCCTTGATATTAACAATATATTTTCTTTGATTTGTAATGATTTTCACGGAGGTAGTGGACGACTCAGTGGGCAAACCCATGCTACTTCCTTTGCCAACCCTACACAAATTGGTTAAATGCATCCACACAATTCAATGTAATAAAATCAAAAATCGATTCTGAGGTATGTGACTTATTTACAAACCAGTTCAAAGAATTACGTGCTCTGGCAACGATCACCTTGGACGACCTCAATATCTCCAGAGTCAGGAAACTAGATTCTCTCTGATTTTGTGGAATTTGAACATGAATTTATCGACGAACCAAATATAATCGATGTATTTTCGTGACGCTCGTAATCAACAGATCCTTGATATTAACAAGAGATTTTCTATAATTTGCACTGACATTAAGAGAAATACAAACACGACGATCAAACAATTGATTTTTCCTCAAAACAACCGCTACGAGGTACGGTTAGCTAATAGCGAATTTTTTCGTTCATAACAAGAAAGAAGTACATAATCAGATCGGCAGCTATCCGTAACATTTGCAAGACCGTAATGTTTACGGAACTTATATATTATTTTCTAAGTGGAGAAGATTTATTCCCGCATGCAATTCGATCATAATCAGATTGATGGGTAAACGGGATCTGATGGGTCACAGATGACTTCATGACAATCGTGGCTAATGGTTGGAAAACATTGGTGATGGTGAACCTTGTGAAATGTAAAATCTGTAGTTGTGTATCAAATGTATGCAGTATCACGTGCAATTTGCCGCGGTTAATCTCTATAGTTTGTGACTTTTGGAATATTTAGTACAGGCGTTTGACCATGGAAATACATCACGTTATACTCTTAGCTTGCATGTGTCTCTTGCAGTTTCTTCATTTAAAGCACAAACTGTAAAGCAGCTCCATGCTGAATTGATTAACTTATCTAGAAGTAGAGAAACCTTGGCTGGACTATTTAACGACACGACTGCGGATTTTCTAACCATCCATACATGGTCTGCTTCTTTGCTTAAAGGCTCATTGAGCAATTATGTCCAGTCTAGAGACGTCCTCCCGTTTTCCACCACATCATTCACATCAAAGAAGAAGATTCAATCATGATCCAGAATAACAGGTCTCAGGTAATGTTTGTATAATAAAAGTTTTTAAAAAAGTTTGGATCCCAGACAGGCAACTTCAGGCAAGACAGGGTGATCATTACTTTTTCTTAAACTATCCACTGACCACAATATCAGAGGGGTGACAAGGGTAAGTATAGTGAATAGTCCTTGATTTAGTTTGGTGGAGGCAACCAAACCCAGAACGGTTACGTAGAGGAAAGCCAAAAATGTGAATAAACCATAACAGAAAACCAAACCTGTAAAACTCTAAAAAAAAGGAATTCCTTGGAAAAGAAGGAAAATATCGGCATCAATAACTTTTCGCCATAAGAAAGAGTCTCTTCTCTGTTTTGGAATAGGATTCCAAAACTCAAGAAATAGCCTTTATCAGCCGCCTCGTGGTCTGCCAAATAAAACCTCAGATCCCATAGTATGCTGGTTCAAGAAAGGCACAGTACGTAAAATGACCTTCTCGTTCGGGATGCATGCGACGATCTTCCAGGGTGCCGATTCTGGGACCGATAGAACGGTTATATCGAGAGAAGTAAACGATCACCTCCATATACTTCTCTGTTTAGTTCTCTCGATATGGCTATTGTATGGGTCCCAGAATCGGGACATACACAATGTGCGTATGACATTCTAGAGAGCGGCATAAACCATTCAACATTCGTTCGGATGATACCTCAGCATTAAAGACTGTTGTGAGAGACGTACTGTACTCCAGAGCTGTCATAAGATGCCAAGAGGCTTTGTAAAATCATTTACAGAACAGTTACAAAATGAGGCTGGTATGAAGCCCAGGCCACAATGCTAAAAAGAGAAACACTGAGGCTGATGAACTCGCCAACGTTGGTTCAATGAGTGGGTAAGCCGGGTAGAACTGAACCAATCAAAGGCATTTCAAAGGGAACAGGTGGCTGTTGTGGGAAACTAATTAATTGATTGAAATTGTTATCCGTAACTTCCAACAATTGTGACAACGATGGAAACTTTCCTCATGAGGAAAGTAGATTTGGAGGTGAATATATGCCGGAGTGCCACCTACTTTGAGCTCTTTGGAAAGTGAACCACTCAATTGCATCAGAAGCAGGAAATACCCATAAGGTTTTCCACAATTCAATTGACCCTTTGATTGTACCCTGAACCCTAAATTACATGAATAAACTATTTTATAAATCCCTAAATACCCTCGATTCTCGACCTCAGTACTACTGTGGATCAACCGAATCTGATCTCACTTTTAACGGGAAAATAGCACGAATCAGAACTATGAATGGCAATATCTGGAAGCTAACTCTTGAGTTTCAGGAGAATGAACGTTCTCTTGAGAGAATGGATCATTCGCGGTATCGAAATACAATTTTTGATTGGTCTGTGATCTTTCTTATTCTCAGTCGTTCCCCGCTCAAGACTAAGGCTCCTGTGGTGTGTTCTTGTGAATGGTATTTGTGGTGCGTATTATCGGGTTCCAAGGGTAATGGTGAAGTTATTGTATTCAGTTCCTGTTCAAATCATATGGGGCCCTCCAGCACTGCACAGGGCTCGTATAGATTTATTTGGGCCAGAATTTCAGGTGATAATTTCAGTCATATCGTCCATTCAAGTTGGAGAAGTTGGTAGTGACGGGAGAGGATGTATGGAGTATACATAGTCAAGAAAGAAAGCAAGAAAGTAAGGCCTGAGAAGAAATACTAATGGGTTCTTTTATCCAAAATGACTTGTCGGTAAGAGATTTAAACTTTAACCCAAGAATATACCAATGAGAAGCGACAAAAAAGTGTTTTTCCCATTTCTTCAATGGGAACGCATTCATTTGGCCTTGAAATTTGACAGCGCGTGACCGCTTGGATGACGATACGTCTAGAGGTTTGTAGGGTGTAACAAATTTGGGTATGTAGCATTAGTAACTCGTTAAGCGTAAGAGATACTCGGTTAAATGAAAGCAAAGGTGCGCCATTTGAATCTCAGTAAAATGCCACTTCGAAACTTGGAAAATTCCAAAGACTTCCGGAGATATCCGACAAAAACCGATTATTTCAAAATCCCTCTTTATTTTTTCTTGAATTTAACTGAAAAGATAATTGAGAACGAATGACATATTTTCATGGCCTCTTTTTGCTTGTCAAGATATAGTCGAAATTGATATCCGACGAACTCTCGCGACCATGATCAACTTTTCATTTTCAAATACAAACTCACCTTTTTAAATTCAGTTTTGAATAACTTTTTGCTTCCTGAAAATAATGATAAGAATAAAATGGACAAGTATTGTGAAATAATGCAAAAGTTATTTTATCAAAAAAAAAAGTTTTTCATCCTTATAGAACGCGCCACGCGGATCGTAGTCATGGTAACAATAATAACTTGTTACTTTTTAAGCTTAAATAATAAAGAAGAAGAAAAAAATAAAGATAAAGTAATATAGCCTAACGTGTATTTAAAGAGTAGACGTGTATTTAAATCGCTCCGCGTTAAGTCGTATAAAGTAACGGAAACAATTCTCGTGAAAACAAGATGAATGATGAAAGTGATGGATCAAGTAATGATGCAAAAATATGTATACAAAATCTCACACAACAGAAAACAAGAAGCCTTTCAGTTAGTTCAAACAATCTATCCAAAGCAGAAATAAACAGTATTATCGGCGCCGGACTCGCAAAAAACGGCGATTCCATGCAGGTAAAAACAGATGAGAATCACCGTACTCTAGTAGAAAAACGAGATGAAAGTATTTCCGATATACCTGGGACGTTGGATAAGAACTATTTCGATCCAAATATAGATCAAAATAGCTACGTTGATGTATTTAAGGCAAGAGCATCGGTATCTAGGACACCGCCAAAAGCAACCGAGGAGGAAGAAAAAACATATAAAAGGCCAAGATCGGAATCGAGTCCCCCCAGTGAGGAAGATCGTCAAAAAATTCGAAAACATGCTGTAATCAACAAAGACCTAGGGGACACTGAAAATAATTCGATCAATATATACCGCGATCAAGACCTAAGTCAGCAGTGTAACAAAAGTGACAACCTTATTGAAGCGACCTTGGAAGCCTTGGCCAACATTTACGCTTTCTCTGAAAAAACAAGCCTTGAGGATAATGATTTCCCTGCAATGAGAAAGGCGTGTTTTAAACTTCATAGATCGGTTACTGACCTGGTATATAAATTGGGAAAATTTGAAAGTGAAAATGTGATACTAAAAAACCAAGCAAAACAGAGCAAAAACCAAATTGACAACAATAAAACGAATACAGACATCAAAGAATACTATACAGAGCAGCCAGAACATTTATGCCAAAGACCTACATATGCCGTTATTGCTCAGAAACAAGCAGTGTATAATTCACCGGAGGCTCCAAAAACTGAACTAGTAAATCCCTGGACTACACCAAAAGTGCACAAAAAACTGGAAACAATTATTCGCTTCAACAATGTAAACGACTCCAAAGAAACCACCCGTCAATTGAAAGAGGAGTTAAAAACTGAGGATGTCGGTGGAGGTTTCAAAAATGTAAGGCGTCTGAAGGATGGAGGGATTGTGGTTGAGAGTTACAGTGAGTTGCAGCACCAAAAACTCAAAGAAACGCTCCAAAAGAGACAAAACATCAAACTCAAAGAATATGATCAATTCGATCCAATGTTCATGATAACTGGAATAGAAAAAGGATATAGTGACAAAGATTTTATTGATGAACTGGTTAAGCTTAACCAAGAAATAGAGGAAGAATTGAATGATAAGGTTACTGGAAAAATCAAAGTTGTTACAAAGCGGCAATGCAGGCATCCGTTCAAAGAAAATTGGATTCTCCAAGCTCCGGCGAATGTAGCCAAATGGTTCTTGAAAAAAGAAATGGTTAACTTTGATCTGATGAAGGTTCACGTTCACGAACACATAAATTTAGCAATCTGTCTCAAGTGCTCTGGGTATGGACACATAGCAAGGTATTGTAGGGACAAGCAGTGTTGTCATAAATGTGGGGGCGAGCACGCTGGCAAGGATTGTCAAGCAACACAGAGGAAATGTCCAAATTGCACTAAAATGAAAAACAAGCCAGAAGAAAGTATGCATTCTGCAAGAGATGGGAATTGCCCAATATATAAAAGAAGACTCTCAATCCATAAAAGTCATATAAACTATTCCAGTTCTTTTTTATCGCAAACATAAAAATTGGGGAGACAGAAAAGTCAGACAAAGAAGTGGTGAGCATCATACATCAGAATGTCCAATCTATCGGAAACTCTGTAGACCGAATCAATGACATGATGGAAAAAAATTCAGACTGCAAGGTTTTATGCATAAGTGAACACTGGAAGAGTGAGGATCAGCTGGAGAAGTATGTGATAAACGGTTTAAGTCTAGTGTCAAAGTTCTGCAGAGATGAAGGTCAACATGGTGGTTGTGCTGTGTATGCTAGGGAAAATCTGGAGTGTAAAGAAAGGTTAGACATTAAGAAAATGTCGATAAGTGCAGTATTTGAGTGTTCGGCAATTGAATGCAGTTTTTGTAAAGTAGGTACTATTATTGTTTGTATATATAGACCACCATCCGGGGAGATAACTGTCTTTTTAGACAGAATAGAATGTTTGCTATCAAAAATGTTCAAAGAAAACAAGTCAATATTTATCCTAGGCGACGTAAATATAGAACTTTTAGAGGACAATAAATCAAAAACTGAACTATTGTCTATAATGTCTTCTTTTAACGTGGTGCAAACTATTTTTGTAAATACCCGAATATCAAGAAATAGTTCTAGTTGTATTGATAATATTTTTACAAACGCAGAATTCATAAAAACTAAAGTCTTTGAAAACTTTGTATCGGACCATATGGCACAAAAAATTGAAGTTGAGGTCAGTACTACTCGAGAAAAGTCTTATATTTTCACTAGATCTTTTACTGATGAAAATAAATCAAATTTTTTGCACTGTTTAGAAGAACAAGATTGGCTAGAAGTGTTTAATGTAGAGAAAAATAATGTAAACGAACAATGGAATATTTTTACAAATATAGTAGTAGGTTTGTTTAACCAAAACTTTCCTCGAAAATTAATGTCAAAAAATCAAAGAAAAAAGAAAAACTCAGATACCACTGTTATGGAATGTAAACGGCGATTGGATAGTTTATTAATGTTATCTAGATTTGACTCAAAATATGAACAACATTATAAGGAAGAAAAAAGAGTATATGATAAACTTCTAGTATCACTGAGAAAAAATAGTTACCAAAATCGCATGAAAAATTCAGATAATAAGACTAAATGTATGTGGTCCATTTGCAGAGAGATAACGGGGAAAAATTCGAATTGCTCTGAGTTTAAAGTTGGGGGAGATCCAGAAGATCTAGGAGATGAATATAACAGCTTCTTGTTATCAGCGGTACCAGAACTTTTGAAAAACAGACAATATAGGCCCTTTTCCTGTAATTTAGTAAAAAATAACCGATCGATGTTTCTCAAACCTGTTACACCACATGAGATTTTGGAGATTGCTAGTAAATTGAAAAATAAGCACAGCAGTGGTATAGATGAACTTCCAACAAGCATTGTAAAGCTCGCAGCACCATCCTTAATGCATATCCTGGCATACATTATCAATAATTCATTTAGTTTTGGAGTTTTTCCGGATAACTTGAAAATTGCGCTGATCAAACCTCTGTATAAGAAGGGAGATCCAGAGAGCCTGGATAGTTACAGACCTATAAGCTTACTACCTGCGTTTTCAAAAATATTTGAACAAGCAATGAATATCAGATTGATGAATTTTTTGAGTGAATGCGATATTTTTAGTAGTTGTCAGCATGGATTTTTGAAATACAAATCTACACAAACTGCGATTTTTGAATTCATAACATATATACTGAATCACATTGAAAAAGGGGAACTTGCCCTCGGCATGTTTCTCGATTTGTCCAAAGCGTATGACTGTTTAGATAGACAAATACTCATTGATAAGTTGGAATGTTATGGAGTTAGGGGAAATGCTAAAGAGTGGCTAACTTCATACTTGAACAATCGTACCCAATGTGTGAGTATAACAAAAAATGGAAAAACTTCACAGTCGACTATTTTGGAAAATAATGTAGGAATAGCCCAAGGTAGCATTCTGGGACCTCTCCTGTTTATTGTATTTGTTAATGATATGCCGGCAGTGATCAATGAACCTATTCAACATATTGTGCAATATGCAGATGATACCAACCTAATCACGGGAAGCAGAGAATTGAAAGATGTGCTTTTAAAATCAGAAATACTCCTTGAGTTGGTGACAGAGTGGTTCAATCAAAATCGACTTATCTTGAATAAAGAAAAGACAAACACCATTTTGTTTAGTACAAAACAGACCAAAACAATCAAACCCAACAAAATCGAAAACTTGAACATTACAGTGTCGGATAACGCTAAATTCCTTGGAGTTCATATCAATGAGTATTTAGATTGGAACCATCACATCAATAGCACGGTTAAAAAATTAAACTCAATTTGTTATGGTATTCGGATCATGAGAAGATACTTGGATGAAAAAACGCTAAAAATAACATACTTAGCAAATTTTGAATCGGTCCTAAAATATGGGATTATTTTCTGGGGAAAGCATATGCTAACACAAAGTATTTTTATTGTACAAAAAAGAGTAGTCAGAGTGCTCAAAAATAAAAAGTATCTAGAAAGTTGTAGGGGTGAATTTAGAAACTTAGGTATCATGACGACTTATGCCGTGTATATATATGAATGTTTATTGTTTTATATTAAAAATAAGGACCGTTTTGAAATGAAAACTCAACATAGATATAAGACTCGATCGTTAGACGTAATGTATCCAACCCATAGACTTACACTGACCGAAAAATGCCCTCAATATATGTGTTTGAGACTGTATAACTCCTTACCCCAGGAAATAAAGGCAATAAGCTCAGTTAAATTATTTAAGAAAGAAATAAAGAAGTATCTGGTGGAACTAGAGCCTTACAGCTTGAGCGATTTTTGTGATAGTTATAGGTAGATTGTAGAATATTTTTTGCTGTTTGACGTCATTTCATTCTGTGTTTCATGTAAACATAATTCTGAAATAAAGTTTATTATTATTATTATTATTATTAATAAAAAAAGTCAAGTATGATGCATCATTAGTTCCAGGAACTTAAAATGAGTAAAAAAGGTTGGGTCCGTATTAAAAAAAAAAAGTTGATCATGGTTGCGAGAATTCGAAACGTCGAATATCAATTTCGACCATGCACAAATCACTTCCTTGTCATCGAAAAACATCTTTGAAGGTGAACATTTTTTGACAGCAAACTTAAGGCCAGTTTCTCTGACGCTATTCTTTACAAACCGTTTTGTGAGGTTAGGAAGTTAGTGATGAGTTTATTCCACAAGTAAACAAAAACAAAGCTGATCTCTTTTATCATTGTGTTTGAGTCAAAACATTCAATGCTAAAAGTATGGGCGTTATGTGTCATGTTATTATATAAGTCTATGGTCCGGAACATCTGACAGAAAGCGACTACAGACCCCACGTAATTTTTTTCGACGGGAAATGTTTTGTCGCTTCTTATTAGTATTTTATTCTTGGCTTGAATCAACTGGGGGATTAATTTGGGAAATAAAACCTCATTTGGTGAGTATTGAATCATGTTTATGTGATTTTAAATGGGTTAAAACATTCAAGTTTACTCACTGAAGTTGATATGTGGCGTTTTTCTTTGAAATTTGAAAATCCTCTTGAAATCAATTCATTTTTCTACAAACATGCGAAATTGCATTGTTTCTTGACTCAGAAATACGAACTGAAATGGGATGATTGAGGATTTTCTGAAGTCCGCAAATTACGCGGTTCAAGTGTGCATATCGGCAACTACTTTTCAGAAGCAATGAACTTCTGAATTCAAATCTGTGAATCTCAAAATCCACCATGACGGAGAGTCCCTGAAACCTTGAATTTTGACCCGATATAACTTATTGTTCAACAATAAATAAAACAGTTGGTCAAATCTAAAAGTAACCAAGTTTTGACAAAAGGCTCTGAATTCGGATTTTGGTTAACGGGGCGTGTTTTCGAGAACACAGAGAACGATGAGCAATAATTGACGCAAAAGGCACGAAATCGATGTCGAGAATGTATCTACACTAAAAATGACAAGAACAAAAATACATAACATACCATAACAACCAGAGCCCGTATTTTCGTTCTCCAAAACGCTGATCGCTTTCGAAGCGCCTGGCATGTCACCTGACAGAACAATAAATTTTTGTTGTTTTGTCAGGTGACATGCCTGGCACTTTGAAAGCGCTGAGCGTTTTGGAGAACGAAAATACGGGCCCAGGTCAGTTTTGCAAAAGCCTCGTGTTGTCAATAGATATATTTTAGTTAGGTATGTGGGCTCCACGCTCCAACGGAGGAGGACCAAGCAGATACATGGCCAGCAAAACAAAACATTCCCCGTGATTAAAACAGCGGGGTTCAATAAGGATGCTTGAAAATTAGTGCGAAAAGTACAAAGCTAGGAGTGCTATCAATAATTTATCGAAGAATGGTCATTGAAGTTGTACACGAGAAGTCAGAATGGAGTAATTAGTAGCCAAAGCCTATTGATAAATGGACTCTATATACCTGAAAACAGCATTAACCTGATTGCCCTCCACTATGATTTGTATGCCGACGATACCAGCCCAGATTTTATTAATTGGCGCCCAACATGGATAACAGCCGATTCAATACTATCAATTAACATAAACTAGCACATCAAATGCACACCGAGCTAATTTCATACATCTGTTTACACTAGATCATTAGACAAGCAGTCAAGTGACATTTTTTTTCTTGTGCCGCAACATTTCCTAGATCTCATGTTCGTCATCATAAATCTATCGCCAGTGCGGTCGCTAAGCGTCGTCGTGTATTCTCTCGTCCCAACAAATGCCCATAAAGTAATCTGTGTATGGAGAAATGCACTGCCGCTTAGAAAAAGTTGCTACATTTTCCCCGAGACGCGATTTAAAATATGTCGAGCGATGATGGCATTGTGGGTCTGTGGAATAACTTGGCATACTTTAGTCTAGTTTGGCTTCGTTTAACTTGAAAGTGCTGGTGAGGTGTCAGGTTTAGAATTATTGATACTTGTTGTCTTTGGAAATTGGTGGAAACTGTTATCCACTAGAATTCACTTTTTCAAACTCTTAGTAGCATAATCCAGCAGTGTCTGATATTCATGTGGACCAGAGAGTATGTTAGCTTCAGATCCTTATTACTTCTTTCTAATGAGGAGACTCGCAAAATATGTATTTTGATGTAGGTGTATTTGGATCTGTTTAGACGATTTTCATTCAACTTCCCTCTTTTTTTTCTTTCTAGGTCGTGAAGGACCCAGCAGTAGAAGACTAGATACAGTAGACTACCCAGGTAAATTTTTTCCCTCTTGTTACCTAATCGGAGCTGATTTGACGTCAATCTAGGTACAAATGTAGGTTGGCAAATGTGTCTATATTTCAAAGTTGTGAGACGATGTCAGCTGCACGGTTTGCCAACCTTGCTGCCTATTGATAATAGAGTGTGGCCACTAATCAACGCAACGTCGCAAACTTCTCAACGTAATTTTCAGGTGAAACTCCGACGTCATTCTATTTAACGAAGACATAAAGAACTGAGGAAAATACCCATCCGTTCAGTGGACAGGAGTCACTGCCATGTAAAAAAAACAACACCATCACTCTCCCTAAATTAAATTATTTATAAAATGAATCCTACATCATAATAAATACTCTAACCTCTAATTCAACACTTGAACTCAACGATCTCTGGTATGGAAACCACTATAAAATTGGTGTATGTGTATATTTGGCAAAACTGGAGTCGTAATACAAATCCGCCATTTTGCACAGTATAGGCAGACAATAATGAAAAACTTATTAATTATACATTTTCATTTCAAGTTCATCAGTAAACAGTCCTTCTTTGTCCTAAAATTGTAAGCCATAACATTCAGAAATGCGTCCATGGCAAAATTGGTAAACAATCCACGTACCAAAGGGAATGCCGTCACAAGCTGCTGTTTTCACAAGTTGACAATTCTGTTTCAATAACTTCCAAAATTAGTTAACCATTTGGTAAAAATAGGTGTGTTGTGAGTCCTATCCAAGTCTTACGGTCAGAGACTTGGACTTGAGTTGCCGACGTCGACACGACCAGGTGAAAACTACTTTCCTCTGGTCGTCGAGCGGACGTCGCGCGCAACGACAGGTAGTAGAAGGCTTACGTATTATGACGCCAACATGCTTTTTCGGACCTTGGCATTATCTGGTTACCAGATATGGTCCTTGAGGTACAAAAGAGGGTGTGAGTCACCTGGAAAAGGTCTGAGGCAGCTTGAGGGCCTTCAGTATGAATTTTGATGTAGATCTTCCGGATCTGTGGAGATGATTTTTGTCCAAGTTCCTTTCCTTTTCCTTTCCAGGCAATCCAGGCGATAGAGGAGCTACACCAATTAAAAGAACTTTGAACAGGCCAAAAATAGCAGACTCAAAATTTCAAGTAATGTGGATGAACAATTGATGACAAAAATGGCAAAGGAACTGGATATTTTGAAGTTTTCCTAGGTAGTATGGTGATGGATTGGTTGGTGTAAGTTGACAAAAGAGTATTTTTTCAATTGAGATTTGAACCGAGGATGACAGCTTTGAAGTTCAACACCTTAATCAAAGTGTTACCATGGGTTTTCAATTTTTTTAAATTCATTTGTACATTCCGTTCCTTTTTCAAGATCCGCAACGCTTCGTCGGACACCAGGTTAAAGAAGAGAAGATCTCCACAACTAATGGCAGAAAAGTTGGCCAAAGTCACAAAAAGGTTGGTGGACCTTCCAGGTCATCCCAGACATAAGTTCGCTAAGGTGAACTACCACATAACTCGGATGCTAACGGGTCATGAAAACAACCGTAGACTGCCGGGAAGAAGAAAGAAGAAAACTTACAAGAGAACTCGACGCCAACATCATCGTTGACAACCTAATAAAACAAAAGATGGATTCAAAAGAGAGATCCAAGTCGATAAGCAACTTATGACACACGGAAAACAAGACTGCGATAACGAACGTGGTTTATGAATTTTGAAATACAGTTCTTTCGTGTTCTTGTTAGTTGTTTTTTATGCACGAAATGTTCATTTATAAAATGGATTTTGTTCAAACAGTGAGATAACTAACAACCGTAAAATCTGTGCCAATCTTATCAAAGCTGGCGGACAAATGTTTGTCTCTGTGGTCAATTCATGGTTCCATTCAAGCGACAGAACATCTCACATCATAACCGCTTAGATAAAGGGATGAAGATTTGGGGAATAACACCTTTTATGTTAAGTGGAGCTTTAATAATAATACAAATATAATTAAACAATTTCAAGTAACTTGCGATCATTGACGTCGTTTATAGAATGAGTTTCGGCTGATTCCGACTTGCGATACGCTGCCTTAAATATACAACACGGAGAAGTGTGTAGGAAAAAACCGAGTCTCACATTCCTGGGTTATGTTATTCAAATTAAAATGAGCACTTCTTTGACTCTATGAAGGTGATTTTTCAAGGCCGCGCTACGAAACGGTTAATGACATTCTCGTCATTACTGTGATGAAAAAAAGGGAGAGAGACAAGTTTTCTACGGCATGTTGCTTGAATACAGTTTTGACGGTGCTACCATTTTTTATTATATTATATAATTATTTATTTGATTATAATAGAGCAAAACCAATTCCAAAGCCTGCGATTTCCCAGTGTTCGTGTTAGAATCATAACCAGGTCATTACTCACAGATAATGAACCATAGATGAATCGTCTAGTGAAAAGTAAAACTAATTTTCATGAAAACAGTGAAGCTCCCGCACAAACGGAACCACAGCAATAGTGGTCCACGCGGCATTTCAATGCAACGGTCAAAGCCAAGACGATTTAATGGAAATAGAGTCCGCGACATGTATTTCATAATTTATATGACGTCGCATGTCCGAAACGGCCATTCCCTCGGCCCGACATATGCAATCTCGGATTAATTCAAATACGCCGCTGCCTGTTTTATATTCAAAATGGGGCTTATTGTGATAGATCGCTCTGTATATACTCCAAACGATTCTGGAGTTGCAGATAACACGAAGGAAAAATAGAAGAATGGGGGTTCTTAAGTTTGCAGGATTTGCTGCAAATATTCATGAGTTCTTGGAAAATGGAATATAAGGAGCTACAAGCCTAATATGTATGTTGTAACTCTCTATGTGAAACCATCAACTGAACTGTATAGTCTATGATTCTATTGCCAAATTTGAATTTCGGAAGTCAGATCGCTTACATTGTTTCATTATTACTTGGCTACTCAAGGTTGACTGGAATGAAAAAACCCCATCGAGGATACAAGTTTCATATTATCAGTGTCCCCATTAAATAATAATAAAAAATGTTTATCATTCTTATTTGCAACGTGACCACTACTCACAAAAAAAATAACGTGAGAATTCACCGATATCTTTCGTGATCAATGTTTTCACCTGAACAAGAAATTTTGGAACAATCGTGACTTGGGTATTAGGTGTTCTATAATTATTAGTCATAACGAGTTTTAGTTAATGATTAGTAGACACAAAAAAAAAGATCTACAAAACTTATTGCGAAAACTAGAATCCATTCTAGTCTGCTTATTATGGCACAAATTCCGGAATTAAAGCCAAAAATTTCATGCATCTCTTGCATACAGAGTAAATGAAAAAAGCGGTCTGATAACCAAATCCCAAGGGATGGCAAAGAATCTCTTTTTTTATTGATTGAAACTAAGAATCAGAATGATAGTTTGCAAGTATCGTTTCATTAGATATGCTCTGTAGTTTTGTGGCGCATCCATGATTTACCTGATTTATTGGGTATTTCACCACACCCTATCAAAAAACAATCAAACTAGTGTTAATATACCGGATCTTCTATAATACCTGGAAAAAAATTTATTAGTAAACAATAAAACCTAATAATATCAAACGTTTCAGAAGCGAATCTGCTTCCGTCGTCAGTGGAACCTAAAAAAGAAACAATTGATTCAAACTCAAAAAATTATTTTTCGTTTTTTTGTGATTTCGTAGTAAAAATTGGGTTTTGTGTTTTTGGCACAAAATGTCACTTTTACTGACATTGAAGTGTTCGGTGTTGATTGTTCAACTATATATAAGTGCATTATTTATAATTAATTTTTTTGGGCTATGTTCAATTTCTTAATAAAGGTAACCATGTATTACTTAGATTTATTGTTCACTAATAGAATTTTTTTCAGGTAATATAGAAGATCCGGTATAGGTATTAACACTAGTTTGACTGTTTTTTGATAGGGTGTGGCGAAATACCCAAAAAATCAGGTAAAGTATCGTTTTGTCACCGGTGATACGAGCATCGAAGGTTACGACCTTGGAAGAGTGTCCTCCCATACGATACTTCCAAACTATCATTCTGGTTCCTAGTTTCAATCAATAAAAAAAGTGATTCTTTGCCATCCCTTGGGATTTGGTTATCAGACCGCTTTTTTATTTACTCTGTATGCTATATCAACAGATCAATACACATAATATTAACACTACTCCATAGGAAATACCATCCAAAACATTGGTACATAAATAAACTGAAATGGCGCTGCTAGCTTGAGTGAGCATGTTATCCCAAGCGATTCCAACCCCTAGTCAGGTATTGAAAGGATCGTTCAGAAATCGGTTCCCGAACGCTCCCAGCCAGGTTAGGTCGGAACGCTCAACTGGACGGGGCAAGATATCTTTCATAATCGGTTTGTCAATTTTTTTTGTTATACACGTTATCTTTGTTGGATACTGCAACATTTGATGCATATGTGTATTTTGGGTTGACCTCTCTTGTTTGATGGATGTCAACGTTTATACAGGTTATGCTCCTCTCTTCTCTTCCGTTATTGATGTACAGTTAACGCCGTGGAGACGACATCACGTGACTACAATGGGATCACTTTCGCCATCTTAACGCGATCGTTCTGTCGAAGTGTTTGTTTACATTTGTATTTGTAGAACGGTTCTCTGAGTTTTAGCTGTGTTTTGGGTAATATTTTGTGATTTTTCTGTGTTGTTACATTTCTCAATCATGGTTTAATGTGTTCTGGAAGTTGTGCGAGTAGAGACGCTATCGATAAGAAAAAATCGACTCGAATCACATTTCATAGGTTAGTATAGCATAATACAGGACCGGGATATGAAATTTGTGTCAAGTTTACTAAAATATTTATATGGTTGAGATTTGTAAATGTTTAATCATATTATATGAATGTTTAGCAGCTAGTTTATATTATTTAAAATCACTGCTTTTCTTTTGTAATAAAATAATAATGCTCATTTTCGGAACACGTCAATATCAAACCAGACTAGTTCGATACCACCGCGCTTTCATCGTCGTTTGTTTTTTTGCCACCCCCTTTACCACTTCACCTCAACTCGAAATTTGTCATTTGAACTTATTTACCATAGAAATCTTCTATCCGATGACATTCAACAAGTTAGTATTCTCATCTAATGATTTCTAGAGAGTGTTTCCCCTTCGTCTTACTGACCCACTTTTGTCACCAACAAATCACATAACAACGCGCTTGGTGGCGTTGATGACGTAAATCGAAAAGTTTTTGGCGTTAACTGTAGTTTATTTATATACGTTATCAAAAGTAATCTTCAAGTTTAAATTTGGTATTTCACCGCAAAGAAGATACATTGCGCAAAAGACAATATTCCTTGTACCAACGGCAACAGTGCTCTTGTGAGAAAACACCGTACCGCTTTCTCCAGCGCATCTAAAACAAGACCCCTTTGTAAAGCAAAATCCGAAATTAAAAAATACATTTTAAGAAAATCAGTAACCATCGATACGTAGAGGAAGAGGTTCTAATGGAAGTGGTTGTGGTCCATTTTTGAAGGTAGGTGTATAGCAATTTCCAATACTTGTAACATATGGTGTCGCAAACTTCTATACAAAAGATCTGAATCATAAAAGAACATGAAAAATGATATTTTTGGCATATGAAAGTACAGGGTGATTCACTATACAGGGTCGCTGATATGTATGGCAACAGTCGATTATTGGCTAAAGTATAAGAGCTACCAGAAAAAGTTGAACACAAAAGCTATAGGGTTTTTAGATATCCATTAACTGGGGATAATTTGAAGTATACAGGGTCGGACATAAAGTCGTGGCAAATCAAAGTTGCATTTTTTTAAATGGAACTCCCTGTATTTTAATTGATATTTCAATTCTTTCTTCAATTTGGAACAAAAATTGTCATACAACTGATGTTCCTATATTCAACCGTTATCGAGATATCGCGTCTTAAAAATAGCATTTTCTCGCCTTTGACATGCTATAAAACTCAAACTATACAAGTTAGAGAAAAATGGTCTGCACTTTTTCTATCTTAACTTTTCAACTATTAACTATTTTGTCATTTGAATAAAAGGTACCGTCAACTGTCAACACTTTTTGACATTTTTACACAAGAATGAATTTAATCTCCTTAAATAGCTCTTGGAAAGTTAAGACAGGAAAGTGCAAACCATTTTTCTCTAACTTGTATAGTTTGAGTTTTATAGCATGTCAAAGGTGCAAAAATGATATTTTTAAGACGCGATATCTCGATAACGGTTGAATTTAGGAACATTAGTTGTATGACAATTTTTGTTCCAAATTGAAGAAATAATTGAAATATCAATTGAAATACAGGGGCTTACATTCAAAAAAATGCAACTTTGATGTGCCACGACTTTATGACCGACCCTGTATACTTCAAATTATCACCAGTTAATGGATATCTAAAAACCCTATAACTTTTGTGTTCAACTTTTTCTGGTAGCTCCTATACTTTAGCCAATAATCGACTGTTGCCATACATATCAGCGACCCTGTATTTTGATTCCCCCTCCAACTCATTCTATACAAAGTGTACAGAAAAAAATTATGGACACAAGTTGTTTGGTTTATACCAAATTTTGTTAATTTGGCAGTATCATTTATACAGGGTCTCCCCAAAGCTTTCCGCAACACCCAACTTTAAAATTTTGAATAGGACACCCTGTATTTTATTCCATTTTTAAATTCTACGTTAAGTTCTTAGTCAAATGTGTATGAGGTATATTTATCTTATCTCTTGTGGCTTTCGAGATAGAGGCTGTTACATTTTGTGGAAAATCCAATATTTTGACCCACTCTAACTCATACTCATTTTACACAAGGTGTAGAAAAAAAAGTGTGATACAAAAGTTGTTTGGGTTATGATGATTTTTTTAAAACGGGCAATATCATTAATACAGGGTGTCACAAAAGCAGTTAACAACACCCAACTAACCCAACTTTAAAATTTTAGAAAAGACACCCTGTATATATTTTATTTTCAGATCATACGTTAAATTCTAAGTCAAATCGATATCAAATAAATCTATCGTAACTTTTGCCACTTTCTAGATAAATGCTGTTCAATTTTGTGAAAAATTCTAAATTCTGGATTTGTATCTTGGCAACCATATTGAATGATTGCTTTGAAGCTTAAGTCTGCTTCATAAAAGATAAAAAACAATTCTAGATTGGTTCAAAAACAGCTGCTTTCCATTTTAAAAGGCTCACGCTTTATTATGAATTGTGGCTCTAAAAATAAGGCAAAATCCAACAGCATTTATCTCAAAAACGGCCGAAGATAAAATAGATATATCTTTTACAGATTTAACTTAGAATTTATCGTAGAATCTAAAAATGAAATAGAATACAGGATGTTCCATTGAATTTTTTTAAGTTGGATGCTGTGGTCAGCTTTTGAGACACCCTGTATAAACGATACTACCAGATTAAAAAATTTTATTATAAATCAAACAACTTTTTGAAAAAACTTTTTTTTGTACACCTTTTATAAAATGTGTTACAGGGAATTTTGTATTTTTCACAAAATTTAACAGCCTTTATCTCGAAAACGGCAAAAGATAAGATATATATACCTTACACAGATTTGACTTAGAATTCAATGAGGAATCCAAAAACAGAATAAAAAAAAAGGCGTCCCATTTGAATTTTCAAAGCTGGGTTCTGTGGAAAGCTTCTGGGAGACCCTGTATAAATGATACTGCCAGATTTAAAAAAATTAGTATAATCCCAACAACTTTTGTATCAAACTTTTTTCTGTAGACTTTGTTAAAAATGAGTCAGAGGGGGGGTCAATATATAGTGAATCACCCTGTACATATTTATAGTTTTTTTGGAGGACCGTTTTGCATTGTTTTTGTGGTTCTTGTATTACACATACCTGTGGTTCTTGTATTACACATACCTGATTGAGTTCAGGAGGAGAGAACTGGAATCAGAATATTTAAAACACGAGAGAAAGAGAAAGGGTGCATGAGATAGAGGTGAAGGAAGATAGATACAAGTTGGAAATATTTTTTTTGTTTTTAGGGATCGGGAAAAGCACATTGATATTACCCATCAGACGCCCCAAAAAATCAAAACCTCACTTCAGTAGCTTTTAATATTCCTACGACAGATATTAATATTCCTACGACAGACAGAGATCTGAGATCTAAGAAGAACCCAAGAAAAAACCTTTACCTCGTTTACTATGGAATAATAAATAATTTTACAAAAGTATATTTTAGAAAGAAGAAAGTTTCAAATCAAGTCATTTCATCTTTTCCACCAGGAGAAGTGCATTCAAGTCAAAATCCCTCTACCTAGATCTTTCGATTAAAATCCCCGGAGTTAAATCTTTGGTACTTGGGTCAATGTATCATATCATTCACATCGGAGCAATACTCTTGTACCAAATCGTTTCATCTTTTTTTCGCAAAGAGACATTTCACAATGATCTTGTGCTTTGGGCCCAGAATATGGATTGGTACGTGTTGTGATTTAGCTTTCTTAGACAAAAAAAACATTGAACTAATATTTAGACCGTTATGTTTGTTTAGGACTGGTTATGAGACGCCTACCTGCTTTAGCGAAAGGGTCGATATTTTGTGCGTATTTCCAGTTCTTAGTCTATTGGCATATTCCGAGCATTGTACACGTTTTATTTTCGTCGTGAATAAATTTGTTTTCGTTGCTTTCAAAAGTGCATTATTTTGTTGATCAATCCACTGAAAACCTCAAAAGGTTATGGGCCCAGTCCATTCTGATCAATACAATAAAGTGTTCTGAATTGAAAAGTCAAAGTTGTGACTTCGCGAGTATTTTTCAAATATTGAGTGGAAATCAGGTGTGACTGAAGACGTGCATCGTGATGGAGCTTGATAGACCTAAAGTTGAGAAACTGCGTGATGCGGACAACTGGCAGCAATGGCAATTTGTCGTGCAGACAATTTTGGACAGCGATGATGCGTTGGATATTTGCAATGGGGCTGAACTTAAGCCTGAGGACAGTGTTGCTGACGCTGGAAAACTCAGGAGTTGGATAAAGCGAGAAAGGTTGGCACGTAAGTTGATCGTTACAACTGTAGAAGCCAAGCCACTCCAATTGTTGTTTAATTGTTCTACTGCTCATGAAATGTGGACCAAATTGCACAGTGTTTATGATCTGAAATCGGATGAAAGCCTGGCGCTAGTACAAAAACAATTCTTCGAAGTCAAATGGGACGTTGGTGGTAATATTGCGCAACATATTTCCAAACTTGAGCAACTGGCCAACAAAATGGATAAATTGGGTGGCACTATACCTAGCTCCATGGTGATGACAAGAATTCTTTCGACTCTACCGGCCAGATTCAATCACTTTCATAGTGCATGGGATTCCACCGATCAATCTAAACGGACAATTGAAAATTTGACAACCAGATTATTGACGGAAGAGCTACGCTTGGAGAAGCAAGTGGATACTGATGACTCGAAGTCCGCCTTGTTCTCAAAAATGCATATCCGTGATAACAAACGAAAAGGGTTTCAGAAAGGACATTCCTCTAAGACGCAAGTGAACTCAGGTGCATCTACATCGCGATGTTCATTGTGTAAAAAAACAAATCATGTGTTCAAGGATTGCAAAGGATGCTTCAAGTGTGGGTCAAAGGAGCACATAATGAGAGACTGCAACACGAACAAAAACAATAATCATCAAAACAATAGAGAAGCCTTTATTGGGGACATTGCAATTGGTTCAACAGAGGATTCTTGGATTATAGATTCTGGTGCTTCTCATCACATGTCCAAGACACTTGAATGGTTTTCTAAATATGAAGAATTCGAGAAACCTGTGTTTGTTCATGTTGGAAATGGTGACAAAGTGGAAGCCTTAGGACATGGCAATATTGACATTGAGACTCACGTGGATGGAGAATGGTTGCCAGCAACAATGTATGATGTTCTGTACACTCCCTGTATGTCGAGAAACTTGTTTTCGGTAAGAGTTGCGGCGCAGAAAGGAATCGATTTTGTGCTCAGTGAAAACGGTTCGCGATGTGTGTTTAGACGAGACAATAAAATCATAGCTCTCGGGACTGAAATGGGCAATTTATATCGGATGATTTTGCGCGTAATTTTGCCGAAAAATCAGTGCATGGCGGCAACAGTGAGTGACACACTTCAACTCTGGCATGAGCGCTTATGTCATCAGAATAAGCGGCATGTTCAATCGTTTCTGAAGGACATGAATATTGACTTGGCCTTGGACAATGAATTTTGTGATGCGTGCGTTTATGGCAAACATCACAGGAAAAGTTTCGGTAAACGCGAAGACATTGCTAATGAGCCGCGTGAAATAATCCATTCAGACGTGTGCGGGCCAATGCAAGTGAACTCTCCAGGACAGAAGCGCTACTTCGTTGTGTTTAAGGATGATTTCAGTGCTCATCGACAAGTTTACTTTTTGCGTGAGAAATCAGAGGTTAAAGAAAAGCTGGAAATATACTGCAACGAGATAAAAACGAGATTTGGGACAGATCTAATCGAGCTACGTACTGATGGTGGCAAAGAGTATGTCAATCATGATGTCACGTCTTTTTTGAATAAACGTGGAATCAAACATACTATTGTAGCCCCGTATACACCAGAACAAAATGGCAGTGCTGAGCGGAAAAACCGTATTTTAATGGAGGCAGCACGTTCCATGATATACGGAAAGCAACATCTTCCACAGTTTTTATGGGCAGAAGCAGTCAATACCGCAGCATTTGTCCTAAATCGAACGGGACCAACTAAATCCAGAGGAAAAAGTCCTTACGAGCTATGGTTTGGCAAGAAGGCTAGGATTGACAATCTAAAGGTGTTCGGTACAGAATGCTTCGTACATATTCCCAAAGAAAAGCGGAGAAAACTTGATCAAAAGGCTATCAAAGGAATATTTGTTGGATACCATGAAAAAGTTGAAGCATATCGTGTATGGATTCCGGAAAAACACGATGTAATCATTAGCCATGATGTAATATTCAAAGAGGAAAAGTTGACGCCCACATTAGCCGAAGTAGAGGACAATCCTGAACAGGACAAAGAAACTGAGACTGTTCCAGAAGAAGTCGAGCAACTGTCTACAGAAGAACCGAATACGTCACGTGTGCTCCGAGACAGAACCCAGCTGAAAAGAACTGATTTCTTTGGTGTACCTGTTGCATGGATGGCTGGAAGCGAACCAATTGATTTCAACGAAGCAATGCACTCTGAGGACTCAGAAAAGTGGTTTAGTGCTATGAAGGACGAAATAGATTCCTTGCATAAGAACGAAACATGGGTTCTAGTTGATCAGCCTAGAGATAAAAAGGTAATTGGAAATCGTTGGGTCTATCGCCTGAAACAAGCAGCAGATGGAAAAACTGAGAGATACAAAGCTCGTTTAGTAGTCAAGGGGTACACACAACAAAAAGGTATCGACTACCAGGAAACATTCAGTCCAGTAGTGCGATTCGAGAGTATTCGATCGGTGTTGAGTGTAGCAGCTTGTGAGAAATTGAAATTATATCAGTTTGATATCAAAACGGCCTTTCTCTATGGTTCTCTCGACGAAGATATCTATATGAAACAGCCACATGGATTTGAAGATGGAACATCTCGAGTGTGCAAATTGATCAAAAGTTTGTATGGATTAAAGCAAGCACCAAGGTGTTGGAACAAATCATTTAAACATTTCCTGCTAAGTTGTGGATTAAGGGAGAGTGATGCAGATCCGTGTTTGCTTATCAAAACTGATAGTGAGAGCAAACTAATCGTGCTACTCTTCGTGGATGACGGATTAGTGGTGTCATCTAATGAAAAAGAGGCTATGTTTTTTCTCAGTGAGTTAACGACGAAGTTTGAAGCAAAAATTACTGATGACGTCAGGAATTTTCTTGGCATTCAAATTCACAGTGACAATAATGGGCAGATAATAATCAATCAGGCCAATTACATCGAAAAAGTTCTGAACAAGTTTGGAATGTCTGAAGCTAAGCCAGTGTCTACGCCAATGGAAATGGGATGGCAAGTAGAGAACTCGCCGAGCTTGGATCCATCTATTCCATATCGAGAAATAGTTGGCAACTTGATGTATTTACAAGTTGTAACTAGACCTGACATAGCATTTGCAGTAAATGTGGCTTCTAGAGCTCTTGAAAAACCCACTGAAGCACATTTTCAACTCGTCAAACGAATTATGCGTTATCTAAGAGGGACAACTAAAACTGGTTTATGTTATGGTACTACAGAAGAATTGGAAATCTACAGCGATGCAGACTATGCTGGTGATCCGCAGACAAGGAAATCAACGTCGGGACTAGTCTCCATGTTTGGTGGTGCAGCTATAACTTGGCAAAGTAAGAAACAACAATGTGTAGCCCAATCCACCACAGAAGCTGAGTATGTAAGTGCGGCAAGTGCAGGAAAAGAGACTGTTTGGCTCAAAAGACTGTTATGTGAACTAAGTGCAAACATTGATAAAAACAAATGTGTGTTGTATGTGGACAATATGAGTGCCATTAAGTTGATTAAAAATCCTGAATTGCATCAACGCACTAAGCATATTGATGTAAGGTACCATTTTATTCGCGATCTGTATGAAAAAGGTGAATTAAATATTTTGTATGTAAGTTCAGAAAATCAGATTGCAGATATTATGACAAAAGCGCTTCCGAAACCGAAATTTGAGTTTTTTAGAAATAAGTTAGGTTTAGTTGATGATGTAGTTGAACATTATTGTAACTAAATGCATTTATTCACATTTATTAGTGTCAAGTTTTAGGGAGAGTGTTGTGATTTAGCTTTCTTAGACAAAAAAAAACATTGAACTAATATTTAGACCGTTATGTTTGTTTAGGACTGGTTATGAGACGCCTACCTGCTTTAGCGAAAGGGTCGATATTTTGTGCGTATTTCCAGTTCTTAGTCTATTGGCATATTCCGAGCATTGTACACGTTTAATTTTCGTCGTGAATAAATTTGTTTTCGTTGCTTTCGTGCATTATTTTGTTGATCAATCCACTGAAAACCTCAAAAGTACGGACAAGATTTGCCAATTCTTGTACTTGATCATCACACGTCTGAGTCAAAAACGAAGGACTATTTTTCTCTACACCTAAATGATTTTTTATTTCAAGACAAGAGCTTCCGCATTTGGACCTGAAAAGTCTGGTGTGGAAATAACCTCAGATTTCTAGAAAACTCAGGTCTGTTTGGGCTAGTGGTGTTGGAAAAAGCGTAACTTTGGAGCTACTGTGAATGAAAGGACTAGCATCCGTACCATCTTGGAAAAAACAAGGTCATTGTTGGCTGATGAAACTGTCCCAAGCAAATGTGGGCTGAAGCTGCAAGTACAGCTAGGTATCTAATCAATCTTTCTCCAGTTAAAAAGATTGAGAATATGACTCCACAGGAAAATGGACTGGAAATAAAGTGGATCCAAGCAATCTGGAAAACATATTTGTAGGATACTGTGAAACAAGTAAAGGTTACAGACTTGATCCAGTGGACCATTCTCTGATAATAGCCAATCTGTTAAAACCAGTGAAAATGGTGAGCATACCGTTGATTCAACTTTATCTGGAGCACTGTCGAGAAATTATAGTGCTGAATGGGAGCGTGCAACTAATAAAGAGCGAGCTGGATGCTTTTAAGATAAACAATGGAATTTGGTTGATATGCCTAGTGATGCGTATATTATCAAAAATAAAAGAGTTTTCGAAATGAAGAAGAATTAAAATGGTGTTTTCGTCAAATATAAGGCTAGATAAGTGTGACAGGATGCTGGCCCTAATCTTTGAATGTGCTAAGGCAGCTAAGGTTACAACTAGCGCAAATGTTTGTTCCCGTATTCCTGAAGATGCATGGTTACATAAACAAAAATATAAAAAAAACAACTTGACTCATTCCTATCTCACATTCCAATCCACATTACTCTCAGACCATCAACTAATATACTATTTTGACGTCCCAACTTGTCGAGGTTTCTTGATGTCATTGTCACGGTCAGCGGCATTATCAAGAAACAAGGTTACACGTCGAGCTAAGCGTGTTACATAAATAACCGGCATAATCTCAACATCTGAGAACTGTTGTTACTTCATATTAACCCACTTTTACATGTAACTGTTTCCGCTGTGATGCTTCCATGTTTTGACGTGTTGCGGTTGCAATGGGGGTGTTGGATTTCATAGAGATAATGTTTTATCGATATGGGAAAAATAACGTTTCTATAATAGTTTTGATTTGGTAGGCAGTTCTGAGTTCAGTATTGGTTCAGAAATTCTACTTCAACTATACGCTAATCTTATACATAAAGAGTGATCTATATTAGATAGGCGAACTCCATATTAATAAGAGGGGTAGGTTTGGTATGCGTCCAATTAACTTCACAAAAATTTTATTTCATTTATTGCTGACGCGTTTTGTTTCTACTAAGAGACCATCATCACTGTTTGATAGTTGAATTCTTCGAGAGACGATTTTTGTGTATTTTAAATGTTTTCGTTCGTTTGTCCACCATTTATTGTCCTCATTTATATACAAGTTTTATCATGTGACCTTTCCCACTCTCCTAAAAGTTAATGTAAGTAGTTTATAGTTTTTAATTCTTTTTGGCTTAAATGTAAAATTTTTTTTAAATATTGACTCTTCTATGCTTCTGATGATGGTCTCTTAGTAGACCGAAACGCGTCAGCAATAAATAAAATAAAATTTTTGTGAAGTTGATTGGACGCATATACCAAACCTACCCCTCTTATTATAATGGAACTTCACCCTGGTAAGGAACTCGATAAATTGAACTCCATATTTATTGTCAAATAAAAAGAAATCTGATATACTCCAAAGTTTGTTCTAGTGCATCTGATATTCTCTATACAAAAAAAAATCTGTCCTCTAAGAACCGCAGAAATAAGTTGAATGAAAATTTGCAGAATTTCAAGGATTCATCAACACTCATAGCTGATTTTGAGAAATTAGGATTTGTATTCAAATTTTTGATAAAAAATTACATTTGTCAGCCTTCACAGTTTTCTTTATTCATTGACAATGACAGTAGTTTTTCATTTGACATTGAGGCCTGTTCTATTGGCACGTTCAAAACATGAAGCCGCGTTCACATTATTAAATAAATATTTGCATTGTGTGGTGAATGGAAATGAGAAACGGTAAGTAGAATAGTAATATATCGTATTAGGTAAATGTTTGAGAATATATTATTTGTGTAACCTTCTGTTTTATAAAAAATAATGGATCGGAAGTTAGTTATTTTGTATAAACTTATAGACAGTCAGCGGAGTCGCAAGTTGCTTAGAATGTAATTTGACGTCTACGCTACATCAGTCATCAAATGATGTAGACAAATCTGTCTATTTTATTTATAGTCTAAGATCATGATCACACAAATTTAATCATTGTTTGATGACGTGCTGGAGAGCCATTCGCCAGTTTCTTAGTCTCATTTCCTTAATGACTTAATCAAACAGCAACTTCATTATTTTGAATGTTGTGTTTCGTCAGCGTGCAAATCCTTTCACTTCGGCCTGTATAAGTTCTATTGGATTTAAATCACAATAATACCATAGTGGTAAGCGCAAGTTGGATTATGAGTAACAGTTTACGAAACGGTTTTCTCCTATTAAACTATCATAAGCAATTTTCTCTACGTGAACACTTTTCAAAATTTATAGAGAGTAAGAAATCTATTGGGCAGATGGTTGGTTACAAAATCCCCTGTCTCGATGTCAAACAACATCACCTTAAGCGCGTCTCTAGACACATAGAGGGAGCATTTAAAAATGTCATGACCGAATCCATTGAAGAAGAGATGAAGACGATGGAAATAGAACCAATCATCATCAACCACCCACTTAGCCTGCTTCACGCACTCTGCCACAAAGGCAGTGAATGCGAGAGGACCGGTTGATGTTGTGTCCACTGACTTCTCAAGGGCATTTGACAAAATAAGTCACAAGATCATTTTAAATAAACTGGAAACTCTTGGGCTAACTGACGACTTTATACATTTTGTCCACTCATACCTTGAGAGCCGTAGTCAATATGTGGAGTGCAATGGCTCCTGCTCACAACTTTATTGCTGCTTAGCGACATTGGAGCAATCGAAAAGACTGCCACACGAGAGTTCTGTGGCCAATCTTTGATATGGGAGAAAACTAGGAGATTAGTGAAGCATTTTTGTGAGCATCACATTGGGAGTAACCACAGCCACAAGACACTGTGAGATCGAAACAATGCTCCAAATGGGGACCGATGATCTCTGCGAGGACTTCATCAAGGAGGATGAATCTATAATAGAGCATCTACTATACCAAGCTCTAAAAGGAAGACATCTCATAGTATGGGACGAAAATGCCTTGAAGTTCTAGAAGAAGCAGCACACATATATCGTGCAAATTCTGGACTTCGTAAAATCCATGGGATGGTTCAGAATGAAGAAATGAAGCTGCAGATGAAGTTAAGGAGGTACTTCTCAAAGAAAAGAGACACAATGCGCCATTCGGTGAAGCGAATTCGCAGCACAAGGTGAACCTTTGTATCCTAACCTACAAAATTCACAATACTTTCAATGCATAGTGTCAGTTGGAATATCCACCAAAACATGCAGATTAAATGTAATTACCAGATTATGCTTTTCGTTTCCTTGGCATAATAATATCTCATAAAATTAATGATGATTGTGTAAAATTCACTTTAGCTAATAGATTTCTTATTGTTTGGTTCAAAGGCATTTTTGTTAGCAAGTGGACAATTTCCTGTTTTCTTATAGTCGAAGTTACTGTCGTCAATCAAAATAGTCTTCGAAAATATCATTATTCGGGATCTTCCTCATTTTTGCTTTCATTGTGTCTTTATTAGTTTTGTTCTTTTTCCTGATATCACTTATCAGCCTTTCATGAAAAACTTGGCCAGCGTTAGCCATGACTATTTAGCAATATCCAGGAATGGAGTTTGGACCTAGAACGCCTTGGGATAGTATTGGTTCCCCCCAAAAACTTATGTTTTGGATGAATTAATTACCGATTTTCAAAGGTTTGGCCCTTTGAATTCTAGAATAAAAGTGCAATCTAATCTCTAAAAGGTTACTATAGTGAAATATACTCAAAACCAACTTCATATAAACATTTTCTTCTAAAGCGGTACCCGCATATTTACATATACAGTGTGACCCATTTAGATTCGAAACACCCCTGTAAAATTTCACGTTATTAACCGATTTCGACCTTTTTTTTTGAAATGTCAATTTTTAGGGCATACACGGTACTTTTTCGTGATAGAAAATGAAGAATTTTTATTAGCGATTTTTATAAATGAATACGCCATTGGATTTGGAGTGCTTCCAAATAGTTGTGCCCAAAATTTCAAAAAAATTTATTCATTAATAAGAAAGTCACGACAACTTAAAATTCGTACATTTTCCAAGTCAACGGTCACAAAAAAACATCCTGTATTAACAGTTGAAATGGAGATGGAGTTGTTGCCACTACTTAGTGTCAATGTGAAATTACCTATTTATCGCTAAAAATATCTAATGATCGTTGGCTTGATTTTTTTTATTTTATTATTTTTTTGTTTTATCAAAGCAAACAATATTGAACCTATCAAACCAAAATTTTACTATTTTTTATTGAAAAAATCCACTAGTTCTTGATTGTGATGCAAATGTAATTCTGTTGATTTTAGTAGATGCTATGTTATTTCGAACATCTTGTTATTCAATTTGTAGTTTATTGTTACAGGTAATAAAACAAATTCAATTTCCATGGAAACTATTGATGCAAGATGCAATGTATTCTTTTGTGACCATTAGCTTAGAAAATTTTTGAATTTCAAGTTGTCGTAGCTTTACTATTGATGAATATATTTTTTTTTTATTTTTGTTACAGACATTTGAAGGCACTCTGAATCTAGTGGCGCAGTGATTTATTCAATGAAAAAAACGCTAATAAAAATTCGCCATGCATTTTTTATCACGAAAAAGTAGTGCAATATACCTTGAAAATTGAAATAAACTGTTTAAAATTTGTCCAACAGTAGACCTTCTTTAACTTGACATTTCAAAAAAATGGTTGAAATCGGTTAATAACCTACAATTTTACAGAGGTGTTTCCAACAAGGGCGTCGCCAGCCAGTGGGACAGGGGGGGGGGCCATATCAAAAAATTGGAAACAATCCAAGCTAACCTAAACCTTTCAAAAAAAAAATGTCGTTTTTTTTGGTGATTTGCAAACCACTCCGAAAATAATGTTAAAACGCAATTTAAACATTATTTTCGAAAGTTTTGAACAACAATATCAAACTTCTCATCTCGGTTTTTTAGTTTTTTGAATCTCTAGGGGGGGGCAACAGCCTGGCGACGCCCTTGGTTTCCAATCTAAATGGGTCACACTGTAGGTCTCTAACTTTTTAAAATTTTATTTCAAAAATTCTTCCAAAATTACTCACTTTCTCAGGTAATGCAGGCTCAACATCAATTCATTATTTGTTCCGAATTTTGACTTGGGTCCATCGAACTAAAATTTTCTTTTTCTAAATTTATAACGACTATCTGCATATACGCAAGAACATGAGCAAATGGTGTGTTACCACAGTAAGCTATCACAGACAAGTTTTCTTCAGTTAGAAGAGATTTTCAACTTTTGTCCACTTAGTTGTTCATATGCCGTCCAAAATTGATTCGTATGGGTCACCCATGTAGTGATAATTCCTCGAATATTTCATGTTGAAACGTAATGTATTCATTTTTTTTTCCAAGATTTTGTTTTTTTTTTCTTTGATTATGTATTCGGTAGAAAATTAAACAGACTAAACCAAAGTTACTAGACTAATCAAAAATTATCAAACTGACCCAACTTGACTCAGACTAACCCAGAATTACACAAACTAATCCATTTTTGCTGTAATTTAATGTAAAATTGTTTAAATCTTAGGCATTAAAATTGTCGAATCACTTATTTCGTACTTATATCCACAGATAACTGAAAATTTAGATACATTTTAGCAGCTGAGAGTTGCGTAAGATATTTGAAAATATATTACTGACATTATATTTGTCCAACAGAATCGCTAATAGGACACCCTGCTTGTTCCCACTTATCTCGATATCTAGCAAATCTATTTCGACGTATTGATATATCCCGATATAACAACGATTTTCGATGGGCAACGTCATAAAATTGAAATATCCCGAATGCCGTCATAAATACCAAAGCAACTCGACTATATATCGTGTTACGTAAGGAACTTATGGCACCTAATGGCAAAATAACTAAGGTTTATGCGTGTTTCTGTCAAAATCGGAAAGCTAACACTGTTCCGAGTCAGGATAGCTTGTCCCAATAAATTTCGGGTCTGCTTTCCGCCCAGACCTTGTGCCCTGGTACTTTATTGTTATGGGAATTTGAGAACCGGCCAAAGTATTCTATGCCTCGGGATGCGCTTGTCAAGCATTGGAGAACCCTATGGTCTACAATGTTAACTTTGAGAGCTATTAAATAATGATAAACGATGTGAAAAATATGATCATTGAAAATATAATTACATATTCGGTTTAGCAAATTGTTAGCGGAACAATTACGGTAGCTTTATCTCAATACAGTGTTGGGTAATAAGGCCGAAAACGTCTGAAATATAAGATTTGTCCTAACTTATGCAATCCAAATCGTAGTTTCCAGAAACAATACTTTGCCATAAAGAAAGTGAAAAATATCTTAGGACTAGACATTACAGATAACCAATTGTACCTACATTCAATATATACTACTGATGATGACATCCTTCTAATGCATTCCACAGTTAGTATTTATAGGATTTGTTACAGATGCAAATTGCAAGTACTCAGTGTGGTCTGCGTGAAATTTATTACATGAGTTTTTGCGCTTTTTTTCAAAAAACATCGCAGTCAAGTTATACGGGAGATGGGTGTTAATTTCCATGTCCGCGTTCTTGGCCACGGAAAAATCTATTATTAATGGTTCGGATGAAAATTCAATTGCACGCCATCCCGTAATAAGAATACTGTTTGTCAAATTATCTTTGTTTTGATCTACAAGCTGAAAAAAAAATCAATAAACCGTAATAATGATGTACGAACAAGTAAGATATTTATTTGATATCATTAATTCTTCTGAACACTGCCCGCTGCCTTTCGAACCCAAAATAATTTCAAAACCACAGGCGGTACCGACAAAACGCTTGATGAAAAATTGATTTTAATTCTTCCTGATTCAGTAATTGATTGTGGGGTTTTAATGATCTACTGGTACCGTTCTAGGAACATGAAGATCACATGGAGGTCTCAAACTAGGATGTGTAGGTACTAGTATGGGTGATGTTAACATACACATGATGACCACACCGATGACTGCTTTGATAAAATCTGATTGTGATTAAAAAAAAACAGGTCGATTTTACTAGATTTCTTCCAAGGTTCATCATCGTAACTCATAGCTTGCTGCTGCATCTTGGATTTTGACCTACACATCTTGTTTTTGCCTTTTCTCTTAAATTGTAAGTTGTAAGGGTAGAATTTTTGGACGATATATCTTCCCCATCCTTATTGTCCAACCAAATTCACTTCGGACCTACTTTTTGCTTTATTCTGGAAAACGACAAAAATATTCTAAACTTAGAAAGGTATTTTTGAAAAAAATGAATGGAGGAAGACAGACTTGCCCAGTGGTCCAAGGACCAAGTAGGTGCCGTCAAGTCAAGAACAATCTTGATCAGCCGTCCATGGAATGTTTTCGTGGCTCAATCGACACAACTATTATTAATGCATTTATACGTGATGCATTTTCTCAAGTAGAGGCCTGAGAGATAAATAAATAATAAAAACCATCAATATTGTCACAAACTTCCTGATTCTCCGATTTTTTGGGTGTTCAAAGAACTTTTATAGTTCTAGTTGGTGATTATTTGAGCTAAGCCCAAACATTTAAGCGATATATTATGTCAAAAAGTTCCAAAGAAGTAACCGATACTACAAAGTCACTTTTGGGTAGTGACAACTTATTCATTGAAAGTGGCAGATCTTTCAAAGTAAGGGATGGGTAGTCATCGCTACTAAATATATAGGCAATAGTCTAACTTTATCGAAGAAGTGTGATTCAGCCATTTTTTACGGATAAGATTTTTTCAATGGAATTTTTTTGTTAATATATTTTCCATTTTTCTTGATTTTCTCAAATTTGTATGATGCTTTGAGCAGTTATTTTCTTAACTATAAAACCAAGTATCAAAATGACCCTACGTCTCTGTTGGAAAGCCAACCATCGTCCAGTAAACCCTTACGGGTTCGTTGGAACGCTTTTCTCATTCTGCGCATGAGCCGAACGATAAAAAAGAAGATTTTCGGGAGTATTGAAAAGAAATAAGCTTGCGCATCATTGCTGATCAGGAGCGTTTTCCTAACTATTTTTGCTTCCATGCAATGCGAATTTTTCAAAGTCGCTTTCATTGACTGTGGTTATCCAGTTTATATAGATCAGTCAGATCAGTGCCAGCTTCTCACTTTCCAGGGCATGATATTGAATATTTTGAACGATCAAAAATGATAGAAACGTCACTTTTTTTTGAGTGTGTGCTTAGTTTCCAAAATTGCTGTTATTACCACTTGTCGTACTCAAATTTTTGTCAGATTTCCGAGGATAAGAATAAATAGCATTTATGTATGTATACAGGGTTATTCACGTAGATGGTCTGTTGAAAGTATTTCAAAAACGGCTTTTCCAAATCTTTTACATTTTGGTATGAGTCGGTATCCAAGGGTAAACCATTTTTCAAAAATGTTTTGGTGATTGCAGCGTTGCCGGATGCACACTTTTTTTCTAGTAACTTTCTCATTTCGAATAGAACACCCTGTATACTATTTGACTCTTCAATTCTTTGTGGAATTCTGATTAATTTTTATACAACATGTTACATGTCTAATGATGATGTTGTTTAATGATGTTGTTTCTTGAATATTGGTCATTTTGTTCAAAGAATTACATTGATTTTTCAAAATTAAATTTCTCAGTAACAGAAATTGAGTTGTAAAATTTTGACAGCAATTTTCTCAAATGTCAAAGTACACATAGACTTTTCCAAATATTCCATAAATTCTACAGGGTGCGCCAATAAACGTTCAAATATTCACTAAAACACATTTTTTTTTGGATGGAACACCCTGTATTTTAGGTTTGCAATGAACTCAGCATTCAATTTAAATTATTAGGGTTGTTATTCTCGGGCCGCGCATGCGCATATGTCAGGGCAACTAGTGGCTGGAAATGTCAAATTTTTCACAGTTTTCATTTTGAGTTATTACATGTGACAATATTTCATAACCTCCAAAATACCGTCAGTATCAGTGCCATGTTTGAGTGAGTTTTTATTGAGTTTCATGACGAGTAACATATTTGTTGATACATTGATACACAAATAAAACGTGAGTACGTGAACTTTAACTATGGTTCAAGAACCGCCATTTCAGTATAAGCAAAAGTGATATTTTTGACATCTTCCGCGTTCACATTGCACGAAAGACGTTATGCTCTATGCTCTATCCTTGTTATACTTTCAGCTAGACAAGGATAGAAGCACGCTCGTGAACGCGGCACTGTTTGTCAGTTGCCCTGGTTAGAACCCATGCGCCTTACGCTATCGGCGAGAAAAACAAACCTGTGAAAATTGATATTGTCCTTTGTCCTACACCTAATCTTCTGTCGTTTTTGAGATATTGAGAATTTCGTATCAGACGTGCTTTTATCTAACGAAATTGGTTTATCTGATCAATTTTGAGGTAGAGCGATGTTTCTGAAAATATATTCAACATTCGCATCTACTTAAGACAGTTACTTGGTTTCTATTTGATAAAAAAATAATTAACGGAATTCGCAATATTTCAAAAATGGCTGAAGGTGTAGGACAGTGACAACGTTGCAAAATCAAAATTGAATGCTAAGTTCATTGCAAACATAGAATACAGTGTGTTCCATTTGAAAAATCAAGTTTCAATCATTTCCATGTGCGAAAATGTGATCGATTTTTTTTTCCACAGCCTGTAAAATTCTTCAAACTACTGAGAAATTTTATTTTGAAAAATCAATGATTTTTGATATTTTTTAAATAAATTCACAAATATTCAAGAAACTGTTATCATTAAACATATAAGATAATCTATAAAAGTTATTCAGAATTTTATACAGAATTCGAAGATCAAATAATAAATACTTATTATTTAAAACAAGTATCTCAGAAACGATTCTTGAAATTTCTGGATCCAATGGATTCGTAGGTTTTCTAATAAATCTTCATAAATTCATTGAACATTTGTCGAAATTAACAATTACTACTTTTTTTTGTATCAAAATCTGTCCATAAATAACCAAGTTATGACGTTATGAAAATTTGTGTCGATATCTCAGAAACGGTTCTTGAAATCTTTTTGATTCGATGTATCTTGGCTGTTTTTAGACCGATTTTGATGCGGAAAAACTCGTTTTGTAGGTTTAAAAATAAATTTTTGTACAGCCTACACGTAAAGTTCACTTTTCAATGCATGCAAAGCAGGCGGAAATTCGCTAATTTTGACATCCGGGCTGAGAAGTAGGTCGCTTAGCAACGGTTCTTTGGATCCCAACGAATATAATATAATAACCAGGTGACAGTCTAGCATACTAGAAGGAACTAAACACGTGACAATCTCGGTGGAAATGAATCCGCACCACAAAAGAATACGGGGACACACCTATATTGTAACTATGATTGACAGTTGTCACTTGTCAGTTGTCTGACTTGTCAGCAGTGTAGTTATCGATTATTTATTTTTGATTTTCATAATTATTCTTTTTCAAATGATTACAAACTGGTTGTACAAAAAGAACTGTTTGCACCACGGACGAAAGTTGATTTTGACTCGGCTAATATCTGCCCTCGCTTCGCTCGTGCTGCTACTTATACCCTCGTCAAAATCATCTACTTTCTGCCCTTGATACAAAATGTACTATTTCGTTCAATTTAAAAATGACTTTGGAAAAAAAAAATAAGCAAACTATGAATAGAAAATAAAGATATGATAATTACATCTTCTCAGCAAAACAGTTTTAAATCAACTATACAGACTATTAAGAAGTGTTTTTTCATTTATTTGGAATATAGTTGACAATTTGAAACAAATTTTGAAGATTTTAAACGATTCACAGATTTATGATCTTGAAAATTTTAATCGACTAGAAAACCGCAAAGTGCGGAAATTTCCAAACTGGAAGAGTTTTTTGGAAAGTTCCAGTGTGTTTTCAAGGTTTTGGATATGACTTTGAATGATTTTTGGAGGATGTTAGGAATTCCGGATTTTTTTTTAAGGATGCATATCTATTCTGAAGAATGTCTGTTTTTTTCAGATTTTGGAACTTTTTTCAAAAGATTCTTTGAAATTTTAAATGAAATCTTTTCATCCTTGGTTTGAATGCAGAAAAAACTATTTTACTTCGATTTTTTCGTTGTGAGTCTGTAGCTTTTTGCGGACTTGGCCATGATAACCAGGATAATCTAATAAATATTTCTCCGAATCATGTTGATGTGTATATTCTGTTACATTTATCCTCACCTTTGTAAGACTAACAATAGACATTATTAATGATATCACATTACCACATACCTCATAACTAGTCATTACGACGATACTGGACAATAGCATTAAGTATTGGTTGTCTTACCGGTTTTTTGCTATATAATATCCGGTAACGAAAAACGTGCGCTATAATTATTTTTTTGCTTCAGAGGAATAAGAGAACAGAACAAGGTTAAAGAAACTGGATATCGTTTCATTTCAATTTGAAGAAAAAACCAATTTTGATTCTGTCAACGTTGTCGCTACTTGGCACAAAAGTCACAATCCTAATATCCCATTCACAACACGCTGAAATAAAGATACAAACCGATGTCAAAATATCCCAGATAAGCATCTTCAATTCGCCGAGTTAACAAAGCGGAAAAAAACTTTCCAGAATGATTGCTTCCGCATCGCGAACATGGGAATCGACGTCGACCATCGATGCTAAAGATAATCAAAATTTAACACTGGTATTGTCTATTGAATCGGAAAAATACTTTCCCAAAATGGCAATTGAACGATTTAATCTAATTAATAGACGAGTGGAGAGCTAATCTTGATTAGATTGGATGCAGGATCTTGTTTGGTGAATGTGCGTTAGAACAAGAAACCTAAATTCTTATTTTTGTTGTTCCACCGTCGTTGAACTTTATCATGATTGTGGAATTGGCAAAGTTGAATTTGATGCAAATTTTCAGTTGTTGGCCTTGAATGGTCAGATATCTTACCCCGGTTAAGAAGTTTATTCTTATGGCAATCCTTTGTTGCGATGACTTGAATAAGAACAAATTATATTTCAGGATTTTGGAAATATGGTAATCAATGTTCAAAAAAATTAAGCTAGATTAGTGAAGTGATCAACGATTAAAAAACCGTCAATCATCATACAGGGTGTTTCCCAATTGCATATATAATTTAAGGTCCTATTCCTGAGCTGGTTTCATTAAGAGTTCGGAAGTGCATTTTTTTGAAGATACTTCAAAAAAATTAATGCTCCTGACTTTATTCTAGTTTTTATTATATTTTCAATGAAGCAACTAAAAATACCTTTTTTTTCAATTTTTTTTTTCGTATCGGGACTCGTTTTACCTGATTTAAAAACAAAATAAAAGTATTTTGCTGGGTTTGAAAGTTTTTTTTTCCGAAAACAAGGCCTGATACGAAAAAAAATCCAAGAGACAAAAAAAGTTGTGTTCTTGTTTGTTTCATTTAAGGAAAGATTGGAAACTAAAACAAACTTTGAAATAAGATGCTCATCGGGACGGCACAGGTCTTTATAATTTCTACGTCCGGTCTATATAGGGTAGGATTTTCTCACTTGAAATAAATTTGCCAAGTTTAAAAAAAATCGGTTCAAGGATATTTGTAAAAAAAACGTTTTTTTTTCTAATTCCCTTCCCTGTATCTTGAAAACAATGCACTTCCGGACCCATATTCATATAAAATTTCCTGAAATCAGGTCAGGAATATACCCTTAGTTCATCCCTTAACTAAATTGATAACAACCCAGTGCCATAGATGGCTTAATCTGGGGTCAATTTTAATCTAGGCTGGATCATCTACTTTTTGGTTGATAGAAATAATAATGCTACATCCTACTTGGTTTCATTAGCCATTGAAGGTACCACTAAATATTTGAACAGAAAATGATGTCTGCCTACCGTGGGAATCGAACCCACGACCATCAGATCTCCACCCCTCTGACTCATTGACCTATTCTAAAATTTGAACAGTGATCTTGTGTGCATCAATGGAATTTTGCGAAGTTTGTTATTTTCCGGTAATTTTAAAATTTCTAAAATATCCGATAGTTACCCTCAGCAATACTAACGTTTTTACAGTGCGGCTCAAAAAGGTCTTTTCCCCTCTCAACTTTTGGACCGTCTGATATATCAGAATGCATTTTTAGACATATGTAGTAGTGACAGCTGAAAATGTCAAAATGATAGCTGAGCGCCATTTTGAATAAAAATACCAAATAAAAAGAAGGGTCGACTGATACCTCAATTTGAAGGTCTTCTCATTCTTAATACACCCTGAAGATTTTTTCTACAAAATGGCAGCCAATTGCCGTTTTTACATTCTCAGCAGTCACTACTCTATTGAGAAATGTTGTACGTGCTCATTGATTGGGGATCCAAACTTCATTTTTGCACATAAGACTGCTTGAAAGTTAGGGAAAAGAGCTTTTTGAGCCGCACTATATAATATACAGTTGGTTCACTTCATATTGGAACTAGGGCTTCACAAGACCAAGGCCAAGACCAAGACTGGCTGGTCTTGGTCTTGATCTCGAAAAATAAATTTGGTCTTGGTCTTGGTATTGGTCTCGATATATCAAGACCAAGACAAGACTGGGTCAGTCTTGGTCTTGGTCTTGATAGTCTTGGTCTTGGTCTTGATGGTCTTGAAAAAAATATATTATACCGAATTTTTAAAACACACATAACAATATACAGTGCGGCTCAAAAACGTTTTAACCGTTTGATATATGCTAGCGAAATTTGGATACACCATGTGAGAACGTTCTGCATTTTTTGACATATTATAGTTGTGACAGCTGAAAATGTCCAGATGACAGCTGGGCGCCATTTTTAATGAAAACATCAAATGGAAAGAGGGATCGAGTGATACCTTATTTTCAAGGCCCTATGACCCTGATTACAACTGCCGAGTCGCAAGCCTCTGTTATCATTCATGTTGATATTATGACATCGTGTCAGATTTTTTTTTCGTCACTTTCTTAATACCCACTCGCAAGAGTTGACTTCTCCGAACTAGGAGGATATGATGAGGTACAGAAGATCTTCAAAATGAGCTATCACTCAATCTTTTTGATGAGGATGAATTTCACAAAAAAAAAGTATTGGGCTGGAAAAAAAACCCTCGTCAGGAAGATTGAGTAATGGCTCATATATCAACAGGAATCATAGCAGAAGCTTGAAACTTGGAAGTTGTAGTCAGGGTCTAAGGGCCTTCAAAATACGGTATCACTCGACCCCCCTTTCCATTTTATGTTTTTATTTAAAATGGCGCCCAGCTGTCATTTTGACATTTTGAGCTGTCACTACTATGTCAAGAAATGCAGAACGTCCTCACATATGGTGTGTTCAAATTTCGTCCACATAAATCAAACGGTTCAAAAGTTAGAAGAAGGAGGGACCTCTCAGAGCCGCACTATAAAGCATAACAATCCTAGAATAGATGTTTTCTATAAAACGTCACTCAGTGGATTTTTTTTAAATCACAATTCTGAACCTAAAAAAAAAATTTATTTTTATTGTACAGTCCGTATAGTTTGGCCTGATAGTTAATAAAATATGCAAAACTATTGTCAATGAAAAAAAACGCCTTAAAAATGCGTTAGACATTTTATCATTACCTGGGATGGCGGTACGATTTTGACAAGTCTTTCGCATTTTTAAAGCCTTTTTAGCCATTGTGAATGGTTTGCATATTTCATTGCCTATTGGACAAACTATACGAGATCTACTTTATAACAACCATAAGAAAAAACCTATCTGGGCATCCATGTTAAACAATGGTTTCCAAAAAGCATCAGATGGCTCATTTTGCATTTTATTCGCCTATTCACAGTGAGTAGATTTTGATTGATTTGTGTGAGATGCGGGGTTTGTGTAACTTGACGGCGCTACCATGCTTTCCGATCAACCGATTTTACCACAGTCTATCAATTTAGGGAATAGGTACAATTCCTCTTGAAAATGTCCTTTATACTTGTATATTCATCATAGCGTTGGTTCAATATTCAGTAACCCATTACACATTATTTATTTTCCATGTAGGTCAGTACATTCCTTAATGAATTTGGGAATATTCGTTTCAATGATTTGGCATCACTGGTCTATACCTATTGTGAATTGGAAAATCACAATGATACATTTTTTGAAGGACTGATTTACTTAAAAGTAGAAAGAAACAATTTTGCAGATTTCATTGAATATTGTGTCGATTTTTCTTTTCAAGACCAAGACCAAGACGAGACTCTTGTGGTAGAGTCTTGGTCTTGGTCTTGAACGTCAGGTCTTGGTCTTGGTCTTGCGAAGATATTTAGGTCTCGGTCTTGTCACCAAGGCAAGACAAGACCAAGACTAGTCTTGTGGTCTCGCGAAGCCCTAATTGGAACGTTTGAAGTTCGTGTTTTCGAAGCGATTGGTCAAAATTCTCAGAACATAAAGAATAAATCAGTTTTCCGGATAAATCAAGTAAGAAAAAAGCGATCGATTCCAACCGGTGTACCTAATAAGACGCGAACGTCGCGTCGCATCTCAGCCGTAATTTTCGATCGACCACACCTGTTATAATGAAGGTATCAGAAGAGGAATGGGAATGTGACGGAGTAAACCTTCTAGTATTAGTTGATATTCAATGGTCATACTGTGGAGCATCTCAAAATAGAGAAATATAAGTTCGGTCTAGGCCCTAGGCTCGTTATGATTTATGTATAACCAAAGATCTATTGTCACTCGTTGAAGATTTCCAACGAATCAAGATGCTCTTGATATCTAATTTTGAAACTTGCCCGTTTTCCCTACACATTTAGCAGATCAAAAACCTTATGTGAACTGAAAATTAGATAATATGAGTAAATGAGTATAATCAAAATCATAATTGATTTATTTTACATTTGAATTGCAAGGCTCTCCTTATTTCCTGCTGTTGGCAACACTGAATATTTACGTTTCAATTTGACATGACCAACTTTAAACAGCTGGAACAATCGGTTAAAATCACGTGTTCGCCGACTAGAAAGAAAGTTGGCAAGCACGTGACACTGGCATTATTGGCGATTACAAAAATATAGACGTCCTCTGGCGGGAAAAAGCTTAACAGAAAAGCCAGTCTTCGTTTATTCGTTTATACTTTTATATATTTGATTTCTTGTTTGCCTGTTTGTTTACATGCACATTTTTTTTTAAGCCGGTATTCAGCTCAAATCCTTCACGATGGAAAGTTGTTTGCATCAAAATCAAAGCAAAAACCACACAAAAATGCCGGTTGAAAGATTGATCAGTTGTCATTGTTTACGTGCGTCGGCGCCGGCGGCCCCATCCGCAATCTCGCGAATGCTTTTTTTTTTTATTTTGACTAGTGAACAGTAACGATAACATTATTTTGTGCAGTACAAAGTGTATTATTTACAATTTGGTTGGTATTGGAACCAAGTTTAATTGTAGATTATACCACGAGTCAATAATGATAGCTATTAATCCAGTGATAAGATTTGATTCCTGTGGATGCATAGGTAGGTATTTGAAAAGCCCACTCAGACATATCAAGTCAATCCCAATGATCATCGTCTGTTTTTTCATAAAATAGCTCCGTCCTGTTCATCCATTCATAGAATATTCACTATTCCTCCATCTACCATCACTTTTACCAAAGAGTTCAATACATTCAATCAAATTAGTATTGAGGACATAATATTAACAATAACAATATTGTTTTAAAAACTTATTATGAAAAACTTCGAATGACTCTTATGAACAATCTTGGCATGGTTATTTTCTCTATTTAGGAGATAATATTTATCTTAATATCTAGATTCAGGTTCAACAAGAATTTGCAAAGCCTTCAAGAATTTGTCTAGAAAATTCATAAAAAAGTGGCCTTTATCTTCATAAACTTTCTCGTAACTATTGTTTTGTGAAATACGTGGGGAAAACTGTCCTGAAAATCAAGATAAAGGGTAAAAAGCATCTAAATTGAAACCCCAATTATTGACTTCTTTTGGTGTTCATCTCAAGTAGTCTAGACTTTTTTTTTTCTCTTGTAATTTTTAAATGCTACACAATGTTACCGTGGGTAGAATATTGGATAGGTAAATTTAACTGTCAACAATCGAATTACCTACCCCAATATATGGTTTTGATCATGGGAAACCCTGTATAAAATTTGGGTATTCAGGTACAAGGATTGATAAAACCCTCAAGTATAATTATTTGTATATAGAGAGTTCAGAGAAAAGTGGCCTTCATGTTCAATGTTCATAGACTTTATCGTAACGGTGGTTTTGTGAAGTACGTGGAGAGAACGGTCCGAAATAATATCAAGGATGAGGGTCAAGATTCATCTTAATTCATTGAAATTGAAACCCTATAGTTACCTATATACAATAATACTTGTTCTTTTGGTGTTCATCTCGAGGGTCCTAGTCTACGATTTCTCTTCTGATTTTGACATGTTGCACAAGCACAATGTTACTGTGGGTAGAAATTTTGATATTTTTTATGATTGAGCTTGTGCAATAGTTTGTTTGGTTTTTATACCGTTGATTGTTGATTGATTTTGTGCCATCGTCGTTAGAAGAATGTGATATATTTATTATATTTTTTTAAGCATTAAAAATAGACATGGTACTTGCCCAAACTATAGCTGAGTTGATCTTTTTTATGAATGAAATATTCTTCGTTGTATCTAGTCTCTATACATGATGGATCTTTTCATAGAACACCTGCAAAATAACAACTAAAAAAAACCAAAATGTGATTCTCTGCCAAAAACAAATTATCGCGAACTAACTCTTTTTTGAAGTCTTCTTAGGAATTTTTCAGCAAACTGCCTGTATATGAAAAAAAAGTAGGTCCATTTATAGCTGATGAACCATTGCAGCAGTTCATATCCATAAATAATTTCTTCTTTACCTGAAGACGTTTTAGAGCACCATGTATACCAGAGCTATCATCACGTACCTCACACCAGTCAAATCAGAATGAGTTGATGATAGCAGAATGATTTATCTGAGGCCGAGCAATTTATACCGATTGAAATTCAATAAAAGCGTAAATAGTCGCGAACATATCGCGCAAAAATAAAATAATCAATGGAAGTAGGCAGTCTAGGTATGCATACGAAATTTTACGTTGGTAGAATACCGAATGGGTATTGAGATTGTTGATGCTGGATTTACGAGCTTTTTGTTGTGAATGATTGAAATACTGCATCCTGACAGCTTTTGAAGATACACATAATAGGGAGTGTGTGGGAAAATTGATAATTGAAGGTATCAATTTGATAAGTTGATTTTCCAAAATCATCAATAGAATTGATTGGAGCAAATCAGAAAGAATTAATTGCTTCTTCAACTACTTCACTTTTCAACACAAAACTTGAGGTGGTTATAGCTTCAGTGCTCGGTTAGCGTCCGCACCTTGACATGTTTTTGAGCAGTCGAGTCGCAGCAGCCGACGGCTCATCGCTGAGCCGTCAAGACGCTGGCGTCAACAAAATCAGTTCCATTGAAATGCGTTGTAGCAGTGCTTAACAGCTGGACGTCACAACGAAATCAATGGCGTCTCATGGTTTGAAAACTAAGTGAAGTGCTGCTGAATGGGGGTTTCAGCAAACCACACACAATATCTGGATTCCTTTGGTCTCTTTAAATAACAAGAACAAAATCCGAACTCAACCACAAGAATAGTTTTTTTTATTTCTGATGAGTTCCTCGAAAGAATTATTGGTTGAATTTTATATTTCCTTATCAAAACTGACTATCGAATACTTTTGTCCAACTGAGTTTCCCACACAAATTTTAAAAAGAAAAGTGATTTCCAAACTTTGGAATGCTCTTCAGACTAATAACAAAGCAACTTTTGTCTGATTTTTTCCCAGGAATATGTTAATTCTACTCTATTTATGCAAACCAAATTTTGGGTTTCTCATACCATTATTAATGCGAAGAGTGGTTTCCAGCCTCTGGAATGCTCTCTGGACTTATTGAAAAGCAGCTTTTGAGTGCTTTTTTTCAAGGAATTTGTTCATTTCACTCTGTTCATGCAAACCAAATTGTACAACTGGGTTTCCTATACCATTTTTTTAAGGAAAAGTGGTTTTCAGACTCTTGAATGCAGCTTTTTTTTGATTTTTTTCCCAGGAATATGTTCATTATACGCTATTCATGCAAACCAAATGGTCCAACTGGGTTTCTTAGATTCAGAGCTGTCTGGCGTTTACTATATGTAGATCTGATTTATTCACAGGAACAGGATCATCTTTATTCATGCGAACCAAATTGTCCAACTGGGTGTCCTACCTACATTATTTTTAATGAGAAATGTGGTTTGCTGTCTATAAAGACTGATGAAAAAGCAACCGTTCTTGTTTTTTTTTCTGTTCTTCTATATGTGCCGAATATTGTAACATACACTTGTTTGGGTATACATTTTTTTTGCTATATTTTTGAGGATCAAATCCTTCTGCTCATTCTTTTTTTCACTTTCTTCTAAATCTTTCAAAAGATTCAACAGCTCACTTATGCTTCTGGAAACTGAAGATATTCTTGAATGCTGTTGCTCAACTTTGACAGATTAAACCTCCCGCTGATTGCAAAGATCATGGTATGGTAAATTGAAGACAATGAAGATGATTCTGGCTTCTGCTCTTCAATCTTGACAGATAATTTTTGAAGAAAATTTGAAGATTTGTCAGGAATGTGTTCTCCGACTGCTTCACACTCTTTTGAACCATGATTTCATAAGTTGAAGACAATGAAGACGTCTCCGTTTCTTTTTCACCAGCAGATATAAGAACCAAAATAGCAGCAGAATTTGTGCAATAAACAAAGTTTCCCACAATATAGTAGATTAGAGGAAGAACAAATGAAGAAAGTAAGGATTTCTCCATTTCTTCTTAACCAACAGAACACAAATAGCAGCAAAATTTAAGCAACAAACAAAATTTACCACAATATAGAGGTGTAGAGGAAGAAAAGGCACGCAAGTTAAAGACAATGCCTTCATTGCAAGTCATGAAAAGTCACTTTATTTCCAAATAAAATATGCTATTTTTCCTTCAAATGTTGACAAATTTATGCCAAAACATATGATATTTTCAATTTGCCATAAATTTAGTAATAATAATTTAATTAATCAAGGAGAAATATTAAGACCATTTCTTGGCTTTTTGAATAACAAAGGGGAAAATAAAACTTTTAATATTGATACACTACGAGAAAATCAAGTGACAGTGATGCCCTTACAAGTTTGAGACTTATAAGTGGTCCAGTGATGTCCTCATGAGTGGACCATACAAGGTAGACGCTAAATAATGTAGGATTGCGAACGTGCTCACGGACGTTCTTATCACATGCATAGTGCGTGATTTGGTGCGAAGGTTTGTTCAATTGATACGCGCTGTATGTTATCTAAACACGTTCATAGCTTTGATATTTTTGTTAGAGAACATTCTAAGAGCATGCATAGCAAGAGATTTCATTTACTGGGTGCATGGTGAGCGTCCTTCACCTCAAAAATGAATCACAAAATCTTGGAAAATGGGATAGAAATATTTCGAAGAAAAAAGAGTGGAGTGAATTACATCAATGGTATGATCAAAAATTACAAATGTCTGAACTGGACCTCACCCACACCGTGGAACATCCAAAAGAAACATCCTCAAATAAATAAAATGAATTGAAGTTCATTTACTAGGCAAGAAGTAACAGACCATTTTCAAGAACATTAAAATTTATTGATTCCATTTAGTTATACCCAAACACCAACTCGACAATACCAAATGTAATACCCAGAGCACCATAATTTATTCATTTCTAATACAGTTCCCATGCGGGGCGCCCCATAGAAGGCAGAATAACGCCTTTTGTGGGAAAGAAAGCTTTATAGATTCAATGTGTTGGTCGCAAAATGGATTAGGTAAAATTTGCTACGTGCTTCACGAGCACCATTTCCATTTCATTATGTGCATAGTATCGCAGCTCTAAAGTTGAAAATTAACTACAAGTCTTGACATCCACTTAAATATCAATTGCACCAAAATATAAAAGCAATCAAGGTGTACTGTAATACTCCTATTTACGAGCTAAAGGTTCTTTTATGTGGTGGTAATATACACATTGAAGGTGTGACCGGATAGGTGGTAAATTATTGGTTGTGGTAAATGGGATGAAAATGGTCGCATAGAATAATAAGAGTTGAAATTGTTCACGCTGGTTCTGGCGACTGGTTTCTGTTGATTGGGTCAGGTTTCTTGCAAATATTCACTAGTTCAGTTGCTGTGCCATCTCGTTACAGTGATAAACAAATCTTATTTCAGCTCATTGAAATTTTTGAAAAAAGTTCAGTTATTACATAAATTTATGGGAACAGAGTACAGCAATTTTGAAAAAAATCATTCGATGCAACACTTTTGCATAACAAAGAAAGAAACCTATTGAACTAATTAAATTTTGAACAAAAATTCAGTAGGTTGTTTAAAAAGTCAGTGAATATGAAGAATGAAGACAATTCTTCATTACTTAACTCAAGACTGGTCAAATTAAAAAGATAAAAAAACATCAGTAAAGTTATTGAACTTTTTATTGGATGATTCCTGCGTCAAAAACTACTCAGCTAGGAATTTTGTTTAATGACATAATAAATAACCTGAACAATCACAATAACCCATGACAACTGAAACCCGCCTTCTTCTAGCACCTAATTATTTAAATACCAAAGAGTCCCATGCGCCGCTATTCAGTTTTCCTAATTTTTTATTTCCGGTGTATTTAAGTGGGTTAAATTCTCAAACAGAACAATGCCGGCTACTTCAGCTTATTGGGATAACTGTGTTTGAGGTTTTCATTGTTTTCGTGTACATTTTGAACGATGGGGGGTGGGCTATAATTTGGTTTTATCTAATAGGGAAGATTTTAATCAGTTACTTGATTTGAATATGTATGACAGTGAAAAATAATAATTGCTGTTTCGAAAGCAAGACGATTTACTATATGACATGTAACATGCCATTTATTTGCTAATTATGAACGTTAACAACACGTTAAATTGTCATCGGTTCATTATATGGTTTTTCTAATTTAAACACTCTAAGAGAATGCATTTTAATTTGCGTGAAAATTTAGTTCTGATTTCACTTTCGTGATGATATTTCACACAACAATGAATATTGAAGAAATATGACTTTAATGAATGCAACTGGACTTTGTATTTTTGTCTTGAAACAAACTATATGACTATTCTTTGGTTTGAATAAAGATTCTGGCAAGAGACCATAAAAACATTTAAGTTTTGACATCTGCAAAGCAGAATGGCATTATAGTTTTCTATTTCTCGTCACAAAGCCGGTGCTTTAGACGCTAGACATTTTTTTTTGGCATTAAAATACTTTTTACAGCCAAGAATTGAAAAGCTGACTGGAAAAACACCTTAGGAAAAATGTTATCCACCAACAAGGATCATTCAAAGAAGCGTATCTTCGAGCTGCTACTATTAAGAAAAGGCCTAAGTGGTATCGCGTCTGCTGGTTTATTCCCCGGTAATGAGAATATTTTTCCGGACTTACAGGGTAATTCTTTTAACTTCTGAACCGTTCAATATTTTAGAACCAAATTAGGACACATCATAAATATGTGAGGATGTTCTGAATTTTTTGACATAGTAGTGACAGCTGGAAATGTCAAAATAATAGCTGGGTGTCACTTTGAACGACAAAATCAAATGGTCGAGTAAATACCTCATTTTAAAGGTTCATCCTCATTACACCTTCAAATATCAAAATTTTATTCTGGTATATTAAACGATTCAAATTTAAGTAAGGGACATCAATAAATTGATGTTGTGATGAGATCCCGAATACACAGCTTAAATGTTGTTATTTAAGCTTTGCCCAGTATATGAGCACGTTCTGCATTTCTCAGCACAGTGGTGACAGCTGAGGATGTCAAAACGGCGATTGGGAGCCATTTTGAAAAAAAAATACTGCCTTGATATTGAAAAAATAGAGAAAGACAGCGACTTCAGGGTATAATAAGGATGACAAAACCTTCAAAATGAGGTAGCACACGTCACCCCTTTCCATTTGATTTTCTTGTTTTAAGTGGCGCCCAGCTGTTAATTTGACATTTTCAGCTGTCACGAAACTATGTCAAAAAATTCAGAACCTTCTCACATATGGTGTTCCAATATATTAAACGGTTCAAAAGTTAGGAGGGGGTGACATTGAAAAATTACACTGTATGTTCGATATTATGATGTAAATGAAATCAGTTTTTGGTGTATTCAATCTCACCCATAAGGGGTGGGTGAGATGGTAGGGAGGGGTTTTCTCAATATTTTAATCAAAAAATTAAACATATTATTAGTACCTTTTTCTTTTTGTTTTTCATCTATAAAAATTTCAATTTTGTCAATTATTTTCGAAAATTATTCAACAAATTTGAATGGTTTGATGAATTTCAAAATTGAACGAGGAAAAAATCACAAACATCATTTAATCTCGATTGTAAATAATTATTGTGAATTTCTTTTGGTCTAGTATATGTCAGGTCCCATCGAATTTGCACTTTTTTTTATACAATAGATAAACGATATGATATGAAATAGAGATTTGATTGATGATGATATTTTGAAAAAAATATAACTTCTCAGAAGTCCACAAATTCAACGATTTTTCAAAACAGTTGACGCGAAAACTCCTTCAAAGTCAAAAAATTACAAATTCAATACCATGTTGCCAAGACGTGATATTTGGAAGAGTTATTTGTGAAAATTGCAAAACCGGCGTTATTGAGAAGGAAATCATTGTAGTAAAAGCGTAAGATGCTTTGTTATACATAATTTATACACTAACTCTGCATTTTGAAATAGAAATTGGTAATAAATCATAATATTAATTGATATCGAAGATCCTCAAAGTTTTAGCACAACGACATTGATTTTCTTGTTATTCATTTTATTCTCAAATTAAAAATTATGTTTAACTTTTTAGTTCGAAAGCTTGATTTTCATGCAATTTTTTTTAAACTATAATTTTTTCAGCCCCTTGTCTGAGGATTATCGTGGCAACGTTGCATATCACACGGACGGTTTGAGAATTACCGTCCCGTCCATCAACCAATCTTTCACCATCTGTCAAACAAGCCAAACGTCAGAAAATTCAACAAAACAAAAATGTTCTTCAATTGAAAACTTTTGTTCACTTTTTAGCACTTTTTCAATTATTGAAAATTATTTTATCGTCATCGGTTCTTGACAAGTATGCAAAGTTTCAAATCAATCTGGGCATTTGAAGTGGGTAAAAATAGAGTTCCAATATTACACTACTAACTCACATACAAGTGAAGCTCATACAGATTGTCGCAAAGTTTAGTCTAATAAGTCTAAGGCCGCAGATAAGATTAATACAACTCTGTATTTTTCTTTTTCTGTAACTTTTGGAGCGAAGCAAAATACCAAGAATTGGCCCTCTTTGCAAAGACGTAGTAGTCGTCGTTTAGACATCAAATTAAGTTATAATATCATAAATAGTGGAGCTCATCATTCTGTATCACTGTACAAAATTTCGAACCCCGACTTCTTCAAATAAGGAATTTACAGGGGTGTATTAATCTGCCACACATTGTATAAAGCGTGTAATAATTATTCGAGATAAACATAGAAACTGTAAATAGAACTATCAATTATTGATAAATATTGAAACAAAGTATTCTACGTGATATTTATTATTAAGACCATCAAAAACTTACCAAAACTAAACCAAATTAAAAAAAAAAACAACTCAAACTGAGGCAAACTGATCAAAACTAAGTAAAACTAACCAAAAGCAAAGTTTACTAATAATAAATAGTAAACTTTGCCAAAAGTAACAGAAAATAACCTAAACCAACCAAAACAAACCAAAATCAACCCAAAAATAACTCGAAACTAAATCAAACCAATCTAAAACTGATTTGAACTACCCCAAAATAATGGAGTAGTTCTTAACAAAAATCAATCCAAATTATTCAAAAATCAAACAACTGTAACTAAAATGCTTAATATACAATGAGTCCTTGAACTTCAAAATAATAAAATTCAGATTGAGAACCCTCAACCTGTCAACACCGCATCGCTCAATAAAGAAACACGATTGACACTATTAAAAGTCAGTATTGATGAGTATTGTCAGTAATATGGAGGACTGACAGTTATATAGTTATTGGGTATCTATTTTCATGTTAAAATACGAGCCGTTCTCAGATTCTAATGTCGCTATCGCTGCATTATTTTATTGAAAAATAGTTAACATTTAAGTGGAAGAAAAATCTTATCAGAGAAAACGCGAAAATTACCAGACATGATAATTTACGAATACAGGGTGACAGTTTAAAAACAACCAATGAGCATAACTGTTTTTTTATAGGTATAGGGAGAACCAGATCTATGTACTTTAAGAACTTCCATCCCTTCTCCTAGCCACAAGTACTAAGCTCTTGAAATCTGCTTTTAATGGTACCTATACTATAACGAATTACAACATAAGTATCGATAAAATTGTAAAAATATCAAAGCAAATTAAAATTAAAATCAATAAAATATCGATTAGAAAAATAATAAAAATCAATTTCATAAAGGTACATACGTACAGACCAGGATATTGGAAATAAGAATATGTCTATTATTATAATTGGGTTACGGTTACGGACGTGACAGAAACTTGAGAATTATCTTGTAACATTATGTTTATATTGAGAAAATTATAATGACTAGCGAACCAAAATCAGATATTTCCATTTACACACATTTGGAATTCAAACATAAGAAAATAATTAGTTTTGAAAATGGCATCATCTGAGTAATTAGTATACTTTGTGGCCATTACCCGTATTTGATCGGGGCATGGGAAGGAATGCGAAATGTGGAAAAATTCGATAAATTACACATCTGTTAGTCGGGCGGCTATAAATTTTCATTTCAATTATTTGTATCATTAGTAAGGGATAATATAGGATAATTACATATAAATATTGTCAGAATCACGAACGTGAGGCAGATGTCAAGATTTTCAGTATGTGAGCTATTTCAAAAAATTGATATTATTTCTGATCTATGTAATTATCATTTATGTTTATTTATAAAGTATAAGTGCATATAATTTGATAAGATATTTCAAACGCACCAATTTACATAACAAAATATTGCTTGTTCCAATTCCTTATAAGAAATACATTGCAATGTATGTTTTCTTCATAGTCAAATTACAGTTGCCTTATAAGGTGACTAGTTAGTATAAATCAATTCATTTGTCAAAAACTTGATTTTAAATCGATATTTGATTGACAAATGGCCCATTCACTATAGATAAATTTATGCTAATATACCTAGAAGATATTTTTTTATGTAATGGAAACAGTTACCTATTCATTTTATCTTAGATCATTTCAAATGGGAATCTCTGAATTAAACTAGTGCGCGTTTTTTATATATTTTTTTTCCTTTTCCTCATATTTTTTCTAATTAAGACTTGGGAAAAACGAAGATCAAAATATAATTTGATTGATCTATTTAGTGAGGTGCAGATATTGTTTATCTTGCTTTTGTTTCTTAATCATGAAACTGAATGAAGCAAGGAAACGGATATCAATATTAAAAACAAGTTAAGGCATTGGAACAACTTTAGCAATTATTGTTGAAACAATGTATGAGTTCTGCTACATTGTTGCTCAAATTAATGTAGATCCCAATACAATAAAACAAAAAAAAAAATCACTTTAGACCTTCATTATTCTCTTATTTTTATCAACTTATCTCTACTGTTTTCAGATGCATCAAAAAGCTCCAATCCAGTAATTCCAGTAATCATCATCAAAATCCCCGAGTCATCATCATACGTACGGGCGCTACGATAATTATGAATGAACGAAAGGTACCCATCACATGGTACCCGAGTAATTATTTCCAATTACAATGATTGTTTCTTTAACGAATATGTGGCTTTATCTGAGGGAAATCAAAGGCGGTTCATTAACATCCGACAATGGTTGCTGCATTGAGTATACAGATCATGTTATTACTGTACGTGTTGATGTCTGGGTCATTGATGTCATTGCGAAATGAATATCTCTATTACCAAGATCTTGGAGCATTTGACACTTGCCATACACAAAAAAAAATCATCTCAAGCGCTTTCTAAATTATTCTTCCGAGAATTCGATACTAGTGACGGGTGTCAAATGTCAGTTCCTTGTAACGCTTGGCTTGCGTGATGACAACTTGGTGTTTTGGTTCGTGAGAAATTGAATCCGATGAAAAGGTATGGGGATGCTGTCACCTTGTTTAGTTAAGTGTGAATACTAAAAACTAATCTATGAATATTTCACTTTTTGTATAATCTTCTTTTAAGTTATTACAATTATTTTGTCTTTTTTCTAACTTATCTTTGGGTCTTCGCGAACCTTGAGTAAAAATGACCGTCTGAGATATCCATAGCAGTCCATCAAACCTTTTTCGACAATTTTCAATAAAACTCATTTATATAACCACTCCTATATTAATAAACATATTTAGATGATGTCACTTTTGAATGTTAAATATTCGCAAAATAGTTAAATTTATTCATAAATTAATCAACACTAAGTCAAAGTCCATTTTAATTTTATTTGTATGTGTATAAGTTTGAGACGAAAGGATGAAAGCGTAGGTATTTATTCTACAATGACCATAACAAAACTCTCATTTATATGCGTCCTTGTACTTTCTTAATTTGTCAAGGTCAGCAAATTTGCATTTGTAGAGAAAACAAACTATTCCTGGTCAATTGATATACATGGTTCTTTTCACCATGTATATCAAATAACTTTACTCTGTACACTGAACGCACAGTGATAAAAAAGAGCATGCACGCCAGTGAACTTCAAACATACCTATATGAACTTAAAGACCATTTTCTTCGTCAGCTTGTGAACGAGACCTTTTATCCTTCATGCAAAATACCCCATATTTATATCCAACCGTTCTGGTGAAAATGGCATTTCCAATCCATATTATTAATTATTTAAAAACTGGTCATTTCTTGGTTTTATTTGTTGAAAAATTGGAAAACATGTTCAACGGCAACGAAAATAAGTGCATACCACTCCAAAATAGTGATTTACGTTACTAAGCCGGTAAATGAATTCAAAATTGTCACAATGTTTTTCAATTGATTGAAGAGAAAAAGTGCTTTTTTATTGTCAAAGCACACATTGAGAGGGCGGGGGTAGCAGTCCATCTCACATTCTTACCATGAGATGGCGCAATTTCAATGTGTCTGATGAATGTTGATGCAAACAGTCATTTAGCGGACTGGTGAAGTAAATCTCTATTACAGTCTCCGATGATGTAAAATGTCCTTTACCGGACTGGTTTTGAGTCCCGTAAATGATACTTCACAGTTCAGTATGAATTGAAAAATCCTAATGACGTAGTTACCTATTGCTTATATTGATGCTTCTTGGCTGTGAGTATGAAAATAGGCAAAATAAAAAAAAATTGGAAATAAAGAAATACATTTTAGAAATATCCAAATCAACAACCACATACCAATATCCAGATAAATTTTCTAATATTTTCATCATCAAATTATTATGGATTTTTTAATAATTATATTGACACCCCCTGTATCTTTTTTTTATGATGTTTCTGAAGAAAGTGTTTCCAATAGAAGTTTAAATGTTTTGAATACACACTTTTTCCAGAAACGGTAAATAAAAAAGATAAAGGGGGTGTCAATAAAATTATAAAAAAAACCTGTATGTACATTACAAAAAACATTTTTTTGATAAGAATCTTTGGAAGTGGAATAATGATTTGATGGCGAAAATATTTTTCAAAAAAATGTAGGTATGTATGTGGTTGTTGATTTTGATTTTTTTTATTTCATTCATTCCCCTATTTTCTTTTATTAAAAATAGATTTAAAAGATATAAAACAATCAAAATAGCTTGGTAAGTTAAGGGAAATCTGTCGTTGATTACTTTAAGGAAATCATGTACACAGATCATTGTTACCAAATAAAATGTTGTCAACAAGGAAAAAATATCTGATAAAAGTATAAAATAGATATAAAAATCAAGGATGACTATAATAATTTCTCAGTATTTGACTTATTTGGTTAAATTTCTTGTTGCAATGAGTAGCCCAAAGTGTCATCATTTTTTAAATATTTTTTTCGAGTTGCTCTCATTGACTTTTGTTACCATATTAATGAGAGTTTGAATGAGGGAGTAGGACGAAACGAAGCGACTTCAATTTTAATTTCAAAATAATTCCCGTTCGTATCAATGGAGTTCTTGTTCTATCTTCGTTGTTATCCTTAAAAATAATCTTTGAAGTGCTCCAAGGTAGATTCTTCAGATCACTTTCAGGTCTTCTCATCGTCCCCAACATCATCAGACTTAGTCCTTTGCGAATTCCTTTATGTCCAAAACGGGTGTTTATTGCTATAAATGAACAATAATTCCTTATATAAAATTGTGTATGTTTGTCCTCTTATAACTGAGAAACCGCAGAAAGATGTTGAATGGATATTTGCGGACTTATCAGTCTAATCAGGGAAAAGTCCAAGGGCATGGTTTTATTCGTTAACTCAGTTGATTTTGAGAAATTAGAATTTATATTCAAATTTTTGATAAAACAGTGACATTTGTCACCATCAATCATTTTCTTTCATTTATTCACAATGACAAGAATTTTTTCAGGTGACGTGGAGGCATGTTCTATTGGTACGTACAGAACATAAAGCCGCGTCCACATTATTAAATAAATATTTGGGTGGTGTGCTAGCGCGAGCGCCAACGTCAACGCCACAAGTTTATAAATTCACAGAAAAGATTGAGTCGCCCTTTTCAAAAGGACTCTGGTGATGAATGCTGTCTTTTTGGATGAGAGCATTCCATTTGTCGATAATGAAAAACACTGACGAATTTGTGTGAACAATATTTTTGAATTATTGGAATGATAACTTTAAACGACCTCTAAATAGGTTCATGTCCGAACTATTACTAGCAAACGCGGATAAAATAAACAAATCAAAACATTTCAGAGAACCCCATCAAAACTCAAATTAATTTAAATTGAATTCAAACACCCGCCACAAACACAACGAACGCGACCTATAATCCGTGTCGCTATAACAACCATAACCGCTTGTTCGAAGTTCGAACAAACCAGTCGTAAAGATGACATTCTACGTGACGTTTCTCGTTTGTGCTACGTTCTTGACCATTTCCACTGGCCAGAATCCCTTGGAAAACATGGAAAAGGAAAAAGTTGTGCCTGAGGTCATTGATAAGTTGCCTAATGAGGTAGCTGTGGTCACTTACAAAGGCGGAATCACGTCTGAGATGGGGAAAGTTTTAACTCCCACTAAAGGTGAGGTCAATACTTTCTTTTGATGGGTGATCAGAAGAAATTTGATTTTCCTCTAAGATATTGTTTGTTTTGATGAACATGAGTGTTTTACAGTTATGATACATGATTTGCTTGGTAATAATTGAAGAGAAAGTACTGAATGCATGCGCTTTGATGTGTTTGTCGTGATTGTAATTTGTTAGATTTCTTTATCGGTTGAATGCAGGTATAACGTTTTCCAATTGTAACTTTATCGTAATGTAGTTTTCCATTTGATAGATTAATGTTCGTGCTATCATAAAATAACTAATTTAACTTTTCCGGTATTGATTTGGATCATAATCTTTTTAATCTCTAGTCTGTTTTTTTTTAAGCGGAAACGATCCATCACATCGTCCCTCTCTTGCCTATGTTATTTAATCATATACTTATAAATACAATATACCGCGGGCAGCTTGTCGGGACTCCCGCGAGGATGTTGAAACAGACATATACTTTTACACATAAGTCTGTCCTTGGTTAGGAGATTGAATTATGCGCAGAATCGATTTTCGAGAATTGTGATTCGCCGGCTGAAACATGGCGGAAACAGTGCTGCATGCTTAATATCAGCTGTTGTATCGACGTATTTTTAAATTTTTCGCGGGATTCCGAAAAAAAAAATGACGTGAATTCACATGTGGGGTGGGTGATAAATATTATGAGAATGAGTGGAAAATATGTTCATGAATTCATCTTATCTGATCCAGGATTTTGTGTTTAGGTGTGAGATTGCATAAGATTTAACATTTTTGTGCAACAAAATCCCTACAAAATATTATTTATTATTGATTCAAAAACGATTTGAATTAGTTTCGTGATTTGTTCTCGATTATACATTGAAATATTATAGTTACTTGATAGTTTTTGAAGCAATATAGGTATCACCAGAGATTGGTAAGGTTTTACTTTATAAACTTTGTGTACCTAGGTAGGTATAATGTTTTTGTCATTATTATCGCTCATATTTATAACAGTTCGAGGTATTTGCGGTAGATATCTTAAATCAAGTGAGATTAATTCAGAGGTAGGTGAATAGACGATAGAGAGTAGACCGATATCGGCGTTCTTCTAGTTTTGTAACAGAAGGAGTAATACACGGAGATTTGAAAAATCAAACAGCTCTTTCTTGGTTTCCACGATATTTGTATTCATAAGTATGTTTTTCACTAATGAAATAAGGGTAAAATCCATCAATCAAGCTTTTAGAATATGCCATAATATACATAAATAAAACAAAAGCTCCCATAAGCGGGCAGTCACGGTTCCAGCTTTTTTGTCGCTTATGGGAGGTGCCTGCTTAAGAGAAAATTTCATCGAATGTTCATATTATACTTATAAATAAAAGTATATACAAATGTGTTAAAACATAGATTCAAAATTGGTTCCAAGAAATTTGATCGTTTAAGGGAGATAATCGCTTATTAGAGCTGCCCGTCAAGGACTTTATTATAAAATCAAAAGAAAATAGTAATTTTCTGTGCGGTAGTGCAATCACACAGTTCATAGGTCTCACTAAACTTTCTAACTTTATACTTACTTCTCAGAGACACTTCGACAAACTGTTCCAGACCTTTCCAGTTTTCAAGTTTAAATTTAGTGAAAGATCCATATAATATGTACCATTTTATAATATAGTCTTATTATAAAATGTATGTACTTATATGGAAATATCTTATAGGTACAATTTTTGATGTATAACTGGTAGTGATCGACCGATATGACTTTTTTAGCCGATACCGATAATGTCCTGGCCGATACCGATATATATCGGCATATCGGCCTCTTGGTCATTATTATAGCACTCATTATTATTATTAATATTTATTGTGGACAAAACATGTTTTATATCTTTAATTTAAATATTTCAAATTTGTAAACTCAAATCATTTGTCGCGCAACGCAAGATGAAAACCTTAAAATAGAACTTTCACACCGTTATAGTGTTTAAAAAAAAAAACGTCTTCTTATCCAAAAAAAAACGGGCCAATTAGGAAAAAATAATTTTTAATTTTTGTTTGCTGTTTTGTTAGTTATCCATTAACAACTCATTTACGTAATTTGCAATGATTCTTTGTTAAAAAATGGTTGAATATAAGGTCTGAGGACCATAGTGAGTTTTTCAAAATATGAATCTGAACAAAATTAGGTTTATTGATTTAGTTTCTGAAATAATATTTGGGTTTGATTTTTTTCAAGTTCTTTTATGTGTTGTTGTATTTGATGAAGGAAAAAAGTCGTTTTTTTTTTGGCAGTGGGAAAAAAAACGTATTTTGTCGGAAGGAAAACAACGGAATTTCTTTCACTAGGCAGTAGGCACCGCTGTAATACACGGTAATTTTCAGTATTGTGGGGATTCAATGAAATTATTCTTAATTTAAACTGTTTTTGTCCTAAATGATTCCTCTGTTTGAATAAAAATGTTTTAAAGCTTGCTTAAACATACAAACAAACAGGTGTTATTGGCGTCCCCTAAAAGTAAGAGAAATTCCGTGCTCAGATATGAATTTTGCATGTCAAACAGCCCCCATATACCAAATTTCATCAATATAATTTGATTATTTCGAAAGAATCCAAAACAACGGTAGCACAACAAAGAACAAACAACCATGAATCAATAATGGCGTCTTTTCAACGTTCCCTTTCAATTCAGCCGGCTCTAGCTCCTTGTCCGTCTCCGTCGTGACAATTTGAAACCGAGCCAATAGGAAATGGTATTTCGCGCATGGGTAGTACATCGAAATCCTAACCAAGGATTGCCTTATGGGATTCTTCTGTATTCTCCTTCTCACTTCTTCGCGGGAAATCCCTCTCATTTGCCTTATGGGACGCACGCGGTATATTGTATTTATAAGTATATGTATTTAATCAAAATATACGTTTTCTAATCGCTTCGACCAAGCTCAAGGGCCTTATACTGGAATCGCACGACATGATGTAGCCATATGGGAATGTGGCGGAGCTTCGCAAATCATGTTTTATGTTTATGTGTTATTTAACCGTATTCTCGAAATTAACGATTTCTAACTTTCTGAACACAACGTTGGTAGAGCAGCGAGCTTTCACTCATGGTATTTCAGGTGGTTGCTTTTCTGCATCAACTGAACCTGTTGTTTGAGTGCACCCTTTGATGGTTCTTCTGGAAAATACACCATCAAGGGGTTTTGTCGAAGTGGGAGATTTTTAAGAATCACCAGAAAATATAGCTGATGCTAGATTGTGCTCTCGTTGTTGGTCTTGAAACAAGAAGTGCTTGGACACCTTATGAATTTTGATAGGTCCTTCTATTTGAAGGGTATTCTGAGGTTTGCTGCTACAGTCGGAGTCTTCACCAATGCTGCTTTTGTACAGGTCTTTTCGATGAAAGTCTTTCTGCAACATCGTGGAAAGTTCTGTTTGTCTCACTGTTGAGGGTAGACTTGATACTTATTGTGAAGAAATCCATTTGTATGAATGCCCTCTGATGTTTTTTAATCTTATCGTTCCGTGTGATTCATTCTTTTCACAGTTACTACAGGCATGTTCCAGAGTCACTCTCCAAAGAAATGCTCAAAAAGTTTAAACTCGCATGTAGACTAAAGAAATTGTCCTACTTTTGAACTCATTACTGTCAGTGACTTCTCTAGAAGCTTGAGAAAGTTGGTTCACAACCTCATACGTTGATTCACTCAAAAAAGTATTTGTCCATTGATATTCAGCATTTTGTTCGATATACATGTCCTCAAATTTGTGACTTTTAACTTGGAAGGCATAGGATAACTCTTACTCTCGATGTCTCAAAACTATGTAAGATCCAAAGGATAAGTTTGTATTAAAGCTTCAGTATTGTTAATGTCGGGGTAGTCAAATATTAGGTGCGGCAAAACAAACAGTGCAGCTGTGATGGGCGACTACATTTGCTGTGGCGGCAATAGAAAGAAGAGAGGACTTGCTGTGTTCGGTCACTTACCCCGTTTTCAGTCGGGGCAATGGTTCGGAGCGGAGAGCATTCATCATCATTCAGCGGATCTTACTGAAATGAAATGGTTGATTGGGGGGGGATGTATGGTTCCAATCAGGCACAGCGCAGATTCCAATGACAAAACTGCGGCAGATGGAATATATTCCCTGTCTTTCTGAGGGTCCGGCGATATCACCAGATTTGAGCATCTGCGATTTTATCACAGTTTGGAAGAATTGAAGTTCGGTATTACTAAGGAAATCTTTGCCATTCTGATCGATATGTGCCGGAACATAGGTGACGATTTCAGAGATGGCCTCCGTGTATCGCTTCTTGCTGACGTGATCTTCAAAACTTAAGTGACAAACGGGGTGTAGTACTGACTGTTTGTTTTGTCACACCCTGTATAACATGATTCAACTGCTATTATTCGAGGAACTCAATCTAACTACTCCATCAGCATTTTTTGCAAGTTGCATTACTTGCAGAACAAAATATAAATAGCTTTCCTCTCCTAACTATACGAACCCAAACAATCGTTTGATGAATGGTAATTGCAAAATGACGTCCATTCGCATTCAACCTAAATTAGATAATAATAAATAATAAGAACCTTCCCAACAATTAGAAAGCACAACAAAAATGATACATTCACATCAAATAGATAAATATCTATCGGACGTATCTATAATAAATCTTGGAAATTAGATATTGCAGGTGAATTACAACAGAGAGGAAATTAACAATAGATTTGTAATTTCAGTTCAGGACCAGCCCACTGTCACTTGGACTGCAGATCCTCAGACTTTCTATACGGTGTGTATGACCGATCCGGATGCTCCTAATAGATCTAATCCCAAGAATAGAGAATGGCAACATTGGCTTGTTGGTAATATTCCTGGAGGTGATATTGGAAAAGGTAGGACATAATGGATACGTTTTAACAGTTTTTTGGTAAGTCTCACGCGTTAGAGATATGTCTGCTGAGAAAATTGAGGAAAATTATGTGTAGTGCTGCAAACAACTGAGAATCTCCTTTTCCAGGTGAAGTTCTATCAGCCTACGTTGGAGCCGGACCCCCAAAAGGCAGTGGCCTTCACCGTTACGTTATTCTGGTCTACAAACAAAAATCCAAACTAACCTTCGATGAACCCAAAATCCCCAACACCTCTGCAGACAAACGTGCCAAATTCTCTATCAAGAAGTTTGCCCAAAAGTACGCACTAGAAGGTCCTGTTGCTGGTAACTTTTTCCAGGCCGAATGGGATGATTATGTGCCCAAATTGTACAAACAATTAGGTAACTAGTTCCGATGTAAAGTACTGTTATCAATAAAAAAGTACTCACCTATATGTCCGTTGCATTTATTGGCATGTCCGTTTTGCTGGTACAACGTTGTGTGACCATTATGCGCATGGCCGTTGTGTTGTGCATGACCATTATGCAGCGCATGTCCATTCTGCTGCACAGCGTGCCCGTTATGGTGCGCATGTCCATTTAGGCCGTTATGTGGGAGATGCCCATTTCCATTGGCAAACACCACATGGCCGTTGCCAGCGTGACCGTTAACGCCACGGAATTGTGGCATCGTGACAACTTTTGTTGAGAATCAGGTCACATGATGGTCTGTAAGAATTTCTTCTATAAATACATAAACTTCAAAGTAAAAGTAGCGAAGCTGAAATTATAGCTTCCATATCGCAATTGACACGTTAATAGCCCAAATTCCTCCTGGTGCAAAAAAACAGCGGTACTGCTCATGCTGACCCGATTGGATAAAATTAACACCAATACAGCATTAAGGCGAGTAGAGAAAGTACTCTAGACGTCAATAATTTTCAATAATTGTGCCTTAATGTGCGGTGAACTTGCTTTTATAATTGAGTTAAGTATAGTTTTTGTCACTTTCTATCGATAATTGCTGTGTTTATGTTGGATAGGTCTTGGGATCGCCGATAATTGGGCTTATCTTGAGAATTCTAGTGATAATTTGACAACAATGCCACTTTTCTTGTTGGAAACCACTGGAGGAGAATAACCAGAATAGTTTTTTTCTTTTGAGTGAATGCAACTTTCAATAATTAAAAAAAAGTTTCATGAGGAATTAGTTTTCTGCTATTTATGTCACCACTTTTGCTTTCGATAAAAAATATCATTTGACATAAAAGTTCTGCCTCTACGTGTATAGAAGGTATTTCAAAACGATTTTTTATACTTCATCAACCGGGCGCAGCTCAAAAGTTGTAGTTACGAGGTTTGGGACAAAAGTTTGAACTTTTGATTGTGAATTGTGAAATCACTCAAGGATCAGCATCTTATTCTCTAACAACCTATACTGGGTGAGTCATAATAGTTCATTTCAGAAAAAATATTAGGACCTCAAAATGTTTTGATCCATTTCACGTACTGTGGGTTTCAAAATACTATAGGACAGAGTTTTATAAAACTGCATCGCGATAATGATATCTCCATTATTATAATTACAATTATTATTTGTCACAAAATCACACAGAGTTCTTGTGGTCATAAAGGAAACTCTCCAAGAGCTGACTTTGCTCCTGCGGTGAATCTTCATGGTGCACAGCTAAAGGACTTTGAATTATAATTAGTAATATTATTATTTCTATTTTCCAGGCAAATCAAGACTCTTTTATTGACAGGGTACGGGCATTCGCCAAGCACTCCCATCTTCGTCTTCTTTACCCAAGAATTTCCCGACAATCCTGGTGGTGTTCATGATGACTGCTTTCTGTAGGAGCATTTCCCAGCATTTCCGGGCTTCTCTGCAGCTCCTTTGGAATAAACTCTGTGCTTGAAATGACAAAAAGTACGATAGTGCGATGGTCACTTGGTCTATATCTCACATTTTCTTGATCTCGTCTGTCAACTCGATGTAAGTCCTTTTGGTGTCAGCCATGGTAATGACGATGTTGTGGGCGTCGAGACTGTCAAGTATCGCCACGTCCGCGATGATGGCTTCCATCTTCTCCTTGTCTCTCAGTCTGATGTCAGGACCGTTGAATGGTAAACAGCGGTCACTGATGATAGGCCTGTCGTGCTAGATGTTGAACTTGTCGGTGTCAATAACTACTGGTTTAGGTATGTACGGGTACTTGGGTACCTTGGGCTTTTCAATGATAAATTCCTCTGTGAATCATATGTCTCTTCTTTGCACTTTCTACACTACTTGTCAACTCTCACCCATTGGCTCTTTGAGGATTTGCTTCAAGTGGTTCTTCGTATTCACTACCTGATGGTCTTGAATGGCCACTACATGTGCGATGCACTTGAATGGCCACCACTTGCTCGATGCACTTTTAAACAAAATGTTGAAAGAGGTCATGTGGGTGTCTCCAATGCAGTGCTTTTGGTTAAACAGCTTGAATCCCTTGTCTGGGAAGGTGGCGTTTCACTGCTCTGGTGGAAGGTGTTGTGAAGGTTCTTGATGCCTATGAGTCCTGTATCTCATCCTTCATCACAGGGGAGTGTAATTATTCTGAGTATACTCGACTTGGGATGATTTTTACGATGAATCATCCCGACACTTGAAACTACAGAGATAAGCAGAAGCGAACGGCAGAGACATAGCTGTTGCCTAGATAACCTACCAAAAAGCCTATGACTCCATCCCTCATTCATAGCTGCTTCACATTTTTCTTCAGGTGCTGTCTCCGTTTCTGCATCCAAACAACTGCCTAAGGTTCTTCAGCCATGAGTTTCGACTCCTTCCTATGGATCTCTTTGCAAGGATTTTTCCCTACATAATTGTTTGTGAAATTCGATATTTCTCTTTCCTCAATACATGTATATTCTAATATTCTAATATTCTTCTCTGTATTGTTGGAATCATCAAGTACTCTTTCCTTATGCATACCTCTTACTCTTATCACGTTCACGTTGGTCACCCTCTGCATCCAAGGGATCCTTAGTATACTCCGGTATATCCACATTCAAAACGTCTCCAGTCTCCTCACGTCAATCCTCTTCAGAGTTCATGCATCCATCCCATTGAACAGTATGGATAGCATCTCATTAGTCGTATTTTAAGCTGAAGGTTTTGATCTCGACAGAAGAACTCTTCATTCTTACGAATGTGCTTATGGTATGTTCTATTCTGATTCCTACTTCTTAAGAGCTATCATCATTCCCGTTAATGGTTGTGCCTATTTGTATTCTCTTATACACTTTCAATAGGGTGATTCTTTATATATATCCTATACGAATGTCCTGGGGTGTTTTTGTTATCAGCATATATTTTTTGGTTTTGCTCATGTTCAGTAATAGTCCATATTCTTCACTAACTGTGATTATTCTTATAATTAGCGTCTGTAGATATCATGCGTTCTAGCTCAAATAACTATGTCTTCCGCGTATCTTGGATTATCCACAGTCACACCGTTAATAACAATGCCCATGCCCAGAGCATCAAGTGTCTTATTCACTATATCTTCTGGGTAGAGGTTGAAGAGGACTGGTGAAAGTATACACCCTTGACGTGAACCTCCTTTATCAGTCTGAGAGTATCTGCTGACATTCCTCTTTATGTTTTGAAATTTACCTTGCCGTCTCTCATCTTCGAAGGGTTGTGTAGTAGTGTAGTGTAATCCTTCCATATTTCCACTTCTGTAGTTATTTTCCCGTTGTTGTCTTTGTTTTCTGGTTATATTCTCGAACTTAAGTCAACTATCCTCGCTATTAGCAATCACTGCCACGTTCTCTAAAGATATACGAACTAAATCACCTAAAGCAAAGAGAAGTAAAACAACAAAAAGCAACATAGAGTTTCTAATAAGTAATGTGACGAAACATGTCCAGTGGTACGACTATCCAAGGCAACCGACAGCGAGGCGACGCCATTACGCTCAAACATCTTGTCCCTTTTGGCACAAACTCTTTCCACTGTGTGCGGTTATAGAATTTTCCAGCGTCTTCTTTGTTGAACTAGAAGGGTCGTCGTCTATCGCGGTTTCAGTGGACTACTTATATGAAGGGGAACAGTCAGTTGTGTTTTGATCGTTGCACTATAATAATTGTGAACGGACAGTTGAAAACATGAATAAGTAAATCATTGTAAAGAGTCAGTGTACATCTATAGTGACTCACAATAAATTAGTTGAATCTGGACTAGTGATATCCATAGCCGAAAAACGCCACAATAACATAACATTCCCTACACTACCTAACAACAGACTATACAAATACTTGGGAGTAAGGAAACACTCACACATAAAGCAAAAGAAATGAAAAAAATCATAGGACACAAACAAAAGAACAGTCAAAAGGCAAAAAGTGGACTCATTCGGAGGCATAGGTACAATGAACCATAACAGATGTACAAGCACTAGACAAACTGACAAGAAAAATCCTTATAATAGTTCCCTACATCCTAACTCGGCAGTTGAAAGACTGTATCTACGTAAGAAACAAGGAGGACGAGACTTAGTCAACAAAGAACCAACACACAATATTCAAGAACACAGTTTACAAAGATAATTCAACATGGAGGCAACACAATCCATCAAACAAGCAGACAAAAGTTACATACCACTCAGCAAACACACACCTACAGCAGCAAAATCTACATGGCAGATTCAAGAACGACCTCGATAAACAACCAAATGGATCGAACTCGGACACCAGTACAGTGGAACAGAAGGATTCATGTACTCCATAGAGGACCAGGTTGAACCGACAAAAGTTTATCCAAAATATATAACAAAAACTAACATACAACATGATAACTGAAGAATGTGTAAATCAATGCTCGGAACGATACAACACAAAACATCAGGATGTCCTAGCTTAGCACAGACAGAATACCTAAACAGGCATAATTTGACAGCCAAGATTCTCTACAAATACTTACTCCACAAACATAACATTGAAACAATAGAAGCGTCGTAATACAAATACACACCAGATCAACTCAATGAGAACCAAAATTTTTAAATATACTGGGACCAAGGAATCATAACTGATAAAACAACTATAAATAACAATAATAGACAAAATTAACAAAATAACAACGTTATGTTGCACCCCTCTAAGTAAGGAAAATCGTGAAATAGTCAACAAGGTGTGTGATTCATATACTTATTGAAAGGCATACCAACAAACTTGATACAGTACGATTCAACTAAGAACTGTAAACCGCCGATGTCTCCCTCTCTCTCAGGCTGAGTGGGAGCCTCATATAGCCTGAGAGAGACGAATACATGTTCGGTGTGAAGTTTTTAATTGAATCGTAGTCTAGTAACGTCCCTTTTAAATTTCTTCCAAAGATTACAAAGATGTGAACCCGCTCCAGTAAGCGCCCTCTACATAGCTATTTGTTTTAAACTTAAAGGTTCAACAAGAAGATCTTGTTAAAAAAAAAAAAAAAAAAAAAAAAAATTGTGAAAACTCCTATGTTGCCATTACTGAATAAGGAAATACTTTTGCCGCAACTAACAATTTCTCGATCTACCACAGCGCATCAATTGTAACAAAAGCTCATCAATTAAACGAAACACATAAAACTGATTAATTGCAGAGGGAAAAATAAATGAGAACTGTTTTACAGTTACAAGTAAAAATCCAAATGTCATTGGACTCTAGCACACTCGTATAGAGCGCGGATGTTGTGATTGATCACTTATTTTGCCGGATGAGGAAGTCTAAGCTCAATCGAAAAAATGGAATAACTTGTTTGATTTATTAATAAGATAATTCTGATTCTCCGTCTTAGTCACGCGTGAAAGTGGCGAATTGGAAAAAATGAACTTTTTCCGACCGCGATGCATATCGGCGCATTGATTGGACATTCTTTCATCTCCTGTGTGCGTAAATGGTCATTACAACAAAGACAAAAAATATATAATTCCTGGCAGCTCCAAAAACATCCGGTTTAAATAAGCCAGAATCACCGCAGAATCATCATCATCAACAAAACACGATTTTTGCCACACTCCACTGAATTACATAATTCATGAAACGCTACGAGTAAATGAACTCGGTAGATGATAGATATAATTTATGCTAATCAATTTCTTTCGAGACTTCCGCGTGTAAATACACAGCTAATAGTATATGGTGATTTTTTTAATAAAATATTTGTTCATTGGAATTTTGCAGCATCTTCATTATAGTCGTTTTGATGTATGGATGCGTTATTTATGTACAACACTAATTGAATATTTAAGACCATTTACAAAAAATATGGTTATGGATATGGAATAAGACAATGTGATTTTATTTATAGACAGCAAATATGAGTATGTTGTGTTTAACTCTCTAATGAAAGTCGAATGAAATTACTGTAAAAATCAATAAATAAATATTTTCAATTAGGAAGTCATTAAAAAGTGCTGGACTGTCGGACTTATATACCTACATGCACATTTTAAGGCAATATTCAAAGTCCAATGTTTTCAACGATAATAGAGATATTTCAATGCTGTTAGCAAATTTCGAAGTCAATTTCGTCCGGATGAAGCTTGATGAGATGGATCTCTAGCAGAAACAAATAATTATGATATACAGGGTGATCCATGAGGACATGCGAAAAATGTAAATATGTCTGTGTTGAAAATTGAATTCAGGCGCTACAATATGGTTTGCTACTATAGTTGCTTGACTTTGTACCCGCGACTTCAAATAATAATATTTCCGAGTCATATTATTTATGATCCCAAGCTCAAGTCCAATTTTGTAATATCAAGTCTTAGTCCTTTTCAGAAGCAAACCGTATCATGTCCAAACTTGGCGATAATACTGAATATTAAATCCCCTTATAATATTAACTTATATATGCTTTTCACTTGGTATAAAAACTGAGTCGATATGTCCCGTAGTTTTAATATTATTACAATTAACTTTGCACCTTTGTCTTGCTCTCCTGTGAACTTCAAAAATTGTGAATAAATTCTCTCTGACTCTGGTGTACAAATTTTAGTTTTCATTTTTTACTAGAAAATATCTCTAATTTAACAGTTTCAAAGAAATAGAGAAAATTATTGAAATACAACTTTTGAATCTAAAACTCATTAACATGTTCAAAATCAGAACATGTCATGTCATTTCTGAATTTAATTTGCTAAATAAGTTATTTACAAAGGTGTAAAAAGGATATTTAATAAATTTTCATTTTGTACGTTGTTTGAGGTTACTATACTCAAACAACGTTTTGTTGGACCGTTTCACATTAACACAAAATTGAATGTGAGGACTTGAATTCGTGTTACACACTACACGGCAATAAATAAGAGGAGATTAATACCGAATTACATAAGTCGAAACTAAATAGGTGGGGATTAATTCCATGTTACATAACCCGGAAATAAACGAGGAGGGATTAATACTATTGATAGCATGTTTCATAACACGAAAATAAATGGTAAGGGATTAGTTCCGCGGTACATAAGCCGGGAATACATAAGACGGAATTGAATAGGTGAGAATTAATTCTGTGTTACAAGCCAGCAATAAAAAGGAGGGGATTGATTCCGCGTTGCATATGATGAAATTAAATAGGTGGTGATCTATGCTGTGTTACATATGCCATCAACAGATAGGAGGGGATTGATTCCGCGTTACATGACACGGAATTAAATAGGAGGTGATCAATTTCATGTTACATAACTCGGAGATAATCAGGGGGAATTGATTCCGTGTTACATTACACGGAAATTGATGAAAGAGGATTGATTCCGTCTTCGGAATTTATTAGGTTAGAATTATTTCCGTGTTATACATAGCAGGGTAATAAAGAGAAAGAAATTGATTCCGCCTTCGGAATTTATTAGGTTAGAATTATTTCCGTGTTATACATAGCAGGGTAATAAAGAGAAAGGAATTGATTCCGCGTTATATACCACGGAATTAAATAGGTGGGGATTAATTCTGCGTCACATGACACGGAATTGAATAACTGGGAAACAATTAGGGGGGAACAATTTCGTGTTACATTAGCACGGAAATTAGAGAAAGGATTAATTAAGTGTTACACCAGACATTGGAATACATAAAGGAGATTGATTTCCCGTTACATAACACGGAATTGAACAGGTAGGGACTAATTCTGCGTTACATAACTCGGAATCAAATAGCTGGGGATTGAATCCGTGTTACATAACTCGGAAATCAAAAGAAGAGATAAATTCCGTGTCATAACTGTCATATAACAGGGCAATAAATAGCTGGCAATTGAATTGAATACATGGGCATTAATTCCGTATTGCATGACTCGTAAGGGCGAATCAATTCCTTGCTACATAAAAGGGAAATGAGTAGCCGGGGATTTATTTCGCGCTACATAACACAGAATTGAATAGGTGGGGATTATTTCCGTGTTAAATAACTACGAAATCTAAAGGGGGAATTATTTTCGTCTTATAGAAGAATAAATTATAGAAAAATAAAAAGGATGAGATTCATTCCGCGACACATTATACCTACGGAATTGAATAGATGGGAATTAGTTTCGTGTTACATGACTTGAGAATCAATAGGGGGAATTAATTCCGTGTAACTGAAAAAGAAAAAATAAGAGAGGATTGAGTGATTGAGTCCTCCTTACATAACACGAAATTAAAAAGGTGAGGATTTATTCTACGTCACATAACACGGAACTAAATAGGTAGGGATTAATTCCTTAGTACAAGAACCAGAAATTAATAGGTGGAATCAATTTCGTGTTACATAGGAAGGACATAAAAATAGAAAGGGATTAATTTCGCGTTACATAACACGGAATCAAATGTGTGGGGATTAAATCCGTGTTAGATAACTCGGAAATTAATAGGGGAAATCAATTTTGTGTTACCTAACACCGAAATAAATAGGAGGGGTAATAATTCCCTTTTTATACAGGGAGCTACTTAATGGTATGTCATAATTTGAAGGGGGAGTTCCTGCATAAATTTTAAGTCGAAAAGGTCATATAAACTTGGGTCTTCAAATGATTGGTTTCTGAGATACAGGGTGTTAAAGATCTATTTTATTTTCAGTTTCTAATACATTTTCCAAATACGGTTTGAGATATTGAGCTGAATTTTGCCACAGGATATTATGGTATAGGAACACACTCTTTTTTATTCTTATTTTTTCATTTTTATTTTATTTTATTTTATTTTTATTTCTTACTTTTTTTTAATTTTTTTTTTAGACCTTTTCGACTCAAAGTTTATCCAGGAACTCCCTCCTAAAATTATGACATATCATCAAGTAACACCCTGTATTATACGGAATTACTTAGGTGGAGTCTAACGTGTTACATAACTTGGAATTAATTGTGTACCGGTACTATCGAATAAAAAGTTGATGAAGTTCTTCCTGCGCCTTCGCCCCCCATTTCTTTCCAATACAATTTTTTGGGAAAGAAAATCACTAAATTACATAAAAAAAATTAGTGAGTTTCTTGCTGAATAGGTGTATTTCAAAAGCCTTTTGCTTAATGAAAAAATACTTTTATCATTATTTTTCATAGTTGATGAGAAAAAAACGATACCTGAGTGTCTCGACTATTCTTCATTTTTATTTTCAAGCTTCTGGCGTTTAAAAAATGCTGATGAGATTAAGAAACAATTCTACAAAAGAAAAGCTAAAATTTATTTTGACTTGGAAGAGCTGGATTTTTGCGAAAACATTTGGAGGGAGCTCTTGACCAATATTTTTCTAGTTGCAATCAAAGAAGTTTTCCACACAACTTTTTTCTCAAGAACTTCTGGATTCTTTGAAAAGAAGACAAAAAAAATACTGATATTTTTCAAAAATTATTCGACAACATTTATAAAGAAATTGATATTTCTCATCCTGATAAATGCAGGGAAAAACTGATAAAAGAACTTCATTAAAGAAAGATTTTCACCAAATACCGTATCCTCCGTTCATATTATTATCTTAAACATCTTCAAAACTGACTAAAAATAAAAACAATCCATTGGAATTCAAGTTTTCACTACTTTTTTCGCGAAGATTTTTCAAAATTCCTGGCTTTTACCTACATTCACATTTTTATATGAAATTGAAAAACGAAATCAACCAAATTCATTCAAGAAGACTCATGTTATTATCTAAGTATATGCTTATTTTTTTCATCATTATGAAGTCTACAATATAAAATTTGTATGTATTTATATCCTGTTTTAAGAAGTTATCTTATAATTTTTTTTCATCATGTTTATTTATTTCTGAAATCAAAAATTTAAAAAGATTTGGAAACCATTGAGAAAAGAATACTGATGTGAATTTGGAGGTGGATGAAGTTGTTATTTATTCGTCTAATATGCTAATCCATTCAAATAAATAAATGTAATGCCTTTGCCAAAAAAAGAAAAAGATGATCTCAGAGGTGTATCTAAAGTGGGTAGTGGAATATGAGACACGGCACAGACAAATCTATGTAGATTGAAAATAATAATTTGGGATAAAAACATGAAAAAAATAACATACAGCAAATTACTTACACAGTGAAAAAGTCGTTAAACGAGCTTATTCAATGAACAAGTCAATGACAATCAATAAAACCCATGCAAAAAACAAATAATAGCCCAAGAGTGGTGTTAGAAGAAAATTGCAACTACGGTCAATAATACTATAAATGATTCGCTATACAGGGTGTTACTTTATGGTATGTCATAATTTCAAGAGGGAGTTCCTGGATACATCTTAAGTCGAAAAGGTCATATAAACTTGGGTTAAATAAAATAAAATAAAATACAAACAAAAAAATAAAAATAAAAAAAAGTTTGTTCCTATACCATAATATCCTGTGGCAAAATTCAGTTCAATATCTCAAACCGTCTTTGGAAAATGTATTAGAAACTGAAAATAAGATAAATCTTTAACACCCTATATCTTAAAAACCAAGCATTTCAAGACCCAAGTTTTCGACTTAAAATTTGTCCAGGAACTTCCCCTCAAATTTTGACACACCATTAAGTAACACCCTGTATAATTGCCAATTCCAGAAACTGCAGCGTACTTCAGAAATTTATTGTTTTAAAAAATAAAAATATACGACTATCTGACAAAAAAATGTATCTCTCATTAATTAACAAAGTTCAAAAAGTACAATAACGGGTCATTTATTGACAATCACCTGGAATTCCTGATAAAAGCAGGTGAACGGGCGAGAATTTTAAGCGGACTTGTTATGAGGGTCCGTTTCCTGTTTTCGTTTGGAACGTGGATATTTTCTATTCTAATTGGATTGGGTCGAGTACGTGGAAATGATGGAAATTTGAAATTATACATCGGGTAGGTAGTTGAACTTGAGGGGTCTTATGGTGGCGGTTCGTTTGAGGCTTTAAATTGGTTGATTATAGTGATGATGTTTCAGAATTTTTGATTTTGTGTTTGGACAAATATGCAAATTTTTGTTGTTGAGTTGAAGTTGAATGTGATCATGACAGGGATATTATGTTTCTGAAGAAACCGAGGAATCTTGTTTTTCAGTTTTTAGAAATAATCGCTTCTCGAAAGAGAATCCAATAACTGGGAATATGAGTCATTATAATAAAATAAGATTCTTTTTGGGCAGTTTCTCAATCAATAAAAAATCTTGTTCAGAAAAAATCTTGGAATGTTGTAAAATACTTTTTTAAATTTTCTGAACATATTTTCAAAAGCGTGATTAATCCCACAAATTGTGCAAAAAAGTCTAATGAGCATTCTTCTTTAAGTGGTTAATTTCATGATTAATGCTAAAATATCAAGTAGCTTTAAATAAAATAAATATTTTTTTAGTTTGAACTTGAACTATGTATATATGCGTTGAGCTGGGTGGTACTGTACGTTTGAATATAGTACTTCATTTATTTTAATAATTTATGATTGAATTAGTTGGAGAAATAGAACATGTAATGATAAAAATACAAATAAAAAATAGTTTTCTTACAACAAAATTGTGATTTGGCCAGGTATAAAACTATAATCTAAGTAGGAGAGCAGCAAAAGCTGTTTGTTTTTACGTCAACTCATTTTAAACGAAATCTAAAAAAATAAAAAATATTGTTTCTGACAAACTTTGTATACAGGGTGTCTCCAATTGAGTAGGCACTATTGTTTACTTCTTTATCATTGAAGATACGAGGTCGTTCAAATGAGAGAGCTAGTAGTATTTTTTTCGCTGTTTAACGTGGTATTAACGAAAGAACAATTGAATTGTTCTCGATTTATTTTAAAAAATGTACTTTTTTCAAATGGCACACCGGGTATATTCTTCTTAACATCGATTGCCCACTTTCTCCAGAACATACAAGGCTATGACGAACTTTGTGATCGAACCAAAAATAACGGAGTTATGCCTTTTTTAATTTTTTGGAAACTTTGCCTTGAAATTTAAAATTTTGACAAAATAATGTTATCGGTTGCCATATTTGCTTTTAAACTTATTATATCGTGCTAAACGTTTCTTGTTTGCTAAGCTCATCTCAAAACATTTGAATCATTGAAACTTGTTACTTTGACGTTTATAAATTAGTCGAGGAAAATACGCATAACTCCGTTTTTTTTGGTTTCGGGAAAAAAATCATAATAACATTTTATGTTCAGAAGAGAGTAGCTAATCAATTATGATAAAAATATACGAGGTGTCTCATTCGAAAAATAAGTTTTTTGAAATAAATCGAGAACTCGTTTTTCAATTGTTTTTTTGTCAGAATAACGTTAACTCGCAGAAAAAATACTACTAGTCCCTGGACTAGTTCTCTCATTTAAACGACCGCGTATCTTCAATAATAAAGAAGTTAACAATAGTGCCGACTTAAACGGAGGCACCTTGTATACAGGGTGTAAATTAAGTACTTGTGAAATCTTTGAAGGGTGTATCTTTGACTAATTTTGAGACAAAAAGTTCATATGAACATGGGAACAACACCTTTTTTCCTTTTTTTACTTTTTTTTTCAAAAAACCGAGTTTATATTTGAGTTTTTCTTCATCAATATTCCCAGTATCGCCAATTGCCATGTAACTTGAAAAAAATATAAGTAAATCTAGATAAAATAGTATTTTGGACGCCTGTTGAAATAAATTTGAGATCTCTTTTTGAAAATTTGTTTTTTTTTTAACATTGAATATGATTAATTTAGGAAATCTGTTATATCCGATATAGATTCACGAGGTTTAAAAAACGCTTTTTTTGTTGAAGATGATAGTTTGAGAAAAAATAATTTTGAATTTCATTACCAGAATCAATAAGGATCCCTTTCTTTTTGTTAAAATCAATTGTTGAGATCTTGGTGGGTATATTTTTTTTTCATTTCAGAAATATTCAATGAAGATTGGAATTTAATATTCATAAAAAAATTTGTTGTTCATTCATAAATGGAGACCACCTTTTCCACAACTTAACCATATTGAACTCACCACAAATCATCAAAAATAATCCAAAAACAAATGTTCAAAAATCCACCACAAAAGCTCACTCTAGTCCAAAACTGAAGCCGGTAAAATAACGCGAAACCGCGAAATTTGTCAGCTGTTTCAAACTCGAACTCGCGACTGTAGTCTGACAAATACGCGTGCAACTCGCCCGATGCGCCGGTAAAATGTGAAGCGAGGAAAAAGTTAGCCTAGGATAGACAAGATACTGAAAGGCGCTGTTGCCGAGGAAGAAAGAGGAAAATGGGGAGGGAAATGGAGGAAGAAACACGTATAAGAATAATTCTGCCAAAATTAATTTTACTTGCGATTAATAGAAAATGATAATCCAAATTTTCATGTTTCAAGTCTAATTGCAATAGATTTTCAGGTCGTGAAAAATGATTAGAAATCAAAAAAGTGATAAAAATCTCTTGAAAAACCAGAACAAGGTACGGCAAGCGTTACTTAAGACACGTTTTTCTCATAAAATACTTGACACTGGCATCAACAAGGTGGCGAAATAACTGTGAAGAAAATCATTACCGTGTTCGGCTATTTGTAATAGCTTACAGCTCATTTTTTTTTCTCACAAATTTAATAAATTTCAAATTGTTTAGAACTGTTATCTAGTTATTTGAAATTTAAACGGAAGTAACAAAGTCTCGCTTCAAATTACAATCAGATGGTAATTTTATAAATTTTTCATTTTTTTATATTCAGTATTTTTGTCGTTGACCACTATCGGCGTAACAACAAATTTTCAAAAAATTACCAACTTTCAAAACTTATTCTTCTTTAACTTGTTTCTACGGCAACTATAGCCAATGTCACATAACACCTACAATTCCAAAACATGCTATGTTTAGGGATGTAAATAGATCAAAATGATTTTTTTTTCGAAAACGGTTAGACCTATCGGAACAAACTTTTTTGTCAAAAGGTTGAGAATAAACTATTTGGTCAAAAGTCGCATACAGTGTAGGACCATTCAATCGACCATTCAAGACCATCTCACCTTGATTTTTTGCTCATCATTTCCGGACACCCTGTGTATTGCATTAGAATTTTCTGTTTATATGGTTTTATTTTTGTAGTTTTGCTTAGTTGTCAGGAATACAGGGTGTTTATTAATTGAGTGCCGATACTTAAGGATGATAACACTGGTTTTGTTGCATGCAGTTTCATGCTCGATTCTTAATGTGTCTACTGCACTGACTAAAAATTTGAAGTCCATTTTTTTCTAGCAGCTCTAGTTATTGATATAAGACGGGAAGATTTCTTTACAAAAAAACTTCAAATGAAGGGTCAAAATATATTATTATACAAAAGTAATTTGAATAAAGACTATAAAAGCAGGATAAATCCACTTTGACCGATTTTTATGGTTTATTCCGGTATTATTCATTAATCAAAAACTATTTGGATCTCTTCTTGATGTAGATATGATAACCAAGTGGAACAGTAGTTGTGGTATATATTCGAATTCCTAAAACCCGAGCGGCTAGATAAGGAATTATTTCAACTCAAAAAGGTCAAATTAGTAAGAATCCGTTAAAATACCTCACAACAGAAAAAAAGTGCAATCTTGTTGACCAGTGTAATTTTTCTCATGGACACAGGTCAGCAAGAGCCCAATTTTCAAGATACAGGGTGTTGACATTAAAAAATATACGTTTTTTTATGATTAGCCTGATACTATTCCAGATATCTTTATGAAATTTGGTACACGTCTTCTATTTATTCATTTACTCATACACTACACTATAGAAATTTATAGAAATTTATTCTCTCTTTCTATATGCATCAATATGCATCTTGTGATGTACAGACAATTTTATTATTTTTACCAGTGGCGTCCGTACGGGTTTTGCATTCAATATTTTTGGAGAAAAAACTTGTACGCCACTGCTTCCTGACAGAACAAAAATTATTTTTAAAATCTCTATTTATTTCTGAGCCAAATTGTTCTCATGATTTTCTTTTGTCTGGCGCATGGTTTTCGTTAAAAAAAGTAAAATTCACTCAATTGCATTGACACCCTGCTGTGCCTCTTAATATTCTCAAATCAGTGGCGCCCTCTCTAAAATTCCTTTTGATATTTTTACATGAAATTATTATTATTATGTCCTTATTTTTTGTTTATGTCCTTATTTTTTGTTTACATGTATTTACATACTCGTGTATTTATTATTATCTTTCTACATATTATATTTTATCATATTATCAAACATTTTGTAATTCTCTGTAGCCAAGTGCTAAATAAACGTACATTATTATTACGAAACACGCCAATGCTTTTTTTCATAATGAAAATCACTTTCCAAATCTCCTGTTACTTTTTGATAACATCAAATTTCAACACCCTGTATCTTAAAAATTATGCTCTTGCGGTCCAAATTGACCTTTTTGTCTCAAAATTACCCAAGGATTATCACCCCTTAGTATGAGAACTCACCGTTTCACTGATGACCCATATTGGGGCAAACTTTTAGAAAATTGCACATTTGTTATTTTGAAGTGAAATAAGCAAGTGCTGCCCTGTTGCTTTGCCTTCGAATCCCATATTTTCATCCTTTTTCAAAAATCTAAAAAATGTAAGTAGGTATGTACAGGGTGTCCCATTTTGGGTACTTTTGCGGGGTATCTCCGTTATTCTTATAGATAGAAAGTTGCGGTTTTCGCGACAGTGTGCTACTTTTTCGTGAAACTGAAGATGCCGTTAACAAAATTTTCGTAGCCCTTTTCGTTTTCAAGATACAGGGCTAAACTGAAAATGTTGCATTTTAAGGTACCTCTCGTATCTAAACTATCAAATAAGTTATGGAAAATGTGAAAACTGTTTCTTATATAACTTTTCCCGTAGAACTTGATTCTGCCTTCGGAATGAGTATACAGGGTCAGGTCAAAAAGTTATCGGACCCAAATTTATTTCTTTAAATGGAAGACCCTGTATATTTATAGTACATAAGATTTTTCATCTTTTCAAAAATATATAACAGTATGCACTTAAAACAAAAGAAAAAAATATCCAAAAACGTTTTTACCTGACCCCGGATACTAATTTCGAAGGCAGAATCGAGTTCTACGGAAAAAGTTGTATAAGAAACAGTTCTCACATTTTCCATAACTTATCTGATAGTTTAGATACGAGGGGTACCTTGAAATGCAACATTTTCAGTTTAGCCCTGTTTCTTAGCACACTGTCGCGAAAACCGCAACTTTCTATCTATAAGAATAACGGAGATACCCAGCAAAAGTACCCAAAATGGGACACCCTACAGGGTTTTCCGTTATATTTGAGCCAGTCGATATCTTTCTTATTATTCTTCCTAGAAAAAAATTCAAATTGTCAAAGTTGAAGTTAATTTGATAGGCATTCATATTCCCAAGTCAAAAAAATAAATAAAAATACGACGGAAATACAACTTTTTTACATAATATGTTTGAGTTTTTTGAATGGGACACCCCACACCCCGTATATTTTGTCTAAATCGAAAGATCATAAGTTTCTTGTGTTTTCAAAAATACAATGTTGATGTTTGGTTCAGATATTTTTGAGCTATTTCAGTTACTGAGCCACAAACAGTTTCCCTTAGCATTTTGATTTATTGAGGTAGTTTATGGTAGAAAATGACACTTTACTTTAAAGTGGAATAGATTAAAAACGGCTGGGGCAAACATCATCTTATATAGTATTTCTAAAATCGCAAGAAAAAGATCTTTCGTTGTAGACAAAAATATACGGGATGTCCGATTTCAAAAAACTCAATACAAATATTCTATTTCCGATGCGTTTTTATTTATTTTTTTTGACTTGAGAATCTAAATCCTTATCAAATTTACTTGACTTTGATCGTTTTAGACGAATAATAAGCGAGATATCCATTGGCTAAAATAAATTTTTTTCGAAAAAAAAATAGCCCATATTCGGACCTTCTACTCTAATACTCACCTGAACAAATACTTTACATAGAATTGAAACAAAAAGGACACAACATTATTCTCTGCTTGAAAAGTCAGAAATGTGTTTTTTTTTGGGGAATTCTTCTGTGATCATTTATGTCATCAGTGTCACTTTTTTCAACTGGTTTGCAATTCGAACCCTTTATGGATTTTGGAATTATCCGGGGTAAAATATTTTATTCCAATAATTATAATATTTTGTCTTTGTGTTTTTGTGTAATTATTGTGTTATCATTCCATTATTTCTTGAATCTACTGCCTGTCGTTTTAATACAAAGGTACTTTGTAAACTTATTGTAAAGTGTAAAATTTTCTAAAAAACGGGTTATCAATACTGGACTAATAGACAATCCTACCACACCTGTATGATTTGATCTTTTTTGCACTTTATTTGTTGGCGGAGCTGTTCGGCGTTCTTTTGTGTAAAGTCAATAAAAATTGCAATCATTTCACCTGCTTTAGCTGGTCTCACGAATGGGTCTCCACAATGCAAATTCACTCAATCAATCATCAATCGGAATAGGTATCAAGTTATTGGGCATAATTCGGGCATGATATGAAATAGAATATACCAAAATTACTGTTCTGTCAACAAGGCAATAATAAGTTGAACTCACCGGGGGATGATTGGCCCCCTCTTCATCCATTTCATCAGTATTAAAGCTCTCATTATGATGATAATAATAATAATCGTACAATAATAATCTTCGACGACTAGCTAGTGTCACTTGTAATGAGTGAATAGGCTCCCCTGGATACTTTAACTCTCGCGAAAAAGCAAAGTATCCCAATGAATTGGACAGAGGGCCCGGTAAACTGGATCCTGTAGTCTATTCATGTCAATCGGTGTCTAGGTAGAGCCTCCCTGATGCTACCATCCTACCAAATAACACCGAGGCAAAGCGCTATCCTCCCCACAAAGGGCATGGGGCTTTCTACACCCATAAATCGGCTGCACTTTAACTAGTGCACTAATTCTGACAGATCTGTCCTCTACCCTCAGTGGTAGTCACAAACAAACCCATGGATACACAACTCACGTGATTACAATAATCAACAGCAACATTGCTCTATTAGACAACACTACTTACGGGTACCCGCCTGAACGCATGCTAAGGCCAACTACGACTGATTTTCTAATAATTTGGGTGTCCCGACTCAATCATGATTTTACGATAGAGAGCTCCTAAATAGGTGTTGAGCAAAACAGCCTGAATTAAGGGGTAGAACGTATATTAGGAAAAGTATCAAGCAATAACTAAATTAACAGTGAAATTCAGGCAAGAATGATGATATGTAAAAAAAAAGATGTTTTACATTTGTCTGTGCATTTTGTCCCGTATTTTTTATAGCTAAAAAAAAATGAATTGGAGTGAGCGGCTACAATACCTACAGAATGCGCCAATATCTCAAGAAAAAAAGTGATTGGGATTCTGAAAATATGTAGGGAGAGATTTCAGAAGATGCTCTCTTCAAATAAAATAATAATGAAGTGGCGCGACTTTAGGTTAAAGCGGAAATAGGTGTCTACTTGCTTGTTTCAAATGGAACACCTTGTATATCATTACATTTTTGGATTCTACATAAAATTCTAAACCGATTCAATAAATGATTTCCTATAGATTTGAAATATTTGAATTTTTATTACAAAAATGACGTTTGTAGGTTCCTATATATTTAAATGTAAATGTTTCGTATAAAGAAGCCTTTATTATTTGATTTATGTTAGATAATTTGTTAAAAAAGGCCTGCATCGAAAGATTTTGATATCTATTATTACAGGGTGGCCCAAAAATAAGATTGAAAATAACTGCCAAAAATCATTGTTTTTAAAATAAATGGAAACCTCTAGTTTTCATCATATTATCTTATTGAGCATCGAAAATGAAGGTGAGTTTGTATAAGATTGTCCATTCCAAAAATTCTATTTTTTTTTTGAATAGACAATCTTATACAAACTCGTTTTTATTTTCAATTCTTCATAAGATAAAATGATAAAAATTGGGGGTTTCCATTTGGAAAAAATGATTTTTGACAGTTTTCTCAATTTCAGTTTTGATCTTATTTTTGGGCCGTAATAATGTCGAATATAAATTTAATGATGAAGGTTTTGTTATACAAAAAATTTACATTTAAATAGGAACCTAAAAACGTCATTTTTGACATAAGAACTCAAATATGTCAAATTATAAACTTTGTTCTATGATGTCAAAAACGCTTATACTTAGGTACCTATAGGACATCATAAATCAAATATGCCTAGAATTCCACGTAGAATTCAAAGATGTTATAATATATTATAGGGTGTTCCATTTGAATGTAAACCTAAAATCAATAACAGGGTGTTCCAGTAGGGGTGCCCACCGGCCATATCCCGGAACTTATTTATCGCGGAGGCTTGCAGTAGAAAAATTTATCATTAAAACGGCCAAGAAAAAACCCGGAAAATATTTTCAAGTTTTTGAAATGGTCGCTAGAGGAAGTAGAAGCCAGCACCAAGTAGAAAAATAGGATTTTTATAGAATTTTGCCAAATGAATATATCGATGATATCATTTTCATATTTGCTGACTATCTTCCTACACACTTTGTCCAGACCGTTTTTTTCTATCTAACAAAATAAACCGGTGGTGGATGTTCAATTATTTTTTTAAACAAACGCAGATTTCTTCCGTTTTGCTTAGCCGATTTTAACAAACTGGGGCTCATTTGAAAGAACATAATCTGCACTACAGAATGCTTACTTGGTTTTGTATTTGTTACTTTTGCCGTCACCGCTAGATGGCGTTAACTGGAATCGTAGCATATTTTTGAGTCTTTTTCCAAAAAAATCAAATGTTATGATAATATATTCATTTTTATATATTTTGAAATAGCATACATTTTTCTATAAAAAACACAAAAAAAAACATAAAGAAAGAAAAAAAATATATTATTTTTTATGTTTTTTTTTTTTTTAATTTTTCAATAGAAAAATGTATCCTTTTTCAAAATATATAAAAATGAATATACCATTAGATTTGTTTAAAAAACTCAAAAATATGCCCACGAACGTTTGTTGTTTGAAGTTATGTGTTCCTAATAAGGTCAGGCAGAAGTGTAGAGGTCTAATAATGATGTTGTTTTCGTGTCCAAAGAAGCCCACCCAAAAACGAATCAACTAAACTTTGAAAATCCAAAACTCTAGCACCTGGAAAAACCCACCCCTTCATAAGGTCATAAGTTTATTTTTTTCTGCAGGGGCCCTTATAAGGTACTTGGGTCTTCATGTCGATATAAGCCTTTTGAAGGTATTTTAACCCTTTCGCCTATCAAAATAATCTCCGAACAGTTGATACAACGTATGCCAAAGGTTAAATTGATTTATAAATTTAACAATTTTTAAGGCTAGGAAAATTATGTTATTTTGAATGGTTCATAATCAGTCCGTATGCCACAATTCATCTTGATATTTGGCGTACACCATGAAAAAAAAATTGTTATACTCATGATGGGAACAAATTGGGGGTAATGGATACAACATATTTTCTACTTTGAAGTATGCATTGGCAACACAGCAGTGGTAGATAAGACCGTGCTTCTTCAGACACCTGTTCCATCACCTGTGGATGAAGAAGCAGAAGAAAACGAAAAAAAAAGTCGTCAGCTAATTAACGATCAAATCGCCGCTGTTTATCGGAAGTCCGTTAGAAGAGAGGAACTGATTAGACTTGCGTTTTTAAATAGAGAGTTATTATTGCCGCTATGATGGTGCAATATGGTGCTTGGAGAAGAGATGAAGAAAAAACTGCTTTGTTGATTATTTTTGTAAGAACAGTATAATGAATGACTGTTAGGATTTAGAATAGATCTAGGCTGTTAGTTTTGTCTGTTTTTCAATACTTTTTTGTTTATTTTACATTTAATAATAATAATTATCAACAATTTTTTTTTATATCTATCTATAGTGTTAAGTTGCTCCTAGATCTAGTGTTGTGCTCTTAACAATTTTCACTTTTTTATGTTTAGCACAGATGCGAGAAAATTGAAATGGGCAAAGATTTGCAGTTTTCTAAACTCTGCTCAAGCTCAAATCATTTTGAGTTTTGAGAAATCTGACAGCTGTCAAAAGATTAAAAAAAAAACTGATTTTCGGCTATTTTTCAAATTGCCCCTTGCTCCGCGAATAATAATTGTAGAAAAAAATTTTGAATACAAAAGTTAAAGGAAATTTTTCGCTGATCAGAATAACATTGAAATATTCTTCCTTACACACATCATTTTTGACGTATCACATAATCTTTTTTTTTAAATGGAAACCATACTTAATTTTAGTATGATTCTTACCGTCATTCTTATTTTATTTTTGAAAATAACTCGTTCAAAATATGATTTGTCGTTAGAATCGTGATAAAATTTGATATGGTTTCCGGTTCTTGTAAACATTAGGCATCCAAGTATTTTTTACTTTTCAAAGGCGAATTTGGAAAATTATCCTTCGTTTAACTATTCTAAAGAGGAAAAATGCTGAATGAAAAACTTTTTTGTAGAAAAAACACTATTTTAGGCACATTGTTTCATACGAACATTTTCCAAAAATCTCGATTTGTTCCAGTTGTGGGTCATTAAAATGGACAATTCCTGTTGTTCTCATGTACTATACAGTTCCTCACGTAACCACTAAAGAAGTTAAAACATATAGTTAAGCAGGAAAAATAAATTTTAAAAATTTGATTCACAGAACATCCCGGTGAACTCGATATTATCAATAACAACTGTCAAGGTTGTCAAGACACTAGACAATACTCACTAAATAACGACCGAGAGTGAAAAATACGCGCTGTTGCCAAGTTTTCCTTTTTCATTTCTTTTTCGTTTTGGCGCCATTTTATTGATGTATATTCAGATGTCCATCATGCCGCCATATCTAAAAAATCGTTTAGAAAGTAACGCTTCTGCCCGAGTAAAAAGGTACGCTCCTGCCCAGCGTAGCCGGTGGATGTTCTCTTAAATATCGTTTAAAAGTAACGCTCCTGCCCATATGGCTGCTTCTGCCGGAGTAAAAAGGTACGCTCCTGCCCAGCCGAGTCGGTGGATTTTCTCTTAAATATCGTTTAAAAAGTAACGCTCCTGCCCATATGGCTGCTCCTGCCCGAGTAAAAAGGTACGCTCCTGCCCAGCGTAGCCGGTGGATGTTCTCTTAAATATCGTTTAAGAAGTAACGCTCCTGCCCATATGGCTGCTCCTGCCTGAGTAAAAAGGTACGCTACTGCCCAGCGTAGCCGGTGGATGTTCTCTTGAATATCGTTTAAAAAGTAACGCTCCTGCCCATATGGCTGCTCCTGCCTGAGTAAAAAGGTACGCTACTGCCCAGCGTAGCCGGTGGATGTTCTCTTGAATATCGTTTAAAAAGTAACGCTCCTGCCCATATGGCTGCTCTTGCCCGAGTAAAAAGGTACGCTACTGCCCAGCGTAGCCGGTGGATGTTCTTTTAAATATCGTTTAAAAAGTAACGCTCCTGCCCATATGGCTGCTCCTGCCCGAGTAAAAAGGTACGCTCCTGCCCAGCGTAGCCGGTGGATGTTCTCTCAAATATCGTTTAAAAAGTAACGCTCCTGCCCATATGGCTGCTCCTTTCCGAGTAAAATGGTTCGCTCCTGCCCAGCGTAGCCGGTGGATGTTCTCTTGAATATCGTTTAAAAAGTAACGCTCCTGCCAATATGGCTGCTCCTGCCTGAGTAAAAAGGTACGCTCCTGCCCAGCGTAGCCGGCGGATGTTCTCTTAAATATCGTTTAAAAAGTAACGCTCCTGCCCATATGGCTGCTCCTGCCCGACTAAAAAAGTACGCTTCTGCCCAGCGTAGCCGGTGGATGTTCTCTTAAATATCGTTTCAAAAGTAACGCTCCTGCTCATATGGCTGCTCCTGCCCGAGTAAAAAGGTACGCTCCTGCCCAGCGTAGCCGGTGGATGTTCTCTTCAATAACGTTTAAAAAGTAACGCTCCTGCCCATATGGCTGCTCCTGCCTGAGTAAAAAGGTGCGCTACTGCCCAGAGTAGCCGGTGGATGTTCTCTTGAATATCGTTTAAAAAGTAACGCTCCTGCCCATATGGTTCCTTTTTTTACTGTTTTATTATGTTTGTCATAGTTCATAGTATATTAAAATATAGAGACAAAAACTATTGCATTCGTTTTTAAGATGTTTGGGTAAGTTTGGCAACATTGCCTGTTTGTTCTAATATGTAGCTCGTATGGATTGTAACAATGTGACAAAGCTGTCATTTAAGGGAGTTTTTCTCACTGAATCCTGATAAAATTTTAATTTGTTATGGGATTATTTTTTTTGTTAAAAGCTGTTCATCCAGCATTTTTTTTAGTTGAAATTGTTCTATAAACCCAAAACTATGCTCAAAAATTAAAAAATTCATTAATGTGTGAATGCCTAATCTTTACAAGACCCATGGTTTCCATTTTAAAAAACATACGTTTATGTCATATTATGTCAAAAATGACGGGTGTGACGAAAAATGTTTTGAAGTCATTTTATTTAGAGCAAAATTTCCTAAAACTTTTGTATTCAAGATTTTCTCCTACAATTAATATTCGCATATTATAGCCTTATTTTAAAAAATCACCAAAAATCAGTTTCTTTTGAAACTTCGTTGGACAGCTGTCAAATCTTTCAAACCTCAAAATGGTTTTGAGTAGAGCTTACAAAACTGCGAATCTTTGCTCATTTGAACTTTCTCGTATCTGCTTTAGTTTTCGAGATCCCTGTACTAAACTTGAAAAACAGATCACCCTGTATATTCAATGAAAATCAAATTGATTGTTTTTGCCGAAGAACGAAATGCACGTTGAAGGAATCTTAAATGAGAATCAAAAACGGCAACAGCGATTACCATTTAGGAGATGGCAATAATAGTAGTACCTACACACTATTTGAGATACCCTGTATATCTTATGAGCCTCGTTGAAAAAATTAAAGATAATTTTATTGAAGGAAAAGTCATGCAAAAAAAAATCACAAAAAGTTTTCAAAAGTTATCGCAAAGCAAAGACTGAGAATGGAAGCAAAACATAACAAAAAATAATAAAAATAAAGTAGGACTCACCTATATTGACTATATTGAAAAAAAAGTGAGTAAAATAAACTCAACTGCGACAGATTGGAAAAACTGCAAAATGTATTTGAAATGATTAAACAAATTGATGAGAAGAGTGATGAATAAGTGAATAAGTAGTTAATCAGATTTAATTTCGACCAAATATTTGTTGAAAAAGTAACAAAGAACTGTTAAAATCATTTTCTCAAACACAAACGGACCAAAGGCGATCTAGAACCATCACTTGCATCGGAGCATATCAGAATAGCCGCCATATTGTAACTGGCCGCGATCAACGATGTGTATACGGTGTAGCACTACTTGTCGAGTAATTAGAGTTTGCAATTCATACACGTCTTTCTTCGACTACATAATAGATAATCATAACTGTATTGGGTTTGTTAACGCAGCCATAACTGAAAATTAAATTATCGATGATCAGGCTCAATTTGTAGGAAAATCGGGAACTACATAACGGAGAGGTGATTTATTATAATGTGAACCAAGAATATGAAGATGAGCCGTTAAGAAGGTGATAGATGGGCCTCTAAAAAGTCCATGAACAGTGGAATGTATTATTCTCTTTGTGGAAATGGTGAAAGGTCACGTCAAAAATGAGTACAACGTCCCTTCACATTATCGATTTGTTCATAAAAATTATTATAAACAAAACATGCATATAGAAAAGCATAATAGCTTTATCTCTTATAAGTAACTGAGGGATCATTAATGTAAATGTCACTTTGTGCGGCCCATTCAATTTAATGGAAACGATAAAGTCGATGATTGGATTTTCTTTGACATTTTCAATCCCATCCCTTTGAAGGTTTTCAGAACAGGGTGCGACTTCAACCGTTGTGGTGGAGATGAGAACCTGGGGAGGTGACACATTAAGGATGTCCGATAACTAATCCTGTTGTCAGTTGAAACAACAATTTACAGCAGAGAGCATCCGTTCGTACGTTTATTAAGAAGCATCGTTATATCTGCGGACTTCGAACATTTGTGATTTTTTCCTGTGGGGCTACCCCAAAGAAAAGGATTTTAATCTTCGTCCTCAGGTCCTCACAATTTGAATGAACTTGAAGTCCCCTATTAGAGGGAGGAAGGAAGGAAAAGGCCTCTTGCATGTGTTTTGATTTCCACCTGAAAACCTTTTAAAAACCTTCTAAAATATAAAAGATATCCCTTTCCAATATTTTTTTTGATAAAATCCTCGAATTTCTATAAAATTGTTGAATAAAACTTCACCCGGGACCTTTAAATTTCACGTGACACGGAAACACTATGCTATTGGTCCAAGTCCGGTGACGTCAAACCGGACTTGGATCTGTTGTCTACAGTTATCAGTGGCGTGAATTATTGTGTATTTTATTGGTTTTAATGGTTTGTGTAGAATGATATTTCTTATTGTTATCCTACTAACCATTTAGCTTCAACTCTACGATGCGATGTAACGGTAACGCTCCAAGATTTCGTCAAAGAGAGCATAGTTTTGTTATTTTTCAAAGGATTTTGTTCAAATTCGGTGTGGGGTTAGGCTTACATAGTTTTGTTATTTTCCAAATGATCTTATTCAAACTAGATAATATGTAAGTTCTATTTGGGATTTGATCAAAAAATCAGAAAAAAAATATCATAGTGAAGTCAAGTTCAAGCAATAACCTTGGCAATAACCTATTTTGACCAAAATTTTAACATGTCACTGTCTAGTCCTTCTGACACTGAAACTTATATTTAATAATTATCCCATAAAAAACAATTTTCTTCAATTTTTGTATAAAACATTGTATGGCACTCGTGTGTTATGTTCCACAAGTCGCTTGATAACATATTCCACTCGGCCTAAAGGCGTCGTGGTACAAATCTTTTTCGTGTGACTTATTTTCAACACTACGCACCAGTACACTGACCTTTTCTTTATTGATAGCTGAAATACTCTTTTTCAATAACTTTTGGAACGGCTAAGGAAGTTGATTTTCTTAACCAAATTGACAACCCCAGATTGTAATTCCCCCTTCTAGGGTACCAGACAATTGTCAGCATCTCTAAGAGGCACAGGAAACAGGAACATCCAGTTCAGGTTCAAAAAATCTGGATTGATGACGCCGAGCTGAGATAGTGGCTTCGGACATTTAAATTATGTTTTTTAACTGGACTCATATAGGTTTGGTAAAGCTAGGAATCATAAGAAAAAAGAAAAAATCGAAGGCCAACTTATTATCACGCAAATTGTATCACTGTCAGTTTGATGAATGAAAAATGAGTTCGCTTATAAAACTAATACATGGTATTAGGTAAACTAGCTAGATTGAGCCATGGATAGGATGTGAGCCCCTGCCCTGAGAACCATGGATTCAATGTTTCAGCCGCCGAAAACTTTAAGCATTCAAAGTAGCCTAGCTGATAACTGGAGGGCTGCTTTCATACCAAAACTATAGCTTTAGCTTCTGCCTTGTAGTTAGATGATGGACCATCAAAGGCTAGAGGAAAAAACCCTGATATCAAATTATGGCCCTCCAGGATGGGGGTTCTGACAACGGGTTAGCTACTCGTAACTCGTGAAAAAAATTTGCAGCTGAAAACCTAGGAACCCAGCCTTAAAAGCCGGACGGATATAATATTCGGGGACGAACATGGCAACGAAATAAGGAAATGAGATTTTCAATTTGGTAGGTTCAGGGATTAGGAGGGAAAATCGAGGATGTCACAAGAGGAGTACTGCAAATGAATACTGATATAGCAGTACTATCAGAGACAAAGAAAAAAGGAAATGGATTGGAGAATGCCTGATATACATATACAGTGTGTCCAAGATAAGGATGTCTATCATGGGGATCTTGGAAACCATAATAGATACGAAGATGGTTATACCAAAGAAAAGTTGCACACTTTTATGCCTATCAATATGCCATTGAAAAAGTTTCAAAATTCTGAGTAGTTCCGGAGATTTGCCTAAAAAAGCGAAATTTGCCGTTTCGTTTTCATATTTTTCTGACGTTATTTAAAGAGATATGGAAAAACAAAAGACACTTTCTCAAAGCCACTTTTTGAGGTCTACAAAACAGCGTTGAGAGATTTTCCGTACAACGTTTCGTTTTGGAAATTTGGTTTCCAAGATCCCTATGATAGACATACTTATCTTGGACACACCGTATATAGCGGCGTGCCCAAAAAATTGAAAAAAAACAAAAAAATTAATAATTTTTTTTTTTTATTTTTTTTTTTATTTTTTCATAGCAAAATGTATCCCCTTTTAAAATATATAAAATAAATATACCATTACATTTGATCACTTTGGAAAAACACAAAAATATGCTTCCATTTCAGTTAAAGCCATCTAGCGGCGATGGCGAAGGTAACTAATCCAAAACTAAATAAGTATTTTGTAGTGCAGATTATGCTCCTTCATGTGAGTTCAAGTTCGTTGAAATCGGTCAAGCGAAACGGAAGAACGCTCCGTTTGTTTAAGAAAATAATTGAATTTCACCCACCACTTTATTTTGTTAAAAGTCAGTAAATATGAAAATAGTATCATCGATATATTTTCATTGGGCAAAGTTCTATAAGAATTCCATCATTCTACTTGGTGTTGGTTGTTACGCCCCCTAGCGATCATTTCAGAAACTTGAAAATATTTCCCAGGTATTTCTCTTGGCCGTTTAAGTGATAAATATTTTTGCCGCAAGACTTTATGATGAATAGTTTCCCAGATACCACGCATTTAGTTGCCCACCCTGTACAGGGTTATTGATTATAAATGCCCCCCCCATCTAGCTTTTTGATTTGACGTTTAAAAATGAGATTTTAAAAAAACCTGTGGTGTTCCAAAAAGTCTGGGCGAGGTCTAACTTTCTTATTTCAAATTGATACCCTATTTTTTTATCTGATTTTGGGATTCTCCTTCAAATTTTAATCATTTTTATTGTAGCATATCCTATACCTAAGTTTGATGTATAGAATGATATTTGATATTTTATAAATTGAATAATACTAATTCATTGTTATAAAAAAGTGGAATATATCTATGGTTTCGAAGTATTGACGTAATTGTGTGTGTAGGATATACCAAAACTTCTCTGATTTCAAAGTGATACCTAAAAAATGAACAAACAATAAAATAACGTCATATATAAAAAAAAACTTTTGAATCAAATGCAGAATTATTTATACTTTGATACTTTTACACTTTAAAAGTACTTGATGACGTGACATTTTCGTCAATACGAGCGTCAATACTTCGAAACCATAGATATATTTCACTTTTTTATATCAATGAATTAGTATTATTCAATTTATAAAATATCAAATATCTTTTTATACATTGAACTCAGGTATTGGATATGCTACATAAAAAATGTTTAGAGTTAAAAGGAGAATCCAAATATCAAATAAAAAAATAGGGTATCTATTTGAAATAAGAAAGTTGGACCTCGCCCAGACTTTTTGGAGCACCCTGCATATGTGAAAACAGGTTATTTAAAAAGTTCATTTTCAACCATGAAATTTTTATTTGGAACACCTTTTTCTAAACCGTCAAATTAAAAAATTAGAGGGGGGGGGGCATTTATAATCAATAACCCTGTACATACAGAGGTATCAATTGCGGCCAGACCACTACCTCCTAGCAACAGAGATTCAGATCCCGTTCAAATCAACAATCGCAATTGAAAAAGAGAAAAAAGAGATCAAATCAGAACAACCCAGATACAATTTGAATGGGATATGTGATGATAGTACCAGAAAATTGTATCACACCAGACTGGACATGAAACGGAATAGTCAATATCTGACGGGTGAAACAAAAGATCTTTATAAACATATAACAGAATACGAGGCTCTTGGACCGCCAAGTAAACAAAGTTCTACAATAAACAGCAACATCAACTGGAATACAATGCTAGAAGAAAAAAGAAATAAAAAACAAGAAGCATACAAACAGTGGCTGACCAGCAAAAAGGAAAATGATAGAAAATTATATAAAAAACAACAAACACACTTCGGAAGAATGATTAACAAAAATGAAAATGAAACATGGGAAAACAATCTGAGAGAAACGAACTCACATCTAGGCGGAATAAGATCCTCAGAGGCGTGGAAACTCATTAAATCCCGTAGAACAAACACCACAAATAAACTTAATATTCAACCGATCCGACTGGACGTATGGCAGCAACACTATAGTGTAGAGCTTACTGGAGATAGGAAGAATACATACTTAAATCGAAGATACCAGGTACATGGACATCACATTGAGGTTACTGAGGACAAGATGAGTAAAGTCATTGGATCCATGAAAAGAAGAAAGCCCTTGGGCCAGAGAAACTACCTGCAGAGCTGCTTAAAAATGGGATTGCGAAGACTACCAGATACCTCAAAAAACTGTCCACCAGATACGTGAAAGGGAAAACAATACCAAGTAGCTGGAAAGAGGCCTGGATAACACCCATACATAAGAAAGGTCCAAGGGATACCTGTGGAAACTACAGATGTATGGAAAAATATTAAGAAATATCATAAAGGAGGAGTACGGATCCCTAGAGATTGAATAGCTGGCTGGGTTTCGGTCTGGTAGATCGTGTGTCGACCATTATTTTCACGATGGTACAGTTTAACGAAAAAATAGTAGCAAGAAACCGGAAAATACTATTGGTGGACCGAACAAAGGCCTATGATACTGTGGCAATACAGAAACTCTGGCAAGTCTTACAAAAATCCCCCATAAATAACACCGCAACTGTATGAGCACTCACTACACTCTTATCTAGCCGCAGAGAGGGCTGCCCCATCAACCGGTCTAAAATCTCAACTCGGGTAGTAGTGCCAGGTGGCGCCTGGTCAGGACCCTGCTGCTTGAGTTGGGGGTGATACAACCGTGGCTGCCGGACTTCGTCACTGGGGCAAGCACATTCTTCCACGAAGCCGGGGTTGGAGCGGTGGGGGAAGCGAGCTCTAACATGACATCAAAACCAGACCACACCTACCTTTAACAGACCCTACCTTCATGTAGACCGACATACCTACGAACAACCCACCCCCCCACACCTTTATCATGGAAAACGACAAAGACTCTTTTTCAGGTAAAAAATCACCAACAAGCAGTTTAGAGGGCAATCCTGGCCCCAAGAGTCCAAGCGCGACTGAAATGGATGTGACCCCACCCATGGAAGAGGCGTCCTCAGTCGTCTCGGCAATCGACCCCGGGACTACCAGGGGCTCACGCTCCAGGCAGTAGCAGCTCAATGGCGTCCGGCGCTTCAGGGGCTGTCGCTCCAGATGCTCGTCCGGCTCTCACGCCAGAGCAGCTGCAACAGCTGAAACTCAAAAAGAAGCTGCGGAAAAACCGCAAACGGACCGAAAAGCGTCGTGAGGAGCGTAGGCGGAAAAGAGAGGAACTGCAGGCTGGCACCAGCCAGCAGACCACCTCCCTTGCTACCAACGCTCCAACGGCGGATGGTCAGAATCCTTCTGGGCCCGCAAGGCCTGAGAGATCTACCATCAAGAAGGCCCATAGGAGAGGCCCGACATCAAGGGATGCCAGAAGGGTAGCTGAGCAGCTTACGCCCATCAAGCTCCCGGAGGGCCCAGCATCCACCAGGGAAGACCCAGAGCCCACCCCACCCAGGGTCCCGGCAGATGGGAGGAAGAGGGTCAGGAGTGACAAGTCCACGCCTGACAGAAGAACGAAGAGACCTAGAGGGGGTGCTTCTTCGGCGGTTAGCCGCGGCGGTCAGCCGGGTAGGTCACCTCTTCTGAGGAGTTGCCCGGTATCGGCGCCGGCGTCTGCTGAGGGCCCCTCGACTGGCTCTTACCGCTCGGCAGTCGGAAGGGCTAATGAGGTCGTCATCCTCCCCAAGGGAGACGACTTCACGGTGCACCCAGAGGAAGCGGAAGCAATCAGGAGTCACCTCATCGAGAAGATGACTCCCAACAGGACTCCCGAGGTCACGAACTCCGCTTTCGGAACTCTGGGTTACAGAAAAATGGCTGGTTCCTGGTCACGGCGGAGGACGAAGTCTCGCGAGACTGGCTGCTGACGGAATGTCCGCTGCTAGTCAGAGGAGACCGAACCTTCAGGGCATACTGTGCCGCTGACGCTCCTCGTCCGGTGAAGGTTACCTTCACCTTAAAGAGGAAGGACAAGCCAGTGGTAGGGCCCATCATGGAGATGCTGGATCTTCAAAACAGGTCCCTAGGTGTCGCTAACTGGCGACACCTAGCAACTGAGGGTAAACCAGGGGAGGGGCGTCTCGTTTTCCGAGTTAATCGGGAAACGGTTAAAAGGCTGGACGCGGCAGGGTGGACCATGTTCTTCGAACTGGTCTCACTCAGGGTCTTCAGGGTTAGCACTCAACGGATACCCGCCCTGCCACCCACGTCGGCAGCCTCCAAGCCCCCGGTGGAGGAGCAGACCACAGGTCAGTAAAGCGTGGGCCCCGTCCATCGTACGCCTCGCAATGGACTCTATACGGGTAAGTCAAATCAACCTCCAACATAGCCGAGATGCCACCGCAGAACTTGCGAGCATCATGGTGGCAAAAAGGTGGGAAATTGTACTAATCCAGGAGCCTTATTATTCCAGGGAAAACATCAGAGGTCTCCAGGTGACCGGCATGAACACCTACGCCGGCAACGGAGGACTAGATCGACCACGGACCTGTATCATGGCATCCAAGGAGCTGCAGGTAACCCACCTACCCCAGCTGGGCACCAGGGATGCCACCGTGATCCTTCTAGAATACAAACTCTAGGGAACGATACGTAAGTTGTTTTTGATAAGTCTTTACCTTCCGTACGATACTGTGCGCTTACCCCCTACGGAGGAACTTATTAAAATCGTTGAGTACACGAAAAAGTCAGGTTTTCCCGCTATTATCGGCTGTGACGCTAACGCAAATTGCACTATTTGGGGCAGCACCGACACCAACACGAGAGGTATTGCTCTTCTAGAGTACCTCACAGCGGAAAACCTTGAAGTCGCCAATAAAAATGCGGAACCGACCTTCGTCAATCGCGTCAGGCGCGAGGTGATAGATGTAACGGTCGTGTCGCAAAACTATTTGTGTAAGGTGAAAAACTGGAGTGTTACGAACGACATAACAATGTCAGACCATAGGCTAATCCGCTTCACGCTAGAGGCGGAAGGAGAAACTTTGCCTCTCAAACGGAACCCGGGGTCAACCGACTGGGATAAGTTCAATAACTGTCTAAGTAGGACCGTGGGTACCGGAGACCGGCATATAACCTCCAAGGAGGAACTGGATACGGAGGTAGAGGCCCTTAACAAGGCAATCTCGTCCGCATTCGAAGCATCCTGTCCTCTCAAGAAGGCGAGAACCAAAAAAGTCCCATGGTGGAATGATACTCTAGAGCGGCTTAAAAAAGACGCCAGGAGGTCGCACCGCCGAGCTCTCAAGGGGGGTGGACAGCTCGAATGGGACACCTTCGTTGAAGCCCGGAGGAAATTCAAATCAGAGGTAAGAAGTAGCAAGAGGGCTGCATGGCGTGGATTCTGCGGGGAGATCAAATCTTTCTCAGAGTCGGCGAGACTCATGAAGCTACTCGGCTCAGAGGAAACAACAGAGATAGGGCTGTTGAAAAGGGAAAATGGCACATGGACTAACAATAGGGAGGAAACACTACACCTACTCCTCCAAACTCACTTTCCGGGAGAAAGCACCAACTCCTCCTCACTAGCTCCCCCCCCTATCCTCATGGCTGACTGGGATACGGCGAATAAGATCGTCACCGACGAATCCATAGAGTGGGCGCTAAGTGAGTTTAGTCCATACAAGGCAGCAGGACCTGATGGGATTTTCCCGGCGTTGATGCAGAGAGCCGAGCCTCTGCTAAAACCAACACTTAAATCCATCTTCCGAGCCAGCATCGCCTTGGGACACGTCCCAGATCGATGGAAAACCGCTAAGGTGGTATTCATCCCAAAGGTTGGTAAGGAAGACTACGGACTACCAAAATCCCACAGGCCAATCAGTTCGACATCTTTCCAAATGAAAACACTAGAAAAGATGATCGATAGGTATTTGACGGAGGAGATTCTTTTGAGATCTCCAATTCACAGGGACCAGCACGCCTACTGCAAGGGTAAGAGTACGGACTCGGCTCTACATGCCGTAGTGCAACTAGCTGAAATGACTCTAAACGACAAAGAGGTCGCCTTGACCCTGTTCTTTGACGTAGAAGGAGCATTCGATAAGGCCAGGTGAAAACGTCACTAGGAGACTGCCATGTAGAGGCAGACGTGCAAGGAGGTTGCCCCCAAGGCAGCTGCCTCTCACCCAGGCCTTGGTGTCTGATAATGGACAGTCTCCTGACTAGACTGGAGTTGGAGGGCTTTTATGCGCAGGCCTACACCGACGATGGCCTTATACTCGTGAGAGGTAAACATCTGGAAATTGTCTGCGAGCGTATGAGGTCAGCGTGTAAAATTCTGGAGGTATGGTGTAAAGAGATGGGGCTCTCAGTGAATTCCACAAACACGGAGCTAATCCTCTTTACAAACAGGAGGAATCTCAATAAGTTCAAACCACCCACTCTGTACAAGATGCCGCTAGCACTGAAACAGGAGGTCAAGTACCTCGGGGTGGTCTTAGACAGTAAGCTAACGTGGAAACCCCATATTGAAAAGACAGTTAAAAAGGGCATAGCCACAATGTGGATGCTGCGCCGAGCGGTGGGTAGGCGATGGGGCCTAAAACCACACGTCGTTCACTGGCTTTATCGAGCCGTGATCAGACCGAGGATCTCATACGGAGCCGTCGTCTGGTGGCCGGCCACCGAGAAAGCCACTAACGAAATCAGACTAACCAGACTTCAAAGGATGGCCTGTCTGAGCATAACCGGTGCAATGAGGACTACACCAGGAGCTGCACTGAACATTCTCCTTGCGCTGCCAAAACTGGCAATCTGGATAAAGAGGGAAGCGATGGCAGCATACATAAGGATGTCAGCTCAGGAAGTATGGAAGGATAGAGGCACAGAGGTTGGCCACACTAGATTAGCTTCTATTGTGAGGCGTGAGATACCGCTACTGGCGGCGGGACTGACAGCCACGGATGGAAGACTCAGACTTCACAAAAGTTTTGAGGTACACCTTCCTTCCAGGGACGAGTGGCGGACCACGCTGGCAGAAACCCCAGGTAGCACGCAGATCTGGTTCACCGACGGCTCAAAGGCCAACTCTAAGGCTACAGGAGCCGGAGTATACAGACAAGACAGGAATGCCGGGGAGGCTTTTCCTCTCGGAAAGCTCACCACGGTCTTCCAAGCAGAGGTTTTTGCTATCCTGGAGGCAGCAACTAGGAAAGAGGTTCAAAGGGGAACAGAAGATAACATAATTATCCATTCTGACAGTCAAGCGGCACTGAGAGCTTTATGCAAGCCAAGGATCAGCTGCCCGCTGGTTCAAGAATGCAGTGATGCTCTGCACGCCCTAGGCGAGAGCAAGAAGGTCAAACTGGTTTGGGTACCGGGACATATGGGCATTTTCGGAAACGAACGCGCGGACGAGCTAGCCAGACTAGGCTCTTCATCACCCCAGCCCGGTCCAGAACCATACCTGGGCCTGAGTAAACGACTGATCTCCGAGGCCCTGAATGAGTGGGCTTGGGAGAACACAGTCAAAAACTGGAGGAATAACACGACTTGTAGGCAAGCCATAGAGATAATCACACATCACAACAAACCAAGGACGGCCCAATTGCTGAACAAGAGTTGGAAGGCACTGAGCATCATCGTAGGCATTTTGACAGGACACTGCAAGCTCAACCGACACTTGCATTTACTAGGAATAGGCGAATCACCCCTATGTCCCTACTGTAGAAGGGCGGAGGAGACCTCCTACCATCTACTGGGAGTCTGTGATAGGTGGGGTCGCCTGAAGAGGAGGGTCCTAGGAGCGGCAACCATTCCTCGGGTGGAGTTGGGGGACCTGAGCTGGGATGACCTGCTCCGCTTCACAACGAAGACAGGACGACTGGAGTGAAGAGGGATGGAAGCACGGGGTTTGCGAAAAGGGCCACCAGGCCTACTCGCCGGGCTTTTGTCCCCTCACCCTTACCATTACCATTACCATGAGCACTCAACATCAAGAATCAAGATAGGGAATGCTTTGTCGGATTCCTTCGCACTTACAAAAAGTCTGAGTTGAACGAAGTCCTGAAGAACTGGAAGAGAGCGTACAGCGGAATAAGTGTAACATTAAATGAAGACACAACCCTATTATAGCAGACGATCAAGTGGTCATTGCTCAGGATAACGAGGATCTAGAGTTCATCACCCGAAGACTATTTGAACATTATAAAGATAGGCCCCATTATCGGCAAATAAAACAAAAACTCAGAGCCTTCGGGTTGGGAGAGACTTTGATGAAAAAGAGACCATAGAGGCATGCAAAGAATATACCTACATGGGAACAAAGATCGATGGAAAAATACGGACAGAGAAAGAGGTTGAACATCGAATTATCAAAGGAAAACAAGTAGGCGGGTTCTCGAACGCCATCTTTTGGTCCAAGAATATCTCCCGCGAACGAGAACACCTGGAAACATGGCAGATTAACAGAACCCCAGAACGCCGATTATTAGCACTAGAAATGGACTTCTGGCGAAGATCTGCTGGCAAGTCACCACTCGAAAAAATTAGGAAAAAACACATAAGAGAAATGATGAGGGTAAACACAACGATATTTGAGGAAATACAGAAACGACAACTAAAATGGTGCGGGCACGTCGAAAAAATGGATGATGTTGCAAGAATGTTGAAGTGGGTGCCAGCGGAAAGGTAGACCACTTGAGGGGGGAAATAGAAAGAGCAATGTCCGAACTCAATCTTAGGCCAGGGGAATGGGAGGACAGAAGAGGCTGGAAACTTGGAATCGGAAGGCGTAGAACGCTATAACAACCGGGTGTCTCGTAAGTATATGTCATAATTTCGGAAGCGTATAGGGGAGGTCAAAACAACCCCAGTTTGTCATAGAGCTTTTTTCTCCAAAGCACCTCCTAACGGAGATACAGAGCCCTGCTAAAGAGGTACCCATCGATTTAATGTATCTGCTGTTACTTTCGAACCGTCTTATATAATTTGATGAGATTTTAGTATGTTGTGTAGGCCATGAAGACCCATAGTTAAGTCAAAATTTGAAATTGTAGGGGAAACCAGAAACGGACTTGTCACCAAACCTTTTGAACCCAATTTTAGACAGGTGTCACTTTACAGAGCTGAAAACTACTTTTTCAGATTCTCTGACCTTTTCTCATCAAAAAAGGTGCTCTTTTTTTGTTTCGATAAAACTAACCATTTTCGTGTAACATGGTTTTTTTTTTACAGGTTATTGAGATAATACACAAAATTACTACGGCGAGACACCGGTTGTTGTTATTGTTGGTATGGATTTTTTTTGACACTCTCAGAGTGATGGATAGTACTAGAATTTGTCAAATTAGAAAAAAAATGAAATAAAAATAATAAATTTTCTTGATTTTTTTTTTAATTTTTTTTTTTTGTTTTTTTATGCAATTTTCAACTTATTCTAGTATAGGCAATCGATCTGAGAGTGTCTAGAAATTTTTCAATACCAAAAATACTCACAACTGGTGTCTCGCCGTAGTATTTCAGTGTATTATTGCAGTAGCCTGTAAAACAAAAATCTATTTTTCTGGGAAACGGTTAGTTTTATCGAAACAAAAGAAAAGCACCTTTTTGGATTAAAAAAGATCAGAGTTTTTGAAAAAGTAGTTTTCAGCTCTGTAAAATGACAACTCTCTAAAATTGGGCCCAAAAGATTTGGTGACCAGTCCGCTTCTGCCCCCCAATTTCAAATATTAACTCCACTATGGTTTTATGAGTCTTCATGGCCTTCACAACAAACTAAAATTTTGTCAAATTATACAAGCCAGTTCAAAAGTTAGAGCTATAAAACTAAATTGATGGGTACGCCTTTGGGGCTCTGTATCCAATTAAGTCGGCACTATTGCTAACTTCTTTATTATTGAAGATACGAGGTCGTTTATATGAGAGAAATAGTAGTATTTTTTCTGCGGATTAACATTATGCTGTCAAAAAAACAATGGGACACCGTGTATATTTTTATCATAATTGATCAGCCACTCTTTTCTCAACATAAAAGGTTATCATGATTTTTTTCCTGAAACCAAGAATAACGGAGTCATGCGTATTTTCCTCGACTAATTTATAAACGTCAAAGTAACAAAGTTCAATGATTTAATTGTTTCAAGATGAGCTTAACACACAAAATACGTTTAGAACGATATAATAACTTTGATAGCAAATATGGCAACCGATATGTATTATTTTGTCAATATTTTGAATTTCATGGCCAAGTTTCCAAAAAATCTCCCATCAAAATGAACCATTCAAAAAAAGTACATTTTTTTAAATAAATCGAGAACGCGGTGTTCGATTGTTATTCTGTTAATACCACGTTAATCAGCGGAAAAAATACTACCCGTTCTCTCATTTGAACGACCTGGTATCTTCAACAATAAAGAAGTTAACAATAGTGCCGACTTAATCGGAGGCACCCATATAATTATTTGAAAAGGTAATTGAAAACGAATGACACATCTCCATGATCACTTTTTCTGCTCTTGAAGATAGCATGGTCGAAACTGAAATTCGACGTTTGTAGCATTAAAATTTACTTGAGAAGACACGTCATTATGTGAGCAGTTTATTTAGGGTTAATGCACAGAGAATTCATGGATGTTAATTTGCAATCTACCAGCCAAAGATTAAAACATAGACATTACTGAGGTAAAGTTTATTGAAAGAAAATAGTGTTACATCGATTATTAATATGAATGAAAAATCAAAAAGAGGAAAGAGGACAATCTATCAACGCACTTTAACAAAAAACTTGAACAAGTCCACTAAAATCACTGTTTTAACCATTGACTTTAAATAAAACTCAATGGTTTTAACACTTCACATGGCAATTTCATCAGAAGATTGATGGTAATCTTCTCAGCATCTTTTCACTCGTCACATTTCAGCAAAAGTCAGCACCATTCTGGAAATAAGAAAAGTGTAATAAATAAATATGTAGGAGTGTAGGTTATAAACAAACTTTTTGAATGATCAATATTTATGTATTGTCTAAAATGACACCAAAGTACTTACCTGCGCTTAATACAGCCTCGTATAGTCGCAATCCTGCCTCATGTTGATTGGAAAGTTGCGAAATAGGTTCTATAAAAATCAACTTCTTCACTGACTTTCAATCCTGGAGTTTCTTCAATCGCCAAAGCAGCTTGTCAGTTGTACTGATTTGTTCGTTTGCAGCTTGAACACTTTTCGCCTGCGCGAAATGAGTACTGGCAGTATTGCCAAATTTCTTGAAGAGATTTCCTGGAATTATAGTTGAATTTGAATCGAGCGCCTTTTCTCGACCAATAGAATTTCGTCCAATTTTTGAGGAGGTTCATCTTCGGAATTTTTGGGTATGGCGTGGATTCAAGCTTTACTGTAGCACGTGAAGGTAGTTTTCAAGCTAGTTAAGTGGAAAACTGGGAAACCTTCCCTTCATACCGTTTCTGGTGATCTGTTGAGAGTTTCCACGATAGCCTAGGACTACATCTTCCTTGCTCACCAAGAATCAGGATCGATTTTGAATTCCCTGGCTTAACACGCCGGCAGTTCTTGGCTGCTTGAATCACGTTTTAGATTATTTTGAATCTGGCAGTGATTTCACTACTGGTAAGCATTTTCTTATTTCTTCAAACCTCGACTCTCACCCTCGTGTACTATTCCTTCAGGATTCACGTAGGAGTCGACTCCTGGATTTGACCATAAGTCTCAAGATAGACATAGTTTTGGATCATTTGGTTTCATCGAGCCAACTCCGCAACATTTGCGAGATAGACACCCAAAAAACCACCCTACTGATCAATCACCCAAAGAGACCATCCAGGCGTATCCAGGGGGGGGCAAAGGGGGCAATTGCCCCCCCCCCAGACATATCTGGTCAGCCCATAAAGTCTTATTTTGTCACGATATTATTCATGTATATCACTAAATACAACATACGAACTGAGAGCGTTTTCGTATTTTGTCGATATTTGTATGTAGGTTCTATATAATACCAATGTTCAGTTCAGACTACCCAAACCGAAGATAAAAAATGTATAATCACGTAAAAATGACCATACATAATAATATAGTACATATGTTTGTTTGCCCCCCCCCATAAACAGATCCTGGATACGCCACTGCCGCACTGCACTGGATTTTGCTGATCAAATTGCTGTTTTTGCTGACCTATTGGTGACGATCTGGATTATTCAGGCCAGTCCAATTTTAATTACATATTATCTTCATTTCGTGCTTTATATATTTTTATAGCAAATTAATAGTACCCATTTTCGTGAATTGAAATATTACATAACATATCCATATTACGAATATTACCCATATTTTATGATTTTTGTAAACCGAAGTCGACAGAGGTAGTAGTTTTTGAAATCTTTGGGTATAAACAATTTCCACACGTATCATCAACTATATTTATCATTTTTTTTTTCTTTATTCTACTGCTGAATAAACGTAGTTGTTAAGACAAAGTTAGATTGTTTCGATTTGTTTGCACTCCACAGTAAATACATAATTATTTGAGGACTCTGAGTTGAGGCATAACATCTGTTTTGGGTTTCACATTTCTCCCTTTAAAAAATGTGTGGCGCCCTTAATTTTTCAATCATCCAATACTTGGTTATTGCGTAATGTGCTCTTGAGTCAAAAGACTCACGCCTAGTGCTCACCGATGAATAGCGGCCGTTCGCTGTGGTAAAGTAAAGAAAACTATGGCCACACGTTTCGAATTCTCGCAACCATCCTCAACTTTTGTTTTCAAAAATGGACCCAAATTTTTGATTCATTTTTGAATTACTCTTGCTTACTGAAAATAATATGTCGCACTAGTCATTTTGAAACAATGCAGAAAGTCAATGAGAGAGTTATCAAAATCCAAAGTTGTTCTTCCTTTCAGAACACGTCGCGCAGATCGTTGTCATGGTAACAAGTAACAATAATAACTTTTGAAAAAGACCCCCCCTTGATCCAAGATCACTATACAATAGGTTGCCTCACTTCGCCTGAGATAGAGACGGAGGGGGGAAAATATGACATCATCTTTTTCGAGCGGCTGCAGAAGACTGAATCCTGTCATTTTTGTCAATATTTTGCATCGGTCTGCATTGTATCGTGTCATGTGTCATTCGATCGATGAGATTTGTTTGTATGGATTTGTAGGCTTGTTGCTACTTTTATCATTTAAATCCAAATAACGCTATTTTACAGGAGTGAAATTATCTTTTAATCCATTATTATCGAATAATAGTTAAGTAAAGAAAGCGAGAATACTGTTCCAAATGTGAGTATTTTCTATAATATTTATATTCACATAAATCAATGTTCAGATTTCAACAACTTTTTATCTATTAGTTCATATTAGACCTACCTTATTCTACTAAGAAACCTAGTATTGAACTATAATAAAAGCTCAATTCACGTGAAATACACATAAAGTAGACAGTTGAACTGAGTTGAACACATGTAAACAAACTCTAATTTTAAAATTTATAGACAGACCTACCTTTATATTTGATGGACAAATCTAAGAATAAGACACTCATGAACAGTTTTCAAAACACAAATGAATAATTCCACATAAGAAAAATCAACGACACAGCAAAAAATCTCTCAACTACCAAAAACCATCCATTGTGTAAAGTGAGGTTATGATTATGAATTCATCACAGACAAGGTTGCCAGCTTCTGTTCTACTGTTTTTGATAGGGACCATCTGGCAACCGTGGGAAACGATGACGTCGTGACCGTAAAAGTGAGGCAACCTATTGTGTACTAATCTTGCCCTTGATCAAGACTTTTCAACACCCCCTCCTTTTTCAACCGACTCCCAAAAATGGACAGAAAACTCCATGAATTAATAACTTTTGACTTGAATTCAGAAGCTCCAAGATTAAAAAAAGTGAAAAAAATTAAACAGTAAAATTAAAACATTTTTTTTTCAAGAAGTATAAGGTAGATCATTGTCCTGGTAAGACGAAGGCCGTGGGTTCGAGTCCCACCTGATGACAACTTTTCCGATTCTCTCTTCTGTCCATATGCCACAAAAACATACTTCTTTATATGAATCGGACAACAAAAACGCTTTTACATTCTTTGTATTCTTGACTGAAAAAAATTATAACAAAAAAAAAGAGAAGAATTTTGCATGATTATTTTCAAAGAACTAAAAATGAATTAAAAAAGTTGGTTCATATTCGGAAAAAAAATTTGATGGTTGCGAGAATTCGAAACGTCGGATTTCAATGTCAACCATGCTCAAAAGAGCAGAAAAAGAGGCCATGAAAATGAGTCATTCGTTTCAATTATCTCTGTAAATAACTAGGACAAAATAAAAAGGATTTCGAAAAATCGGTTATTCTCGGATATCTCCAAAGTAGTAGTACTGAGCCAGTCACGGTGTTTGCTTAATTTTTTTTTCATCTACGTCTACAGCACTACCACTTTTTATTGCTGAAATGTTGAAATTTAAAACTTTTTTATTTACTGCACGAAGTAGATAAATCATATATCGCTCTCATCCTGGTCATTCACATTCAGATGAAATTTAATCAAAACAAATATCTATGAAGCACCTTATCGAAACATATTATGTTAAACAATTCGTTTATCAACATTAATATTCGGTTGTAGGTATAGGTACTGGAAATAAAGATACTTCGGTAAGTTGCAGAGTTGGGCAGCAGAATTAAGTATGAGCTAAGGGATGAAATGAGTGGATATCTTGAAAAAATATTTTTGTCTGACCTGGTTTCACCTCTTGTTTTATTTGAGCTTTTTGAATCACAAAATCTAATTTTATGAATTTTTAAAACATACATCAAAATACTACTATTATTGCGCCAAAAGTACATACGTCAAGCTTCTGGGTACAGTTAAAACCTTTGTCAAAACTTTCTCAAAATATATATTTCCAAACATCTGAATTTTAACATACTTTTGCGAAAAAAATCGAACTAAACAAACATATTCACTGAGTACTGAGTTTAACATACGAAATCATTTTCCACCACAAAAAACAATTATCAGGAATGTTCTCTTCGTAATAAGGTACATAAAAAATTATTTGCCGATGTACGAATTTTTCATTTATCACTGTATAAAATCACAAAAATGACCTTTGTTTTATCTTCGTCATTACGGGTGGGCAGCTGCACTAGGATGTGTTTGGTGGTCAATCTTTTGGGTTTTGTATGACAATACACTTGCATTGTGGTCGGAAGTTGACCATCGTAACTATCTATACCACCCGGCGATTAAGGTATTACAGATTTTCAAAAGAATATTATGGGTGAAAGCCACTTGCCTCAAATGCTAATTCGACTTGCTCAACTACAAATCGTCGGCTTCTCATCGCAAAGAATCTCTTTTCAGGGCTCATCGATTTCTTAACGACCGTGTCAATAAGTAATTTACTTCATACAGCTGATCTAACAGACTACAGTTAATCACCAGGCAATCAATATTTATTAATTGTTGTTGGTGAATCAGGTATGCGCGGTGATTTGTCAGTATACTATGTGTTGATTTATGGAGGAAACATTGTTAGCCCTTTTGCATAAAGAAGCATTGATCGTTACTTGTAACTTGTTTGGGGATCTTTTTAAAATTTGTTTTATGCGCTGATAATGTTGAGTGATAGGAGGTACCAGTAAAACTATATCAAAAGTAGTTGCCGGACCTCTCATGATAACTTAAAGGGAATGGGAATATAATATTTCCTGTCCGGCTAATGAAAGTCCCACAGCCCACAGCTTAATCATACTCAATACCTCACCGCCCACACTATTACCATTAAAAGCCAATGCTGCTAAGCTAACTCAAAATTAATCAATTTAATTGAAACATCAAGTAATCAACAGAACATCAGTCTTTTTTGGTAATGATTTCTGATAGTTAACAAGCCTCATGACCAACGGTGATTTCTGACCGGATGGCGCCTTGAAGAGTACCCTTTCAAATCCAATGGGGTGGTCTTTCGCGCTGAAAACGAAGAATGCAAAGAGTAGAAATCAAAGCAATAGAAAAAGTGCTGACTTATGCCATCCTTAGGTTGCAAATAACCAACAACAGATGAAGAAGAGCGTCACAGTCCAACGGTCTGCATGCGAAATCAAGCGATGCAAAACAGTGTCAAAGTCATCGCGTTCTTTGATTTATTTGCCTAGTAACAACGACGCGTTTTTCTTGTTTATTTTCTTGGTCTATTTGCTTTGTTTCCTTGGCCGACAGAGTTTATGTCTCTATGAATGGAAAGTTCAAACGTCGTAGGTTTTTTACCTTTTGCCAACATGTGTGTCCAACACACAATAATGACTTCAAGCGGTGTTTGACAAAAGGTTTTTTTTTGCTATAATGAACTATTAACCTCGCCGCAACAATAATTTTGACAAAAACGGCCGTTGAGTTAAGTGATACGGTGTCATTTGTGCTCCGAATAACTCAATTTTTGAGTTGAAATAATATGACTAGTGATATCAAGGAAGAAGAATAAGATAAACTGTTTTGTTTTCTCGAGACTGATCTTTTGAGATAGAGTTACTCTCTAGTCTTTAGTCATGGAGAGTACCTGTAGAGTCATCACTTCCGGTACAGGACAAACATTGGGCATTGGGAAGTTTTTTCTAGATATCTCCGGATGAATTCGAGTCTTGATCTTGGTCTTGGTCTTGAAACGTAGACCGAGATAAGATAATTCTATTTTTCAATATCTGCGTGACTGAACAGCGAAAAGGTAGACCTTCACCATAGAAGCAGATTGAAAATCAAGATCATACAACCTTTGAAGATTCTGGTGCATTATTTGTTAGGCAAAGTGAAGACCTGTATAATTCTACTATAATGTATCGTTATAAAATCCATATAAAATTGTCTTTTGAACCTTGACGTTTCATTTTCGAATGTGGATCAAACCATGTTTCTTTGTTAATATAAAAAAAAATTAAAAATGTAATAGCATCCTCAACCTACATTGTATACATGTTTCGATAAGATATAAATATTTTTTATGTCACACCTATCATTCCCACTCACCATTGAATCAAAAGCACTGAATAACTTGAAATTTGATCGGTTGTCGCTCTTCTTGAAAAAAAAGAATTTTTTTTCCAAACAAACAAAATGTAATTTTCGAGACCGAGAGTCTCGGTATCATTCTCGATCTCGAATTGTAGGTCTTTGGTCTCGGTCCCTATTAAGATTTGCAAGTCCTGATCCCGATCTTGCGTCTCGGTCTCCAGGTCGAGATCGAGACCAAGACCATGGTCTTGCGAAGCCTATTTTGTAATATTTTAATTATTTTCTAATTTTTATGTGAAAACTCCTTTGGGTGAACTGAGCACTTTATTTTGTGGAAAGTGAATAAGACTGAGCCATCACGCATCACGCATCACGCTCGTTCGGGTAGAGTCGGATCGAGCTCAAAAACAGTGAGCAGAGCGAGAGAGATACAGTGTTGCGAACCTGAGAGAATTTTTCTTTTTTAGGGGATTTTGATGCATTTTTAGACCAAAAAGGAAAAGAGAAAACACAGAGTCTGAATAGGGAGTTACTGGATGTGATCAAGAAATAAAAAAAATACATAGTGAGGTTATGTTTGCAGAGTTTTGTTGTTGTTGGTTGTTGGTTGAAATTAGGTTTGAAGGTTCTAATTTGGAATTTGATCAAATTAAATTAAAATTAAAAAATATAAAAATATATATATTGTGAGCTCATGTCGGCATAGTTTTGTTATTTTCCAAAGGACTTCGTTCAAATTGGGTATGTAGGTTCTATTTGAGATTTGATCTGATAATTCAAACAAAAAATGATATGGTGTGGTAGTGTGGTTATCTTTGCACACTTATTTCCCAGAGGATGTTGTTCAAATTAGGTATGTGGGTTTCCATTGGGATTTGATCAGAAAATTCAAGAAAAAATGACACAGTGAGGTTATGTTTGCATGGCTTTGTTATTTTCCAAAGTTCAAATTATGCAGATATGTAGGTTCAGTTTGGGATCCGATCAGATAATGTTATAAACAAATGGCAAGGTGAGGTTATGTTTGTATAGTTCTATTATTTAAAATAATATCCATTTTAAATCACTATACTCATATGAAGAAAAACCATTTATCAGAAAATGGAACCATCATCAAGAACAAACTCGAGACGACGTGACACATGACATGACATACGACAATCATGTATGAATGCATCAAAGCAATCCACAATAATGACATTGAAAGGAAGTAGAATTGACAGATCAAATTCAAGATGTCTGCGCCCATTCCGTTCCACAAAAATTGGATACGCACTGATCTAACAACAACAAAAATTTGGATTTCGTGTAATTTATCTTGCCTTGGTGAAGTTTTCACTTCTGTAGTGTGATCATAAGCACAACGAGTAGTTTTTTGTTAGGTTCATGGATTATTATATTTATTACAAAAAAGATATGCGAGATATGAAAATTGGATTCCAGGTGAAGCGCCCTCTTGCAGCAGAGTAGGGAAACATTTTTTCCATAGAACAATACAGATGAACAAACTGAAACCTTGTACCCAATTTCAATTTGGTTCGAAAAAAATATCCCGAATACATCAATAACTAGAAACCAAAATAATTGATCTTTGAGTGCAGGTAACTCGAAAAATATTGAGATTTCGAATTTTTGTTATATGCACCTGTATATCAAATTTAATAAAAACATATCCGATTAATATCCAAAAAACAAGAAATGAATCATAAAATGTGTTGACCGCATTGCAATTTCTGAAAAGCAGGACAACAGCTAGGTCCATGTTTGAATGTGTATGGTCTTATGGTACGGAAAATAAAATTCTACTGAATTCTTACATAATGATAGGCCAATATCTACATTTTTTATCCTATATTATCATTTTCAAGTGACTACAGCAGCTTCTACTTCAAAACAAAACGATTATTTTTGTTTAAATTCAGAACTCTCTGGAAATGAAAAAGTTGTTCACAAAAAGGACGGCTCACAGATCAACTCTCACTGAAAATATTCTGATAAGTCTTGAGTCTCTGATACATTCTATTTTGCTTCAGAAGGTTTGTCCATTACCCATTTCACTAATTAAAAGATGGCCTGAGAATCAGTATTTATTTTAAGTTTTTGAAAGTTGTGAATAGATGTCATTACTATGCTAGAAAGTAAAAATGTTGACGATAGCCAGAGGAGTGACAGTGGAATTTTTCATTGAAATTCATATTTTTAGTTTTATTGATTCAAGCAATAAATTTTCACTTTGGAGTACAAATAAAATGGATTAAGCAAATTTTGGATTCTTCAAATGTTCAATTCTAAATACTATTGAACAGTATCATAGATCCATTTATTCCTGACGCTCTGGTGAATGCTTTGTCTTAAGCCAAATTTGTTCAGGAAAAGCATAGAGAAATAATGTTTGTTAACCAACAAAGATTCCGAATATTTGTGTTTAGCAGGACTTCATTTACCTTCAATAGATTTTGCAAGATTGGAGATAGAATGATAATGAGATACACTAATCCTTTTAAAAACATTTATTCATTTTTTTTGGGTTCTACTCCATTTATATAAGTTGTTACTTTACAAATTGCTACTACATATATACATAAAACCTGTTGGTAAAATTTTTTTGCAAAAATTCACATAAAGGCACATGTATATCGTGTGTACTCTCTATATACAGAATTGGTGAAAATTACTTGACGGAAAAATCAGTCGTGGAGACTAAATCAAAATTTTCCAACTTAAACAGCTTTCTGAACATCGTTTTTGTACAATTATCCTACAAAACCCAATCCCTTACATTTTTTTTGCTTGGTATTTTTTTAAACTAAATCACATTTTTTCCTTATATTTACAGTACTAATATAATGATATACTGAATGAGGTATTGCTAGAATATTAAATAAAAATATGTACAATACCCTGGGCCCCAGATGGCAACTGCAGCTCAATATCTTGAAATGATATGTGCCAGAATTGTCTGTCATAAAATCGCCAATTTCAGGGCAGTATGAATAATAAACTATTGTATCTAATTCTATCACAATTACAGGGGATTTTTTAAAATCGAGATTCTTGGCCCCTGATCTTTACAACCTCATACTAGGGCTTGAGCCGTTTGAAGCCTGCTCCATCTTGACCTACAACAACACTTTAGTGTGTCATATTGAAATCAATCTACCCACCTAGCTTGAGCTCTTCATACAAAGTGGGGTTAACTTCTTGGGCAGGTACGTGCAGGTGCTCATTTTTCCATCCCTGTCCACCTGATGAACTGGAAATGGAAATGCTCCCATTGGCAGAACCATTTAGAGAAGACGTTGTACTCTCTTGCCCGTTAGGAATCTAAACCAAGAAATATAGGATTTTGTTACAAACTTCACCATACCTGTACATTATCCATGTTGACCTCTCTGAGGTAGCTGGGGTTTTCAAACGCAATGCCGCCAGAACCCTTGACTCCTAACATTTTTTTGGTTCTGACGAACCAGACTGCTGCAGCTACGATGGCAGCTACCACAACCAGAGCCAAGACTATAGCCACGGCCACGCCAACGTGACCACCTTCCTGGCTTTGACTTGCTGCTGGAGTTATGAAGTTCGACTTGTCGCCCATGGTAAATTTGATGGCATCGGCCAATGTTGACGTACCTTTGCTGTTGCCTGCTTTGACTACTGCCTCATATGTGGTACCGTCTGCAACAAATTACATCAAAAAGTGATTAATGTAATGCGATAGTACCTTTCAAGTCAGTTATCTTCAATTTGGTATCAGCAGTATCTCCTTTTTGACTGGATCTGTTGGGTGAATCAACCGGTCTCCAGAAAACCCTATACATCTCGACGGTATGTGGGTTTTTTGCCGGAGGGTCCCAAGATAGATACACCGAGTGAGAGTCAATGAACTCAACTTTGACGTTCTGAGGAGGTCCAGGCAGCTTGTCTCTGTAATGACAACCTACATTGCTTGTCAAAGAATCTAGTTTGTCAAACCTCAGTTCATGGAAGCAGCTCATGATGTGCTTAGTATAAGAAAGCACACACACTTTGTTGCTGAGAATAGGTTCCCCTCTGCACCAGTCAAGACACCTTCTGGGAACATTGGCGTGCGCACAGCAGTTTCTATGGTCAGATCCATCAGCGGCGCATTTCATCAATTTGTCAAAATCCTGGATGCATTCCGGCTTATCGATAACAGCATCGATGTCCAAGTGGAATGAGCACGCGTCCATACAAGCTGATGTAACATTTTGTTCCAGACAACATTGGGTGACGTTGTTGATGGCAGCCATGTTACGTATCCTCACTGACACAGGTTGAGTTGCACTACCAAACGCATTTTCTGCGTGGCAGTAGTAGTCTCCAACATCCACATCTGCAATGTTGCTAGCTATTTTGACAGTACTTTCAATATATTCGAGGCTTCGACGAGAAGCCAAGTACCTGATCGATTTATGCCACCTCAAAAATGGAAATGCTGATGTGTGTAGCCTATTTATTCATAAATATCAAATCAAGATCGGGCAGACCGAAAGCAGCTACCAATGTTGATAAGGCAGTAGATATTTCAATTGATGTGCAAAAACAACCGTATCAGTCTATCCGGCGGCGGTTGGGATGAGATCATAATATTTATTACACGACAGTCAAAAATTTATATAGAAATTAAAAAAATCACCCATTCAAGGTTCACCTAGTCCAGGACCTTGCAGAATATGATTTACTTAGAAGAATTGAGTTCCGCAAAATTCTAATGGAAAGATGTAATATCAACCCCATTTTTTTCCACCATAACCTTTTTTCGTATGATGAATGGAAATTTCAAAAGACAAAATTGAAGATATAGGTCTGCAATGAATCTCCGGCAGATGGTCAAAGCTCACACCCAAAGACCACAAAAAGTGAACGTTTGGCCAGACATTATATGTCATAATTTCATCGGATCATTTTTCATAGAAGTAGAAATCTCACTTCCAAATTATCAATTTTTGGATCAAACTTTTCCGAATTGGTGGATAAGAAGAAGAGGTGCCATCTAGCAGGCCACTCAATTGGCCCGCTAGATGCCCGGACCTCAACCCCCTAGACTTTTATCTGTGGAGTCTTTTGAAAAATAAATTTAATGAGAATAGGCCGAGAAATATTTATGATTTGAAAGATAAAATAAATACTGTTATTCATGAAATTCATTGGGATTCTTTTGATAATGTTTTGACTTGGATATTGTTTAGCTGAAAATGGCAAGCAATGTGATCATTCAATAGAATAGCCGATTTTATTTTTAATTATGCATCTTTTTTTATGTCTCGTTTAAAGTATCTAATGATAATTATTATCATTGTCCAACTTCATTCTATTCTTGTGTTCTAAGTTGAAAATGTACTTAATACTTTTCAAGTCACCCTGTAGAAGGAGAATCATGTTGTGACTGTGACTGCTATACGATTGACTTGATGCGTTTTTTGTTTAAATCAAATTGGTATAACTCTATCATTTTGACAACAAATAATGAGATTGTTCTGAAAAGATCTATTGATTTTCGTGAAAATATACAGGGTGATCCATTTAAAACGAAATGACACACCCTGTATATTTTTCAAAACGAGACTATTCCCTATCTTTTCCTCGTTAAAAACTATGTGAGTAGGCGAATTTTTATAGAAAAATGCTAACGGTTTGGAAGATATTAACAATATTCCAGACTTTTTTCCACCCTGTAAGTGGTACAGGTGGGCCATATACCCGAAATAAGGTTGAAATATTTGAACTGTATATTCAACACTGAAATAAATATATTAGTTTGGTACATAAACATGTTAGCGAAAACGCTTTGTTTTCGAGATACCTACAGGGTGTCAAAGTTTTATTTCTAATCCCGTTTTACCTATGTAAATAGATCCAATGAAAAATCTGTCAATTTAGCAAAAATCGATATCCAAGGTATTTTTGATAAAAGAAATTCAAATTTGATATTATTATGACTCTATTTTGTGTGGGGCCAACTCGAAGTATTTTTACTAACATTAATTTGACGTAATATCTCATGTTTAAATATGAAAAAAAAAGAAGGAAAGCAAATACATAATTGAAATAAATCATACTGAGCGCAAAAAAGTAAAAAGCGCCAGTATAAAGACTATAAAGGCAATTTTTAAAATTGTTGAAAACTTACCTATTCATAATATGTAGTTTAGAATCATTCCTCATTATACAATGTTCAAACATTCATGGAATTGACTATACACAAGAAAAATAGAATAAAAAAACTCAACTTTAAAATTTCCATTCACATTCACTGTTCTATTTTTGTCCTGAGTCGAGAAGGTCGGCCAAGCATTTTCAAGTCGAGGCGTTTTTCAAATGTCAAACCATCTGCGTCTTTGAAATTCAAAACTTCACACCCAACACAACGATCCAACGGGTAAAAACAAAATTTAGATTCGCCACCGATGTAAACAATCCGCCCGCAAAATAAAATCAATAGAAATCTATCTGCATCAGCTGACTTGACATTACTCGCCGCAACCCCTCATAGTGTGTGACGAAGAAAGAAGACGTTCAAAAACGGTAGCGTAGGTCGCAAATTAACCGCGTGCCAGTAAGAAGTGTCTTGGTCAATGCCAATTTTCACTTGTGATTTCTCATTCTAACGAGCTGATTTTACGCTAATTACTTCTCTCTTCCTCCGGTACCACCAGCCGCTTATGCGTGATGATATTGAATTTAAATATATAAGCGATTTTGCGTGAATTTTGACCCAAATAATCTGTCCGACGCTTTTCAAGATGTATTGTGTAGGAGGGGAGACGCTTAAAACGTGTTGGTATTATAACGTTCACGCATTATGGGATGTATTAATGGAAGTTTTTATTGGAGAATATTATTAGGGTGAAATATTATGAAATCTTCATTACTATTTGGTAGTTCAATGACCATTTGACCCTATTGTAAAGCCGCCGTTTGATACCCTGTATCTTGAAAACAACGCGTTTTCGCAAACATGTTTATAAAGCAAACTAATATATTTTTTTTAGTGCAGAATATACTGTTCAAATATTTCAACCTAATTTCGGGACACCCTATATATAATGGATAAGTTCGTTCTCTGCTGGAATATAATTTTTGTATATTATGGCCACTTCTTTTCACTTGTCATAAACAATATATTGAAAAAAAACAAAATATATTTTGAATTTCGAGACCAGAATATCATAATCAGGGTTGAAATCATTAGCTAGACGACATGAAAAATATATGACTATTTTTCTATATAAGCTAGTCAATAGCATAGACTGTGTTAATCTTCTATGTTCCTTAAAGTACAGAGTTCCTCAAAAGCTGACAGGATCTCAGCAACTCTTTTATGGAAACTACCATAAGACAAACCATGGATCTAGTGGTTTATCTGACCGTCTGGTAAAAAATTATAATAGAAACGTCGCAGAAATCGTCCTTTACTCTTAAGAGAATGTTATCCTGAACTTTCACTATTGAATAGGAGAATGTTTAGTTATTATTATTATATTATTATTATTATTATTATTATTATTATTATTATTATTATTATTATTTTAAGTTTTAAGTAGATATACCATACCGTCTTGTATCTCTAAAGAGTATGTGTTGAATAAATAGACAACAGTAGCGTACCTTTGATCTGCTTTATCGTCAAGTGCATCAGATATTTATCCTCTTCATCCTTGACCTTGGTGTACTGTATGTCGTACTTGCCACCTTGAATGGCAGGAGCTCGTTCTTCATGATTCAGCCAAAATATCATCTTTGGCTCAGGCGTAGCTTCTACTTTACATTCTAGAGTCACAGAGTCACCAATCATTGCCATGGTGATGCCGCTAGCTTGGATATGTGGCCCATCTGTGATCTTGTCTTACAATTCATATTCATTAGATGAAAAAATTACTTACGACTAATGGTAATCTTTCTAGACGCCTGCATGGGGGTGCCATACCCATTATCAGCATAGCAAGAAATCTGGTCCATGTCCCTTGTAACGTTATGAATGACAGTGACCATATGTCTGGTCGAATCCTGCCTTATCAGCCGTCCCGATATGTATAAAGAGATGGTAGGCATTGGGTTACCCATTGCAATACAAAGAATGGTCATGCTGCTTCCTTCAATTACAAGGTTGATGGGGTGAACTGTGGGAGGCTGTAATGACCATATTATTATTGTGCTTTGGTTGATCGATAAGACAACCTCTACGAAAGCTGGATAAGCTGGATCAGTCCATGCTATCAAGGTTTCCGAGGGCATACTGGCTCCTTTGTCAGTCAGCGCTTCAACGTAGATGATGTACTGGGTGTTGGGTGTCAAGTCTTTAATCATATACGAAGTCACTGATGTGTTCTTCACTTGGTATGATTCATCAGCAGTGGATTTGTAGTGAAGTCTGAATATTTTTAATAGGCAAAGTTACAATTCAATGACTTTACCTGTAAGAAATCTGCTCGGAAGGATGACTGAACTCGGGTGGTTGCCAGGCTATGGTGACCCACGTGGCACTATGACTCGCCACAGCTAGTGCGTGAGGTGGAGATGTGACTCCATTGACCCATTTGCTCTCATTACCATGACCAAGTTGAATAAATACAATTGACGAAGGCAGTGAGGTGCCGTTTTCGTTTCTTGCCACCACAAACACCTGGTACATGGCATTTTCTTCCAGATTTGTCAACGCGTGATAGTTTCCTGTGGTGTTCACTTGCTGAAAATCCTCAGTCAACATGCAGCTTACCATAACCATACTTACTTGGTCCAATTTGAGCAAGGTTTCATGCATAGAAGTATTGTCGACCTTCTGATAATGTATGACAAAGTCTGTAACATTGGGACCCTCCTCTGGCGGAGACCATTCCAGTATAATACTAGTTGAGTCAGCAGAGATGGCATGAACACCACTCACCGGAGCGGGTAAGCGACCAGTTCCTTGATTGGTCTTTCAAGTTAAGTCAATTAACACCAGCACTTACCTTCTTCAAAGCACTGCACAATGTTGCCAATATAGGTCACACAATTGGCAGCAGTGCTGCGCAATGAGTCAACAATAACACCAGCGCAAAGGGTCTGACAAGCTGGTGGAACTCCTCGGCGAGTACAGCAGCTTCCATGGTTGCGACCTCCAGCCGCGCAACGGAGGATGGTATGGAACTCCGAGCCGCAAACGGCAAGTCTTTTGATGTCGTTCATATTGGCGTCGTAACTGCATAGGGGCAGACACACACTATTCAAATTGGCTTCGATACAACAAGTGGTCACGTTGTACGCTGCTGCCTCTTCGATTTCGTCTTCTTCGATCTGAAAATTTTAACAGATTTTATATATCCGGATATCACAGATTTTTCATCATGTTCAAGGTCCTCTTTACAGGTTCCCGTTCAGGCGAAATACCAATTGTCGGTGCGCATGCAACGTCTATCCTTGGGGCCGAGATTATGATAATAATATTATGATTTTTGGTCTCGGAGTTGAATTATTTTTGTTTAAGGGGCTCTTTGGTTTTCATGTTTGTTCGAGTTCTTAAGAGTTCTTTCGGGTTCGTTCGTGTTCTTTCGGATTCTTTGGGGTTCTTTGTGGTAGTTCCGGGTTTGTTCGGGTTCTCCAGTGTGCTTTATCACGGGCCAAAAGCGTTATCACTGCTTGTCCCATTACTATTAATCAACATTAATGTGGTATGTTACTTTTTCGATCTCCCCTGTAGTCGTTTGATTTACTGGCAACAGCGCACTGGTTAAAAGTCTTGTACGTCGCTGATGTCTGATGTCAGAGCCGTCTATATTGTAATACAAGCCATGAAGTCAACAATTGCAACGTCGCAATTTTGGACCACCGTTGACGTTAAACGGTGGTCGAAATTTTGCATTGATTGAAGGTGCTTTCTTTGGGTGTTATGAACGGGAATCATATGCTACGGTAATCATATGTAGATGGTAGCATATGATTCCCGTTTGCCAAGCGGAAATTTGACAGTTCCACTTCGAAATGAAATTGAATGTAACCTAGGCTCCCAGGCATTCAACGTCCATCGTTTCAAATCTGCTATCAGTTTTCAGTGCTTTCATTCAACTTGAAATTGTATTTTGAGAATGTGAGAATGAGAAAGAAGCTCAGTGGAAAAATGTGGTTTCTGCGTTCTAAAAATTTAAGATTAAGGTAAGTGGGTGGGTACTAAAGAGAAAAAATACATATTTAAGTAGGGAAAATGGATGAATAAATGTCTCATACATATTATGCACCAGCTTCTATGTCTTCTTCTTCTTCTTCTAACGTTAGGACTATGTCCTGTGTTTGCCTCAAAGGTTGCCCAAAAGCAGCTGGGACGATGAAGACCAGCTATCATACCACCTTTTTGGTGGACGTCCAAGTGGGCGTGGTGTGTTGGGCCGCTGCTCTCTCACAATTTTTGCCAGTCGATCTTCTGGCATTCTGCTAACATGGTCTCTTCATTCTCTTCTCCGATTTCTTGCCCATCTTACTACGTCTTGAACTTCACATATTTCCCTTATCTCTTCGCTTCTCTTGTGGTCAAGTAGGGTATAGCCTGTTATCGTTCTGAGAGTACGCATTTCTGTTGTTCTGAGGGCTCGCTTTGTAGTCGTATTCTCCGCTCTGGTCTCTATCGCATATGTCATAATCGGCCTTACACATGTCTTATATATTCTGACCTTGCTTCTGGTAGTCATGTGTTTATTTCTCCAGATTATGTCTCTCAAGAACCCTGAGATTAGAGATGCCTTTGTTGTTTGGGCTCTCACTTCCTCCTTCTTCTATGTTATGTGGAAAAATCATAGAAAACGAGTGCTGTTTCGTTTAGGTCTTTGGAGAAACATTTTGATGCGTGACGGAGATGGTGCTTTTTGGTTTAATAATAGTAATTATCAACTCCTGTCCTCCAGAAACTGAGGAAATCACAGCTCAAAATCTGTAACCGCCAGATAGGTAATCTGGCGGTTGTGATGTTTTTTTGTTTAGAATCAATATTTTTTTCCAAAAAATCTTAAAACTGTTGTTAGGTTAGGAAATGTATTATGTTAATTCTTATGTTATAGTTTGATAAACACGGATAAACATCATACCTACCTGTTGCGATAATATATAAGTTATTCTTTCAAGTTACTGTTTTATTGAACATTTTCCGTAACTTGTAATCGTAAAATACCTTAATTTTCAAAAGATTAGTTCGAGTATTCGCTTTGAATACTCGGAGCACCAAAAATTGTACGCGCTCAAATGGACAATCTCGCGCTCGGAGCGAAACTCGAACTTACCTAAAGAAAACACCTTCAATCAATGCAAAATTTAACCACCGATTAACGTCAACGGTGGTCCAAATTGCGACGTTGCACGTCATTACTTGTCATTACTTCATGGCTTGTGTTACAATATAGACGGCTCTGCTGATGTCAGTTTTTCATTAAACGTATCTTTCTTTTCGAACCATTGATTAATGACACCAAGGTTTAGATCGGAAAGCTTTGCCGTTTGACAGAACACTCTTTATTGTCATAAGAAGTTCATTTAGCGACAATGGGATGTCACTACAATCGCGGTCTTATCCGCTTACGATAAATTCTACAGATTCAGCACTTTTCCGCTGAATAATTCATTCCATTTTTGACAAGGGTGGAATTTTGATTAAATTTGGCCCATGAAAAATACAAACAATATTATTCATTTATTTAATACAAAGTTTTCGGAATACAAATATATTTAGCAGTATTTATGGTAACATAAATTTTGAAACATGATTGTAAGATTCGTAAGTCATCTGATACATCAACTTTTGATATTGTTAGATGTAGCTAATTATATAAAACTAGATTTTTCGCTGTCTTTGGATAAAAATATCATTTATTAAAGTTGATTTACCTCGACTTATCATATTTGCTGAATTGAGTGCTTAATCGTAAGCACCTTTGTTTCGACAGATTTGTCAAATGAAATATGACATATGTCATTCGTATTTTGTAACGGATGAATGCGTTTTTGATTCTGTTGCTTGATTTGAATTTAAAATTTGCTGAAAAATCTGCTTTATTTGAGGTGAACTTTGGCGAACAATTGCGGTTGAAAGAGTTCATCTACATTTGTTCGCGATATCGTTCGATTTTTCGGGTTTTCTTCTCTTTTTCCAGGATTTAGGTTCAAGGGGCCCCACAATGGCTGACCATCGAGAACTTTTCACTTTTGAGCGTACCCACCGTAGAGGACTTAAACGTTCAGCGGTTCCAACCATGAATGTTACTGGTAATTTTAGAATAAGACTGTCACAGTGATAAATAATAATTCTATCAAATTCACCTCACCTGTTTGTAGCCTAGAAGTTATTTTCCTGAAAATTCTTTCAGATTTTAGATCATCTAAGATTATTAGTATTACAGATTGTTAGTAGGTACTCTGAATCCTTGACCTTTTACTGAGTAAGTACTTCTAATAATATTATCTCAGTAGAAACCGAGGTGAAAGCTACTTGCTTCTAGTGGGAATACTTTTTTTGTTCCAGATCCAGAACAATAAATACAAACTTTTAACAAAAATTAGGCTGCATAGATATTTTTTCTTTACTCAAATACACTTTGAATGGTCGTGAAAGCTCATAAACTTAATGTACTTTTTTCACTTTTCCACCTTATTTTGCAGAACCGAACCACATCTAAGAGAACACACGATATAAGTACTTATTGTATTTTTCATTTTTTTTTATTCAGGTTAGGCATACAGAAGCTGCTACACATCTCATCAACTTGGATCATAATTACAGTGCGAGATCATTTTTAACAGGTAACAAATTTACAGTTTCGTCTGCCCGAAGTTGCTTATTCGTTTCTGAGATATACGTAGGTACAGGACGTTAAAGTTTTTTTTAAATAAACACTAATATAGCTTCATAGTTTGTTCTATTTATTTTAAACGAATTTAAAATGAAAATAAACGTGTATTTGAGCTGGTTGCGACTTTATTGTCATTCTACTTTTGTCTCCATGCATGATTTTTCAGGAAATTTGATACACTGATCATTTTCGTTGCCATAAGTTTTATTTCCATTTAAACATTATGCTTATTCATCATATGTAATCATTGATATCAGAAGTAGATAGAATTGTATTTTTTTAATTCTGTGGTTTCACCAGGCTTCTATCGCTAAATTATTTATTTAAACAAAAATATTATTTGATTACAATCTATTTCTGCTGATGTCATTGCTTTCAAAGCACTTATATCAATAATTGGAATAACGATTTGATCGACTAATAAAATGAGACATTATTTGGAGATTTATATTTAACAAAACATTTCCATCAAAAAACAATACAAACAATTCCGTCTATCATCGGATAACCGTAAAATAATGTCTCTTATATTACATACTTTGTTATTTTTATCCCTTTAAGTACAGATCAAAGTCAAGTCTGTCTATTAGTATTAGTTCTACATTTTCATTCTATATAGGGATAGGGTTGTTGTTAAGTCTTAAATCCATACATTTCTTTAGAGATGTGATAGAGGAGGAGTGAGGAGTAAATTTAACCCCAATATGCATTATGCACAAGTTCATGGTTTTTTAGATATTTCAATTTTGCTGTAGATTCAAAAATCTGCATACCTGTCCGAAAGAATGTATCGAATTACCAATAACCCTGTATAGTGTTCAAATGTTTCATTCACTTTATGTATGTAAATTTGTTCAAAGAATCATCATGTAAAGTTGTGTTCATATAAAAGTCACTGCTATTTTTGTTTCTTCTGATATAAATATATTGTTTAATTTTTTTTATGAAATAAAATAGAAAATAGGTATGAAAAAGATCCCTCCATCCTCAATGTGCCTATAAAGCAAATATCGTGTATGACTTTTATGAAAACAACTGTAGATAATGCTAGGTTAAAAAAAATTTGAAACTCAATTTTATCACTAAAGTGCAAAAAATTCAACCCATATTGCCTCAACTTTTATTCTTTTCCTTTTTTAGTTATGTTTTGCGATACCTATCTTTTCTGTACAGTTAGATTTGAGATTTTTTTTCTAAATTTCAAATTCATACCTACAGTATTGGCCCAAATTTAGATTTAGTAAGTAGATAGACCGCCTAAAATTTGATAAAACTTAGACCCTACATCATTTATCAAAGAACTGATGGTGCATTTAGGAACCTCAATCCATTTGTCAGTTTGCATGTCCTGGCAATTTAAAAACAAAAATTGTTTAGTGTTTTCAAAACTTTTTTCTGTGAAGTTTTTGATAAAAATGTCTAGCACCATTTGAAAGAGGGGCAAAAACTATGTACTACCTGAAAATTTCACAATAATTGGACAAGGAGTTTAGCTATAAAATTTAGAACTTTGCAAAAATTACCCATTTTTGAAGAAATCATGAAAAATGGGTCATTTTTGCTAAGTTCAAGATTTTATAATAGACTATCCTTTGTTTAATAATTGTGAAATTTTCATGAAGTACATAGTTTTTGCCTCTCTTTCGAATGGTGCTAGCTGTGCTGCTCCTTTTTTTGAACATGGAGAAAAGCCACTAAACAATTTTTTGGAAAACATCGCCAGGACACGCAAACTGACAAATCGATTGAAGTTCCGAAATGCCCCATCGGTTCTTTGATAACTGATGTAGGGTCAAAGTTTTATCAAATTTTAGGCGCTCTATCTACTTATAGCCAATAATACTGTAGGTATACTTACATTCCTTCCTCTTGTTAATGTCAATCTCTTTTTTACTCATAATTAACAGTAATTGAGTTAATATGTTTGATTTAAATAATATGCGTCGAATTTTTCGCACCTCACCTTTACTATCAATCCCCCTTAAACATTATTCTATGCTATCAATAACTTATTTTATGTTAATGTGAAACTTAATAATTTGAATAGATGCATGTCATGTTAAAATACAAATGAGTTTCAATACTTTCCTCTATTACCCTGATTACTATCATCAAAATATGTGATATTTTATGGTTTATGGACGAATTTTAAATCTACCATTTTTTGTTCGTTCATAATGCCATAAAATTCACATGATTTTGATGAAACAAAATAAAAACAAACATTCTGACAATATTTTGATAGATATCAGCTGTTTTATGTCAAGTTTGTCAGCATTAGTTTAGCGACGTATAGGTGGATTGAAAAGTGTGTTCTATTGGCTCTTATGAGAGTTTCCGATCTAAACCTTGGTGTCATTAATCAATGTTTCGAACTCGACCTTGGTAGCGAACGGTTGGAAGACATTCGTATCTCCATGTGTTAGATCCAGGGGGTAGAAAATAAGTAACCCCAAGATAGTCCATTGAGGTAACTCGTTTTCCTTTCATTGGGTTGAGCATTTTTTCTTCAACGTTTGTACGCATTCAGGCCTAGGACCACCTCCCACTGATGTAGGTACCACGTTAAGGGTGTTTTCTTCCCTACCACGACCGTGATTGATCCACTCCACCCTAATTGCTTAATTGCCGAACCTGAGCATAGGATTAATTACCAATCCTTGAGGAGTTGTTGAGTGAAGCTTGAATAAAAAAACCGGTCAAGGTATGTCGTTTTTGTTGAATTGACATCCGTTTTTTATATTAAAATTGCACGTTTAATGAACGTTTTGAGTGAACTATGGGGTTGATTGTCGATTATTTCTCAAGTCTTAATTGGGGTAAATATCAATCATGATCAAACTAATTACTTTTCGTGACTCGAGCAAAATATAGTTATTTATTTAATTTATTTGTTCTGAATTCGACTCAAGTCGGGTCGAACTGGGTTCAGGTTGGGCTGAAATTTAACTGATAAATAAGTCAGTTAATCGTCAATTGTGGAAAATAGACATATTATGGGTTATTGATAATAAGCTGTGAATTTATTCAACTCTGGGGATTATTTTATTGGGTTTTATTGTATTTGGGTGAAAAGTGCAGTTCAACTATGACTATGCAATGCTAAAACAGGTTTTCCATATAGATCGTTCATCTGCTTGGGGAACTGGTACAGTACAGCCTACACGGACTGTTTTGGGGTTTTTCCTTGGTTTTGTTGGACTTGAGAACCTAGCAAGCTGTCGCGGTGAGCCGTATCGTTATATTGTTTTATTTTCTTTCTTCGTTTGAAGTTATTATTGAAATTGGAAATATTCGGGATTTACGTATTTATAGATACTTTTGTGAAGCGTTGTGACGTCACATAGCGGCAACTCAGTTTGTGAGTGATCTTTTTATAAATTAATCGGTTCAACTGCTCGCTTGTTGGATTATAAAAATTTGACAGAATAACGTTATTAAGGTTATAGCGTTTTTAATTATTAATGATCGGATTTGTACTGAACCTTTTTTCTTGATGCCGATTCATTACATAAATTGCACATATAGTTGAACTGAGTTTTGGAAAATACAAGTTTATTATTTACCGATTTCTTGTACATACGATACGGACGTATGTTTTGAGTACTTTGCAAGTAGGCACGGTACCTATTTCTGTAAAAGATAATATTGGATTTTTGGATTTTAATATAAGTGTCTTGGGAATTGATTAACTAGTTTGATTTGAGAGTTGGTAGTCCTGATCCTGGTTTTGTCGGCGGTAAGTAAGGCAGCTACGTACTTTCTTTCGTTAATTGTTAAATAAACTCAATTGGAATCGAGAAGACCTCAAAGGTTGGGATTCACCTGCACGAATCTCTGGCGCCCATTTTAAATAAACCCCCCCAAAAGCTCCAGAACACTGAGTTCCGGGTAAGCTTAGCCAACGTGGCTTCCAATTGAGAGGTTTGATAATTGCAGGACTGAGAGTGCTTGAGCTAAGCTTGCGCTTAAATTCTTGCGTGATAGCTTTCGGGTTCTTCCAGGTTATCTGGTTTTCTATCTCTCGAGTTTTTCCGCGTTCTTGAGGTCCTCTCGATATGTTCCGGGTTCTGTCAGGTTTCGGGTTGTTTCGATTTTTTTGGATCATTTGGGTTCTTTTGAGGTCTTCCGGAGGTTTTTGGGTTCGTCCGGATTCGTTTGAGTTCTCTAAGGTTTTCTCGAGTACTTCAGGTTTTACCGGGTTTTTTTGGTTCTCTTCAGGTTTTTCGGGTTGTCTCGGGTTACTTGGCTCTTTCGGATACTGTCGTTGTTCGGGTTCTTTTGAGTTCTTTTGGATTCTTTCGTGTTCATCGGGGTTCTTTTTATTTTGTTCCGGTTTTTTGGAGTTCTTAGATTTAACTTGAAGTAGTCCAAGAACCCGAAAAAATCCGAACGAAATTTAAAACTATTTTGGGTTCTTTCTCGAGTCCCTTCAGGTTCTTTCGAGTTCTTTTGGGATTTTTTGTGGTTTTTCGGGTTTCTTCCGGGTTCTTTCGAGTTCGTTCGGATCCTTGTTTAATCGTTTTTTTTTGGGTTCTTCTGAGTTCTTTCGAGTTTCCGATTCATTGGTATTTTTTCCTGTTTTTTCGGGTTCTCTGGTTCTTTGATTCCTTCAATATAGCTGTTTGAGGTTCAACAGTTTCACTTCAGATATAAGCACATTACTTAGTTCACAGAAGTTTTTTTTTGGGTTGTTGTGTTTTCTGTGGTCCATGTATTTCTCTGTGGTTATTTGTTTTTTTGTGGTCTTTGTAGCTGTATGTGGTTCTTTGTGGTTGTCTGCAGTTCTTTCTAGCTTTTTGAGTTGGTTTGAGGAGGTTTGTTGTTCTTTGTGATTTATGTGGTTCTTCATGATTGTTGAGGTTTTTTTGTGTTGTTCTTTGTGGTAATTTGTACTTCTTTGTGGTCGACTTCTTTCGGGTTCATTCGGGTTTTTCTCGAAAACATCCGGAAGCACTCGAGAGATCCAAATAACCCAAAAAAAAACTCAAGAAACCGGAAAAATTTGAAAAACTCAAATGAACCAAATAACACGAAAAGACCCGAAAGGACCTCAAGAACCCGACCTGAGGTTTTTTCGGGTCTTTTCGGGATTTTTTCGATTTTGTTCGGGTTTTTGGATGATTTCAAGTTCTTAGAGTTCTTTTGGGTTCTATCGCGTTCTTTTCTGTTTTTTTTTCTTGAGATCTGGGTTCTTTGTAATTCTCTATGATTGTTTGTGTTTCTTTGTAATTGACGATGGTTGATTCTTTGTAGTTCCAAGTGGTTTTTTGTGGTTTATGCAGTTCGTTGTGGTTCTTTATGTTTCATGTGGTTCCTTATGGTTGTTGATGGTTTTTTTATGGTTCCTTTGTGTCTCCCCCTTTATTGTCTCTGATGAAATACTATACTCAACACAATGCCGCTGCAATGTTACTGGTCACAACTCAAATGCTCACTTTTTATCAGATTGCATCAGACAAAAATGTTAACGAGAAGTCATATCATAACAAATCACAACTGACGGTGACACTATTTTACATAATAATATGATGTTTTGAGTTGAAATCCGAGCATCTGCCGGATGTTCAATGGTTTGTGTGACTGTTTCAATATTCGGGTTTGCATCGTCCCTGGAGAGTTTGAATTCAAGAATGTTTATGAGTTGGCTGCTTTCGATTTCGTCGGTGAATTAAAGCTTGGGATAAAAGGCTTCATTTGATAAGTGATAAATTGATCATCTACCGAACTTTATCCAAAGAAAAAAATGTTTTAAAAAAAGCTATAATTTATACATAGTGATATAATTTCCAATGTCTCCGACGTTCACAGGGATTGCGATTTTTTTTTAAGTTGGAGAACAGGATTCGTGACGGAATTCTTGTCAATGTCAGTGCCTAATGTCACTATAGTATCAATGTGCTAAATTTATCGAAATCATGAGTGTGAGTCTAGGTAGAAATTCACAGCAATCTGCTCAACAGCTAGCAGCGCCGCCACCAACCCCAAATGGAAATAATGATAGAGCAAATACGCCATCTACAGCAAAACAGCCCAACATCAAAGTGGACAATTCCGAGCCTGATGGTGTCCAGTTAACAGAACAAGACTTTGCCGTGTTCTACGATGCTTCCGGCAATCCGCATCCGATAAAGCGATTCACGTGGAAAAACCGAAACAAGATTGAGGTCCAAGTTATAAACTATGGAGCCAGAGTTATCGCAATGAAATTACCCGGTAGAAAAGGAGATGTAGAAGATGTGCTTCTGGGATTTGATGACCTGGCTGGCTATTTATATTATGGCGAATACTATCTGGGTGGTACAATTGGAAGGGTTAGTAATATCATCAAAAACGGCAGTTTCACCGTTGATAACAAGACTTACAACGTCAGTACTAACGCTGGTCATCACTGCTATAATGGAGGGTGGTACGGACTTGACTCGACTGTCTGGGACACCTACGTGTCTGGTAAAAAAGTTCTGATGACTCATGTAAGCCCACATTTAGACGAAGGATTTCCTGGATCACTATTTCTGCGAGTTATATTTGAGCTGACCCCAAAAAATGAATTCAAAGTCAGTTATGATGCACAAACAACTCATCCCACTATAGTGGATATGTCGCAGCTGCTGTACTTCAACTTGGCAGGCCATTTTGCCGGACCGGAAGAGATGTATAAACACGTATTGACCCTAAATTGCAATTGCTTCACTCCGATGATAAATCAGTTGCCCACTGGTGAAATTCTGAATGTCATGCATACTCCTTATGACTTCCAAATACCAAAAACGCTAGGAAAAGTCTTGGGAGTTGAGCCCAAAGATGGATTCTATCAGAATCTTTGTGTCAATCGAGCTATGTTCCAGAATGAATGTTTCGTTGGGCGACTACTACATCCGGGCAGTGGAAGATTGCTTGAAATATACAGCAATCAGCCGGGTGTTCTACTCAATACAGCAAACCACTTTGGCTATGGCATCATTCTCACTTTGGAAGATATTCAACAGAAAAAGGAATCCCGTTGTGAAACCGCCAGCGTATCTGAAGAGAATAAACGCACCGAATTGATGCAGAAGGTTCACGACAAAGTCATGAACGTGTTGAAAATGGACGAGACAAAAAATTATCAGGAAATAGTGGACTTGATCGGCAAAATGTCCAACTTCCAAGTTGACACCATCAACACGCTCAAAGACCAAGGCCTTACTCTATCACCATTGCAAACAGACTACTTAACATTCACCCACAACGTCTTATGCGAGGAAACTGATTTTGATTGTGATGACCTCAAACAAGCCATTACAGCTCTATTAGATGTAGCTAATATCGGCAAGATCTCTCCACCCTCACAGCCAGGTTTAGAAAACCCAGAACCACCAACACCAGACAAGGAAATCAACGTTGTTGAGCCTGCAGTTATGCCAACATCAGACTCTTCATCTGAACAGGCTTCCAACAAGCGCACTCAAAAACATTTCAACACTATACCGTCCTATTATAGATCAACACAACAGATAAGAGGAAAGCATCGGGCAGTGTATAGGGCACATGGAGCCATTGCTTTGCAGACTCAAAACTACCCCAATGCAGTGAACCTGAAACAATTCCCCAACGCTGTGCTTCGACCCGGAGAGATCTATAAGCATGAAATAACTTATAGATTCTGGATCAGAGCAGGCAATCCTAGTAAATGGATCAGAAGAACTCAAAAAGACATTGAGGGTCGATTTAATAACTAAGTTGTACTGGGTAATATAGATTTTCTTACCTTGCTTCCTGTTCTGAATGTGAGTCTGGGGCTAGGGTTACCAACACCGTGGATGTTCACTGCTTCAACGAAGACCTCGTAATTTGTCAAACTTTCCAAATCTTCCAATACCCATATACTTTTTGCGTGTCTTATTATCTGGAAATTAACCATATTAGTTTATATGTTTGGTTGAAGTTAGGACTGGGTACATTGAACTTGCTCTCTTCGTCACTCTCATCAGAATTCACCGGCCTAATGTGAACGTTATAGCTGATAACAGTATCTCCAAGGGTCTTGGGTGCTGACCAGTGCAGCAACGCGTATTCACTCTCCACGTTGGTGATGTGTACTTGTGTGGGGGCACTCGGCAATACCCCATATCCTTGAAGGAGGCAGTTCGTATACTCCCCCATGTATCTCAGACATCTGTAAAGAAGTCAAATGACTCAATGTAGGACCCAGAATACAACATACTTGAAGTAGTTAAAGTCAAGACTTGACACATTTCCAGTACAAAGTTGCTGACAAATATCGGGCAAACCTCTTTCTTTGCAACAAGGAGTGTGATCAATTCCATTAGCCAGACATCCGAAGGTGTCTTGAGCCCATGGGGCGCATATCATTAGGTCGGTAATTTCAACCTTCTCCGTCTCCACAGGGTCGCACAGTTTACTGAGGCAGGTTTTTGGAGAGATTCCTTTGTTGGAGCAACAACTTTTGATATCAGGCAGAGGAGGAGCCTTCCCATTGGTAGCCTCCTTCATTTTTCCAGGTGCAAGAGTGAGAGTTTTGATTGAGTAGCTGGGCAAGGACGAGCCAATAATGTTGTGTGATACCACCGATACTTCGTACCAAGTAAATGGCATCAGGTCATTGAAGGTGGTAAAGTTCTGGTTCTTAGAAACCTGTTGGAAAATATTGCTCAGCTGCACAACCTCTGCCGCCGAAAATACCTTATGGATAATATAGCTTATATTAGAGCTGGACCTGGAATCTTCATCAGCATTTTGAGCAAAGCTCCTTAAAGTTGTCAAATTAACAGCATACTCGTTAATAGTGTCACTGTTGGCATGTGGTAGAGACCACTCCACTCTAATGGACTTTTCTGATAAAGGTTCCACTTCGACGTTGGCTGGTGGGCTTGGAAGAAGCTCTACAAACAACAATTGAATAGCTGACTTGATCATCACCATCACTCACCAATGCCCTCCATAATACAAGCCAAAGTCTGCTCAGTATAAGCGGAACAGGAAAAGTGCGTCTTGATGTTTTCAGTAATAGCAGTGTACTCTCCACGACATACATCCTGGCATATATCTGGCACTCGTTCATGAATGCAGCATGGTATGTGGTTTCTCCCATCCGCCATACACTTTACTATGGAAGGAAAATCTTGTTCGCAGTTTTCAGGATCTTGGCCGGTACTTCCCTCCAAGATACTCTGGATGTTGCAAAAACCAAGACAAGTGGTGGATACATTCTGCGAAATGCAGCAGTCAGTGTAGTTGTGGTTTTTGACGTCACTCAATGTGGGGTTTTGGTCTTCGTAAATGATGACGTCAGTGGGGTTGGCGGTGATGGCTCTGGAAAGCACTAAAGAGAGGTTGGAAGGTTATAGAAGTACAAGGACAGTTACCACTCAGCCTATGGAAGCTCCTCACAATGGGGTTGCTGTTCACTTCGCAAACATATATTCCAGAGTCGTTTGGTTTTGCATCATTGATGACCAGTACCCATACATCACCACCTGATGGCAGGTCTGTTCCAGATTCTTCTTCATCTGAGCCTGAAATACGAAATTCAATACTCGGTCTAGTAATTGAAATAGCTGAACCTTTATTGCATTGTTGATAACATTTGAAAATATTGCTCGTAGTACATTTTATCGATGCGATCTCGCCAAAATGAAATCCAATATGAAACTGACATCTCGGCCGAGACCCCACAAGAATAATAAGTCTCACAATCGGTGAGCCGGCATTATTCGAAAAGTTTTATCAATATGGCGGAACGGAAGCAGGAGTTCGATAAGTCAGGAATTTATATAAGGTCCCTTGATCGGGGTATTTGATAGATTTTGATGAAATTGACCTGGGGTAGCTCTTTTATAACATAATGAGAATTATAAAGAGAAGATAACGAATAATTGAAGTGCAAGATGATTTTCTATACAGATGTTAATTTCATATTGCATCGGTTAAGGGGTTCAGACCTTCATGGCAATCATCATATTTATCAAGGTTGTGGTGAGGTTTTGAAACGACAAGTGACGAATGGGTTACATGGGCAGAACGAAGCTGCTGGAAATCATAACTAACCAAAGAATCTCTGATGTAGCATCCTCACATCCTGGTTTAGAAATTCCAGCACCAATCAAAAAAAGTAGCCTTCTTGACCCTACAGTCTACCACCATGATAATCATCTGAACAGGCTTTAAACAAGCGCACTCACAAAAATCTCAACACAAAACCGCTCCATTTATAGATCTACAAATCATATTACATGAGAGCATTGCTTTGCAAAACCCAGAACTGAAACAGCAGACGAGAACATTGCCAGGAAGTGGACCGAGCAAATCCACATGGTGTTCATTAACCTGGATATATTTAGCCCCAAATCATTCTAGATCACGATGATGCTTCTACGTCTGAGTTTTTCAAGCTTTGTATAGTGATGTCTGCTGAGTTATAGTTCAGTTGGAGAAAGAGATGACTTGGGGGTAGGGCCTATATTGTTAAGATGTGCAAAGACCTCGTGCAGAACTACCTATATTTGGTATTGGTATGAGTGGGGGGGCAAACTCCTGATGAACCTTTTTGCCAACCCCAGGACCACTGTAGTTCTTACTAAGTTGATGATGGAGAACATCACCTAATTATATATTTGAACTAGCTGGACCAATTAATTCAGGCTAATTATGATTTGAACCCGATCATCGCGTACTATCCTCTCCGGTGACTTTTGTCGAATGGCACCTCAGGCCACTCAGCCACCCAGCCGCTCAGAACCACCTAAAAGTTGAAGATGTTTTGCGGTTTGCTGATCAACAGAAGAAGGTGATAAGAGGAATGCGTCTTTTTAGTGAGATAGAAAATTTCGCAGTTCTGAGTTTTATAGAAATGCGCTAAATTGTATTGGAAATGCTATGAACCAACACGACGCATCCTTTCTTGGATATTTGATCCTACACTTTTTTTGTTGGCGAGGGACGTGGATTAATCCAAAGATATCAATATCAATCCTTCACCATTCCTTCCAAGAAAGCATTAAAAATTGGATTCAGTTGATGAATTGATGAAGATTTTAACAAAATCAGTGTCTTTATCTCTCACGAATCTGCTGAAGACTGTTAGTATGCCACGAGGTTCATTAGACTGTATTTTTCTAGAAAATGTTTTGCCGGTCTTCTTGGAAATGCTCCTTTTCAGTTACGGCAATATTGATACAAATGATGATGCTCCAGCCCACTCTTTTTTGATGGAGCTTACCAAAATTGATAGATAGGACCACGATTCTGGTTACTTAGATCGCCTCACTTGAATACCCTTTAGATTTTCATTTGTTAAATGATTACTTGTTACACTAATGGAGACAGTGAAACAACTAACGGTTATAATAGCTGAAACCTGCAAGAGGTAGTCATTCCCAAGATCTGTTGTGGAGCAAGAGTACCCATAACTATCATCTGCTTGGAGGTTGACTCGTCACGACTCACGTCATAGACGAGAACAATCATTTTTTGGTTTCAATATATTTCCACATCGTCCCATTATTATCAGGTTTTGACCGAGTTGTTGGTTTATTGAGGCAGAAAGAGGCGGAGGCACTTCTACAAGTACCTCTACGGAAGGAAGTTTCTACAATTCAAGAACCTGGTCAAGTAGCTAAGAGACTCCAGGAGTTCGATTTCGACACGGAACATTGATCTGGAATAAGCCACAAGAACACTATTGCCATAACCAGGAGATCTTGCCCAGAACTCTGGCAAACAATGTCAAGAAGCCGAGGAAAAGGAAGCAAGCATTTGCAGTACAACTTTGGTAGATAATTCCGGTAGTCTAAAGAACTTCGTGAGAACCAGCAGAAAGATCCAGATCATCGAAAGAAGGCGCGTTATGCCAAAGAGATATGGTATTGAATCTGGATGGCACGAAAGATCGGTAATTCCTTAAAGCAGATAGGAGGAAATGATGAGCGAGGTCCACGATGGAGTCACTAGTGTTCATCTGGGACTAGCCAAAACTGCAAAGTTCTTGGAAGGACACGTATGAGATTCTGACGCGAATCAGTAACATCATCCACAGGATCAAAAAGCCTTCACGAGGAAAATAGAGGGTTGTTGCTTTCAATCATTTGGGTTGAAGTTAGTCCGATCACCCGGATATCTTCATGTCCCTATACTTCAATGGCCAGAAAGTCCAGAACGACATTGTTCAGGAAAGACAGCTGGCCGAACACTCCATTGTCGCACCAGATCACTGACAACCTTGGCATTAAGAGTGGCCTTGCTGCTGCTACCAAATGGAAATTCGGAAGACTGGACTGGGGCCAAATTTGAGGAAGGCACTTCAAATCCCGGAGAGGACACGACACCTATTCTACCTTGTAACAAAGAAGCTTCCAAAACATCTGCATCAGGCATGCTGGAAGTGATCTTCAAAAGTAGCGGCAGTGACATTCTCCTGTGCTGCTATCTATTCAGAAGGATGAACCAGTGAACTGCTATTTCCACAGTACATCACGCTGCAGGCTTGGGAACAGTAGCCAATACCGACATTGAGACATTTTGGAGCCGAATGCTCTAGGGAGGAAGCAATGTGACGATACATGTGTTCGTTGAGCGACTCGAACAGCTCGTCGCTTGTCTATTTCCGCACAAGATCGTGCCATTGTCCAGATTATAGTTCCTTCAAGAGTTTTCAGCTGCCATTCGAAAAAATTACGCCTTGTTCGTCATCTATCGTGATTTGAGTCGAGAACTTGTATAAGGGGGACTCCGTCAAAGCATAGTTGGTCGTGGATATAGATGGTGAATGAACAGTCAAGTTCACGCAGCATGAATAAGTGTGGATATAAATTAGTGTAAAGTGTGTGTGCATAAATAGTGCATGTGAATAAATAACTTTGAGCCAAACAGTGATTTCTGTAGCGAAAACCGTTACAATATTAACGCCCTGTATTTTGAAAAACAATTTCAAGGACCCAGGAATATGTCTTTTGGATGACGTTTCTAAATTCTGTATTGTCCTGTATATCCCAAGTTGTTCTATTTTACCGCATTTAAGCCGAAGCAGATATATCAACAGATGAAAAGGCGTCGACCGTAATATATCAAGAAGTTGAATCAAATAATAAACTCGAAAGTTTGTTCTCTCCAAAAACACAGACAAAGAAAACTTGTATAAGGCAACTCCAAACAACAGTAAAGGTTTTATTGAGTTTTGTCTGTGTAGGTGACCTGGAGCGGAATGTAATTTCAACGGCAAACTTTTCGTGATAATAATTTTCCCTAGCCTGTTGATTTATAACAAAAAATCGTGAGTCTCGATTGAGCTATAAATTAGAGTTCGTGATTTTCCGGACAGTTAGAGCGGAATATGGAGGCCACTCTTTAATGATGTCACAATATTTCAGTTTCAAGATAGAGCAAATATAGAGCCGAAAAGGCTGGTAATGTACTTTATTTTGCAATTTTCAAAATGAGGAGCCATTGCTTTATGGCGGAACATAATGGAAATCGATTGCTTTGGGGAGAGGTAAGTGCTTTAATGTTAAATTGACTAGACAATTCAAGAATTTAGGTAACTTTCCAGATCAGATTTTGAATATTGAGAAGAATTTGATGGATATTTGAATGATGGTAAGGTTGGGCATTTTGGTAGGCACTCGATAAAATGCCTTTGGAAAAAAATGAAATTGTATATAGCTGTTCTTCCTCACCGTATGACGTCGGTGGAAATCGGAGTGACGTCATTAGTGAAGTGAGGTTATACTATGTTTAATTTATGCTCATGAAATGAAGCTACGATAGTCTTGGACTGTTTTAAAAAAATTAGAAAACTACAGAAACACTCACCTGAATCATGTAGAACGCTAAATCTCTTATCAGCAGTCACTCTACTCTCCCCAGCAGTTAAAACTCTTTGACTGTGCCTCTCCTTATCTTCCTTTTTCCACATAACAGTATTAGTCCCGATATCTCTGACAACACACGTTATCAAAGCATCGTCTCCATCATAAACATGTACTGGCGTAGTAATGCTGTCCCTCATCGACGGCAAACCTGTAATAAAATCCACGTGTACCAGCTTCACTAATTCCAACTTAATGAGAACATGGAGAAATAGAGCAAATTTGAACAAGCGGCAAACCACTTTTCTCATTAGCCTACTTCCAGACCTGACTTTAATTGAGGTCCACATGAACACTTGTGTATGTTCGAGTGTCCTTCCAGTTAATTTGCACTAGATATGTTTCCTTCGTCCGAGTGGGAAATGACTTTTGAATTGTGAGGTCAATTTGGATAAAATGCTCGGTTATTTCGAAACACTGAACCCTACTTTGGCTTGAAAAAGGTTCGATCATAAATAACGGACTACAAGCAGAGCAGACCAGGACAAAAAAAAAACGGAAATTCTGCTCATTTAGAATTTACAACTCAAACCGTTCCAAATTGGCTTTTGCTGTTCGACGATAAATATTTCTAGTCACCTGAAAGGCGTTTTATGTGTTGTTTTGGTTGATGAATTGTGCTTTTACATCTCTTGACAGTTCGATTGATGGTACATTGTTATTGAAAACATTCACCTCTTTTCCTTTATCTTTTTCTGGTATGCTAAAGAAGATTTATAAAAGTTGAGGAGTGTTCGGTTATGGAGTTTATTTCAAACAAGTATGTACTTTATCCAAAAATGATCTTCTAGACAAGCTGAGAGATGTGATCGGGCGATTAGGACGTTTTCTTTCCCAAAATGTCTTTGAAAGGCTTCAACAGTCATTCGCTTAGCAAATCAAAATTTCACTCGTTGAAAGCTCAAATGCGCCAGAATTTCCGGATTTTTTTTTAACAATATCTCGTTAATCAACTACCAAAATGTCCTGCGTTTCTTCTATATACCATTTTATTATTTACCGCATCACAAACGACTGCTTGAATATTTGCGGAACAACCTTAATTACTCTTTTAGCGTCTCAATCAAGTTATTTCAACCCGCGTTTCGAATTTAAATTTCAGTAGCTATACTGCCTTACAGAAGCCCACTCAAAGTGGAAAGGCGGCATCTCCCTAGAAACGAATTAATGTTAAATGTTCGACTGTGAGCACTTTGTTATTAGCGACCGTCTGTATAAGCCGCATCAAAACTCCGTTCTATATCTCCGTGGACGAATGTAATTCTAGCGGGTTTTGTTTCCCATGTTTACCGCGTAATGTTCTTTCAAATCAACATGAAAGTGCACCATACTGATTTTCTATATCCCAGTGAGTTTCCCGAAAGCGATTCTGTTTTCGCGATGGCGTTTGTGGTTCGGCTGAACAGAACGGTTTTCGGAAAATTCCTTCCCCATTTACTACATTTTTGTGACTTTTTCTGGGACGCTGACGTATGTCTTCTCTTATTCTTTATTTCCGAGGTTTGTTTCGCTGGAGACAGTTCCGGAAGCGCATTACACAGGAGTTTTCTGGAAATGCGCTCATTTCTCTTCAGAACACCGCGCCGTTTCCGTCTGTTTCTGTTTGATTTTCTCCCAGTTTTCCGCGAACGATGTTTTGGTTTGCACTATTTTCACACCGTCAACCGTTTCATTCTATCTCCGTCGACTCTGTATAAAATAGCTGATGATGTTATCGACTCTGTTTGAAAGTCGTAGAATGAACCTCAATGAGCAGTCTGAACAGCTTGACCATCCTCTTAACTCACCTGATCTTACTCCAAGCGACTTTTGTCTGTTTCTTGCTAAGGAGCTCTCACACCCTATCAAAAACCTTTAACCAATTTTCGGTGGTAATCGATCCTAGCATCATTTGCATTGAGGATTATTGCAGACCGATCTTTAATATCAAAAGCCTTGATCAATCGGGTGAACAAGCGATGAATTGGCAAAAATAGAGCCCATATGTTCCGCGAGTATTTTGATAATCGATGTTATAATTAACTGTACGTGCTTAGATCAAATCCCATAGCTCTAAACCTATACGTAATGATATGAGTTTTTCACAATTCGAGGCTTTATGATTCGCATTTTATAATCTTCGCAACCAGAATGTAAGGGGATTCATTCAATGATGGTTACATTCCAGAAGCATGTCATCGAGGAGCTGAGGGAACCACAGATCTTCACCAGCCCACCCAGCATCGCGAAGTGTAATTCTCTGGTTACTCAGTCTAAAACCCCAGTGTTTTTCAAAAGAAAATCACTTCCAGAAGGGTCGAATTTTGTGTCTGACAGATGCCACTGGGAAATTCATCTATCACTATTTGAACCCTTTTTGGGAGCCAGAGTACAAACTGCAGGTTGTGTACAAACCACCAAATGCTTAATTCCAAGATCTGACAAAAAAAATTGAGTGCTATATGGGTGATTTTTCCAGACAAATTTCGTCATTGTTCTGGTTAGTCCATTAAAATTCATATGTGATAGGCAGTGAATTGTGTCTTTCCTTGTTGCTTTGGTGACGACAGGCCCGTTCAACGTCGAGGCAGGATTTTCAGCAAAGCTAACTTTCGTTATTTCCACCATCTATGTCTTCAAGTCAACTGGTTGGGCTTAACTCATTTCCCTGATCCTAGTAGTATGTCCCACTCGGTTCTGGTAGACACCCTTAACAGTGCACTTGGACTGATGAAACCAAAACGAATGAGGAAAGAATGTGGCTCTGAGGTATTGAGGAAGTCTTCTAAAAATCTCCGTCGTCTAAATTACATGAAAAGTTACACCGATAATCCTCAGATTATTTTGTACTGTAATAAGTATAGGTCCATATACTGAAAATTTGCCAAGCATCTGTACTACAACAGGAAGATAGGATAATCGAATAATAAACAGAAAGCTTGCTGGTCAATTGTGGATGACATAAATATAATCGTACTCCGAATAATCATCGAGAACTTGGCATCAGTCCCAATACCTTGAACTCACCTACTGTAGTACGTAGCCGCAGAACTAAGAATCTTCCTACCATTATTCTACTTCAATGACCATAATTCTCATGCAGCTGCCTGACGAAGCTATGGATGTTTTGTGTGCCGCAATTGACGAGTCTTGGTCTCGGGAAGTTTTTCCTTCGTGCTCAAAGCATGCATTGGTTATACCTATACATACGTCACTTCCAATTTTTGTTCAATTTCACTGCTTCTACGCTGTCAAAGGTGAGAAGATAGTTGAATGTGAAGTTACCTCAGTTCTTATAACTTGATCTGTCAAAAACAGTTTGCATTTCAGAGTTCATTGGGTATACTATGTTCAACCTTTTGCAAAGGGTTTACCTTAACCTCGATCAGGGTGAGGCAGTGGCAACGGTGCTGTGTGACCTTGTCTCAAGTATTTGATTGTGTAAAGCTCTTCAAATATGGATTTAGAGGGGCATCTCTTGCATGGTTCGAGTCATACCTTGACAAGCGCATTCAGTTGATTGTGGTCGCGGGTAACAAATCAACAGCCTTGAATATCAGGCGTGAAATCCGTCAAGGAACAGTGAGGACCTGTATTCTTCTTATTATATATGAATGACCTCAGTCGTCTGAATATCTCAGGAAAGTTCAGTCTTTTTACTGACAATACCTCTATAGTCTGGCATAACAGATCATCTTTTGAGCTGAGAGAAACCATCTCCATCGAAATTGTCGAAATCAAGAAATAGTGTGGAGCAAATCGTCTTTCTGTCAATATCGCCAAAACCAACATTCTGGGGTTCAATTGCGACATGAAGGAATTTCGGTGAAATGATGAATTTCTCCAGAGAGTGCCCCATTCTAATCTTCTGGGTACTTACAATGATAAAATTTTTCGCTTTGAGTGATTGCCAGAACCGACTATTTTGCTCTGTTCAAATATCACCTGAGATACGTGATTCCATTTTGGAGTGTAGGCACTACTAATATTGCTAATACTAAAATGTTGTTCATCTTGCAAAAACGGGAAATTTGAAGTGTTGTGCTGATCATAGGGAGCCATGACGACCTTATTTTTTATCCTTTCTCCACTATTCATTCTTGAGGCTGCTTCTCCCGTTCATTAACGTGCTCTGATGAATTTGGAGGGACAACCTTTTTATGTTACACGTAGATCCCCACTTCGACCGCTCACGCAGCCTATTCCTCGTAATATCCTCGTCCAGAAATCGATTGTAAATGAAGAAATAAAAAAATCACTTGCCCTCAAGTTAAGATCAATTCCAGATCTGTTACAAGGTAACTGTTTAAATTCAAAGTGTAGAAATCAAGAAACTTTACTTGTTGATAGTTTAAGTAGTTCAATACGCTTTGTCAATGAAACACAATTTTTTTAGGACAGTAAAGCATTTTTGATTGATTGATTGATTGATCAGAATCATATGTCCTTATTGTACTTAAAAAGTAACCACAACCTCACAATCATTGTTCCCTTATGTGAAAAGATATTATGTTGTTAGTGAGCTGTATTACACAAAGACGAATCCACTAAGGACCATGAACATTCCACTCTATATAATACCCAAGGAAATTACACCAGACGTCTCAGAGTTGTAGCCTCAAACACATTCCAATGCCTCCCAATTAAGCTGTGAATGTCTTCATCTCAGACAACAATTTACAATCTAGCACAATTCAGGATAAGAATATTTACATGTTAATCACCGACACTAAGCTTATGTCAAATCTAGGCCGCTTTGACGTGAGTTATAATTTAATCAACTTTACATCAAGACAGAAGTGATTCGACCCTACGCTTGGTGATCTATGCAAATCTGTTTGCTAAACTACCTTCAGGCTTGGGCTTGATTAGTGTTTGAAATTCAGTGTTTTATTCATATTGAAGCACAAGATCTTTATTCGGATCACCGTTTGAAGGGTCCAGGTTAAAATAATCAGAAATACAAAATATGTTTAGTCACATTTTCTTTGATCCTCTTTCACGCCAAGGTTTTGGAAACTTGCCCCTATCTTTGATATTTTTGGTACGTAGTAGTGTAGAGAAATATTTTCTAGCGGTTGGATTGAGACAGAATATCATTAAGCACCGTAGTTCATCGAATTTGGCCAGTGTTATAGGCAGTAGTCCTGCAAATAGATGGAACTTCCTCAATATCGGAAATTAGTATTGGATGTATGCCTTGATAGGAACTTTTGTAAAACTGTCAATGTTATTTTCCAAAAGATTTTGATCAAATTGGGTATAGTCTGTTCATGGCTTTCCTGCGGTTACGACATACTTTTCTGTCTCTCTTTTACACATTGAAAAAAAAATCACGTACTTCTGGACCAGGGTCTTTCGGATCAATTTGACAAATGTCACATGTGGAGCGATCAATCCACGACATACTACCAAACATCAAATACTGTGACGTGACCGCAAAAAAGCCTTGAACAAGCCGTATGTATTTGGGATTTGATCAGAAAATTTAAAAAAAAAATGATAGAGCGGGGTTGAGTTTGCATAGTTTTGTTATTTTCTAAATGATTTTGTTCGAATAAGATAATATTCAAGTTCTTGTTTGAGGTTTGATCAAGAAATTGAGCAAAAATTGACCGAGTGAGGTTATGTTTGCATAATTTTGTTATTTTTCAGGATTTTGTTCATACTAGCTATGAAGGTTCTATTTGGAATTTGATCAAAATTTAAAAAAATGTAGTGGGGTCATGTTTGCTCTTGTCTTTCTCTCTCTATGTCTCTTTCTCTCTCGCTCCCAACTCAAATTTCTCTCATTGTACGATGCTGCACATGATTTTTTTCCAAGAGTATTGTTTCTTTTTTTTTTAGCTTTTATTATTTCACGGAGTGCTATCTATTTTAGTTGAGTTTCTTGGTATGATGTTCTATATTCTGACTGTTGATGAAAATATCTACAGCGTATGCCCAAATTTAGTTACCAAATGAAAAACTTTTTTATGATCGACTTTAGCGAAAAAAAGTATTCTCATAAAAAGTTAAGCTTTAAAAAAAAACATCCAGAAATTGAGTAAGTAGAATTCACGAAGAGGTGTCAGGAGGTCCAATTAATAATACCCAGAACATTATAAAAATACTTGAAATTCGTACTTAGTACTTTAGAACTCAAGCGTTATAACCTAACTGAACTTTTTCCCTCCAAAAACCCCTGCCTCATGTCGTATGTCAACCGTCAATCAACCATCTGGTGCTTAGCCGCAGGCAGAGCAGGTCCGGATCCAGTCCCCACTGATGCGATCATTTTCCTGTATTTGCTAGTAGCCAAAAAATTGCAAAAACGATAATTCTACCCACCTCTTTTCTCAATTTTTAACGAAAGTTTTATTTGAAAAAGTTGTAGAATCACATACTCAAATGATATACACAATTTCAATTCAAAATTTGGTAATTAAATTTGAACACACGCTGTATTTGTTTCTCTTATTCTTATGTTTATCAATCTTCCTTTGATTTTAGTTTTTTTTCATGGTGTTAATCTCCTTTTTTTTTTGTGTTTCATGAAAATCTCAAATACTTTCAGGAACTGGATAAAATTTCTTCCACTTTGAATATTTTTTTTGTGAATTATGATTCAATCAATCTTCAATACGTTTTTTTTTTATTCTAGCTTCTGTTTTAAATGATTTGTACCATATTTACAGATGTTCCATACTAGTATTCTTTATCAAATTCGTTATTTTATTTCGTGGTTTCATATTTTTTGTTTTTTAAAAAGTTTATTATGAGATAGTTTGTATCGAGGTTTGTAGAACTGTACCGAATCTATCTTCAAGTTTCGATTGTACTTTTTTTCAGTTTTAATGTTTTTATTTTTACTTTTTGGATTTTTTATTTATTGTGGAATGTGATTCTTTTTTTGATTTTCTGCTTCTGATTTTTTTTTAAATAAATCACCCAAAAAGAGAAAACAAACACTTCACCATGTCTCAAAACTTCTGGAGGCTTTGAAGATTTTTTTCATTACAAATAGTTTTTTTTTCAATTCCGGAGGTTTGTATGAATTTTTTTTATTGTAATTTAATTTCTTCTTTTTCTTGGCTGTTGCAGTTTTTGGAGGTTTTTTCAAGCTTTGAATCAATGCTCTTATTTCATTAATATATTTTTTGTTGTCTTCGAAAATCCTTTTTTGTAAATTTTTGTTCCCATTCTTATTCTGTTAGGTGAATTTAACAACTTTATAAAAAAACTATAAGGTGAAAGTCATATTCTTGAGAATTGTGGTACGGTAATTGTTTTACTGTTTTATCCACATATTTTGTCCTGTCAGTGGGGACTGTGAATTCCATTATTTTTTCTCAGTGATCGGGTAAAATGAGGAACGAATTCATTTTCAAGTCAGCGTTCTGATTATTTGGAAAACGCCCGGACACATCGATGATTATTTGTAGATGCGGATTTTTGAAAGATAAATTCATATACACAGAGTGAATCAAAAATATTTTACGACCATCAACTTCTTTATTCATTTTTTTTAATTTTTGAATTCTGCGTCAAATTCTGAGTATATTTTATTCAACATACTCCAAACCTTTATCCCACCGTTTTCAAGAAAATGGCATTTCACATCCATAAAACAGTGTTCTCGAGTTCCACCGATTTTCCTTCAGATAATCGAGCCGTTGCCATCCGTTTAATTTTTACGCCGTAATATTCCAAATATCGTATGTACACATTTATCTGAAGTCTATATTTTATTGGTCTTCTGAGGGCCAACATTCAAACGTGTTTTCAGAACGCAGCACTCCACTATCTAAAGGCTACCCAATAGGCACTATGTACCATCCAACACACAAATCCAGAGGGTGGCGCCCAAGTTATGGCAAATATGATTGTTCAACACACAGTGCGTCACACTACAAAGTGCGAGTCATAGTCCCATGGATTGTGAAAACTACCACTGGAAACTTTGCCAACTTGATGATTATATCCTCATATTCATCATCATTACCATCATCACTCCATAAAACTCACAATTTCTCTCCACATAATTTAAGGTAATGACCCATTAAGTGAACGTTGCTTTAAGTGTCTATTGCAGAAAATATATTCGTTCCATGTCAGTGGTATTCCCAGTATTTCTCATTTTCCCCCTAGGCCATTTCCAGAGACCAACCGCTTCATTTTCTCGTCTTTTATCTGTGCCATTCTTTGCGGTAATAAGCTTGTGCGAAATGTAAAGAGCTTATTGTGTTGTCGTGTAAATAAGCCAAGATGTGAGTATCATTGCTTGTAATGAAACCGGGACAGAGCATTTCCTTCACTTTTGTTGATATGGGACCTCACAATTTTTGTACTGATTTAGAACCAGATCTGATTCAATACATAAGAAATTGAATTTCCATTCTTGTGTTGGATACAGAGCAAATATATTTCAATAAGCACGTGAACTTATAGCGTTACATTCAGCAGTAATGTTCAATAAAGCATATGAAAGCGTCTTTGAGAATAGTTCAGACATGTAAATCCTTCTCCGGAATCCTTTGTGTGGAGTTAAACAGCGGCTTGTGAATTATTTGAGTCGCGGAGAAAATATTTTATGCGAGGAATATGCTGTTTGTCTACTCGATTTTTTTGCAAGACTTGTTTTCACGCTTCATATCTAGTTCTTGAGAAATTGACTGATTTTTCTTTATGGTTGTATTGAAGTTTACGAAGGTGAAAAAGAAGGTCTTGAAAAAGCACCTCTACATTAGAAATGGAAATCAATCATAACTACAGTGTAGAACAGCCAAATGGAATGAATTCGATAATTATTGACTGGGGACTTTTTCGAAAAAACTCTGGACACATTGATCAATATTTTTACTAAGGAAAACTTGGAAAAATCGTATATGATATGATGTTTTTTTTAATACAAATATTATTATGAACACTTTGCAATCTTTTTCATTTGAAATCTTTTGAATTTTTTTCTCAGTTTGGGTTAGTTTCTAGTTTCAATATTTACATCGCTACTTCCAAACATTTCCTGTCATTGTGAGTAATAAGTTTTTGTGTGAGTTTTTAAGATCATAGAACTTCTGGTCATCGGGTAATCCCTTCATATGGTCTGTGAGAATAATAATCGTTCAAATTTTTTGTTTTTACTCTCTTGTGTGGATTGTTTTGTGGTTTCATGCAAACATTTCTTTTTCATTCAGTGAGGTCAAAAATCAAGTTTCCAGGGTGAAGATCCATTAATACAGATAAGAGAGATGAGAAATATTTATTTTCAGTAAGTGCAATGTGGAAGTTATTTGAATTTATGTTTTATATTCTGACCGTTATTTGTTTTAATGTTTTCTCCCTTGATAATTTGTGATATATTATGACCTCTTATGCTCTTGATAATGGCATGTAGCCGAAACGTGAAGAGCAGGATGATCATGAATTTTTGTGATGAAACTTTTAGATTTTTTTTCTTCTCTTTTTGAATTGTTGAAAGTTTTAATGAATGTTATCGACAGTGGAAATCCTTTTTTTGGGGTTATTATCCTTGCCATACTTCTGTTTCGTATTTTGTATATTATTTTCTGTTGAGCGAGTTTAGCGGCTTGTTCAAAAAACTAGAAACTGGCAATCGTATTCTTGTGGATTGTGAAAATCGAACTTATTTAATCGGATTCAAGTCTGATCACGGACAATATCATCATAGCTTCATATTCCTCATCATCACTTTATGAAATTGACAAAACTCCTCTTCACAAAATTTGAGGTAACTCATTAGGAAAACAAATAATATCCTGATTTAGAAAATCGGTTTTCATGTTTCGATTGTGTTTTTTCTTTATTTTAATCGGCTTTTGAAATGATGTTCGCTACTTTTTATAATTAAGCTCCGCTTGATAAGGTCTGTTCTCGTTAGCTCCTTTAGTTTGAAAGGTTTGTTCACGGTTTATTTTCGATCATTCTCAAAGCTCGGTAATCAAATAGAGAGGAAGAAAAAATAAGTCAAGAGACTGGTATACAAAACAGTCAATTTCAGCTACTACTGCAACGGTTCCTTACCCTTACGGTTATCTTTACGGTCACTGTTTTTCAAAATAACGAAAGATGAACAGAATAAAGTTCAACTGTGAAATAAAAATACACACAGTAAGTGTTTATTAACAAATTTTGTTAAAAAAAGCCTAATATTTCACAAACACTCGAATAAAACTATAAAACAATAAGTGATATCACTTGATTGAAAAACACTATTGATCTTTTCTGGAGTATCATAGTATGAACCTTCGATCAACATTCGAAATGTAATCTCGTGATTATTTTATTTGTTAGATGACGAGTGTTTCAATCTTTATGATTGATGCAAGCAACAGAAAGAACAAAGAAAAGTTTTCTGATTCCCAAAATCTTGATCCCGTTGTTGAAGGAATCTGAGTCAAAGCGTGAACAGAATTTCTTTTTGTGGAGGCGGAAGCTTATGCAGACATAAATGTGGAAACACAGTGTGAACCCCACAGAACAGAGCTCATTCTCTCCACAAACGGGTGAAAATCAAAGTTTCTACAAATCTTGTATCTTTCGTGGATCTAAAACAAGGGTTCAATACCTTGTCGTGGTCTTGGACAGTACGGTCAACAGGAAGTAGCCACAATGTAGCTGTTACGCTTAAGTGTGGTAAGACAGTGGAGGCAATACTGCCTTCACTAATGAATCATTGACACATTCCGTAGTTTCGCATGCAACAAAAATATTAAATAACCTAGAGGATCATTATCCATTCGGAAAAGGCCATTAGGAAAATTCGACCCCAAAATGTCGAATGCTCCATGTCATAAAATAATAGTTCACCTCCGCCATCTCCACTTCAATAAATAAGTCGTTACGTTACCCAATCTAACCCGAGCCGAATACAAATGCGAGATCACCAAACCGAATGTCCCATTTGAATATCATTAGAGTGGTGGCAGCTTGCAACAAGTGCCGACGAGTTTTATTCAGAGACCTCAAGAACCAATAAAAAGGCTTATGAAAGGTCTATGAAGCCATGAACCCCTTCATGTTATATCGAGATGATGAAACGTGGGATGGGCGTGAGGAATTGGGATGCAAATTTTTTCAACTTTAGGGTCGGTGTGGGTGGGTGATTTTGCTTAAACTGCTCTTGGTTGGAGGAATTTATGATTTTCGAACCGATATGAAAATTTAGGTATTATTTAAATCAATTCAGTCAATGTCACAACAAATCCTCTCGAGAAGTAAATAAGGACGATCAAAATAGACGTTGGCGGAAACGAGGTTGATACCGAAATTCTGCTCTTCAATTAGAGACGAATACGAAATCCTCGTCCGTAAATATTGATTCAATCAAAATTACAATGAGAGGATTTGATTTTGCGCAGAATTGAAGTTGATCCAAAAGTCGAATCTTCATGAAATAAGCAAACTTTCGAAAGTCACAAACTCAAAGACTGATTCTAGTTAGGAACATTGGAAGGGGCAGCTCATCTGTCTGATATTGAAAAAAGACTTTCAAAAGATCCTCCAAGGTACTGTGAAGAGAACAACATAATTTATTGGATTCGCTGCTTTCTATCAAGAATCATCAGACGATTTGCTCAGAGAGATGGAATCATTGGACAGCGAAGCAGGGTTGGCGATGTAATTTATCACCAAAGAAATTAGGAAGAGGGCTATCATCTCTGGACAGTCAAAAACTTCACTATACCGTAGCCTTATTTCTTTTTTTGTTTCAACATCAACAACTTGAGTGATGCACAAGGGATGAGGTTTGGGAACAAAGATTGATTAAATTTTCGTTAGAATAGCAATTTTCCACTCGATCTCTAGCAACGTTGCCAAATGCCGTTGGCTGTGAGTGGAATATTGAGAATTGAGAATATTATTTCTGGACGTATGGAAAAATAGGGTTAAGGCTCTGTTGTTGAGGAGTAGTACTAGGCCATTGACGAGAAGATCGGGCTGGCGCTAAGTGTAAAGCGTTGGGTCTTGGGTCAGTAAGTGGGAACCAGTCCGGTGTTGGGTTCGAATCCCAGCGGCACCCACAAGGCAAAGCGCAAAAGGTATCGTTGTCCTCCCTATTCACGCCCGTGGGCAGTCCGGGGAGAATCGGATATTCTCGTAGGAAACGAAGGACAAAAATATTCACTCGCCAGGCGGTAGATTCCACCGCAAACACAGCGGTTCTCCAGTACATACTGGTAGAACAAAAGTCTGAGTTCCGATGGAATTGATGACCGTGGTTCGCACTCCACGTTGAACTGTAGGACCCATTGCAAGGAATGAATAACCGTTCCTTACCCCACGATCCCATCTGCCGTCTTTGACGTGCATATACAGGGTGGCGCATTAGTATGTGGAAGTCCATTTTCTCCCGTGTCAAAAGAGAAAGGAAAACAATTTCAAGACTAAACTTAAAGGGTTCCAGCAGGGTCACAATTTAAATATATTGCTGTGTATACAGAGTGTTCTAAGAAACCGTGGCATCAAAAATACACTTTTTTCAACTAGGAATCCCAACTTTTGATTAGAGATTTGGATTCAGCGTCATATTCTACGTATGATACAGTTGTTTTATTTGCCAGAACGTGCAGTGTTGTCAGGCTATCGAGAATTTACTAAAATTCAGGGCAAAAACATCTGTTGGTAAATTAGCTACAAAAACAGAAGATTTGAAGTAAAATCTTGAAATATGCGTATTTTTCAATGTTGGAGTCAAAGTAATTGATTTTTGAAAAAAGAATCGCTATAATTTATATAGGGTGTTTTCTACAGCAGGCCCAACTTGGCAGATTTAGAAACGAAAAAAACTAAATTTTTCAATTGGAACATCCTGTGTGCTGTTATCTAGTTTTGTCAAGCACTCAAAACCCTGCAACTTTGCCATTACAATTCACGTCATAAAATGTGTCGTTATCTCGCAATCTTTGATTATGTCAAAATAGTACCTAATTGGGATCTCTGGTTACGCGACGAAACGTCAGTGGCTGGGTATTCGGACCACGTGTTGAAATTATCTAACAGAACAATGACTGAAAACAAAAGAGCTTGAAGATCTTCATCCAAAATCGAGTTGAACACTCACTATGGTATAGTCGTAATGGAACAATTCTTATCATTAACAGAATCAACAAAACGAACTACGGAACTAAAGTGAATGTTCAAAATGACCACCATTATTTATTCAACCCTATAACGGTTTTCAAATGATCGACCAACTTTAACTCGCATGTTGTTATTATTGTTTATATCCTGGAATGCGTCCCTTATCCGATCTTTTGAATTGGTGATGCTGGTTTTCATGGTAATTGGATCGAATTCTTCTGCCATAGCAACGATCCATTAACACGTTCGAATTTGTCATCTCGAAACCCAATTGAGGGGTACTATTTTGACATAATCAAAGATTGCAAGATAACGATACCTTTCACGATATGTGTTCTAATGGGAAAGTTGCAGTGTTTTGACTGCTTGACAAAACTAGATAACAGCACACAGGGTGTTCCAGAATTGAGATTCTTCGTCTCTAAATTCTCTTAGTTGGGCCTGTTGTAGAAAACACCCTACATAAATCATAGCGATTCTTTTTTTAATAATCAATTACTTTGACTCTTACATTGAAAAATACGCTTATTTGCAAGATTCAACTTCAAATCTTTTGTTTTTGTAGCTTATTTACCAACATAATGCTTTTCCCTAAATTTTAGTAAATCCTTGATAGCCTGATACCACTGCACGTTCTCATACGTAGAATATTACGCCTAATCCAAATCTCTAATCACAAGTTGAGGTTGCTATCTGAAAACAGTGTATTTTTTGATGCCACGGTTTCATAGAACACTTTGTATATACAGTTATATTGTCAAATTGTGACCCTGCTGGAACCCAATAAGTTTTGCCTTGAAAAATGTTTCCTATCTCCTTTGATAAGGAAGAAAATGGACTTTCACACACTAATGTGCCACCATGATAAGCTGGCAAATTGCTCCAGCAGCCGTGCCAAATTTTCCATAACCAACCAACTAGATCATATTAGATCAAAAATTGTTTTCGTTCTTGGTAGTTTTGCCCTCTAATCTGACTTCCAAAGACCCAACATTTCAGAGGTTATCAGCCCAGATACCTATCATCTTAGATATTGAGGCTGAAACGAGATACATACAAGTGTTGATTAAATTAAACGATGACGGAGAGAGAATGATATGTTGGGAAAGCTAGGAATGAAATCATTCGATAAACAAGGAATTCAGATTCAGGGTGACTCTAGTTCTAGAGCAGCATGAATTCGAATCCCTTGGATGAAGCTTCAAGAGCTGAAATTGTGGCCAAATTCAGAAAGGATGATGTTAGCGCGTTAGCGCTAGAAATCTGATTGTGAATCATTTAGTTGATAATGTCCCGGAAATAATTGAGAAGAAGCGAACAGCGGGGTAATTTATGGAAAAAGTAAGAGGCACGTACCAGAAACAGGGCATGGTAAATCAAATACAACTTGAATCAATGAAGCATGATGTCAAGAACTCCTCGAATAACTTCAGATACTTCTAACGAATTGAGTTGTCTGAGGTATTTACTCAATTGCCGTATACGAATGTGCGTTTGATTTTCTACACTATTCGTGTACGGATTTGATTGGAGCATTGAGCACCTGAAAAGTAACAACCAGTGAATACTGCTATTCACATACATTTTTGTCAAGAGAACAAAATCAGCCTAGATTTCGTTAAAATCAAACTCTTGATAGAAGAAAGTAGACAATTAAAGAAAATAGAACAGGCGCAGGTGGAATCAGCACAAGCATTCATGGGACAGAAGAGACATCAGTTCAGGATGTCATGGAACAATGGAAGGTAGCATTCAAGGCAGAATCATAAAAGTGCATTTCTATATGTGTTTAAAGTGTGGAAAAAAGGAACACAAGAAAGCGGACTGTCCAAGGTTCAGAGACTTTCATAATTGTCATCTCAATGAAGAAACAGCAGGGCACATGGGGGAAGATGCTGGTGTATCCTTTTTGGGCAAGGTAGAACTGCAACAAGAAGATATGATAAAAACAAAAGTTGCTCAAGGTGAGAAGTTTGTATTAGCTGGAGTTATATTATTCAAGAAGTGTGTGTGAAACCAACCTTGAAACCAAAAAAATAATCTAATTCGTACACGAATGAGCCATTCATCTATACATTCTTGTGTCTGGTAACTCCAGAACTAGCCTGGAACTCAACATTCAGCTTATTCCAGCCAGTGTTCACGACCACTCAGAGATATGGTAGTCAGGCCCGGTTTTCTCTTCTTTCAAGAAAGAGTCTACACTTGACTATATTTTCTAGAGTCGAGTATTAGATCCACGAAAAAGACAGGCATATGCCTCCTGATTTGTCTTCTGTTTGTGAAGTAAATTAGTTAGATGTTTTTGAAGTTTATCTCTTCACACCATGATTCTGGTGCACTCGCCGATGTCTATCGAAGCTTCCGTGATTAGAAAGATTAGAGTTCCGTTAACAAGGAGTGCTCCGGAGCATTTTTGACTGATCTTTCAACAACAAAGAACCGGTTTTGTCTTCTTTGATGCTTCTTCAGCTAGTTGTAACACAGAATGGGGAGACAGAAAACTCCATATTCTTCTTTGTATCTATTGAAACTACTTCGTAGATGCTTCCTCAGCTCTATTGCTCAAACCGCTTCGACATTTTTGATTCTTCCCATTCTCATCCTGAAATTCCCCAAGACGATTTTTTGTTAATGGTTTCACAATCCATAAGAGCACGACTAGCACTTTGTAGTCTTTTTCAAGATGCTCAACATGCCTAATGGAGAATGAGAAGATGAACAAAAACTCTAGTGCAAAAAAAATAACCACAAAGGGTATCCACAAGAATATCTATTAAAAGTAGTGTTCCAACGGTGACGGTTACGGTTACAGTGTTACAGTTCATTCACCATCTGTGAAATTCGATATTCTTCTTTCACGGTTCTTGCCAATCAAGCCAAAATACGTCCATTGGATGCGACAGCAAGAACCAGTGCTGCCAGATATTCAAGTGACAATTGGTTAAACAATAATTATGAAAAGGTATCCATTTGCAATACACAAACTCGGAAGAAAGGAAAGCTGGACAGTGGGTACATGATGGTCTACACAGATAATGGATATCGGCCATGGAACAGAAAAACAGAGATTCTCTTCTTTTTGATGAGAAGCAACAATCAGGAGAACTCCATAAACTAACTATACCAGACTACGATGATTCAGATGATGACAATCATAATTCAGAAGGTGATCAGGAATACACAGAACAAGCTGGAGAAGAAACACCGAGAAGACAAAGAGACACAGTTACCCAGGTGTTATCAAAAATATGAAGTTGAGCTCATGGTTGCCTTATCTGTAGAACGGAATATGTATTTTCCAGAAACTTTTAAAGATACAGTTGAAAAAGAAATGGAATCTCTTCAACAAAATAATGATTGAGAAGTAGAGTCCAGACTACATAATGAAGTTGTCATCGATTCAAAATGTATTTTTTCATAGAAGGAGAGGAATGGAGAAGTGATAAGGGAAGCTAGACTGGTGTCAAGGGGATATCTGCAATCAAATTGGCAGGAGGAAGTTTATTCACCCGACGATGTGAAGTGTGCATTCCTGAATGGAGTAGTATTGAAGAGTCCAAATTTGATAAAGATACCACTAAGCTGCACGCTCGGGATTGACCATGGTAAAGGTCCAATAGAGCCTATTGAAGTGGACCATACCATACAACAAACAAGAATAAGGTTTATCCAGTACAGCAGTGATGAGAGCCCAGAGGGCACCAGAGATAGTAATTGGATAAGTTACAGAAGCAAAAGCCACAGAATCTTTAAAAGAAACTGCACAAACACCAACAGATAGTTTCGTGAAAATGACTGAAGAAGAGTCAGATAAAGAAGAGTAATCATCATCAGAATCAAGAACTAAAGAATCAATCACTTTCGTATCTCCACATGTTGCGGCGACCGTAAGTGAAGAAGTACACTGGGGAAAGATTTATCTGAATGTACAACAAATCATGGAAGTGTCTCACTTGGAGAAGAACAGCATTTCTTGGAAGTCACACAGAAACGGAAAGAGTTCTTTTGTGGTACCAAGACATCAAAAAGAGAGCAACAGTTTGCTCAAAGTTCAAGGAGAAAATCAGCAGCAGGCTACGTTAGTCCTCAGGTCTCTTTGGATGACAAAGCAAAATAATTCAAAAGACCTCCTAGTCATCAATCCAGAAGTTCATGTAAATCAACTCCAGAAGCAGTTTCTGGAAAAGTAGACGACAGTTGCAGCCATTGGACCTTCCTTAACTCCAAAGAGAGAATTAGGAAAGTTACAATTAAGAAAATTTTAATTCAACAGTTCAACAAACTATAATCACAAATGATAATTATCCTGGAATGCAAATTCCATCAGCGCGATCTCGAAAGCAAATTAACCTTTTCTAATTACAGCGCAATTACGCAAAGAAACAAGAATTACAGGGCGACTCTAATTGTCTTTTAATTTTCCAGATTAAAAGCATTTCCAGACTAAAATATCCTTCGCGAGGCGAATATTGTAATCATGCAAAGGTGAATAGTTAATTTCACAAGCACAATAGTGAAGAAAGTTCAAAAGAAATAAATTTAGCATCTTGATGTAGTGGCATCTTGAGACCACAAAGTGGACCGGGTTGCCACTCAATTAATTATTTGCTTAACTTACCGCCCGCATGTTTGTTGTTAGCCGAGCCGAACATACCGCATATTAAATCACACATTTGACCTGTCCGGGAACTTTGGTTTGGTCCCTGATACGGGATGAAAGGATGTTTGAGTTTTGAATTGGAGTTTAGGGGATTTGTTGAAACTTTTGAATGGTGTTTGAATGGGGATTGCTTTTTCAAAAGATTAGGAAAGTGCTTGGCGGGGAATTTGTTCAGATTCAGTATATGTGGGTGGAATATACGGTTGGAATGATGATTCAACTACCTTGATTTCCAACTTTGTTTATTTATCCTGATGATTTTTGCTATTATTGACTCAAATTTTTCAAAGAACTCCAATAGGCCTTAGAAAAAGTTACTGAGATCGTTAATTGAAGACGATGAAATAACCTTCAATTTGCCCTATCATTGATCCAATTATCTCTAAAAATAACGCTCTGAAGCTGTTCCAGCCAACTAAGAATCTTAATGGCTTACTCTATTCATTCAAGCTCTCTCCAACAGTTCCAATAAATAAAGCATGCCCTTATAGCGGAACTTAAACTGGTACTCAACCGTCCATTTACACATCGCAACTTCCTAATGACCCTGGGCAAGTGGTATTATCGGAAGTAAGTGATACTGACTAACTCGATAACGCTCAGAACTGGCGATGAAACTTTGAAAGTGGTCCGCCGATATTCCAGATGCCATTTGGATAAGTACGAACTCGACTTCCGGTCCGGAATATGGAGAGTATATTTCGAATAATAGACCGGAATTGTGGAGACGTATTGAGTTATCTGGCTAGCTGAGAGAATTCCCATTTCTTTGGAATTTCCAATAGAGTCGCGGATCAGCGAGTCCGGAATGTTATAATCAGAGAGCGGAGACAAAGATATCACAGTATCGATTGCGCGGAGTAATTGAATCAAATTGCCCGGAACAGAGCAACAGGAAAAGTGCTTTAAAACTTGCTGAAAGAGATGGAAGTTTATGATAAATCAAATTGCTGAACTACATGGCGGGATGAATTTTTAATTTTGGACTTTTGACAGGGTCGCCTTGGAGTTGGCAAGTTGGTTATTTAAAAGCGTGAAGATTATCCAATGAAAATGGGAAATTATGTTCTTTGTTCAATTTGTAGAATTTTATAACCCAGTTGCTTTCTAGAACCTGGAATTGACTGGATGTCCTACTTCTCCAATACTACCTGGTGTTTTGGAAACAATATGAGGAATAAGAGGATCAAGCGAAAACACCAATTTAGTTATTCCACTAATCAATTCAGTTCCACATGACCTTCCAACATATCCGCTTTTAAGAAATCAGTTGCAGCACCTCCAGAGATTCTAGAATTGACGAGATAATAGGAGAAGTGATTAACAATTGAGTGCTTTGTTGCTTCTTCATCTCAACTACATCTCTTCCAGACAGAATCATCCAATTACTAAGACGTTGACAATGCTACCCCATTATTTTTATTTTTATTGCTTCTCCATAAAGTTTTTTGGTGATAAAATAAGGCGAGACAAATGTTTATCATCACAGCAAGATGATATATAGTCTGAAAAAGCATTTGCTGATAAAGGATTTCGGACTTCATATATCTGATTTCCATAAAATAACGACATAAAATATGATTGCGTCGTCTGACGTGCATATTTGGCAATCAAAAATGCTAATCATAAAAATGTCTTGTAACTTTTTCAGGTCATAACTGACAATCTTACGTAGACACAAGTAATTCAAAACCTCCCCTAATAATCGAGAAAGGCATTTTATCTGAGACCAAAATTGATATTAGGAACGTACATAGTGATTATAATTCAAAATTATGATTCCCTGGAAATTTTCTTAACGAGTTTTATTAATTATTCTGGAAATTTTCGTGTTAGCTCAGTCGGGCAGCGTGAAACGGCTCTTTAGCTACTTTTCTCGGTGTTATAAAATTATTCGGATGGTTCTCGAGTGACGATAATAACTATTAATGAGGCAAATTGGGGAAAGAGAACTCATTAGCGTTTTTTTTCTAACTATATGTGGATAAGTGTTGGTTTGAATTGTTTGTACAACTGAAACTCCCAACGAGCCGATTCAACTACTTAACAAAAACCCGTACATCGGCAACAAAGCACTCAATTCTCATCATCTACAATCGCAAGCGTAACAATACCTCCAATCGACCCCAAATAACCTGCCATTATGTCGATCTAAATCCCACCTGCACTCGATATTTCAGCCATACATTGACGAAACTGCAAGATGAATAACATTTCTGGGCAAAATATTACAATTTACATGAATTGTGCCAATGTGTCGGTTATTGATCCACGTACCTGGATATTTCACGCCGTTATCACCCTGATAATAGGTTAGACATATTGTTCACGTCAAGTGAGAATTTATGGTTTGATAAATGCAGGTTTGATTAAAATTAACGCCTCAAATGTATTTTTTGGATCCACAAAAGGGGTTGAAGAATTGGAAGGTCTTTAGTTGTTCGTACAAATGAGTGCGGATTTAATGTGAAGATGGAGGAAGTGATTAATTATTAAATCCAGGTCTTTAGGGATTTGTGTTTCATATGCGTCAGTTACTCACTCGAGGAAGACCTGGAGGGATCAAATTAGTTATATGGTGGTTTTTGTACTTGATAGTGATAGTTTGTATAAAATGGATGATCCAACTACAATTGCAGAAAGTTCTTCTAGTATCACTTTCACGTAAGTGACGACGTTTCACAACTTGAGGGTTCATGATAGGCACGACATGAATTTACTGGGATCTCCTCTTTTCTTGCTGTACTAGAAAGAAAAAACCCCACAACAACATGATAACCGATCAATCATTGTACAATTATTAAAAAATCAATTCAATTGTGTCTCAGTTCTACTTCCAAGCACTGTGCCCAAGACACCCTTGGGCCTTTAGAGAATAGTGAGTCCGCTATTGTGACAGTTTTCTTCCTTCCAGTCAATGTGCTTTGTCTGGTTATATTATGCTCACATTGTCACAAAAACAGTAACACAGAACATAACACCATGAATATGTGTAGTTAAAATTAATTGAATCTCAGTCAATTCAATCCCTAATTGCCCTTTTCCATTCCCCAATATGGGCTTTAAAAAACGGAGCGTTGTGATACAACAAAACACACATCAAAATATTTAGCATCTGTCATGATAATGTTGTTAAGCTTCCAGAAGGGAAAGTGTTCTGGATCATTTGTCTTACTCAGGCATAGAAAAGAGGGAACCTCATATTTGAGGTTGATTAATGGATGATGTTGCCACTCGATTTGAGGCAAGCTGTGTATTCTTTCATGTGTGGCAGTCCACAAAAAATGCCATTATATCCAGTACCGTTCAAATATAGTCCCAAACAAAATACAAAACAGAAATCCACACCAAATCCAGAGTATCAACTTCGACGCCAGTCTAGTTTTCGAGTATTCTTTTGGCAAATTCATTAATTGCTGTAAATCTGAGAATCACTGGCGGTTTAATTACTGGAGCGGAAAGCTTCTACCTGGAAGCTACAACAAATTGAGTTCACGTTTCGTGCCCCAAAATAATTAACGAGGTTTGTCTGGGTCATATTGCAAATGTCCATCTCAATTTCATTAATTGATTCACGTGAAAAAAATGCTTCGAAGCGTCAAGAGTTATTAACGTCGTTTTTCACACCTGCCATGAGCAAATGTCAAAAGCAACAAAGTGTGTATCTCAGCCGGGAGGGTTATGGAAAACTGGATTTTCCCATATTGAAACTGCGTTTATTTACCGCACAAATATCAATTTTATTCTGGAATACTGAGTTATGTTTGCAACCAGGACATTCAATTTCAGGAACAAATCGGACTATATTACGTTGGAAACTTTTTGGAATCGTCATGCTGTTGCCATTTATTTTGTCAGGAAATAATATTTGTGATGTATTACTGGAGCTGACTGAAGAGTAGTTGGTTTTGTTTGATATAGTTTATACTGGAAACTGACTAGAAGCTGAGGTTTTGGCGTCAGTTTTACTTATTTTTTTTATACATTGTTACCGATGAATTCTTGATTGAAAGTAAGAAGACATTTCTTCCCCAACGTCACTCTTGTGGAGGCTACGACTTCACTTAAGACAAGATATCGAAGCGATCAAGCGCGTGTGAACGCTGTCCAACGACGAGCACGTATACAAACAGCCGAGCAGCCCAGCACGGCTCATTCACACGATGTTCCTCCCGTTCGTGAATACCTGAAGAGTTCCACCTTCAACCATTTTTATCCAAAACACATCATTAGATCTGTTGGTCATAATTTTCATTTAATGAGGATGACAAAAACATTTTGCTGCGCATTCTATGACATCCATAACGTTCGTCAAAAGGAAAAGTTTCTGCATAAACAGGAATGGAGAACTGTCTATACAGAACACGTCCTATCAAAATATGTCGCTTGTTCCAATTAGCACACGTCGATTGGTACACGTGTTGTCCCCATTCCATGCCCCGTCTCATGCGCTAACTTTGTTAATAAAGCAACTGCAGTTGGATAGTATGTTTACTTGCAGATGTCATGTCGATTTGAATACACACATAAACTTATAACTAGCAAACTTCTCTTATGATATTATTAGAAGAACTATACAGGGTGTTATTATTGATGATATATGAATAATGCATAAATCTAGGACTGTCGCATGTAATCCATTCACCCTTCAATTTGCATCTCGACATTTCCGTCTGCGGAAGTTGTCTGCGAGCTCTAATCTCGATGCCAACAACGTGTAACTCCACAAGTTACAAATCAAATGATAAATTAACGCCCGTCGATTGTAACTTCGCATCTCCGCAGGACGTTCGGAAGTTGTATATCTGATTGGGATGTGATGTGTTGGGGTTGGAGATTCAATTAGACGATTATTTTTTTTTGGTTGGTTGATCAAATGAGTGAGAAAGGAAGTTGAGGGATACCAAACATTGCTGCAGTCATTCGATATCACTCGATATTTCCATAACCTGTGAGTAGATGATTGTCAGTTATTTGATGACATCTTTTTCAAAAGAAGATGCACATTAGCATTGATGGGCATTCTCTCAACCCCTCCTTCTAAAACGTGTTCCAATCATACATATAAAGAGAAGTTCAGATATTGAGGGTTTCTTGATGAAGATGTTCCATATTTCGGTGTAGCTGTTAAATGTCGAAGCATATCCCTTATGATGATTCAGTGCAATGATGAATAGTACGGAGTCCTCGATACTGAATGAGGCTTTACTCGAGCGCGTGAAGATAAGATGATCAAAAGTGAAAAAGTCATGTGCTGCTTTCAATGGTGGGAAAAGCGCCCACATGCTATGAGTTGAGAGAACCATCGTGAACATTGTCATGATGGTACTCAACCTCGACTGCGCTCGAGAAAGTCAAAATGACGTTTTTTTATTGCAAGTTTTGACCACTCCCTATGTTGGGTTAGTTTGAGTTTAGAGGATTGTGGAAGAGTTACACTGATTTGTTCATAATAGTAAAATCATTTGGTGCAAAAAACATGATACCTGATAATTTTTCCGGAAGTTTTGGAAATTGGAACCTGATTTTCTAGATTTGATGTGCTTCTCTCGAATTTGAACTTTGCCCCTCGTATATTCGCCGATAGCTCCGTAATATTGGAAGAATGGTACCTTAAAGTAGCTTTTTGACAATATATTTTTCCCGACCCAGAAAATGAGACTGGAGAAAATTTTCCACCGCGCGATGGGGTGTGGTAAATCGTGATTTCAACATAGCTCGAGCACCTATCTGGTAGCTTTGAAATAGTGGAGATAGTTCAAGCGTTCGTTGTTTTCCAAATTCCGCAAATTTCCGCTCTGAAATGGACTTCTGAAAAAAAAGACGACTGTTGATGGAAAAAAGATTGATCAGTCCATTGTCCCAAAGTACTAACAGTGACTAGTAGTTACATAAAAGAAAACTGAAAGGAAAACAGTAGAAAACTCTTCCGGTGGAGATTTAAAATAAAATCACGCCAAATTAACAGTAGATGATAATCAGAAAATCTTGTGGAGGTGCGGCTTGTGAACGAAGTTCCAAACGACGGGTTTTATAGCAGAAAGAATGAAAAAGGATTTTTTTCCGACGGCGTAGAGAAAAATGATATGGTAAAAACCGAACCGACGGGGTCAGTTTTTGCACACATAAGGTAGGTAGAGAGTAGAGAGGTGCGGGAAAACTAGAAAGAAAAAATCGCTGAGACCACGGCCGTTTGATTTCCGGCTGCAAGAGAAAATGAATGATAAACAGAACATTTCCTACCTTTGCAGTCCAGAATCCTCTCTGTACTATTTTCCCGTAACTATCACAAGAATGTTAGATATTATTCAAGTAGAAAAAGGCGATTTTGGAAATTTCCCACCCGGCAAAGTTAGTTGCCCCGAAAAGACGTTTGATTGATAAAAATAAAAACCTCAGAAACAAAAGAAATCTGTGAGGATTCCGTGATTCGAGTCTTGGAGCAGGAAATCATTCTGATTGCCAAAACAATTCCACCAAGAAGTTTTAGATATCCGATCACCTTCATTCCAAAGAAAACAAATTTTCTCAGAAACAGACCTGCTTCTCTAGACTCAGAAAATCATATTATTCAATCCTGATTAATTCACAGTGACGCAATTTTACTTAAGAAAATTTTGGCAAAAGTAAGAAATAAGAACGAGTCAAAAGTCCTACCTCGTGGTAAAAGAATTTGAAACAGAAAAACGGGATTTGCAGTTCCGCGGAACAGGTCAGGATTCAACAAAGATGTCGCGTTAGTCAATGCCTCGATCCCTCACCCGATTGATAACGGGAAAATGAACCATAAAATTCGGCAACTTAATCACACCTCAATGTATTGAGTTCATATTTTGAGTCATGTCCTACCACAAATTTAATGTGATTCTTTGGTTGTTTTATGTCGACAGAGCACATAAATTCTATTGTCGATTGTGATGAGGTAGCTTGAAACTCAAGCAGATATTGAAATGCAAATTAAATTGAATTTGGATAAATGGTGAATCGAAATTGACTGTCTTCACTGTAGCAGCAGCATTCACTGTGAAATCCAATATCATAGAAATTTTAGTGTATATGTTTTATTCATTTGCGTTGTACAAATTTCGATGACAACCAAGTTTATGCACAATATTTCACGAGATATTTAATTATTTTCTATTTTGCTCTACCATAGCGTTTTTAAATGTTGATTGTGGTGGATATGTCGTGTTTTCACCACCAACAGTAAACTTTTGGTGGAAATCAATATAAAAGTTAGGTTGGAAGAAGAAGTCCTTTCTAGATTATTTCTGGAAATTCAGCCATCTGCTGCTGTTACTTGTTATTTTGGGTGCAATATTTAAATCAATCAACAACTTGATGTTTCCATAACTTAGGAGTATATGATTGTCATCTATCTGATTACATCATTTTTGATGGTAGATGAACCAGAGAACTTTTTGTGTACACATTGCTCAAAAATAGTCAATTTTAATCACTAAAGATGAGTTTGGCTGTCAGGGATATCCAATGTTGTAGGTAAACGTTTCATTGCAAAGGAGATCTGTGGAAGACCAATAGTGACAAGCAACATATCGCAGGCAGACAACACCCTTCAAATAAATGTGAGGTCAACCACTTGCTGCCCTCACTTGTTATATCGTTATTTCACATTCTTACATCCACAACTTTATATTTCCACAACTTGAGAGCATATGATTGTCATTTATTCGATGACATTTCTGTAGGTTTTTGAAAGTACAATTCATGAAGTTTGTGTCACCCTGTAGACAAAACTCCACTTTCTAAAAAAATCTTCATGACGACTACGTAACAAACAGACAATCAGTTCAAAGGTAATACATAGTGTTAAATAGAAGATTTTGATTAGATACTTCCTCCAACTCTCATCGACAAATTACTTCTAATTTGCCAACTATTTCCACATTTGCTATCAAGTTTATTAAATCTGGATCACTTCATTGATCCACAAAGCAGTAGATCGCCGACAATACCCTTCAAACGAATGTGGGCTCATCCCCAATCCAATTAACCCTCTAAAGACAGGCAATTCCAACCAATTTAGCACCATGCAATTATCTATCCCTCGTAAAAAAGCCACGAAGTTCTCTCCTATATCTTTGTCAGCTCTGATTCGGGAAATCTGTGACTGTCTTGTTAGCTTTGTCGAATTATTGATAGGTACAAATTGACGAAGGTTTCACAGTTGAAGTAATTCATCTAGAGGGTGGAAACGATCACATCTTAGCTGATGTTTATTAGTATTCATGTAAACTTTGTCTTTCAAATGTTCAAGTGATGATTAAAAACTTCCAAATCGCACTTACTTGAAGGGTTAACGTTCCACCACAGCTGTTAACATCGCTGTTTGAAAAATTACAGCTCAAAAGTTTTATTTGCTTTTGATGGTTTATCCGGCATGTGGATGAAAAATGTTATTTATCATGGAAGTTTTAATCGGTGAAGGATGATCATCATTAAACTTTTGAAGTAGAGTGTCTTCAGAGCATGGTTGCTTATTGGATTGTATCACTGATGATGCATTACTTGAATGAGATGATGAAAAATCGTTTTTATATGGTAATTTCACATTCTTTATTGAGTTACTAATTTTGTTTTGTATCGGAATGATCACAATATTTTAATAAAAAATGATAAAAAAAAATGATATGATTATTTTTAAAAAAGGAGGCAAATTTCACCTGTGCCAAAATATTTTTTTGTGAAGAAGTTTAGTTTGACTGAAATTTCAATTTTATATTCAAGAAGCCTCCAGTTTTATAAATATTTCATCGCATGAATACTTTAGTTAATGGAAGGACCCTTTTAAAACTTTCTAAAGTGAAAAATCCATAATTAATATGTTGATTGGAGTGAATGAAATTATTGGCACACCTGCATAAATTGGGGCTCCCTTAATTCTGGCTTAACACAGTGAAGTTTTCTGAATATTAAAATGAAGTTCGCAATTTTTGATCGCAATGTTTCAATCCAATATAAAAGCCTGTATCAAAATCACGAAGAAACAAATTGAAAGGAATAACTACATACCCACCGAAAATTCAGAACTGTCAAGCATTTTTCTATGACTATTCAAAAATAAATGTATTATACATCCAGGTTCTATTGGTTAATGTGACTGGTTACTCATAATAGTGACTTTTTTCATTACTCAATGAATCAATGAAAAAGATCTAATGTTATTACTTCACTGTTTAAGAGTCAATCAGAAAATTTGACAAGTTGGCAACATACGTCAACCTTCAAATCCATAATTTTGAAACAGCTCATTTGGCCGTCCATACTTGTTCAATAGTCATTGTGTTAACCTAACTTTACTTGATCCTAGAGTACAGTTGCCAAAAAGTGCCCTGCAAATAAAATTAAATATTGCATAGTTCACTTCAATTATTAAATAATCATAGAAAAAGTATAGTATTCTACTCGCACGTGATCGCTTTTATTCGATCAGATGCTTGGGTTATAACCATCATTACCCTTTCGTTGAATAATATACTATAAAAATATGTTGTGCTGACAAATAATCCTGTGTACAATGCTCTATGCCTGAGTTACATTCAATTATTCTACTTCGAAGTGGAAGAGGCCAAATTAAAACTATGCATGATCACGTTTTTCTTCAAACTCACCTTACTCCAAATTGAAATTCAAAAACACTCATAAAATTCAGGTGTGAATTCTAGACAAAAAATAAATGCTACCTCTTCCCATAATATTTTTTCGAAAATTGATTATTAACGGAGTTACAGGGTGTTGAAGATGCATTTGATTTGCAGTTTTTTTGCAATATCTTTTTCACGCTTATAATATTTTGACGAATTCTTGTATTTGGGGCTTTATCGAAATGGGGATTTCAAATTTGCCCACCGTTTTTTCGCATTTTGTAGAGGGCGCCAGATACGAGCTTATATTTCGATTTGGATAGTCCCAACTTTTTTGTGCTACACTGTATGTGACTTTTGACCAAATTATTTCAACCTTTTGACATGAAAGAGGGATACTTCTTTTGTTGCGATCAATCGAACCGTTTTCCAGAAAAACGCTAAAATAACTTTGCTTGCATGTGATGATAACGAAATCATTTTAATTTATTTTCAACCTTGAACATAGCATGCTTTGGAAACATGCGCTATAGTTGCCGTGGAAACAAGTTCCGGTAAAATTAGTCTTGAATGTTGGGGATTTTTTGAAAATTTGTTGTTACGCTGTGCTGTGGTGGTCAATGACAAAAATTCTAAAAATAAAAAAAAAATAAAAAATGTGAAAAATTACCAACTGACAAAACTAATTCTGATCAAATTTGTGTCTACGGCAACTTATAGCGCATAATTCCAAAGCATTCGATGTTAAAAGTTGAAAATGAGTTGAAATAATTTCGTATTCATCACATGCAAGCAAAGTTATTTTAGCGTTTTTCTCGAAAACCGTTAGATTTATCGAAACAAAAGTAGTATACCTTTTCTATGTCACAATGTTGAGAGAATAAAAATATTTACTCAAAAGTCACATACAGTGTAGCACAAAAAAGTAGGGACCATTCCAATCAAAATATAGGTTTCTATGTGTCGCCCTCTACAAAATACGAAAAAACGGTGTGCAAATTTGAAATCCTCATTCCGATAAAGCCCAAAATACGAGATTTCGTGAAAATATCATGAGTTTGGCAAAAGGCAAAAAAAGTTTAACACTTTGTAACTCCGTTAATAATCAATTTTCGAAAAAATGTTATGGGAAAAGGTAGCACTTATTTTCGGTCTAGAATGCTCCCCTGATTTTTTTGCTCATCATTGCCGGACACCCTGTATAGTTACTCAAGTTTTAAGTTTGGTACACACAGATATACTGAGCATGGTCTGACTGAGGTGTGACGTCATAGCCCAGTGATTTTGGCATATTTCAAAGCGTTATATCCCCATCAATTTTCGAGAAACAAGAAAAAGAAAAAACAGGTGTCTCCTTATTTTTCATGGACTTTCGAATCCAGCAATAAAAAAATATATATGCAAGTTCCCTATCGTCTATTTACATTATTAAAGCTATTCTATTTTATTTATCAATAATAAATTGATACGGAGTCCCTTTAGAGAATGTGGGTAATTACCAATTGATATTTTGATTATTATTCTTAATATTCGGGGATTTTGTTTTTTTTGTCTTGCCTTCTTGGCATGGGGATGTTGGTTTTTAATAAAGATATCTCCCTCAAGCTCCAAGGTTTTTTTTCCTCATGTCGCTTTTGGCAAGATATTTTGCGATGCTTATCTAGGTTTTGATTATTTGTTCTGATCGGGAAAACTTCGAAAGGCAGTGTTCCATCAACTGGGATCACAAGCGCCCTAAAAAAAAGCCAAACTGCGAAACACTGAGCTTAGCGAGTTCAAGTTTTGGATATTTATGTTGGCGAAGAGTTAAGGAAAACAAAAGCTTATGTCAAGCGAAAAGGAAAACCCTTGACAATTTGTCTCAAAAATACAAATACAGGGACTACTTGGTAAGTCTTGCCAATTTTCAGCTTTTTAAAAGTGCACAGTTTATTTTGAAGCTCTCTGTATAAGAGTCCGCCCTTTGATAGGTTACTATCCCTATAGCATCTATGACTTCATCCAATGGAGCCGATGAAGTCGATGATTCGGGATTTTCTTTGACCATCTCAATCTCCTTATTTGACTCTCTTCAGTTACATCATTTGGAAAATCATAATCACTGACTGGCACCAGAATGTATCGATTTAGCGACTGTATTTCTTTGTTACCATTACCAAGGGTTCAGTTTGTTATTTGTTCAAGCTATATGTTTGTCCAGAACAATTTGTTATTGAAAAAATTGAGAGTTGAAAGTGGCCAATGAAACTGCAGAGAGGAAGAGCAGTGAAATATAATTTCGGAACTCCCGGTTTATAATAAGAGTATATTATATGCCGCGGAACTGAAGTAGCACTTTTATTCCCGAAGAAAAAGTTTATGGCCCGCCCGTAGACAAAGCCATAATTTTCCTGAGGGTTTGAAAGTACTTTAGTCACAAGGTATATACGCTATTTTTCGTACTTCCGGAACTAAAACGTAGAAATAATATAAAAAAGGTACAAAGAAAACAAGAATGACATAATCATTATTATCATTGCTTATGTCCAACATAGCTCAGCGATGGCTCAGCGGTCACAGCAGCTGAGCTGCTGTCACCGCTGAGTTGAGTTGGACATAAGGATTCATGTTGGGATGCGAAGGCGTTGTGAGGCACTCTTTGACAAGTTACCATAGTAACCGATGCGATTCATAACATTGTCAAAGAGAGGACTCGTGAATCAAACATAAACATCATGCATCGAAATTGTGACCGCTTTTTTATGTTTGGAGCGAAAATATGGAATCCTAGAATCTGTATTATGTGGGTTTTACTCTTTTTATGTAATCTTCTATCCCCAGCCAACAGGAAGACCGGCGTGGTGCATTGTGAATTCTTATCAGAAGGTCGTACGGTCGATGTCTTGAAGTTATGTATACATTAAAAACTCCGCGTTTGTGAAAACCGGCAACGTCGTTATCATCATAGTATAATAAACAACTCTTTAGGGGATTATAACCCATGAGTTTTTCCAGTTCCCAAAACTGAGGGAACCAGGAGAGGACGGAGCTTTGCTTCGATTTAGAAATATCGCATCGCAATCCACTCTGTTTTTTCACTTTTTTTAAGGGTAGAAATCATTGATGAATGAAATTATGTTATAGCTGAACTTTGAAAGGTCCGGAAAAGTCAAAAGTAGATCATCGTCAAATCCGAGTAACTCTCTTTGATCAGCGCAGCTTGTCCATCAATCTAATTTCGACTCGCTAAAGCAAAATTGCCAATCAATCTAATCATTCCCCATGTACAATTTTCAAACAAAAATCAATCCTCCACACCTGTCATCAAAATTTCAATCCAATGTCCATTACGTGCAATTACAACAGACTAGACACCATTGGAAAGCACGATAACATTGAAATCAGTACATAATGTGAATGGATAATACGCAGGATAAAATAATTCGGACTGTAACAACTTGTTATTACTGCAATGAATGGAGTGTGCGTTCTGATTATGGCTTTGTCCACGAATAATAGGGCAGTAAAATCGGCACTTGTTGACACGTTCGGCAGATTGATTACGAGTGTTTTGCATATATTGGATAATGAAATGGATTTTGATCAAATAGATATCATCAACGGTACAAAGTGATTGAGTCTATTTGGATGGAGACCATAATATATTTTCAATCAGCACGAAGCCACTAGTAGATAGTAGAAGCCACAATCGTTGAACATCGGATGGTGGTCGGAAGCACAAATTCTGCACAGCGGCAGTGAGGAAATATTTGGAAACTTGTACTTGATTGGGTTCCCCACAAGTGCACTTCATCTTAGGCAAACAAAGAAAACATGTATTGAACCATCATTTAACAAAAATAACATTATGACGATGATGAAGATCCACATATTCTACCACCTTCTAGCAAACTCCAGTTAGATAAATCTCCAACATCGATCAAAACACGCCAAATCAACTACGATTTCCGATCCATCGAATTCAATTCTAAAATCCAATAAACTGTCCCTTGGCTACCAAATTCAAGATAGTAATTTTTCGACCGATATCATCACACCCTTTCCAGCAGGAAATTAAATAACTTCTCTAACGCGAATAAAAGGAAACTCGAGAAAAATATGCAGTATAAGCCTTCATGAAAATTTCTGCTGCGGTAATCTCGATTTGAAATCTATTAAAACGTTCTCCGGAATCATTTTTCTCGTTATTAAACTTCACTTTCTCGAGACGTGTTGTGTTGAGCCACGCGGAATTTAGTCCATATACGGCAAATTGAATTGGGGTTTTTGAAGAGTGTCGAGAGAATATACTTAGATGACTAAGTAAAACTGTTTTGGATTTCCTTTGAAGTTGGGTCGAAAAGACTTTTTCAATTGTTATTTCGGGCTTCACTTTTTGGGTAAGTGTGATAAGTTCTCAAGGAGAGGTTGTCCATACTAGATTATTATCTATTGTAAGGCATGCTTCATTGCTGTTGGTGGGACCACATATGGAGGACTCAGACTTCATAGAAGTTTTTAGCTGAATCTCCCATCCAGAAACCAGTGGCGAACTACCAAGACAGATTGGAGATGTACGCAGGGGTAGCTTTCTCTTCCGGAAAACTCATAACGGTCTTCCAACCTGAGGTGTCTGCTATCCGAGAGGTAGCAACTAAGGAGGAGGAAAGAGGAGGAAAGAATAGGGGCAGAAGATAACATTGTTATCTCCACGCGTGGACCTGATAGAAAACAGTGAAGAGCTGGAGGAATAACACGGCAAGTCAAAAGGATGATTACACAACGCAATATTTAAGACTACACCCAGGATATTCCGGACATTTTCGTCAGGGAGGGAAAGATGCATATCGCGTAGCTTTTAGACAGAAAAAAGCCCAGACCTTCGTGGTCATCCGAACTCCGCAAACTTCCGCTCCGAAATGGACTACTGAACTTTTAATTAAAACACGGGTTGCAGAAAATAACAAATCATTCCATTGTCCGTCAGTTTTCACAGCGACTGATCCCCGATCAGTAATTAAAATAAATGAAAAACCAATCTCTCCAAACAGCAGACAGAGAATAGAGAAAACAGATTTAACAGTAGATTTTCATTCAGAAAAGTTTATGACAAGGCGGCTTGTGTGAACGAAGGCTCTTACAGCGAGAAACAAAAAATGTGCCCGACGACGACGTGGGGGTACGTGTGGTACGGACCACATTGGAGAACAGGAGTCAAACACGGAGTGGAAAAGTAGAGAAAAACGCGATGCCCGATGTTTTTGATGAAAAACAAAAAAAAGCCTTTGCCACGACCGCGCGTGAAAGATGTACCGGAACGTGACTTAACAGACGGCGAAACTAGAACGACTCCGGAAGCTTCTTTATAAACAGCTTTTTGGTGCAAATAACTCTTCTTTAACAAAGTGTATGAAACCGCTTGGATTATTCCTCAATATTGAGCAATAACATTTTCCAGGAACCTAATCACCGTTTTCTTCAGATCGTACCCTCCTACAGAAAGTGGATAAGTCCCGGAAAATCTCACTACTCCAGAACGCTCTAGGCAAACTCTTCTTCCTAACGTCAGTCTATTGCATTCAAAATGTGCGGTCTTACAAAATAGACCAGAACTAAGAAAAACCACAAGAAAAACACTGGAAAACTAAACCAAACACGTTACTCACCCATTCGATCGGTTCTAAACATTACACGCGGCTCTTTTGATAGAGTTTCGGAAAATATGAACAGTGGAGTTCTCATACCTCGTGGTATTCCAGTTGAAGTTTGGAAACATGGAACGGAGTCTATCGCGTAGATGGAACGGGTTCTTAACGGCTCCTTTTCCACCACCTACCTTAACAAAATATCCAGGTCCGGCTCTCGGTGCCACCAAGTTGGAGTAAAAGATAAAATCCGATGTTTGGTACTGTGAAATGTGTGTCGCTGCTGTTCCGGGAAATGATTTTAGATTGTTGATTGAGACGCGGCGTACGGGAAACGATACTTTTGAGAAAATACGGGCATAATTTGATGGAAAATAACCGAGTTCGTAAAAAAACGGGTATTACTCGAATTAAACCGGAAAACAAATCCCAAAATTGTGTAACTTTGGTCCAGTTACTGGAGAAGTGTGAGGATACACTGAGCATCACCGACAAAACATTGCAAGCTCAATCGCTAGTTGCATTAACTAGCAATGGGTGGATCACCTTCATGTCCCTACTGAAGAAGAGCGGAGGATCCCTCATAATAATCTACTGATGGGAGTCTGTGATAGATGGGATCCAAACACTTCTAAAGATGGGGTCGCCTGAGGAGAGAGGTCCTGGGAGCAGCAACCATTTCATGAGGAGAGTTGGGAACTTGAGTCTGGATGGTAGTAAGGAGTTGGCAAAAAGGAACACTGGGCCTATTTACTGGGCTTCTGCCCCCTTCCCTCCAATACCAAAACCCCCTTTTCGCCACAGCAGCTACTGATGGTAGATAAAAATGTGAATCCTTCATTTAGACTTCTTTTTTTGTTTTATTGTTATCAGGAACATATTATATTAGGTGTTGTACCATTATCTTTTTTCGTATAGTTATATATTTATTTATTCACATCCGTGATTGTCTAACCTATTGATTTGTTTTGCTTTTGGTTCCAGTAAATCCGGGCCAGCTTCATAATCGCACCCCAACGGAGTTCAAACTAATTATCACTGGTACTTTGGACACTTCACAACGTTAATCAGGGTATGTAGTAATGGTTGTGATAGAAAGAGCATTTTCAAAAATGACCGCCTTTTCTTCATCATATCAAGTTCACCAGATATTTTATTGGAAAACTTTTCATCAACTATGAATGTACTTTTCACGTTAATGATTTCTGGTGAATGTTCAAACTCCAAGGAAGATGTCGACACATCCCCAAACATTGATAACTATTCAATTGAACTACCGGTATAAACAGATAATCGAACAAAAATTAGGAATCGCGTCTGCGCGATGTTAAAAGCAGCAAAATCGAGCCCATGAAAATATATTATTATAAAACGGAAAAACAGTAATGGACTCGTTCAATTGAAAGATAAGAAAGTTCCTGGAAAAGTTAACTAACGTTACAATAACATGAAACTGATTTGTCAGTTATCCAGAAATATAATTCCAGAGTCATAACTTTTTCCTGGCAAAATGCTCCCTACAGACTATCCATTACAAGATTCACTTCTTCGCCCCCGTCATATTTCAGCACGCACGTATACACATAAAACAGCCGGGCTGAAATGTAACTTAAGCCAAATGACATGTTTGGGACAAGTGTCCCAACTCGTTTGCAGTGTGGACACGTTCTTGACACCCATTTTCGGGTTCTCGTCAGTAGAAAATATCACATGACACCGTCTCTTTATGGCAAGTGGTGGTTCGATAAAGGTTGATTTGGAGCAATGAAATCACCGGGTAAAGCTGGAGAGTCCGATTTCTATGAATGGAGTTTATTGCAAATATGAGATATAAAAGAGAAATTGGGTTAGGAAGGGTAACCACTATATTGTGTGGGAAAGACATTTGCTACTGTTTATGGTTTCGTTATTCCAATGGAAAAAGAACTTTTGTCGCAACTGTTTTCATGATTCCAGAAACTCTGATAATCAAGGCTCGATTCAAATGTGAGAAGCACGTCCTTTGTACATTTAAAGCCTTTGTTATATGACTATAGAACTACAAAAACATATCTCCATTTCTTACTCACTCTAATCGTTAATCCGTTATTGATTAAAAGGATTGATTCCATCAGTAGGCGCCAATGTATTAACTGTATTTATGAGCTTGAGAAACGGCCCTTTGACTCTGCTTTGTTTCTCTCTCTGCTCTAATCTGACCGTGTCTGCTAACACGGAAATCTTGTTTATTCTGTCTAAGTAAATCATTTTTTTTTGTTCACTGGGATACTCGTTGCAGTCTGTTTTTGTGGATTCTTGTGTGAAATTTGACACGTCAACATGGAATCTTTTCCAGGTTATTTTTCATGATGATGACTTATTTGGAAGACATCATATTTTTAGAAATGTTTAGATGTTACTCGAAAGAGTCTTCAGGTATTTAACCGTTCAAATCCACGAAACCCTGGTCTTGATTTTTGATAAAGAGTTACAGTCAAGTGTTTCTCCACAAGGTTTGATATGTTGTCCAGCGAGTGGAGATAGATTTTTCTTTATCAATGCCCTCAAAAAATGCGAAGCTCATGTCCACAATAAAGTGGATATCATGCTGAATCAAGTTATGTAGGAGTAGACCCACTTCTTCACTCATTCGATTTTACAAACGTTGCAGTATTTTTCATTTGGAGATTTCCACATTTTGTCTTAAGTAAAATCATAACAGATGAAGAACTATGTACTCAAGCCAAAAAAGCTGATGAAACCAGAGAAAACTGAAGTCAAAACTCAATAACATACTTTGTAACAAAAGGAAAATCTTGAAACTGTTTCCTCAGTTTGACCATGACCAATCCATATACGTTTCGTCCTACTAGGACTCATCAGTATGGCTATGGGTCTGAGTCAGACTGAACAGAACAGTTTCAAGTGAGTTCACGTCGAGCTGACAAGCAACAGCAAAACACTTGAAACTGTTTTCTTCAGTCTGACTCAGACCCATAGCCATACTGATGAGTCCTAGTAGGACGAAAAGTGTATGGATTGGTCATGGTCAGACTGAGGAAACAGTTTCAAGATTTTCCTTTTTTTGCTTTTCCGGGAGGTTTACCCATTAACCCGTTGTAGACACTATGGCGACCAAATGGTAGATGTCTTTCATTAGGGTGATGGGAATTTCCATCCTGAGATTGACAAATTCTGCCGATAGATGGCGTTTTGTACTACAACTTTTCATACTTTGTAACTATATGACGTGTTACTTTGTCCTCCAGACCATTTTGACAAAATATCTACACAGTGGTCTAATCAGTCGTGACAAATCAGCGCTGCTTAACAAAAGTTAACTAGCCCGAGCTAACAGTCAGTGCGTTCTAGATTATAGGATGATGATATAACTTGGTAGTATTATTAATCACCGAAAGTCGGAACATTAAATAATTACCCTAAATTAATGGACCCGGCAAGCTCAATACTGATGTCACGGGCCAAGAGTTCTGCAAGTTTTGAATTAGCTTTCTATCATTCAACATTCAACGTTGACAGTTGGTGATCGTATGTCACTGGGAATAACGCTCTTTGTGGATCTCGTCTACATTTCTGTATTATGTTGTACCAGAGAACCAAAGGCATCAGAACGAGGTTGACATCTGCACGAACTCGGAAAAACGTAGACAATTGAAAGCCACCATTTTCTAGTAACCCATACGAGGGCCGATCAATACATTCTATTTTGACTACAAGCGTACTTAAAAAGTACACAAAGATGTGATTTTGGAGATACGTGGTCGGGTAAATTTGTCCACAGGAAGATGACAACGAGAAAGTCTCTTAATTTCTTAGACTAGAAGGCCTACCTATTTTGATTTTGAATTAAAAAAAACTGGGAAAAAATCATTATATGAATCAAAAACTACATATTAATCACTAATCAAAATGATGATTAGAGCTTTTTAAAAATCACACAAAAGTTGATCAAAATTGGTAGAAAGCAAGAAAACACCGGATATTTTCAAATGGGATTTTCCAGATTAGTGAGTACCTACCTATTCTTGATACCTACCTAGATGTTGTTATACGCCCAACGATTTAGAAAAAGATGAATACTTGATATCACAACATAAACAATAATTTTTTTACCTCCTGAAATCATAAAACCTTTTCCTTCAAAATCTTTAGAAGAAATTATTTTTATTTCTAAACCACACGAGTTCACTCGCCTTCCTATCATGTAAACTGATTATGGGAGATCTGCAAAAGTGTATACTTTTATGGAAATCAGTTGACTTCCACTTGAAAACAGTTTTAACTTGAAAATGAAGCTTTCTGTTATTTAAACAATGTTTCAGGGATCAACACGCCATTATCGAACACCAAATGAACACTAATCGACCAATAATGTTTTGATAATATTAATTCACGATTTATCAGAGAAAATCACAAAATACGGCGGTAAAAATGCATACGTTTTCAGAAGATCCTGAAAATCGTAACATCCATATTCATAACATCAACATAACCGCAATTATTACCAAGCATTCAAACCAAGCAAAACGAGACAATGTTGCTTGACATGCCAATTTTCATAACATTCAGTTTTATATAACCATATTTACAAAAACAAATAAATAGTAATTAATATGAATGCTATTTGTAAAACACGAAGGTCTACGCAATTTTAACCATATCGAATGCTTCAAACTCACAATAATTTTCAATGCTTAGACATATGAGCACATTGGCAACACATGCCTAGAAAATGGCTGCCCCCATAATGTCTAAAAAAATTTGGAAGCGCAGTCGTCCAAACTCATTCTCGTACCTCTATATCTCTGGGTTTAATGAGTGATCGTGCCTTTGTAGTTGGAGACAAGTTGGCAACACCGTGCTCCTTCAATCCTGACACTTGTCTTCAGAATGAATCTTTTATTGTTCCATTTTCCATCAGACACTACCTACTTGTTGATCGTAGTCTTGCTTCCAGAGGCCTTTTTGGCCACATATTCAAGTTCCACTAAATTTTCATGTGGTGGGTCGAGGGCATTTTTGGGCCAGTCGGAATCTGGCCACTCTTGTTTTAAAACGGTTCCGTCATTTTTAACGATCGTTTCGTGCTTGAATCATTAGATACTGGATAAAATCTGGTTACGAGGAAATCCCAATTATTGGTCTCAATCTCATTTGGAGGTGATTACTCGTTTGAGTTCCTGCTGTGAAACCTGTTTTCTCAATTCATCGTTCATGAGACGGACAAAAAACCCGCTGACGTCATTGCGTGTCCGAATCTCAAAATTCATAGGTTACCTACCCAAGTAGCATTTTGCTGACTACCTGACTAGTTCTGCACCAATCACAACGTTGGGAATTGGTGAGATGACGACGTAAACACTTTTTATACCTGTCAAACGTCGGATTGACGTGATCCAGACGTTTTTAGTGCAACGTCTGATAATTTGCACTTGGGGAATGTAGTACCAGCGTTGGCTAAGTCACCTATTTATCAAAGTTGTCTGAGAGTGACTTTGCGACGTTGCACAGATGTTGGGTATTGATTAAATTGTAGAAAGTCTATGAAAGTCGGACTGGCTACCCCACCCAACGGTAGATGGACGTTAGATGGCTTCACAACGTTGCAATTTGGTTGGCATTCGTACAGACACCGTGTTTTGATTTGAGAAATACATAACCTCAGTTATTCTAGTCCATAGCTTTATTCTCTGGCTGTATTGCATAATAAATACCATATAGTATTATGGTAAACAAACTTGCCAGTGGTTGTAATCAACTTTGAATATGTAAATATCCCCAAAAGTAGTCAGAAATTCAATAAAATTCGGACATAACACATTGTTTTTTCAAATGCTGACATGCATTGCAACATGGCCGCTCTCATATGTTGTGTACCTATAAGTTGATTTTTAGACCTTGATGACATTATTTCTTAACTTAGGTCAAAATTGACGAGATAACAGGTAGCGATTGAGACAGAATTGTGGTGATAATTTGATAATATTCCACCTAAATTCAAAAGAAATAAAATTCTTGTTCTTGAAGGTAAGTTTTTGGTTGTTTTCAAGTGATTTTCGACTTATTCTCACACCCTATATATGTCATGATTGTACAAGAGACAATGCATGTTTAGATTGTTTGTAGGGACTCAGGTCAATATTTCAAATAATTAGGCCACCCCATTAATTTGAGCGTTTGAGGTTATTCATAAAGTCTAACGACCTTTGTTATAACCCAATAGACAAGTAGCAATAAAGACACAATGCAGGTCATAATTTAGTAATATTCCACAAAAATTCAGAGGAAATATATCCTTGTCCTTGAAGTCAACCTTTTTGGTCATTTTCAAGTAAGTTCAGACATCTTCGTATACCTTATACAGGCTTTTACTTAATGATATATCATAATTTTGAGGGCAAGTTCCTGGATAAATTTTAAGTCGAAAAGGGCATATAAACTTGGGTCTTAAAATGCTTGGTTTTTGAGATACAGGGTGTTAAATATTTATCTTATTTTCAGTTGTCATTACATTTTCCAAAGACGGTTTGAGATATTGAACTAAATTTTGCCACAGGATATTATGGTATAGTAACACACTTTTTTTAATTTTTATTTTTTTATTTGTATTTTATTTTATTTTATTTTATTTTGTTTTTTTTTAGACCCAAGTTTATATGACCTTTTCGACATAAAATGTATCCAGGAACTTCCCCTTAAAATTATGACATACCATTAAGTAACACCCTGTATGACACAGTTTATGTTTATGTTTATTTTTAGTCATCTGTAACTATACAGAGGTGAAGGTAGGTAGTTTTATACCAAATCAAGACATTTTTCTTTTCTTCTGGTCAAGAGTCCTAAATTGTTTATTGAGATAGGACATTTATAAGCCATACTGAACGTGGGAAAAATGTTATGGTTTCAAGCATATTTTGAGTATCTTGATGATTTGGATTTTTAAATAAAATATTAAGTTTTCCTGAAATCGGAAAATAGAAGGCGCGCTTGGAGAGATTTGGTCGTAGCATCGACACATTTATCATTTGAGTATGATCATGATCTTTCGATTTCGACAACTGTCAATTTGCTTGTTTGCGCAAAGATCAGCGCTATGTATCACCATCTAACATATCAAAATAGGTGCAGTCTTTTTTACCAAATCATATCAGAATCAAACTTATTTCCGACTAAAGAAAATATATGAGCTTGCGCGTACAGGGCCATTCCGTATATATTGACCTATATGCTTGCGGCGTTATCAATGAAGATATGGAAATTTTGTAAATATGAATGTTTTATATATTCATCTGAACTTTTCAAAAATCCTATCGAAAAAAAACAAAAGACTATCGAATTGTCAATATTTGCCCAAAAGTAGCATTTTTTTCAATGAAACCCTCTGTATATCATCATATATTATGAAAGAGCTTATTTTCCTGATTTCAAAAATATATAGTTTGATACTCTTCTGATAAGTCGTTCAGTAGATAAATAAGTTTAAATATGTGTAAAAATTTGTATTCAAAACCCGGTTGCCACGGATGAAGTTACATAAATTTATTTATTCGTGAATATTAGGAGTAACATCTAGAAAATAAGATTATTTGACTTCCATTTCTATTGATTCGAACTATACAATAACGATTCTATCATTTTTTCCATAGCAACAGGCATATGAATTTCAATTTTCAAACAGATTTAAGCTTGAATATCTACTGAACGACTCATCAGAAAGATATCAAATCATATATTTTTGAAATCAGGAGAATAATCTTTTTCATAATATATAATAATAAACAGGGAGTTCCATTGAAAAAATGCTACTTGTGGAAAAATATTGACATTCCGATAGTCTTTTATTCTTTTTGATGAAATTTATGAATATTTCAGATGAATATCTAAAACTTTTATATTAATAAAATTTTCATATCTTCATTAATAACTCCGCTAGCATATGGGTCAATATACACGGAACGACCCTGTACATTTACAAATTGTCACTGATGATAGTTGTGAAATTGACTCATGGCAACGACCATGCTATGGCGGCGTTCAATCTGGTACAACGTCGCACCAACGTGGGCGTTGGTCGGGACAACGTCGACGCGACCCAAAAATGATTCTCCAAACTGTGCCAGATTAGGGTCGCTACGAGGTCGTCTCAACGTTATCACTCAACATCCGAGTTGCATAGGACAACGCTGGGCGGACGTTGCCTTGCTACTTGGTTAGGTAACTAGGTTACCATGATATTTAAACAAAACAAGATAAATTCACGCCACAATACAATAATGGCCGCAATAAACTTCAAAACGTTGGAAAATTTGACATGAGGAGTTTTGCTTAACTTGTCCTAAACCCAATATCCCAACATTCTATTTACGCTGGAGGGCGATAATCATGTGACCAAAAGTCTAAAAACTAGTCAATTCATCGGCATTTATCAAAATATCCCAGAAAATGCAAAGCATTAGTTTGTTTTTTATACTTCCACACAACAAAAAAAGTTAACAATTGTATCTTTATTTTGACAAACAAAGATGAATAAAACACACATCAATCAAATCAGTTCAAAAAAACAGCGACAGAAGCTGTATCCAAACAAACAAAACTCCTTTTTCGGTAACTACGATTTTACATAAAAATCTCTCGACCTATGATGAAATCCAACAAAATCTCCCATATTTCTCAAATACAACGCATTTTTCAATCTCTCATCGAACAATATCTCATCCCGTCTTCTTAAACGATTTCCATCTACAGCAAATATTTGCCAATCAATCTGGAAAGCAAATGAAATACCCGGCATCTAGGCATTGTGCTGTTCAATGTCGAGTATTACAAACTCACCTGTTATCAATCCTATGGATAAACTCGATAGCCAAAAAAGTATCATGGTTGAAATCTGGAATTAAAAAAAAAATCATGTTAATGGACCATCAATGTAATTTTACAACTCAAAGCATGTTGTACACAGTAAACGAACATGTCCATCCAAATTATAACTTGACTGCTTTATGGTGTACTACCTGCTCAAACTTGATGTGTATTTACATATTTATAGAGCCATTTATTTTGTCAGTGACACAGGCATTTTCAGAGGAAAATTCAACAAACCCCTCTAATAGGATTTTCGAGTGTGACACGACGTATATGCAGTTTTTGTGTATGTCGCATAAATTTTCACGTGATTATTTCCGAAATTGCTTGTCGTCGAAGAGAAAATGGCAATTGAAGTTCTCAGAAAGTTGACTCTCCCAAGAAAGTATAAACAATCCCTTCGAACTTGATCAAGTGACAATGGCTTCAAAAATTCAAATTAATTAGTCCCCCCATGAACATCTTCATTATAAGCTACCCATTATGTCTTGTAAGACTCCTTTCAAAACTCCATCAAGCCTATCTGTCAAATGTTTTGTTTACTTACACCCAAAGAATATATCTAACAAGATATAAACCACAGCAATTTGAATCAAGAAAAGCAATTAGGAAAGTCTGAAGAGAACTTTAGCATTAATTTTCATGAAAACTGTTGAAAGTGGATGGGGAAAACGGCAATAAGGTCGAAGAGTTCAGTTAAATGGATATTAACTACGTCTGAATTTGGGGAATTTGAAATTGATGGGGATTATTGGTTGAGAGGGATGTTTCTGTGGGGTGTAAGGGGTTCATTGCTGTCGAACAAAATAAAATAGTTTTCAGGAATTCACTGCTTACGTCGCTCACGTTGATAAGGTGTGTTTCACTTCACTCCACTTTATTTCATTGAATAGACCATTTTCAGATGACGTCATGGCGAACGTTGCCATGTTAGCTGGAGGACAAACAAAACAAAATTATGTTAGGACAATGTTGTTTTCTTCGTCTTTCATGATGGTTTTCTCTACTTTTTCGAGATTGTTATGCGTTTTTAATGAAATGAGAGAAGCTCCATAATGACGTCATCTTGTGCTGTGGTTAACTGTGCAACTGCAATGAGGGGGAACAGAGTGTGAGATTTTCAAGAATACCTACCTGCTGTTTAAATAAATGCTGGAGATTATACCAATGGCACAGCCAATGGCTTATTCAAGCAGAGGCAAAAGATGTGGATTAAAGCGTTAAAAAGATGCCCATCAAGTGAATCCCTGATAAAATAGGGACGTTTATGCTCTAGGCATTTTAAAACCGGTGAAATAATGTTAAAAATAGTAGGTACCCCTTTTGAAAAACATTTGACATATACCTAATACCCTTACCTATAATAGTTGTATAATTTTACATGGGCTGCCAATTCTTAACATTATTTTGTAAAAAAACCATAAAGGTAACTTCTGGCAGGGACCATAAATCGTACATCTTGAAGTCTCCACCAATGACTTTTAGTTTATTATTACAACTCTCTTTGACAGTCTGTTCCAACTGTTCATAATAATCACTTCTCCACATTATAAAATCCCTTTATTTTACAAGAAAAACATTTTGTTTGATGCACTTGCACTACCCGAAAAACTACATCAAACTAGGGTTAATTTGACACCAATCAACTCTGCACAGTTCAATAATATAGAAAAGAACCTGTTCTTCTCACTTCAAATCAAAAAAATTACAAAAATTCAACGAAAACTCTGAAAATCCATAAATCTTGACCATGAACTCATATGAATAAAACCAGTGCTTTTCCTCCACGACACGTCAAAATCAGCTGTTTGAAAATGATCAATTACAAAAAAAAAACTCAACAGCATAACCCTGTTTTATATGGATCAATGTTTTGTATTGTAATCTTCCACTAATGTGCACCTTTTTTCTTCTCACAGCAGAAACAAACACTTTTCCTTTAACCAAATACATCTATCTTCTCGACAGCCCTACACGGGAAAACTATTATCCATCAATAAATTACTGAAAACTCGTCTCGTCGACTTTTTCCACTAAACCCTTGACTGACATCTGACACAGCATAAATATTTGAACAATTTCAGCAGTGATGTGCGCTATTCAATATTTAAGCGAATTTGGAAATTCAGCCGGGAAAAGACCGATCTTTATCGACCAATCCACTAGCGTGTAACATCATAAACCAGTCTGAATAAGAGATAAGTCCACTTTTATTCTGCAGAAAGGCAAGAAAGTAGGAATACTCGTCCTAATGGCTCTCGAGCGTTTGCAGGTCCATTTAGGATGAAGATGTTCAAGGATGGACAATCCTTGGAGCGTATTTGATTTAGAATGACCTGATTCTGAGTCGGATCTATGATGATAAAGATCTTAGTGGGATTGTTAGGGATTTTATGATCCACATTATCAATAGAATGGTATAATTTGTGGTTTTCAAAAATATGACAATCATGTCCTCTTGGGTTATGACGACTTCTGCTAGCACGGATGGAGATAACGGAAGGCCAATCGAGGATTCAAATTACCATTTTTCCAACTAGATCAACTGTTTGCGAATATAAAACACTCGTCGCTGTACTTCATCAAAACGTGTTCAGACTATTCTCACTAATCGATCCCACGGAGACCAATATCTCTTTTCCCAACTGACACAAATCAACGATAAAAGCCTATAGAACCCAGCTAACAAAGCTCGCTATCTGAGCCCATATATCAGCTAAGAGCGCGCAATGTGAAACCAGACAAAATGGGCGCTGATTTTATTGGATTCAAGATTTCATGTGAACTCTTAAAAAAAATCATGAACATGTTCACGGCTCTGGTGAGATCCCTTGTGTGGCAATTATCGGAAAAGCCAAAGAGAACGCCGATCTCAAGGGTGGATTCCTAGATATACATCGAAATAAATCAGTGATAAGTCCCAGTGTGGGGAAAACTGAGGATGCCTTACATGCGATAGAGGAATCAGGGTTATTTATTGCCCTCTCGATGCAATTAATCATTGAAAAGTTTGTCGTTATTGCCCTAATTGATAACTCCAATTTATATCACTTCCAGTTACCTGTTATTGGGACACGTTGGGTGGAATTTTGAGGTGATTTTGTCGCTAGTTTGAACCCAGATGCCTCAACAATTCTCAATTGTTGATAATCACAGTTTTTGTTCAGGATGCTCGTTATCACGATCACGAGATTTTCGTTATTGAGATTCGAGGAGCTCAACCTCTCCATAATTAACATTGACAGAATTTTGAAGATGAATCCGGACTTTATTCCGAAGACTTCAACAATTTATCCATAATTGACATAGTTGGAGTGACTTAAGAGTTTATTCCAGGAGGGACTCCACTCAACTTGTGCTATTGTTGTGCCGCGAAATTAAATCGGACTCCACTTAACTGAGCAGTTGTGTCGGCTTGTCTTTCTCAGAATTATTCTTATTCCTCGTCCGAGAGTGTTGAAATCATTTTCATGTGGAACAATATAAAAGGAAGCTCAGGTTATGTATACTACTTGATCTAAACCAAAACCTGAAAGTAAACGTCCGATTCAAGAAATTATGATTGGGTATTAGTGCCAAGCGTAAGGTCTGTCGGTCTGTCCCAGCTCATGTGTGTATTCGTTCGGCCCTCAAGTCAAATGCAAATTTCTATGGAAATGGAAAATGGAAATCGCCCGATATAAGGGCACCACCGTGCGCCATTTGAACACACACAAAACTTGTACAATAATTTCATTGATTGTACTGTTATTTTAATAACAGACGTGGTCCATTTGTCATTCATTTTCCAGTTCAACTGTTATCTACGTTGTCATTTCTCACTCTTGTCATTCAGTCAGTTCGTTCCATCCACGATACACATATACGCCGATACGCATATGTGACGTCACGATGGAGTAAGTAATTGATCCGATATCGAACAAAATCCACACTTAAATATCATGAACACATAAAAAAAACAGCAAAGTCACGATATCAAATGTTAAATACGTAAAACTCTAGCTTTAGTTTATGGCAGAAGAATAATTCCGCCTTTCTTCGGGGTAACGGCATGCGCGAAACGTATAGCAGAATTTGTGAAGGACAAATTGACATAGCGCTTTACGGCTTTATTAATGTGATTTGTAAACAGAAACAAGTAATTTTTAATGTCTTTTCCGTTTTGGACATTATTTTTTTTTCAGACAATTTTTCAAGAGTACTATACAAACTAGGTGTCGATTATGTCTCTGGCTGTTTGTGCTTTGGATTCAAGTGCTAGTGGAAGTGAAAATTCGGGCAATTCGGTGCTAAACATAACCTTAAACCTCTACTTCTTTAATTTGAATGAAAAAATAAAAACAAAAGCATACGTATACTTTTGCTAAGTAATAATAGAATTTTGTTTTCACGAAACAATATCTTACTTGTTTATACTTCTTTGCTGAAGCAATAAATACACCGATTTTCCAAATTGGTTAATGTTGATCTTGTTTGGATCTCAATTTAGTTGAGTCAAGTGAAATGGCGAATGCGGCGTATTTTCTCCAGTTTTTTTGTTGTAGCATACACCCATACTTACATATCACGAGTCGCCACCGTGGTGAGCGAATGAGGATAACAGCAAACTACATAACAACGCGCTCGGTGGCATCCATGCCGTAGATTGGAAGATGTTTGGCGTTAACTGTACATAATATTAGGTGTGTTTGTTATATTCCACTAGTGCACACTTTTCTACACTACAACACTCAATGGGCCTTTGTTTGTGAAATGTTTGTCTGTTTTTTAGGATAGAATAACTTTACTAGTCAAGTGAAGATATTCTATCCTTAAAAACAGACAAACATTTCACAAACAAAGCCACACTGAGTGTTGTAATGTAGAAAATTGTGCACCAGTGGAGCATAACAAGCACACCTATTATGTAATGGGTCTTTCATCAAGCAGTTCCTATCTTTAAATCCCAATAAAACAAAGTGTGTGTGAGATATCATCGAAATGTATTATTCATTTGAAAGACCTCAAGATGCCATGAGGTATGAAATATAACATCATTCAAATGGCTTTCCATGGCTGGCGGATAAACAAATTTGACCTATGAGATGGGTTATGTAGGCTTTGAGGTTCGCTCTCTTTTGCAGTTTATTCACATGGACCTGCGACTTGGCCTCACAAGAAAAAGTCCAACGGGGCCAAGTCGCACGATCTCGGTGAGCAATAATTCTCGATGATCATGACGACTGTGGAAAGCGGAAACCGCGCGGAACGTTGTCCGAAGAGACCACCCATTTTGATAAAATAACGCACGTGTTGTCGAACACGTGCAAACCACATGATCCGTCCATGTTGATTACGCAAAACAGACCAAATGACAGTGAATTTGACAGATGTCGCCACGATAATATTACAGCTGTCAACTGTCAAAAATTCGGAGCTCCCCGCATAAAAAACGAAATACTAACGCAAACAACGTACCGTTCAACATACTGTTTGTTCATGGCTTTCCTGCGGTTACGTTATGACGTAACCGCAGGAAGTATGCTTTTCCGTCTCTCTGTTACAACTTTAAAAGAAAATCAGGTACGTCTGGACGAGGGTTTTTCGGATCAATTTGACAAATGTCACATGTAGAGCGATCAATCTACGACATACTGCCAAACGTCAAATACTGTGACGTGAACGCAGGAAAGCCATGAACAGACTGTACATATTCATCACTGGCAACACCAATAGGGCATTTCGAAGCATTACTAGACAGTGACATTTTTATCCTTAGCCATAACAGCTCAGCAAGGACAAGTGATCATATTTAGGAAGTGTTTTGGTGGTGCGAAGCTTTTCGTATTGTATGAGACAATGCATCATTTAGTTTAGTGTTTTGTTAGTGCTTGAACACTTTGGAAAGGAGCTTACAAAGCTCTTACTACTCATGATCTATGAAAAATCTATGACAATGGCACATGTCATAGATTTTTTATAGATCATGAGTAGTGAGAGCTTTGTAAGCTCCTTTGACTCGACATGACCGCCAGCCCTCGATCAGCTGTTTTTGATACATGATATTCAGTGGCGTCACATGGAAATGTCTGATTGTTCGGACCAGCAAAGATCCCTTCGATGTTATCAAACATTTTTCCGCTAGAGTAATCCTCAGAAGGATTTTTGTTCAAAATTCGACCTGGTGAACCCGCATCACGTGTCGCCTAGGCTGCTTTCGTAAAGCCACGCCTCAAAGCGCTTGATTTGAGGGAAGGACTCTTTTCTTTTTATCACGATCTGTGGTTCTGTTGTCGATATTCTGAAGTTGAATCCAATTTTTATCCCGGAGGCTCCAACAACTTTTTCATAGTTGACAATTACAAATGTACTTTGTTCAGGATCCTTGTTATTATGATCGATAGTTAGCTCGGTTTCACTAAGTTCGGCTTCATCATTTTTCATTAGAATATCCAGTCTCCAGACCACATCCTTGGCTCTTCACTGAATACTGGCTCAGGAAGTATAAAGCCTTGTATCCTGTTATTCTTGATCCAATAAGGAGCATGGGGAGCTTTTATTTATGCAGATTCCAATCTGGGACTCAGTGTGCCAATTGAGTGTGGATGGTGTGGTAGAGATGACCTGCTCAGACCAAAGTGATCGGAAGATTGTAGCGGAGTGCGTCTATAGAAGAGACTTGATGGTAAAATGACTAATTTTTTTGAATAAAGAAAAATAGTAAAGACTTCAACGTGAATTTATTCGGAAAATGACAAGAATCTCATAGATCTAACGAATTCATACAAACTGTCCCAATGTATATGAGGCCCCCAGGTTACCCCAATTTCATCAACGCTTATTAATATCATATGGTTTTAAAAATTATGAAAGCTATGTTCTGAACACTGGTCTTCCGGATCACAAAGAGCAAGTTTTGGTAGCTGACTGTGCAACACTTGGATAATAATATTTTTTTGCTTTGTGAAATTGTTCCATAAACCTTTATCAGTGTTCAATTTTTTCAACTATTGTTAATTTGAATTGGAACTCATAAGGTTTATTTAATTATTTATTATTGTGAGGATTTTAACAGTTGAATCCAGAGTTTATTTCAGGGGCTCCACCAATTCCTTCATGGTCAACATTGACCTCTTCACAACATATTTTTCGCAACCATTCCTATATTCATCTCTTCGGGCTCCCAAACCCTGACTGAAAGTAAAAATCACACCTTCAAAACTCTTTGATAACCTACACACAATGTCACAATAAATCATAATTCCATGTTTACGTAAACAAGGCACCCCAACAATCTTCCACCATCCTAGCCAAAATATTAATTACGAACAATAAACACCTCCGCTCTAAAGGGCGTAACAGATTTATTGTACCGCCACCGACAGCCAAATGTACTGTGCTCAGTGCATTTGTTACTCTATAATGTTCGCATCCCCATGGCAATTATTCAGAGCCCTGAAATATGGGGTAGACTTTGAAACCCCAGCAGCTTTGAAATGTTGACGTATTTATCGCTTCCATTGAGTTTAGGAGATAATTTGTTGATCTGCGAAGAGGTTTTGGTAGAGATGTTATCAGGCTTAGCAGAAAGTTTGTCAGCTCAACAACTTTAGGAGATGGATGGAGGAGATATCACGATATTTTTTTCAAAAGACTCTTGGAGTCACATTTCCAAATGATAGAGATCACGGATGACGGAGAAGCAATTATGGAAGAGTGCGAATCATACACTCATCAATTGTGAACAAATCCAAACCAAAACCTTTTCAGTTCAGACCTCATCACTTTCACCATAGTTTCCATCCTATACTCTGATAATAGTCTTCTCAAAGTCATAAACTATGCACTATCTAAGTAGTTTCCATATTTTAAGCGATACGGGTCCATGTGAAGTTGAATTTTAATTAAAATAATAAATCTCTCGTTATCCTAGCTCCAGATAAGAGGGCTTTTTTCCTTTTTCGAGTGAACACTCAGACCGGAAAAAGATGTTTAATTTATGACTGAACTAGTAACATATTTCGTAGCAGATGTGGATTTTTTCCGCTTTGAGACATATGTATGGGACGTTGAAAAAAGTTTCATGTGTCAGGAAGTTTGTTTTTTGTGCGTTGAGGGGAACCTTTTATTAGACTCTGAGAGAATATTTGGAATCATCAATTAATTCCTCAACGGCCTCAAAATAGTTAAAATCGTTTACTTCCCTGGTAGCAAAACTTTACATATTTCAAATTCTTTAGTATTAAAACTGTTTTGTAGGTGAATATTTTAAAAGTTTCTCATTTCCGGCTAAGTGGGATTAGTGATTCGGGGTAAAAATGTGAAAGTTTTTCTCGTGTTTTATTCATGACAGGGGTTCGAGGATAAATATGTTTGTTGGCTTAACTTGTTTGAAAATATCGAGGCTAAAAGAAGACACAGTGTATGTCAGTTGTTATGGAAAAGTTTCATCTTCATCAACGAGAGTGTTTCTTTATATCCCAATAAAAAACTCATCATCATAATTTCTTCTTGAGAATAATTTGCTAGAATATAGAATAAGCAGCTTCCACCTCACAGGACACATCAGAATTTGATCACGAATATTCTAGATGGAACTCTATATGGCGGTTGATAAATAGTGAGATCAGTTCATTATCTTTGAAATAAATTGTGATGATTTCTTCATGATGCAGCCTTGTTTCTTTCCAGGAAAACTTTGAGAGCTCGACTCTTCTTTATGGTTATCAACCTTCTGATGGCGTAGTTTTTGGGACTGACCTTTCTGGATTTTCTACTGGAGGTTGAAAAAGTTTGAATACCTCGACACCAAATCAAGAACCAGAATTTTCATCTTTGATAGTTATGACGGTCATCAGTTTATGAAGTTTCCATATCTGTTTTCAAAGTTTTTCGTTATTAAATCCTTTTATTCCGATTGCCAGATTCAATTTTGATTGGACCTCATTCATTGCCACTCTAAACTTTCAACAAACTTCATCCTCCAAATGCGACGAGGATAACGTTATTAAAAAACTTCAAAAGCATTAAACAATTCATCCCTCACTTTTTCCTTGTCAAAACTTTATCCGAAAATTAGCAATCCCGAATATTAAAGAAGTTTATTAATAAGTGGACTCCCATCTTCATCTTTCTCCAATAAATACTAAACCAGTTATTCCCATTTCAAAATTACAAAGCTGTCGGTTTTCTACGCCACACGATTTGGAATTAGCCTTATATTGGAATATGGACTCCCGCAGGAATGAAAGGAGCAAAAAATAGAACACGTCGCGAATCTGGAAATTGGAGCGTCATGAGTGGAATCGTGTTTTATTGAGTCCAAGGTAAAAGATCCTGCTTTTCATTTCAGGGATTATATGGGATGAGATAATAAATGCCTTGTATTGAATCTAGATAGGCTGTTGATGAGAAAGCGAAATGAAGCATTTTATGATCTCACGATATTTGATTTACACTCATCCAAAATAATCTGAATAATAATTAGAGAGTTCCTTTGTTGGGTTGAATATCATCCACACAAGTACCTGACTCTCAGATATGCTATAAAATGGACCCAAAACTTCGATCATTATCCGTGCTATCATTCCAAAGTTATCTTTTTCTCGCCGCCTCACCCCATAAAGCCGAATCATCGTCATTAAAACCGAATAACAAAAACGTCTTATTCCAGGACTAGCAAAAAAGGTTATATTTCCAAAAAAAGTCGTAATTTCGCCTGATTATACAAAAGGGGAAAAACAATAACGCGACCAAGCTGGCCGCATTTTCTCGCCTTTTGTTTTGGTTTTGTCCCCGCAAGCACAGATGTTTGTGTTGGAATATAACTTATATTTATACGTATATATGGTTGGAGTTTTGGGATGTGCGGTTGAAATAGCGTTATTTGCAGCGTTTATTGTGTTATTGGTCCTGGTCATTAAACTCCTCTTCAATTGAATTTGTCAGCCACTCCACATAATCCACCCAGCCACTAGATCCCCAACAATTAATTTTATCAAACATCTACACCCCAAGATAACTCAAAGTGATAGCGGGACCCTTTTCATTCATCAGAAAACCGAACACTCCCAAAACTCCCCAAACTAAGTTTCATAGAATTTGAAATCAGAGCCTGTTTACAAGTTCTCCAGTGACCATAATTTAGATTCACATCCACATGAGCTTGTTAAAATCAACCTCACAATTGCCTCCAGGCAAAAAATGTCTGCATTCTGGAACGTGGCCGTATAAATTCTCCAGAAAAACTTTATTCACCGCATAAAGATGCCAACTCAGCATAAAACTCGCTAAAACAGATCTTGGCAGATTATGCTAGCTCACACTTTGCATATCCGAATCCAAACACGTTTTTCTCCTCGTCTTTTTCCAAGTTCGCATGGAATTCTCCTTGTTTACAAGCGACGACAGCGAATATTGAAAATTGCTCTTTGGACCGGGATGTTCAGCAAACTCGTAAGCGTTTGTCGGCTACATCGACAAATTTCCGTTTGGCGATGTTGAGGTGCGAGTTGGAGGTGAATATGTTCCATTTTATTTGTGCCTGGTTTGTGATTCTAGGGGACGTTTTGGAAATTTTGAAGTATCAGCGTCTGCAATTTAGAGTCCTAGCCAACGTCGAAGCTGACGCTTCACTGAGTCATCAGCAAAAATATTTTTTCATATAACCCAAGGATAAAGCAAATGAATAAAAAAAAGAAAACACAAACTCTACTAAACCTACCAAAGGGCGTGTCCTAGTAATAAAATGTGATGTCATCAACAGTGCTATTGAGTCAAGCTTTCATGCCTACGACCTTGTAAATCGCTCATTTGTACATTATTTTAGTCGGAATCGATTGACAGGTAGGAGAGATAAACGTTGTTGTTAGGCATTCGCATGTTTTGTCTCATTTTGTAATAAGTAAAAAAAGGGCGTGGTCTGATGATAAATTGTGACGTCATCAACATTGATAGTGAGTCAATGCCGACGACCTTGTAAACCGCTCATTTGTCCATCATTTTAGTCGATATCGGTTGACAGGCAGGAAAAATAAGCGTTGTTATCAGGCAGCTGTCATGTTTTGTCCCTTTTTGACAAAATACACAGCTGATGATTGTCTAAATCGGATCATTATTACCGAACGCACCTTGTGTTTGTTGTTTGGTTTGAAATTATCAAAAAAAGGCATTCAAGATTCAATCCCGAACTTTATTTCCGCGTATTGATTGTTCTCGTTTCATGTGAATATTGTGAAAGTAGGGTTTCACTGTTGAATAGTGCTGAAAAATAGAACCAAGCTTTCAACTGAGATAGAATGACAATTTGCTAAAAATTTACTCACTCATGTCATTGGACAATTTGGACTATGCTCATGTTGAATCAAAAAGGCTTGAATTGATTTTTGAGCTGCCAATTCGAACGCAAATTGCATGTAAATGGGGCTTAGAAATTAGCAATATAATATGATCAATTGGGACGCTCAAAAACTATTTGAGAGATTAATTGAAGAGTACTGAAAAACTTGCCAAATACTATACCGTTACCCAGAAAGAAGCCAAAGTAGTGCCATCAAAACAACATTTTTTATATTAAAAATTTTTTTACATTCAAGATCTGAGTTTGAGAATTACCCTTTTCAAAAAAGAAGGCGTAGAAGCATCGCCATCAAGAATCTGAGATGAAACATATTTCTGAGAGTACAACACGATCAGATGTCAGGCCCCAATAAAACAAGCAGGTACAATGCCCGTAATTGGTTCACTCTTTTCGGAAAGAGAACCCTGTTTCTTATCAATGCTAGGAATATATATTGGGCTTCCCACATCTGATTCAGGATACCATTGATTCACGATAATGGGTATGGTGGTATTTTGACTCCTCGAAGTGATTCGGTGCCTACCAAAGTGCTTACTTTCGCACTTCGGACCATTGGTTCAAGGTCTTGTGTCGTGCAGGATTGATCAAAGTATGCTGAACTGTCCTCGGACTGGAATAGCATCTCCCTAGTTTCCCAAACCACCAGGATGGGCACAAGAACAATCTCGGGACATGATGGTTAGTTTTCCATGCCTGGAACAGTGAATAGCATTTGAGTCTCTTTGTAGTCAAAGTCATTGCAGAAGACCTCGACTGACTGGTGCATAAATCAGATAGCAAGGTTCCACTTTTCTTCCAAAATCTATTTCCAAATCTCCAGCATGGTTCATCGGAAGATAAAAGCTACGAACATGATCGAGGAACTCGCACCTGGTCCGCCAATGAGAATGGTTATCAAAGTCATAGGTCCAGACACACATATCCAGACATATCCGCATCGAGTCCGTATGTCGGCCGAGTGTCGGACGCTGAAAATACACGAACTCGGTGCGGATATGTGTGTCCCGGCGTTATTCCGGTACTACAGCAATGAGAGGAGAGATTAATGAGGAATATTGAGGACAAGTTTTATAGGATCGATAAGATCAATAAGCTCTCCGTAAAATAATCAAGAGGAACCAGAGACAGATTTGATGAGTGAATAAGACACGTTCGCCAAGAATGCTAAGCTCAACGACAGGTCGGAAACCAGGGCGATCAAGGAGCTAACTAAGACGGTGCCAGAGAAGAAGAAAAGAAATTAGTGGAAGAAAGGATCAATAATTAGACAAGGGGACGAAGAGAGAAGGGACGAGCTGTACGATGTCTTTATACCAGTAACTACAGAGTGAACAAGTTTCTGTATAATATTATGTGGGTAGACACGTTTTTATACGTTATTAAGTTCTGTACATTGAATTTTTTCAAGCAAAAAATTGTATTTTGACGTTACTGTTGAGGGTTCTTTATGGGTAAGGGTAGACACAGGAAGTCTGAATGTTTCTTAGCACTAATCAGTTAATCTTTCCGTGAATTTTCTCGAAAAATGAGTAGGTTCTGAGCAAAACGGAAACTATCCAGCAAAAGTCCAATATGGCGGCGGCATTTTGGCAATGAGTAGGTATGGGGACTTTAGTATGTTCATCAGGACCATAAATCCCATACATGGAAATGTGTTGCATCTTCACTATTTTGTTTTCACTATCTTATGGTATAGCTTGAGAGAATATGACTCTCTAAACCTCAACCAAAAAGCCAATTAATTTGATTATATCGTCACTGATTAGACCTCTTTCCAATAACTTCAGCCACAACAATAATGCGGGTTTCAAAATTATCTGCATAGATGCTGCACCATACTCATTAAACAGTTCACCAAACCCATCATCAGGTCATATATTAAATCTTATAACCTAATTATGAAATGACAATTAAAATCCCGGAAAATTAATATAGTCTGCAGGTGTGTGATAAGGCCAAATGGAATCCAGATTATAGACTAATTGGATTGAATCTATTTTGATTAAATGAGAATGCTAAGAGGAGATTGGATATTGTTTAATTGACAAACTAGATAAAACAGTCAACGTTGAACAAGATGATGTCATTTACTGTAAAGAAAAATATACTATCATCGTTCCACTACACTTTTCTGATAAAGTGAATCATGTATAGACAACGGAAAATTGCTATTTTTCGAAGACGTGACCCATTTATAAATGCTGCCATTTTACGAGAGTTCATATTTTCAATCTCGAAATAACGGAGACGATGACAATGGAATTGCTGAAGTTTGGTAATAGTGTTGCAAGGCAAAAGGTAACTTTACTTGATGTAGCAAAGTTCACGCTGATAGCAAAAACTTCACGTGAGCTGCAAAAAAATTGGACGGGAGCAAATTGGTATCGTGATTGGAAAACTTGGGGTTTTGTTTCATTTGTTTAAAACTTGTCACGTTTCGGAATGGAAAACTCAATCGCAACTGATAGATTTTTATTTTTTGCTTGAAGATCGACAGGAATATGGATTCGATAACGTTTTTTTCTCATAAATCAACATCAATAGATTATCAATTCACTTGACTGAACCAAAAAATGTTGTTCGACATCTTGTCCATAAAATTTCAATTTTGTGAAAGCAATTTCCTAAAGCAAAAACAAATTGACAGCAGTGATTCCAAATTATCTGAAATTTGATGAAGCCATGCATGACTTGATTTCCCAACGAGTACAAATTCAATATAATGTAGTCCAGAGACAGCAACGAAAACCCATTTTCAATTTTGTGCTAGTCACTGTGCCAGATTCTTTCTGATCGTATCGTAAACTGAACAATAGAGGAGAATTGACTCGTGAAATGTGGATAGAATATTATTTCTAGTTTATTGAGTTTGAGGCGTCGTAACTTGTTGGTTCACGATGCTCATATTTTCGATATTTTTGTGGTGAATACTGATGATATTTTTAGAGATTCATTTACTACATTGAGAAGCCAAGAATCAATATTATCTTATGACTGATAACCTGGTTTTTATACGATGACAAAATGATTCATTTTTTTTAATGATCAACTGGCGATGTTGATCTGAGACAGCCGATATCAAAAGAAGAGTTATAGGTCAAATGGGCCGATTCATCGATACTTCTCTTGAAAAAACTGGAAGGGTTAATAAAAGGTAGTCAAGTCGATCCAGAAGATCTTCAGAAAAAATTATGAGATTGAAATGACGAAGGGAGTTGAGAAGGACGGTCCTCCAAACTCCTACATTCCAAAGGTTCAAAAAATGCAGAAAAAAATTCAAGAATTTTGAACTGATCTGTAATAGTTCTCATTTCTAGGTAGGAACAGAAAAGTTAAGATCAAGGAACAAAAAAGAATAGCCACTTTTATCCAATGAAGACCAAAACCTCTGATCACTCATAAAATTCATAATTTGTCGGCGTATGATTCTCATTTTCTAAATTTACATTTTTTTCCCGAATGATTCAGCTTACAGAGAACTGATCCACGATCTGATAGAACGTTTGTTCACAGATACTTGTAGACGAAACTACACAATGAATAGAAACAGACTCCAGTAAGAAGTTTGGATGGGACAAACAAAAGAATGCAAATCTCACAGAAAGGCACTTTGTATTCCAGATAGTCCTTCTCTCAATATAGTCCAAAGCGTAAACATAAACTATATCCCGTCTATTGTATTGTGTTTTCATCCATCAGCGAATATTCGCGAGGATAGATATAAAAATCGGCTTTTGAGCAACCGGAGCAGGATTACGTTGGAGTACGTTGGCAGTCGGATTAGCGTCGGTCCGTCGAATTCACGAAGGAAACTACCGTGAAAATACCCGAGCAGCTTTTACCGGATAAGTTGTTTGAATTTTCTTTCATAGTTCTGGAAAATAGCACACTAGAGTGTTTACCTTTGCGTATAAAATAGGTGCTAGATTGTCATCTATCTTCTATAGAAGATATGGAAGCCTCAACCTTCTGAACATTTTTTAGAGTAGTGATTCTCTATTGATTTGATGGAAACTAGTTTATCATCCACCTCAAGCCCTTAAACCTACACAATACACGTAATTGGGTTAAAGTCGAGTGTTATTTGGATCTGTATCCCTGGAATCTCGTCTCAAATTACTTCTTCCCTATTTCTAGTCTGAACCGTTTTGACTCTAAATGCCCTCATGAACTTGACAGTATTGGTTTGACTTTTGGAAAATCTACGACCTCGTTTACAGCTTTTGAGATTTACGACAAAAATAAATCACATTTTGTGGGTGTATGATTCTCACTTTGTAAAACAGGTATCAATATATTCATCAAAGAACAATTATTATTCTTCTTTGGGTTTGTAAATCACCCCTCTGTGTCATCCTCATCACCCTCATCCAAAACATGGAACCTCTCATCACTTTTCATTTGCGAAAACGCAGCACCAAGGACGGTATCCATAGCGTGCTTACCAACGACACTAGCAGTAGATCCCTTTCTCTCCGTGAGTCCTGCATCTGGAGTATCAAAGTCCACATGAGGTATCACAGTGCTGTAATCAATTGTAACACTCTTCATTTGGCCTTCAGCATCGTATTCGATATGATCCGGTTCATATAACTCCCCATCTTCTCCCTGCATCAAATAATCTGTGATATCTTGCAAATTGGCTTCCTCCGCTTGTTGATGTACTTCTTTGATTTTTTTCATCATTTTTCGTGTAAAGTAGCCTTTGTAAGCTGCTTTGATCAAAGTGGCTGCTCTGTTTGCTTCTTCGTTTGTCACTCCAGTCTTACGGTATAGGGCTATGGCGCTGCGAGCTGCTACTCGCCAGTCCACAATTCCTGCTAAGAGTTTCTTTTCGTGTTCTCTGCGTTCTTTGAACCTTGAAAATAGAACAGGTTTGAGAGGTTATGACTGGACTCACTCTACCTTCTGTAGGCTTGTTGGATGATCTCAGCAGCCACCTCAGCTTTGTCAGGAGGTATGTGAGCATCACCTAGCACCTCTGCAACAATATTACCCTCCTCCTCTTCGTCCTCCAACATTTCATTTTCAATATTTTTCCGGAAAATCTTTTGTATCGAATCAACAACCACAAGTACTTCTTCACTAGCCATCCCAGTTTCTTCAAGAAAAGCAGCGGTGATTTGAGCCATTTGAGTCAAAGATTCTACAAGTCTTGCAGCAACTCGGGCATTTTCTCTTGTGATTATCAGAGCATCCATGTAGTCAGCTATGAAGGTGTACATGTCCTCAGGTTGCATTCTGAGTACTTCTCGGGATATATCACTCATGAGCTCTCGGAGACCCTCGGGTACTACGTAGATGTACCTTGCGCAATGGCGCTGTAGCATCACCTCCATTTTGTGTGGATGATTAGAATGACAGTTGACTGACAAGTGATTCAATTCATCCTGACATTTAATAATCATCCAGAATTATTTTCCACAAGATAAAAATTGGAACTCTAATCCTTTCTAAATTGACTCAATTCATTCCTGAAAATTTTATAAATTCAATTGAAAAGAACCCCTCTTAAACTCAACAAAGAATGATGAGATGGGATATTTCTTAATTGGAATTCCAGATGAGGCAACTGCCTAATGATCGAGGTTTAGATGGGAATATTTTTGATTGGCAATATTTGGTAATTGGAATCCGCAGATGTAATGCAATGCAATAATTAGTGCAATATACAATAACCATCGGCTTAAACGCCCTCATTAACCAATTAGGCATGGAATTAGCAACAATATGCTCAGCATTATCAAAACCAATTAGCTATTGTATCATATTTGTAATTGTCTGGCCATAGTAGAGGAATTCGATCTTGGCATGAGATATGAAAACATGATTATTGACTATATTCCTGGATGTATGTGACAGATTCAATTTCCGGAATAATCTTAGTAGATCTCAAGAGACGGTCACGCATCAGTGATATCTTCTTCAATTTTTCTTGGTTGTGAATACTTGAGTTGGAGTTGAAGTTAATATAGATCTTCTCTAGTTTCAAATTGATGAGCTACAACTCAAGCTACAAAGCTAAGTTATGAGAGTCTGGATTATTTTTTCCATTTGCATTCTATACATTTCGATCTCATGAAAACCCAATACATACAAAAGAAATACGTCAATCATTTCCCCACACGAGTGATTGATCGACTATAAATGTTCCATTTCCATAAAAATACAAAACATCTGATACCTTGAAGTCTCAAACCTACAGGACTTGTAAATAAGGTTTCATGTGACGTGTTTTTGATCATACATTTCGGGATTTGGAAAAAGGGGGAAGAAATAATTATTAATTCAGATCAACGCTTTCTAAGATACATGCTACATCCAAGCTCCTTTGAATAATACATGATACACACACAGTGCACTTTAATATGGCATAGCTCGTCAAGCAAACCTCATATTCCCATTTCAGGAATATCTCGAGATATCTACCTGCAAGCAAACAAGCTTTTATTTCTTTTTCAAGCATTTCGCGTAACTTATGAACGTCCCAACACGCGTCGTATTTTTGAAAATCCGCAAAGCTTTTGAGATTTTATGAGGAAAATTGCAGGCTCCATTCAAAACCGCGACTATTTTAGATCTCTCGACATTTTATTTTGCAACGAATCTCGCGTCAGCACTTAGAAAATTGGATAGTAAACGATGTTTATGCTCCTTGGTTATCAAATTTTTATCGCGATTATAAAGTGGGTTTTGCGAAGTCGTGCAACAGATCCAAGATTTCAATCATTGTTATTAGATGTGTAAATTGATGCTGAACTCCACTTCTCAATATGCAAGAAATGTCCATGAACCTAATCAACACCACTTTCACGTAATGAAATACGCCCGAAGAACTTTTCTCACCAAGCTTATCAAAGAGAAAAAGTTCGACAATGAGATTTTCCCTTTGTTTCTGGGCTTTTGTTTTTAAAAATCACATTGGAGAAAACGGAGAATATAAATTCTTTTGTGTTGCGTTAAAATGTGGATCCAGTTTATCAGCTTTATCTTATACTCAAGAATCATATTTTATTATTCTGGGTGTCCAAATTTTGTCAAATTGTTAATTTATCAGAAAAATGCGAATCGTAACCGATAAGATTATGAAAATAACTACAATGATAACAGATTCGAATGCCACTTTATTCCAACGAAAACGGCATATCATGTCCCATGAGATTCTGAAAAGTATGACAACCACATGATGCTCATTATTTACACCCCTCAACATACAAAATGAGGTCAACATTCTTGACTATTTGTGACGATGGAAGAATTGCTCTCCAAGTAAAAGGAAGGTACTGATTAGAATACTTCACAAGCTTGAGAAGCATGTCAAATAGAAATCTCAAGAATAACCAGGTTCAAGTATTGCGATCAATATGCAAATTTGTTATCTTTATTGTTTCGGTGAGTAGTCTATCTTACAGATAATTTATTCAGATACACAATGTGGCTTGTGATAGATAGATTGAGTTTTTCATCAATTCTTTAGAAGAACGCAAAACAAAAGTGAATCATGAAAAAGGAGCTTAGGACTACAATTTCTATTAGATAAACCAAACATTAACCGGAATTTCCTGCTTGGATCGGTGCGGTGCGGTAATAGTTGTTTTAGTTGTTGCGAAACGCGTTATTAGCACATTTCTGCTGCAGAAGGGGTTTAAACCTTTCGAAATTTTGCGACGACAAAGTGTGGAAAAAGAAACTCATCCACGCCAACTGTGAACGAGCGTCAATGAGTCAAATATTCGTATGGGCTGATTGAGGGCAACGGGACAGGACACCTTAAAATTTTCTCCACACATCAAAGTATCATAGGCAAATGCTCAATCAATCATTTCAAATGATTTGGGTTAACTGAAAGTGTGTGCAAAATGTGTTTAGCGTCTTCTTACAAAAAAATCAGAAAGCAAAACGCGTCGGCGTGTGTGCAGGGCTGTTGGCATGATATTGAGCAAAAGGAAAACACTTGAACATCTGCCTGGGAGCTCACCACTTTGAGAACGACAAAGCTGTTGAAACTTTCGTGCGCAATTGGCTACTGACAGGGCCACACCAATCAGAAAACTCCAGATTGTATGAGAATGTGCAGTAGATGAGGTTTTGTAGAAAAATAAGATGCATTCTCACTTTTATTTGCAGTACCAATGAAGTTTCCAATGCAAAATTCCGATTCATTCTGATTCACCCACCTACTTTCACATAGTTGGTATCAGTGGCTATTCTCACTTTACTTCAAAAAAGCTGATTGAATTTATTATAACCCCATTTCCTCGTGAAAGTCTTCATTGCGGAACATCAGAAAATGTGTATCATACAACCTGAGATTATGAAGTTTATATGTATTGACGCCAACTACAGACTGGGAACAAAAGGAGAGCTGTTTAGTCTTGGAAAGGTCCAGAAAACGTCGAACTTGAGACACATATTGAGAAACGCTGAATATCGTTACGCTCAATTATCGTTGAGGAAAAGATCGAGGGCAGACGTGGCCTTGGAAAAAAGAAACTGTCATCACTGAAAAACATATGCCAGTGTAGTGACCGGAACCTTGAGGATCTCATCAGAGCAGCCGAAAATCGAAAAGAGTCAAGGAGAAATAAGTGAATCTTTAGTACGAATTCAGAGAAACTGGATGAGTGATGAAGTGATGGAATCGATAAATATTCCTGGTAGGAATACTTTAGGGGTTTCTTTATTCTTTTTTTTGGCAGCCTCCAGATCAAATTATTTTACGGGGAACCTAATCGATTGCCCGTTACCTCACGGTTTTTCAAATTCAATTGACCAGTGCTAATCAAACCCGCTTCTAACAAACACATATCGACAACACCGCTCATCAAAACATCACCCTTTGATATGCACTGTAGAGCGAGACAAAAGAACCTCATCTGAGTATCAAATGTCATCGGAGTAGATTGGTTATCCAGAGCTATACCTTGACCACGACTCAGAAACTGATGAACGATAACATCAGGTGAAAACCATTCATTAAGACCTGCTTTCAAGTTTAATGCCAGATGTTTTCATTTTGGGGTTATGTTGATTTCGTGATGGAAGGAAATCGATAACATCATATTTTGAAGTACTGAAACGGTTGTACAGTCGTGTGCATTACTCCGTTGGACAAAAATTGTACCCTGTGAACCTTCCTGTCACCCCTCATCTGTTTAAAAATATGTTGTACAAAGTATTAAAATAGATTTAATTCATGTTGATTGCTTTTTTGCAAATATTGTATCATAAACCCTATTCAATTATTAATAGTAGTAGCCGAAATAAATCAGTCACATATTGTTTCCATCGATGTTTATTTAATTCATAAAACAATAATAAGGAAAGAAATGCAATACATCTTCAATATTTAGCCGTAGCTCCATTTCTTGCCACGATTTCGGCAATTCTTCGTGGTATATCGATAAATGCAGCTGATTCACAATCAAAAGTCACCAAAATAAACAAACCACACGTGATCAAACAAAGGGAAATTATAAGAAGATCACGTGAGATAAACCAACACATGTGATCAGTTCAAAATCCTTTCGCTTTGTCTTATCACTTGTAGTTTGGTAACCTTTGGTCACTTTTGGTTGTGAATGGACTGTAGAAAGGTTTGGTGTAGAGGTCATGAAATGTCACTAGTGACGTCGTCACCTACGTTCAGTTTTACTCGACGTTTGACGATGCTTCGACCAATGCTTTGACCTGCTGTTCATAGGCGTACCCAATTTATATAATAATTATCAATCACGAGATTTTAAACTGGTCTATTGGTTATTGTTCAAACGGTTATCGTAGCATTGTGAACTCATAATGAATAAACCAAAACGCGGTTGTGTATGTGCGGTGAGAAATTGCTTCAAAAAGAGCTACCCCAAAAAAGTTTGAACATTCTAAATACTATCCTGTATAAAACATAACAAGTTTTGGAATCATTCCAAGTTCGAACCTGCTTTCTACACCAAACTGACGATAGCAACGTCAAATGATTATTTTTGATGACAGCGGGATACTGCTGTTTTTTTTATGTGGTGTGATGCCATGTTATCAGCACAACTTACACATGAACATTTTTGTTGTTCAACGGATTAATGCACACGACTGTACATCAATATCATATTTCCTGAAGTCATTCATTTCATTGGTCACAAAACTCATATAATGGTGGTTTTTGTGATCAATGAAATGTGCTGAAATATGGATTTTTGTATTGGTTCCTATCGACCCCACCTTCCGCAGGTGCAAAATTCTCTAAGAATCTCTCTATGCTTTCAAAACTATGTAGCTGATAAGGCATGTCTTTCTGAGGAGAGGGGTTTGCCAAATTCTTTTGTTTTATGGGTAACGGGTTTATCATAATTTTTTGTTTAGTTGCTCTTGAGAATGGATAAGTGATCAATTACATCTCGATTTTTTTCTTTTTTCCTCTTGAATTTGTATTCCAATTAATTGAGTAGTATACAGATAGTCCCAGAAGTATTGAGAGATATTTTAGTGACGGTTAGTTGGAACGAAAATAAGACTAAAATGTTTTCCGTTTGGAATTATTGGTATACTTTTAAGTTACACCCTGGAAAAGGTTTTTCCGTGATAGCTCCGAAACGGTGAAATCAATCAATGAAACTTGGACAGTATACGCAGGACAAGAGCATTTTTATGTTATCTTGGAAGATTAGGGTGGACCAACTCTACCATAAAATGCCCTTGAACTTAAATACTATTTCTTTTTTTTTTGAGTTGCGATTTGTGATCAAGGTTTGTCAATTGATCAAGAATGAAAAAGGTGCTCTGTATTCACATCGAAAAAATGAATCGTTTTCGAAATAAACGCCAATTCATTTGAATGGTGATTCAAAACATAATGTTATCATTAATTAGTTGGTTGCCCTTTTATCAACTTTTTATTTTTCTTCTCCAAACTGGGTCATCGAATAATTCTATTCCAATTATCCAGACAGAAATTCTACTCTTCGGTGATTCAATATTTTTCGGCTAACTCAATGAATCAATCCCTACAGTCTCAAAAAACTCTCTAACATAGTTTGACTCCTTGCGGTCATGTGTATTTGGAATTATTTAGGTTGAGCTGTCTCTAGAATCAGAGCTTGAAGATGGGGAATCATCATCATCGTCAAAAACTAGACTAGACAATATAATTTCTAATACTTTAACTTTACTATACGAATCATCCATCGTTGTTTTGTTTGTTTGTTTTTTAGGTTAGAATATCTGCACTCAAGACACTAACGCGTTTGGTGATTTTCCTGCTCACTGACAGCCATAAGTTACACCAGAAGTCTGCACCTGATGGCCAAAACTGGAACATGTAGTATTTATTTTTTTAAATAAATTCGGGAAATATAAAAAAGTATTTCCTATCATGACTGGTCTTGAGCACCCTCCAGTTAAAACCCCAATATATTGAATAACACAGCATTGTTGCTTTGTTCGCCATCCGTCTGTTGTAAAACCATGAATCCATTATTCATTCGTTCTCCACTCAAATCCAATATCTACCATGGAACTTCATCCACCAATCCAATTCAAATCAACATCCCAAATCTCAATTCGCGAACTCGATACACGAAAATAGAGTTGCGACTTATTCCAGCGAATTCGCCATGGAGGTTGAACAATTTTGCCAAATATAATTTGCAAAACAAAAATGGTATTTTTTTTTGAAAAATGACTACTATACGTGTTGTGGGAAAAGGAAATCGAATTCTCATATGGATTGGTGAATAAAACCACGAGCACCCGACTGTGGTGTGATTGGATATCGGGGGATTTGCTGAGTGCTGGTACTGCGTTTGCGTCACCTTGTATTGGGATAGTAATACAGTGATGGATTTTTCCATAATCCGAGAAAGTATGATTGTCCAATCATTCACAGTGATACTGATCAGATGAGACTTCTTGATTTTATCCTTGTGGTGTCACGTTTCGATAAAAAATATTATAAACCGTCATCAGGTGTGCTTCTGTTCCATTGTATCGCATAATAAAAATGTCGCCCAATTTGCACGTCTGGAAAACCTAACCACGTTCACTCAAAATTCAAACAAAACAAGAAAGTTCCAATTACGTCGACTTTGTGATGTCTATCGGATATAATTTTCTGGTTGCCTTTCAAAAGGTGTTTTCCGTCATTTACATGGAGCAATTAGGAACTTTGGTGTGTTAGTCGCGAGTGCCTTTGACGAGTTCTTTTTTGGCTTTGCTTTGAGACGATCGTTAGAGCAAAAAAAAGAAAACGTGTTTTCGATGAACGAACATACTGTGAAAAAGATTATAGAAAAAGGGATGAAAAGACTGGCGTGATTAATTTTCATGTGAGAAGGAAAGCTGTTGCATCTGATGCGTGTGCTTTATGATATCGACCAAAATGGAGTTCTAGAAAACTCCCGATTTTCTTTACTGGTTTGGATTTATTTGATCAAAACGTTCATCCACGTGTGAACTTATATTTATTTTCACGCATTACTGAGCGCCGACAAATCAATGTCCTTGCTTAGGGTGCTCCCTTCGCAGAAGGAAAACCACAAAATTGAAAAATCAATCCATCTCAACGTTCCCATCTTTTACAAAGTCGAAAAGGTGGAATAAGTAGAAGGGATAAAGCCTTTCGACTTTTTGATAGCGAAACAGCATTTTGTGTAGCACAATGGATCTCGGAATAAGTAAGATTTCTCTGTGACAACTCACTTATGGGATTTAGCCCCCAATTTAGACGGGTTTTGAAATGTCCCACTAAAGGATATGCAAAATAAACAGCATAATAGGAATTTAAAGCCTTGTGTGCGGTCCCGTAATGGTTTTGAGAGTGCTCCCTTTTGAACCTGGATCACTGCTGTCTGGGTAATGTTTGTAAATAGAGTCTAGACATTGGCTTTGTTACAAGTAGACAATTTTTGATTACCACCAACAGATCAATTTGTAACAGAATAGCTTCGCGTTTAATCCTGGCGCTATTGAAAAAAACACATTCCAATAAACAAGAAATAGAGCATTAACTTTGAAGCGCTCCTCTATCCGAACGACATCAATACTCCGGCAATTAAACAACGAGTCTGACCGGTCTTCCATTAAAAAGTTTGAAAGGCGGCTATGATACGTTTTTAGAGCGCTTTTAGAGGATTTCTATTTCGAAAATGCACCTGAGATATATCAATTCATCATTTGAAATGGAAAAACCAACCTTTATTGGAAAAATTGGTGGCGGCTGGATTACTTAGAACCTTTTGACGAAAAAAGCATCAGAGAAATTGAAAAAGTGGATTTTATTTGATTTTTTTTTTGTATGACTTTGAAAAACTGGGGGACAGAACCCCAGCAATTTACCATATCATATTGACTTCATTTTGCATTGCATTGCTTCATTTTATCGTCAATATATTTCATAACAGAGGATGTCGATGAGCATTTCTTTATGGTCAATGAGACATTCATAATTGAAGTCTCATTGTTTTTAGCAAGCATAATAATCATGCTATTTGCAAACATATCCAATTTCACCAAAGTGAATTGTTATTCATTCCATAACTTAGGAAATTACGATAAACCCTTTAAAATTATTCAATTATATGGTCGACATCACTTTACAGTGTAGCTGTAATGTATATAGGATTTTCATGCGTCTATTCTGGCAACATTGTAAAGCGGCATTTTTGGGTTTAGGTAAAATCATGTACAATCAGTTTTTGGCGAACCATGGAATAAACTTGTTAAGTTGGTGTTCAAGTATCATTTAGCCCCTGAATGTTACACTGGCGACGAGTAAAGTTTCTAAAGGGGTTAGTATGAACTGTATAGTAGTGCGGAAGTGTAAGATCGTGGATCGAATTCGGTAGTGAAACTAGTGAAGCACGTGCATCAAGTGGTGGCCATGTCGGGAGTAGGCGATTTGGGAGTAAACCTGGTGTTTGATCAAAAAACCAGTGATTGGACTATTTTTTTGAGTAGGCTTACTCAATATTTTATTGCCAAAGATATAAAAGATGACGAGAAAAAGAGAGCTATTTTGTTATGTAGTCTCTCTGAGGATGCTTATTTGCTGCTAGTAAATTTATGTGTTCCGGCTAAACCAGAAGAAACCAAATTCTCCGACTTGACCGCTCATCTAACAGGTTATTTTGAGCAGAAAAATGTAGCATGGGTAGAGAGAGGAAAATTTTATGCAGCTTATAAAGTAGAAAGTGAATCCGCCCAGCAATGGGCCACCCGCCTAAAGGGATTATCAAGCAAGTGCCAATTCGGTACAGCGTTAGATACGAAATTGACTGATATCTTCATTGCTCATTATAATGAAGGTAAAGTAAAGAACGCTCTCTACTCTTCAAAGCCAACAGTTAACATGTGCAAAGCGCTGGAGGCCGCTTGTATTCAAGAAGCAACTGAAACAGGAATCAAGGAGGCGGCTGCTCTACCAGTAATTAAAAAAGAAGTTGAGGGAGAGGTTGACATACATCAAGTGTTGAGGGAACGAGATAATGGGTATCACCAAGCAGGACCATCCGGCTATAGAGGTAGACCTGGCAACGTCGGTACACCGGTAACGAACAGCAGGTACCGAGGTACGGGGCAAGGGGCAACGCAAAAAACACCAGCTCCACAACCCAGAGTAAACAGGTATGCAGGAGGGAACAATGCACGATCAGCTGGTAAGTGTTTTCGATGCGGGAGATTTCATTTTGCTGAACAATGTCCATTCAAAGAGTACGTTTGCAATCTTTGTCATCGGCAAGGACATTTGCAGATAATGTGTTCCAGGAAAAATGTGAACTCTCTTGATATTATTGACAATGTGGACAATAGTGACTCTGATTTGTTTCCCATTTATTCTATTTATAGCGAAGCTGAAAAACCAATAATCGTAGAAATTTGTTTGGAAAAAATAAATATCAAATTCGAGCTAGATTCGGGTGCAGCAGTGTCTGTAATACCATTGTCAATATATCAGAGATATTTTTCTAAGTTTGAATTGTTGGAGTGTTTTGTATTATTGGTGAATTTCTCTGGAAACAAAATCAAACCTCTAGGAAAATTACAATTAACAGTTAGATATAACAATATAAGCCAGGTTTTAGACTTTTATGTGTTATCAAATGAGGGACCGGCGTTATTGGGTAGAAATTTCATTAGGTCATATAATTTAGGATTTCAAGAGATTGTCGATGTGAAAACAATAGAGCTAGATACTATTGAACAAATTAAACGGGAATTCCCGACAGTATTTTCGAATAAGCTAGGCACGTTCAATAAATTTAAACTTAAACTAAATATAAAAGCTGAGGCGATACCGAAATTTTTCAAGCCCAGGCCTTTACCATTTGCATTAAAAGAAAAGGTGGAAAAGGAGTTACAGCGGTTATGTGTAAATAACATAATAACTCCTGTTGAATTTTCGGAATGGGGAACTCCAATTGTACTAATCGTAAAAAACGATGGAAATGTAAGAATTTGTTGTGACTTTAAAGTGACTTTTATTAGATGACTCGTCTCGTCCATACACCGTAATTAGCACGCATAAGTTTTGTGGTGTGAAGCAAAAATTGTTGAAACTTTAGGTAAAAACGTTTTTCTGGTAAAACCTTTTGATTATGATATAGTTTGGAAAAGACACTTAAATCAATTGCGAGAAATAAATACAGGTACGACAATGTTAGTGTTAAGAGTGATTCTGATTCTCCAATGAGTTCGGAGGAATCTGAGGACGAATTTATTGAGTGCGGTGAGGAGGACAAGAACTTGTCGCATGAAAATAATGTGTTCGAAAATAGTTTTAATGTATTGTCGAGACCTAAACGAACTAGAAAAATGCCAGATAGATGGCAATAGATATGTATGAAAGATTTATTTTGTTTGTAAATAGCTAGGCTTAGATTAATTAGAAATTATGTTAAGTTAGCAAGGAGGTGGTGTAATGTATATAGGATTTTCATGCGTCTATTCTGGCAACATTGTAAAGCGGCATTTTTGGGTTTAGGTAAAATCATGTACAATCAGTTTTTGGCGAACCATGGAATAAACTTGTTAAGTTGGTGTTCGAGTATCATTTAGCCCCTGAATGTTACAGTAGCCATTTAAGCGTGCAACATACGGGACTTTTTCCAGATAATTTCCAAATACTGCCGAAAGTTGATGCATGTTCGATCTTATCAAGTGGAGTTAGAATGGTTGCAAGTCAAACAGCATACACAGTGGGTCAAAAAATATAAAAATTGTACAAGAGTAGAGTACCCTTATTTTGAAAATTGTATTAAAATGTCTTAGGGAAAAGTGAAGAGAAATCGAAATTGTTTTTCTTCATTAGAGAAAAGTGGTTAAGATTCAGAAGTTATGCCTGAATATCAAAAATATGGCGTCTCAGAAGAAGATAATTTTTTTTTTATTTTGAATAGGAAATGGTCTTGAGTATAAAATTTAAATGTTGCACTTCAAATAAGAGTTTTTCAATATTCATATTAGGATCACTGTTGTTTTACCCTGTTAAAAAGCTTTTTTTGTGAAATTTCAAAGTTGTGTTTGATATCTATGTGATCTCCCAAGAAAATAAAAATCTGAATTCATTTTGCAAAAATGCCTGAATTTGGAGAAGGTTATGCGGAGGTGATTTGATTTTGATAACTTTGTTCATGTGTTTATGGTGTATTTGAAAAAAAGTTTTTGGAAAAATGGTTCATGATTTGCAATAAAAAATCAGGACGCATTGTTTCTGATATTTAGGCATTACTTTCAATTCTGAACAGCTTTACTTCGCAACATTTTGCTTAATTTTTTGAAATAAGAGTAGACTACCCTATTCTTGGAAAATTTTTATATTTTTTGACTCACCGTGTATGATGTTTGACTTGCAACCATTCTAATTGCTGCGATTAATAAAAAAAACCCATATGTTGCACACTTAGATGACCACACAGTATTTTTCAGTTGACAGTTTTGAGCCTCCGGAAATATATTGAGTTTGGAATCAATCATATTTTACTCGTTTCATCACTGAAGATGATGCAGGCTTTTACTGTTTTTTTTTCATTAATGATATATTCTCAGGTTGCTAGCACTCACGATTTTTTCGATTTCCATTCAGTTTCACCAGCAGAGTTCGAAATTTACTTTCTCATATGGATGTCACGGTCAGAAAAAAATCATCGTTTTTTCTTCTCTCATTTTATCCTTGATAAATGATCACGAAACTTGATATTTTCCAAGATTGTACCCAACTTTCATAATTGCGGATGTTACGATCAGCCGTTCAAATATATGCCAATCATTTTTAATCAATCACGACCAATATTTCCTCGTTCATTATTATCAAATGATTCCAACGTCCTCACTCCCAAATATTTATTCACATTACCAAGCCGGTAATTGACTTTTAAAATCACGAGTCAAGAGTTTATGGACGAGGCGACACAGAAGCCAAGTCCTGAATTTCTAGACGAGTGGTCAAAAGAAATTTAGGGCTCTGTATCGTACAATGATGTATTTCAGCCAGCCAAACCATACTACTTAGATAATATAGATAGGTTACCTGGGGCTCTATGGGGTAAATTGAACGTTTATGACATCTTCACTTCCTTATATAAACATCCTTTATCTTTTGAAAAGTTGTGCAAATTGTCCACAATAACAGGCTTAAAAACAAAGAATGCTACGATCAACCATTCATATTTTCAACAGACCAGATTTTCTGATAAATAACTATACAGCTCCATATTATCAATGTACTAATTCAATCTTGAAAAAATTATGAAAAAATTACTCGCTTCATAACTGAGGATGTCACGATCAGCCGTTTATAATAGTTATTCAAATTTTCACCGTTGTCATTCATTTCATGTTCAATTAACCATAAAAATCCATAATTTTCTAAAATGTATTTAATTTAACCAGGATTATTATCAATTTGATTTTTTCATAATATAACGATCGAAATTTTCATTGTTTTCGATTTATACCCAAATTTTTGAAAAACGTTTCTAATTTCATATACAAATGTGGATGTTACGATCTGCCCTTCTCACAGTCTCACGATCAGTCGTTGATAGTTACAGAAATTAACATCGTTTTTTATCATCCAAAAACATATTTTCTGATCAGAAGGTGAGTACTCTATATTTTTCAAAAATGTATTCAGTATTACCCAGGTGGTTATAGTGTAGATGCGTTTCATTGTTTGGTGATGATAACAATGTTAACTTGACAAATATTTGATCTTCCGGATTTTGTCTTCTTGCCTGATCGCCGAATCAGTTTTTTCAACGGAGTTATCAAAATTTTCGTTGCACAAGCTCCATTGAAAACTTCCAGATTCACGAAAAAATATGCCCCTTGGATCACTAATGATCATACATTAATGAATAAGTTGAGAAAAAAAGAACTGACAAAGTACGAGAAATAAAAGGATTATTAATCACCAGCTAATTACAAGTTATAAAAAAAAAGTCTGCCATAGAGAGGAACACCGGAAAAGACTAAATCTTAATCACTGTCAGACTTCAGATTCAACTGAAGATCACTTGCCCGATAAGTTTAATAATTTCTTTATCCATAGCATCTATATCATCATATAAGCAAATATGAAAATGGAATCCATCACATCTCTGAACAGTGTATCGACGAGAAAAAAAATTCTTTGTATTGGAAATAAACTCGAATCATAATCCCTATTTCGAAAAAGAGCATGCGTCTTTTGACATTAGATAACAGAATCATGAGTATACTTTCCATATTCTCCAAAGTTTCTTGAGTATCATGTTCATGTATACTCTTGCCCTTAAGGATTGTCTGGGATGTTGTACTTTTCACCAATATGCCGATGATTTTTTATACTATAGTTTTCCCACGATTAGTTTTCTGCAAAAAATAGCATCATGGAGTCAAACTTGTTCTTGGCAAATATTTGGAACGATTTTTTTTGCAACAGGGAGCCCTCTACAAAGGCGCGAAAGAACGGAAAAAAAATATTTTTTGTCCCGATAAAGTCTCAGATACGCGATTTCGTCAAAATGTTGAGAGCGTTGCAAAAAGTATGGATGTGTGTACTGAATCTTCTACACGCAAACAAAAACAAGACCACCTCCACCTCTGAACATTGCCAATATTTCTGATTAAATATTTTCCCATTCCTGATCCATAACTGAGGATATTACGATCAGCCGTTAATAATTATTTGAATTTTCATCGTTTTTGATCAATTATTAGGATCTTATTTTTATGATTTTATCATGAAAACGAAATCCAATCCAATCATTACGACTCGAGGGTCAATCAGGTAATTTCCATGAACCACAACACGAATCCTTGGCAGATGACCGATGATCCTTTTGCGAATTCCATAGAATGTCTTCTAATCTTCTTAGTTGACATGAGAAGACAGGCCAATATCCGCTGCAAGATATTCAGATTCTATAAAATCAGAAACGTTATTGCATTACGGAAATTCTCGCAAGGAATTAATCATATCTCATTTTCAATCTCAAATGTCTCCAAAACTCCCGCTTGTAACACCGCCAACTCAAGACAGCCTCTGCATAAATTAAAACAGGGAAAATTAAATGAGAATAGAGTCAGGTGTATAAACAGTCACGTAACTTTAATATGTTTTGATATTCCGCCGCTTATATCATACAAAATGTAAAGGCTAATTTTGTAGCTAGTATTCGAATTCTAGCCTGTAAAGTACATTACGTCGTGTGACGCAGCTCTAAAAGGTTTCTAACCTTTGAAAGTTTAACAAAGGTCTCGGAAGTTTTCTTTGCAGTTATACGATGCCAGCAGGCAAAATAGTAAATAAAATAACGGAACAAGAATGCAATTTATCACTGAAAGAATTCCTATTTGCTTCGTATTTACCGCTGTCGCTTTTTGGTAGCGGGAAATTAGATGTCGATGTTTTATATCGCAAGGAAACCGAGTTGAATGTAATAAGATCGTGAAAAACGATAGAGATATCACAGAAGTGGAACACATGTTGCTTGATACGGAACCTCATTGGAAATCCCTCGAAAAACTATCAGTCAAGGTAACTCAATTCGTAATTCTCAAAAACAAAGAACTGGGCACTTAAGGGACATCATCTTTTTTTCCGATAGAGATTTCGAATGCCAAGGATCCTGGGTAGTATGAGACTACCATCTAGCCAATGTATACCCTTTAAACTCTCCCTTAAGAATGCCCGAAGGCTCGCATTGTCGTTTGGGTTAGTCCCATTGAACCTTTAATTTTTTCTACTTCAACAGTTCCAGCCCTGTCGCTTCCAAAAGGCTTTGAAGATGTGCCAGTGGAAGTGATTTCCTTTTGCTTTGCTCATAGTTTTCACTCTTCCCGGTTTGTTTTTCTTGTGGAGTTTGACACTTCACAGTGACATTTCATGTGAAAAGGTGTTACCAAATCCAATGCATAATGGGTCGTCTGCCATCCCCATTGAAATTGGTGTTTTGAAGAAAGCATGAACTGTAATGAGGCCAGTTGCATTATTTTCTGAGGTCTTGGTGTATGTTTCCATACTATCTGCTTTTCTTCACATAGGGCATCAAGAACAGCCCTTGAATACTCGATGCCTGGAAGGCTTTCCAAGTGATTGTGTTTTGATACAGTTCAGTCGATAGAATCTTTTCTGTTTACTTGTCCACTGAGAGTAGTTAGTTGTGGTTTCCATCTCGCTGCTTTACCACATTGTTCTTCCTTTACCAGGATAAGATTTATTCTGTTTTGTCATTCGACTAAAGCTGTTTCATCTCTAAGACAATCCGGAACAGTCTTTTAATATTTCAAAAGCCTCACGTGCCTCGATTGCCCCTCTATTGTGAGTGACTTTCTCGTGAGATTACTCTTTCTCATGATCTTTTTACTCAGGTTTAGAACTTCTTGCCTGCCTTGTCTAGAGATTTCCCTAGACCCACAGATATGCGAAACTCTGAGTGTCTGTGTTCTACATACGAAATTGGACCTTCCTCTTCTTTGATTTTGTCAATTTGGTTATTTTATTCTTCAACTTTTATTTTGATTGATTTTGATGAGATTTCTCTTCTTGGCATACATAGCAGAGTGAGAACGACAACCTCAACAGAAAATCATCCAAACGAACTCTTATCCTTCAGTTTTCTTCTTTAAATTCCTTTTCATACACACTTGCAGCCTGAATTGTTTTTTGCAGTATCACCTGTTACTGCTCAGACTATTCCAATACAGATTCATGCTTCCTGACAGTGAGGGTTGAAGAAGATATACCGCCACTGGTTTTGCAAGTTGATGATGAGTAGCTTTCACAAGTTATAGAATGCAAGATAATATTGAGACATCATACAGAGCTCAACATCATCACGAAGGAAGCACCTCATTTTCGTGAGTCTATGCATTAGGAAGAGTTGAATTGGAAAGATTCCACAACTTCTATATCAATGACGATTGACATAAGTAGATAAACAGAGGGAGTTCTGGCTCAAATGCTGTACCAAACCTCACTTTTACCGGCTTTTGGGTGGGTTCATTTGTAGCGTTGATCCTGACATGACAGATGTCATTTTGACAGTTGATATGACATGACGTTTGTGATTTTTGTAGCGTCGATACTGACAGGCAGGATCGATTGGGGCACTTTAGCATGGAGAATGTTTGTCCCTGACCTACTTTGGATGACTCACCTTGCATGAATTGGGTGATGTGGCGTTGATCCTGTAAAAAGTTTGTGGAGCTAGTGGGTTTGAACCCACTGTCTTCAGATTGGGATGTGACTGTCTAAACCACTGAGCCACCGAGACTTGGTGAAATTATAGCTAGAATCGGGGTACTGTTGTTACCATTTTGTTGTGGTTTTTAGGGTATCTGGTCTTGAATTGTGGGGCTGATGGATAAAAGACACCAGTTTTGGTGTTTTGTGTGGGGCATGTGTCAGGGGTATTGTGAATTCAGGTTTTGATGTTTGAAGTGACGTTTATGGCTGCTTTTGTAGCGTTGATTTCAAAAGATGTCGGGATCGATGTGAGGACGGTGTTGCCGGTTATGTTGTTTTGTGGGGAGATACGGGGATATTGGGATTTTTTTTTTTTGTGAAGTCACGTTGACGTTTGGATATTTTGTAGCGTTGATTCTGCGACAGTTGACAGGATCGATGTAAGGGCAATGTTGCCGGTGTTTTGTGGGGAGGTAAGAGATCTCGGTCTATTTTTTGAAAGACGTTTGAAGTGACCTTGACATTTGAGATGAGGCACCTGGCGATAACAAGGCATGCAAGTTTTTTCATAGTTTTTGAGTTAGTAAATCGTTGATATGTATAGATAGCGCGTACTATTGATTCAATTCTTTGATCATTTGCTATCAGAATCATTAGATGGCGTTCGATGTTCAGACTCCTTTCTAAGTCTAGATCGGTTAATTCGATCAAGTGAGAAATGAGTTTCTCCTTAAGAATTGAAGAAGGCACTTCACACTTTCTTTAGACGCTTTATTAAAAAAAAAATAATGAGGTGATAAGCACTTTTTTTTCTTCTTAGACAAGCAATAAGTATGTTGATGTACTTGAGGACCGGCACTCCATTCATAGTTTATGGAATAGGTATAATCTCGAAAAATCGCCGCAAGTACTAGCACGATATAATTTGAGAAAAATCCACAGCCATAAGGCTGGTTGTGAAGCTGCAAGAGTTATTGTTTCGCTCAAAAAATCATTTGTCGAAAATCGTTGTACTAAAATTATTTCCTGAGTTGATGGTCACCATACATAAGTGGAGACGTCATGGTTTAGAAAATTCAAGTCCAGTAATGTTTTTTATTTTGGATTTGTGTATGTCAAGTGGGAGATTTTTTTTTTAAAAGGTAGTTTATTGAAGAATATGATGCTCAAGTCTCCCGGTATATTCTGACACCTAACAAGTCTATGAAAAGGTATGATCAGCCGATCCGCACTGTTCTGACAGCCTTTCTCTGTAGACTAAAGATGCTTCACATTTGAGGTACTTGATCCCATGCCAGAACTGCATACGACTCTAAAGAGGAAAACTGACCAAAGGATTCAGTTTCAACCCCAGGAACCATTGGCCCTAGGGGTTCGCGAGACCTTGGTCTTGGTCTCGGTCTTGTCTCGGTCTCGGTCTCGAAATCGAGACCAAGACCGAGACCGAGACGTAGAATCTGACTCGAGACCGAGACCAAGACTTACACATCGAGATCGAGACCAATACCGAGACCCAGGTACCGAGACTCTCGGTCTCGGTCTCGGTCTCGAAAAATACATTTGGTTTGTTGACTTGTTGGGAAAATGTTGTTTGTACAAAACTTTTTTTCAAAAAATCATTTTTGAAAAATTTGATTTTACGATGGACTAAAGCTCAAACGATGATGTTTTCCGTATTTGACCCTTTATTTTAGCTGGTTTTTATTTAGTTGGATTGGCTTCTCTCGAAACATGTAACTGCAGTAGATTTCAACATGATTCTTATGAATTTTCAGGTACCTACCAGTTTATTGAATCTATTAAAGTAGCTTCCGATTCTACGGACAATATCAAGACGGCTTTGTATATACAGTGCGTTTTTTTTAAGACGGAACATAGGAATTCCCATGTAAAATTTTCATACCCTTAATCAGGTGGGGGAGGCTGTGTACCCGTAGTAAGTGAAAAGAGGAGAACAATGGAGTATTCGGGTAGGTATACCCGATACCCCGGGATACCCACCTACCCGATACCTACCCGAATACTCCATTGTTCTCCTCTTTTCATACCCTTGTTAGCAGTACTTTTATTCAAAATTCACAGCTGAAACTTGCCGTAAATAAACTTTGGTATCTAGAGATTATGTTATTCCATCAATAAGCACAGAATAATTTGAAAAAAGATTGAAAAAACGCTTGTATTAATTATTGAAAAGTGACAACTTTTTACTAGCCTTGTATATGCCACTGTTAACCAATAACTTCATTGTCAAATTGTGATAACATTAAATTTTAACAGTATAATACATGCAATAAAAAATCAAACATTATTTCTTGGATAACCTGTTCAAAGTGTCCCCTATTCACGGCCAAAGAGTATTCATAACGGTCATAAAAATGAAAATGAAATTTTTTGGTTAAAAAAATTGACAGTGAAGTTAGTCACTTCAGAAAATGTGTTGTCATCGTCATATACAAGGCATGTTAAAAGTATCACTTTCTGATAAATCAAAGCATTTTTTGAGCCTTTTTCCTAGTTATTCTGGCGTAATTGATGAACTAACACAGTCTCGAAGCACCAAAGTTCATCTACGGCAAGTTTCAGCTGTGTATTACGAACGGAAGTACTGCTAACATGGGTTTGAAAATTTAGCATGGGAATCCCTATGTTCCGTCTTAAAAAAAACGCACTGTAAAGTTCATTTTTTATTTAAAGTTACAGTGACAGATCAAAATTGTAGGTTAAAGGTTGGCAAGCTTGTTCTATAACGATAGTCATAAATTGAACTGTGATTCGTTTTATTTTGCTTTGCTCAAAAAGTATTTGATTCGATAGAAAAAAACGTTCAAGAATAGATTGTGATGATAATTTTGGAATTGATGATCAAAATCCTTCTTTAATTGAGAAAATGAAGTTTATAAACGAATATTTTATTTTATCATTTCATTTAGCGAGCACTTTATGGCATTTATTTATTTTTTGCCAACCTCCAACCTCCAATTTTGATCTGTCACTGTAACTTTAAATAAAAAATGAACTGTATAATATATGAAAGTATATGACATTTTTGATTAAATGTTTTTGGTTTAGATTATAATCCTTTACAAAAAATTGATAATATTTTGATCTACCTATACATTTGAAAACGAAAAGACAATGCTCCCTGGACGAAAATTTAAAGTAGAATTATACATGGCTTTGAATTGCCTATAAAATGACCACTAGAATCTGTAGAGGTTGTTTTGCAGCAGACCTCTCAAAATACAACTAATATGAGTTTGCATTTTTGAATCTGCTTCTATCGTGAAGGCGGTCTACAACGCATCACTGTTCATTAATTGTCTAAATCATTTCATAATCAAGATGCTAAAAAAATAATGCACCATGAAATGTCATGATAAAATTCCATTTGTATTCTAAAGAATACTTGAGTTAACGAAATCAATAATTATTAAATGTAACATTCTGACATCACTCTCAACTTTAATTTAGTATAATAATATTTTTTATCAAAATATTGTTTTATTTTATACTCACTATTACCCCAGCACACATTGAAAAATATGATTATTTTGCTCTGTGAAACTGAATATTGGAAGACACCTTTTGAAAATTTCGAGACCGAGACTTAACAAGACAAGACCGAGACCATGATTCATTCCTCGAGACCAAGACCGAGACTACGTTAGTCTCGGTCTCGGTCTCGGTCTCGCGAACCCCTAATTGGCCCCATAAATTGGCATTCCCAAGGTTCCGCTCTTTCCGCTCTGACAGTATTTGCACTCTCCGAGAGACATGAGACTTCACGGCTGGGACGCTGCAACTTGACAATTCGATTTATCTTTGGTACTATGTAAGGATTCGGCTATCACCGTGGGGTACGGAAGCTTGGAAGCGAAAACATGAAAAATCAATTATCTGTGAAAAACGTTTCTATCGCAAGCGAATCTGTCTTCATTTTATATTCGACGATACGTGAATACAACTGACAGTAAAAACATACGCAACATCACTTTCTCACATGTATTTGTTGATGTTCTGGTGTCGACATTGTGTAAAATAAAATGAGTTTATAGTTTGAAAGAGCTCCAAAAACGCAACAATCACAACGGGTTTTGTATTTTTATTGTATTATACAGGGTCCTTCATTAGTGCGTCGGGCAATCCTAGCGTGGTTATTTACAAAAGTAGAAAAAAAAGTTTTATACAAAAGTTGTAGAATGTGACTTTATGCATATTTTAAAAATATTTTCAAACATACAGGGTGCGTCACAAAAGTATGGCACGAAAAAGTATGATTTTTTTAAATGGAACCCCCTGTATATTAATTGATATTTCAATTCTTTCTTCAATTTGGAACAAAAATTGTGCTACAACTAATGTTCCTAAATTCAACCGTTATCGAGATATCGCGTTTTAAAAATGGCATTTTTGCAACTTTGACATGCTATAAAACTCAAACAATTCAAGTTAGAGAAAAATGGATTGCACATTCCTATCTTAACTTTTCAAGAGCTCTTCTGTCATTTGGATAGAAGGTAACGTCAACTGTCAACTTTTTTCGGCACATTTTGACATTTTTTCACAATAATGGATTTAATCTCCTTGAATAGCTCTTGAAAAGTTAAGATAGGAATGTGCAATCCATTTTTCTCTAACTTGAATAGTTTGAGTTTCATGGCATGTCAAAGTTGCAAAAATGCCATTTTTAAAACGCGATATCTCGATAACGGTTGAATTTAGGAACATTAGTTGTAGCACAATTTTTGTTCCAAATTGAAGAAAGAATTGAAATATCAATTAATATACAGGGGGTTCCATTTAAAAAAATCATACTTTTTCGTGCCATACTTTTGTGACGCACCCTGTATGTTTGAAAATATTTTTAAAATATGCATAAAGTCACATTCTACAACTTTTGTATAAAACTTTTTTTTCTACTTTTGTAAATAACCACGCTAGGATTGCCCGACGCACTAATGAAGGACCCTGTATAGAGATGGTGATGCATGTCAATTTATTTGAAGTAGTTACGATTCTTGGGTCTTGAGTCGATAAATTATTTGCTGCTCGGATCTTTTGTATGATTCTCTTCTAGCAATCAATGTTGATATATTTTGAACATAACAAGCGGCATAAATGATCTGTTTTCCAGCACTTTCGTGCCGACAAAATTTTCTCATGATTATAAATTACCATGTTTTCCATTCAACCCTGACAACAAAAATACATAATTCAAAAGATTCCAATAATCAAACCGAACAAAACACACAAGCTGCAAAGAAAACTTTCTTTTGTATCCAGACAAATCTAATTATTCCCCAACTCTTTCATTTTACCTCATGTGAATTGTAGATGATAAATCTTCTCATAAAAAGACAGACACATAATGAATTTTTCGAATACTGCAAAGAATCCACAAAGCAACACAAAATTGCATTAAATTTTTCAAAGTAAGCGAAAAGACATTAATATTGCTTAGTCGCAACTTCAAAAAGCTCCGAAGCTGAGCTTGTATCTGACTCGTTATTTATCCTTGAGAATTATTAATAAAAATGCCTTCTGGTCGTTTTGTTTGTTTGTTTGAGTGTTATGATCTATTATACGAGATTTCTCATAAAGTACTTTTGTTGGTAGTGATAAATGTTCCACAGAAATGTCTCTCCACTACATAAAAAGAAGTACATAAGAAACATTGAATAATATCATCCAAGTCCACCGACCTTCCAAATCAACTAAAAAATCACTTTTTAATGATGCAAGTCTAATTCATAAACAATTTGAAACAAAGAAGCTAATTAATCAATTATATCAGTGAAAAGTGTTAACGAGTCTACTCGCCAGTTGAAATAATAATTATATGGTCGCATTAAAGGTAGGATTGACCTGTATCAAGGATGACTGCTTCTTTCAGATCTAGCTAGTTTTTCTTGTCGATTATTAACATAAAAACACTCCCTATGGCGGTTTGCATATTTATAGGGTGTGCGAATCAGTTTTGATTGGGTTTCATGATACATATAACGATTTGGAACCATTTGTTCTATATAAATTGCACTGTAACTACAGACAAATCTGGAAGTAGTAGATCAGGTAGTCGCAGTGACTATGAGCCGTTTATTTCGTTGAACCAAACCACTTTCAACAGAATAGACACTTTTTTTTCGATCAACCAGTTTCATCCCATACAGAAATATTTTTTTCAAAAGAATTTGAAACTGGTTTACCTGTACTTGTTAAATCGATCATTTCGAGTGTGGTTTCATTAATACATTTCATTTCTCTGCTTCCATATCATCAAAAGTTAAAAAACTAGGGAGAGTAAGCAAAATATCATTTCTATAGTATCTCTGTCGGCATCTGTGAATAACAACTACAGTCTATTCCATGTGGATTTTGTGGTATGGGAAATCCGATTATGTAGTTCGTTCTACTGTGGCCACCAGAGGGTGCACCACACTGCACATATCGTGTTTTAAAATGATCATAACTATTTTCCCAGTGTTTTTTTTGACAATTCATTGAAGAGGAAGATTCTCCAGACAATTTTTAAAACGGACTTCATAATCGAATTTCTCAAACCACAAAACATCCGTATACCAATTTTCAAAGCAATATGTGATAAAGTGTCCAAAATAATTAGAAAAATCGAATTTTGGATTTTGAACTTGACCAGTCTGTATTTCGGAAACGGTGCAATTTTGGAATAAGATAAATTGCGGTAAATCAACTCATTTGGTCTCAGGGGTATATGGTACAGTTAAGATGCACCCTGTATATTAGATGAGAAAATGAGATTCTCTTACGACTTTTTTATAAGTAATAACAATGGTATATTATTCAACGAGCGAGAAATGGTGGACAATTCTCACGAGGATGAAGTTTGGGTTAGTTAGTTTGGGTAAGCGTAATCATCCGAGTGAATAACTGCCATTTCCCGCGAGTAGAATACTATACTTTTTTATTCAATAATTGAAGCGAACTTTGCAATATTCAATTTCATTTGGACGGCACTTTTTGACAACGATTGTACTTAAAGTGAGGTTAGGTTGTTAACACAATGTGACAATGTCTATAAAACAAGTATGGACGGTCAAATCATATACTTATTATTAAAATATACCTACCGTAGTCCCTCAAAGGTGAAGCCAAATCAGGATTTATCGGGAAAGACAGAAATATTGATTTCCCATAAGTTGGTTTCATGTGCACTGCCCTATTAATGAGCATGCCTCAAAATAAAATGTCAGGATTAGTCGGTAGGCGGGTATATTCTTAGTCCGAATTTGGAAAGCAGCCAATAGGCAGGCACGGTTATCAGCTGTTATCGATTAGTTGAATCTAGAACAGAGACCGTGCAGCAGCGCTGCCAGATTCAAAATCGCCAAGACTTGAGATCGCGGTAACGTTAAATTTGGAATTCAAAAACCGGTAGCCATCATAATTAAGATTTCAAAAGAACTTTTCCGCGTACAGTAACATTCTATTTCACTATATTATAAATTTGGCTGTTCAATATCTCACAAGGAAAATGCTGGACTACCACAAAAATTGACAAAAATATGTGTTAATGGTATGGATCTACCGTGAAAACGGGAGTATTGGCACCAAAGCAGCAGCATGAGAACGGCCCAAAATCACGAGTAACCTATGGGAAACAGCTTTATGCACAATCGCAGTCTTTTCCTGGTACACATGAAATACACTTATGAGGCAATGGTATAGGCCTGATTATTCCTGTCTTTTTCATCGGCTGAAAATCGGCTTCACTTGCCGCACATTGATGAAATAGGGAACCCGAGGTATATTTTAATAATACGTATATGGGTCAAATGGGCTGTTTCAAAATGATGGATTTGAAGGTTGACATTTTGTTGAATGTTCCGAGAGCTCTGAAAGAGTGGAGTTATGACATTAGATCATTTCATTGGTTAAAAACAATTGAGTGATGACAAAAAGGTCACCGGTAACGAGTTAGATTAACCAATAGAAACTGGATGTATAATACATCTATTATTGAATAGTCATAGAAAAAAAAATTAATTTGTCAATTCGTCAACTAGCATTCTGTCTTATCGCACATCTGCTTGTTGGATTAGGAATAACACAAAAAAAAACGATGGACTAACAATAAAAAATGATAGACCATAAAGATGTAGAATTTTACGAGGGTCACAGAAGTGGTATTCTTTTATCAACTTGACATGTTTGAATAGAATGCATTCTTCTACCTCAATATAGCTGTTACGCCCCCTAGTGGTGGAGGTATGAAGTCGAAAACATTTTTGAGTATTTTGTTTAGGTCACTTTGGTTGTAGAACTTTCAAGAAGTGTTCGAGATACAGCCGCTCACCTCGCCTATTTGAGCATTCTCAATTTCAAAGATATTTTTGATTTAATTGTCCTCACATAGCACTCCTTACATCCTTTCACCAGATGTTACTCTTTTCTCAAAAATGTTTCTGAAAATATTACAACCTGCAATTTTCTAGAACATCTTACTAGAAGATTTCCAGATAGGTTTAGAAAACAGGACCATCTAATCTTTTAAAGGTTCTATAAAATACGTTCTCCCCTTTTAAATTTAATTATCCCTAATTACTAAAAAGGCTTTGCTGGCGATGCTTTTAATGAGGCAAAATTCTCTTGGCGACAATTCAGTAATAAATCGTTAAGAGCATTTTGACAACCAATATTACATAAGTGGGTAATGGAAAAAGGGCAAAGTGTTACTTCTTGTCTTATGAAAACTTGCTCAGGCAATAAAAAAACTGGTGGAACAGTGGAAGAAAAGAAATAAACAAATTTACAGGAGGATCTCCGATTCTTTACTTTTTTTATGGAAACTTCAGAATCTTGGAAGAATGAATCAAAAAATGTTGTTCTAAGGAAAACCTGAAGAAATCTGCGTCTTTTTTGATACAAAGTATTGACTTGGCTATTAATACAGAGGTTATGCTACCGTTTGCTGTTTCATTTTAATCAAAATATATAATGAAGTAAATAACTATAATAATTGGGATTTTCTATTCCGTGAACTACGGAGATGCACAATATGCCATATATTAGCTGCATGGAGGGTGTCTGCATTAAAATCCAGGTACCATGATGTTCACTTACCCCTACTCCGAATTATTCAGTAATCAGTAAACAGTAAGAAGTGATTGATTGACAATAAGAAAAATAACTTCACAAAAACCATGGGATTTGTCCTGGAAAAGTTCAAAATATGCCAATCACAAATTGGAAAAATGAAATTGGTAATCCCTCTGATTAATACTATTGGTAGCGGACATTTTATTATCCTCTTAGCTCGTTTGAGCCCATGTCAAAAATAATTATGACAAGTTAATCTCTACTGAATCAAACTGAATTGACTGCTTTAATCGACTAAGGAAAAAAAGCGTCTTGAGCATATTTGCTATCAGCTTGTATCAGGAAGGTGCTTTGTGGACTTTTTGGTGAATGTTTATGGTTATATGAGGTTCTTGTGACGAATTGGCAGATAGTCAACAAACGAAACGTCGATTTGCCATATTGTGTCCACTTTCTTTGTTACTCACGTTATCACTTTATTTTGTTAAAAAGACTAAAAGTGTAAAAAAATATCTCTATAGGCAACTGAACAAATGATTCGGGTTTTTTGCCATGTTATAGATATAATCGCTAGGATAGTAACATAATAAAAAGTGATCGAACACGCCATTGATGGCGTGAACAATTTTTTAAGGTCGGTTTTAACATGCAATGAACGGTAGCGAAGATATTAGTCAAAGTCAAAAGCTATTAAGCTGATCCACAGATTACTTTTTAACCATACCTATGACCTTTTGAAATCCATTTCAAGACTATAGGGAATAAAAATGGCTGAGATTTTCATCCACTTACTGCTGACCTCTGTGTATTGTGTTCGATAAATCACACTTCGTGCTTTTATCATTTATTTTATGTTTATACATTGAACAGCATTTCAATTCTGAATGTCCTTGTCAAATTCAGTTTTTTGTTTGGATAATGTTCCCTTAAAAAGACTTCAATACTCTAGGACAAGGACTAGCTCTTGGAAGGATAAGGTTTAATTTCATTCGCTACCATCAATTCTTTTTTTGTGAAAATTGTTTATAATTAAGCTTCCTCAATAACAGCACTCAGTAGATTTGACACAGTCTTCTTGAGGTTGAGGTTTTTCTTGTAACCTGAGACAGGACTTGATAAAAGGGGCAAATTTCTCAAATAACATTTTTTCTGAAACTGAAAAATGAAATAATTTAAAAAAAATGTATTTATCTATCACATTTTGCCATGCATCAAAATGGCTTTTGTTACTTAAAACGAAAACCGTTCGTTGAACAAAAAAATATGAGATGACCAAAAAGCAGTGGCGTACTATTTTTTTGTTTAAAAAAATTCAATACAAATCCTTTCCGAACGCCACTGGTAGAAATTTTGTCATCAAAAAATGTAGTTCAATGGTCAAAAGAGCTGAACCAAATTTTGGGGAGCTATCTGGAATAGTAGAAGAGTTATGACAAAAAAAGGCATCTTTTTCTTAAAACTTACAGAGTTCAACACCCTATATCTCGATAACGAAGCATTTTCAGACATGATTTTATTCGAAAAATGTTCTCATTTTCTTGCATTCTAAAAAGGAAAGGAAAGGAAAATCCCAACTTCTAATACACCCTGTATTGTCGTTAACGATATATCCGGTCTTTCTCTACCACCATAAGATTAGGACGAGCATGTTTTCATTTAAATATACACCCGTCTTCTGCTGGTTGAACCGTTGTAAGCTGTATCAAACTACTCCCTTGAGGTTGAGGAGAGTGAGGAGGACTACACTATACTCACTCAAGGTGGGGGAGAGTGAGAAAAATAACACTTCTCACTTGAGGTGGAAAAGTACACTGCCCATAAGCCCATATCCTTGCTAGACGTGACTATTAATAGCAACCAAACTTCCTGCTCAGCGTGACCCCAAATCTGGCTTATGCATCGATTATAGTTATGGCAAATAGTTTTGTGGATTTAAATATTTGCCGGCAATGCTAATATGACATATGCCCTCCCCCTGTGAGCATTGCCCAAAGAAATCATGTTTTCAGTTTTATAAAGAACTAGCTGACCCGGCAAATTCCATACTGCCTCATAATCAATAATTAATGTTGTGCTAAATGAATTTGTTTCACAATTTTCTTTTTTTTTTTTGTTTTTCCGATGTTTCAATGATTATTCTGTTATTCGGGCCGCAGACATAACAAATATATAAAACATAATAAGAATCCTCCCAGCGATTTGCCAGTTAAGATGATATGTTAAGTATCTGAAAACATTTCTAGCGTGATTTTTTTTGAAATGTTTGAACTGAAAACGTATCTATTGTTACAACACGTCAAATGCCAAATAGAATTTACATATCAAATTTGGACAAAATCCATGGAAAGATAACAAAATTAAGCAAACATAACCTCATATTTTTGAAAAAAAAAAATGATCAAATCCCAAATAGAACCTCTATAATCTAATTTGAACAAAATCCTTTGGAGAGTTACAAAATTATGCAAACATAACCTCACTTGGACGATTTTTGGTAAATTTCTAAAATCAAACCTCAAATCAAAACCATATCTTATTTGAACAGAATCCTTGGGAAAATAACATAACTTTTCGAATATAACCTCACTTTGTCGTTTAAAAAAAATGTTTTCATCAAATCTCAAATAGAGCCTACGATATATTATCTAATTTGAACAAAATCCTTTGGAAAATAACAAAATTGGGCAAACATAACCTCACTTGGTCAATTTTTCTTAAATTTCTTGACCAAACCCCAAATTAGAGCCAACATGATCATTTGAACAAAATCTTTTGGCGAATTACAAAACTATGCAAACATAACCTCACTATGTATGTATTGTTTCAAAAAAATGTTTGATCAAATCCCTAATAGAACCTACATATCTGATTTGAAAAAAATCGTTTGGAAAATAACAAAACTAACCGCACTTGGTAAATTTTTGATCAAACACCAAATTAGAACATATGTACATAATTATTTGAACAAAATCCATTGGCAAATAATAAAACTATGCAAAAATAACCTCACTATTTCAAAGAAAGGAAAGTTGTGTTTTCGGGTTTTTGAGGGAAAATTTTCAATTTTCCTTTTCATAACATCACTCTTCATATTTCAAAGAACATTGAAAATAAACACCTAAATTGCTTCAGTCGTTCTCAAGTGATGGAGTGACCAAGAAAAACGGGATTCAAATTTATATATTAAGATAAGATAAAAGCCTGGATAGAATCAACATCAGCACTGTTTTAGTTTTATGTTTACGTTCACTGAATGCACCTATTTTGACATTATGGCAACGTTGCTTTATCGGTCCTGACATATGATCTGTTTTAGTTTTAATTTTTGTATGGACGTAGTATCAACTCTGAAAATGAATCTGGACTCGCATTAACGGGTAGTTATTCTAACAGACGCATACAACATCCCTTTATGGGAAAAAATAGAAATACTCTTCTCTCATAATGTCATTTTCGTCTTGATATTGAAAATGGCCGCCACTGCTATGCTGTAGAGTTTAAAGTCTCTTTCATTTCTTAGGTCTATGATTTGAATTGACATCAATATCATATTAGGTGAGTTAGAGTTTCCGCTCTTCGTGCTCAGAGTTTTTAGAGCGGGAACTCGAACGCGCTTATTGAATTTACTCATTGACATTGACACTAGTTTTTTTCGTCACGGAAAGGTGACATGTGACATCCTGAATGAAAAGTTGTGTTTTCAGGTTTTTTCGGGGGATTTTCCAGCTTTTCTTGCCATAAAAACAATCCCAAGACTTTAGAGATCAATTCAAAAAAAAAATAACTCAAATTGCCCCAGCCGTTCTCAAGTTATTGATCTTCCAGAAGAAATCGGTACTCATTTTTATATATTAAGATACTCAAAACTATTCACAATTTTGCGGCTAGAAGCCATAATTTCGGTCCTGCCATCCATCCGTCTTGCTCCTCTGAGTGTTTCGTGATGAATTGCTCATTGGATGATGTGGACCTACTATACAGGGTGTCTACAAAAAAACTTTAGGAGACGTAGGGGGTGATTGTATGTGATAAAATAATGGTGTCAAGTCATACAACAAAAATTCGAAGTCTCAATATTTTTTGAGTTAAGTACGGTTCTCACGAGGCGATTTCAGTTGAACGATTTTTGTTGGACGACAAAAATCGCGAGCGATTTGTGTTCTCAGAAGACGATTTTAGTAAAACGACTTTTGTTGATCAACAAATATCGTGTTGAAACGATTATCGGACTGGAATGACATTGTCAAACTTGAAAATTGCTCTTAGCAAGGTTGTTTAAACTTGTCGCCCGAAATAAAAAATATCTTGATTTAGGAATTAAGAATAATGTTGCCAAAAGAAACTTCCAGAAAGAAACAGAGATTTTGGTTAAGAGGTTGGATTTCAAGAAGGGACCGATTAGGAACCTTTCAAAAGAGTTATTAATTGAAGATGAGGCTAGATAAAAAAATCCTCTACGTATGAGCAAGCCCATATCCACAAAACTTCTTCTTTGGCATCCTTGTTTTTTTATCGATGGTGTGATTCCACAGGCACTCTTGTTGCTGATAATGGTCTAGGAACTTGAGGGTCAAAAAATCACTCCATATAAAATGTTCTTTATGGGAAGTGATGATTTCGTGCAATTTTTTCGATATTTCAACGGAACAAATTTTGATAATTCCAACTTCTGACAGGAGGTTGTCACAATGACAATTTTGAATTCGCTTGACGACGACCAGCCGATTTGAAGTTCAGAGCCTGGCAACTCTTTGTCGTTCAACAAAAGTTGTTCAACTTCTATTGAAAGCATGTTCTCATTGAACGATTGTCATCAAATTCGACAGCGATTCTACGTTGACCATCAAAAATCGCCTAGTGAGAACGGGACAGAGCGATTGTCATTCAATTCCAAAGCGATCTCAAGTTGACCGATAAAACTCGACTCGTGAGAACCAGGGTTTTAAGCCGTTTCAACAACGAAAACACAAATCGCTTGCTATTTTTGTTGTTCAACAAAAATCGTTTAACATAGATCGCCTCGTGAGAACCAGGCTTTACAGGCAGTCAAAGATCTTTTTTTTTTTCTTGTCATTGATATATTATATATTCCGATTATTTGTTATCGAATCCAAATGAAATTTGGTACAAACTTTCAGCTGATTCATCTTGAACGTTCTGAGGCAAAAAAAAACGCTACTCTGCCCCCATAGCGGGCGCTTTACCTGAGATCCAAATTTCATATTTTGCATATCTTTTTTGTCTTGATAGATTTCTCAAAGACAAATACGCCGTTTTATTAATTAGCAAAGACTAAACAAAAAATATACTCTTTGTACGGGTCGATAGATCTCACCGTTTGGCCGCAAATCGACATTGAAGTAGCTCATGTGAAAAAACTAGCTTTGATTGACATAATAACAAACAAAATACCACCCCAAAACAACAATAAACAAGACGAACAACAAAAAAATAGCAAAGAAAAACAAAAGCAACAACAAAAACAATACAACAGCGACACCAAATCAACAAGAGAAACAAAAAAAAACAACCCGTGTTTCTTGTGTGTTTTTTTTTGTTTTTTTGTTGATTTATGATGTTTTTTTTTGTATTTTCATTGTTATCATGTCATTGAAACAATTTTTCTTTCACATGGGTTACTTAATGTCTATTTGCGTCCAAACGCTAAGATTTATTGACCCATCGGAAATACGACCTCTCTTACGCAAGGTACAGGGTGTGAAAGTTTTTGAAAAATCAAAGATATTCTCTATTAGTTTTTGAACAATTGAAGGTTCCGTTACGAAAATTTATTATAGGCCCTAACAGAGACACTTCAAATGTAAAAAGAAGAGGTTTTAGCTTCGACCAGTGGCGTAGATGTGATCCATCGGGTAATTTTTCCGTTTGTTTTTATTTTCCGACCCAAAGTGTGCTATATCAAAATTGATATTTCGACGTCCCCCATCATTTCCCGAGAGCATGACACATTTACAGAAATCACCCTGTAGACAGTTCTCAAGCTTGGGATTCAAAATTTGTGCCTCCTACCTCCATCACTGCCATCACCACTCTTCTTCAAAGAACGTTACCATACCTTCCTAGATTTTGAGCTCGATTTTGGCCATTCCATTTTCATGGAATTGTGGATGATGTCCCTATTTTATTGACTGATTCCAACTTCGAATTTATCCCAGGGATTGCGACTCTTAATGACGCCCCTCATTAGACATGATAGTCACGGCGCCCTTATTCCATACGTCTTATGGATGTTTATTAAGAGTCCCTATACATTTTTTGTTATGTTCTGGTTGATGCACAGCACACAAATGAACGGGATACAGAAAGCACTTTTTTCTCTGAAATCTGATGTTCACGGTGACGGTGAAATCGAACATACATTCTCCCCTTCTCTATGTTTTATATTCACTGTTTGAATAATGAAAGTTGTGAGTTATAATAACAGATTTATCACAGCATCAATTCTAGTTATCCATTACAAACAATAATCTTAACATTTATTTTGCCACCGGTAGTGATACATTCTATAAAAATGAATTTCATGGTCAATGTGAAAACAACAAAGTTAAAGCCTATGATCAAGATATCAGAGGTTTCTGACCGGACGTTTCAAATTAAAAAAAAAAAAAACCCTGAATATATTTAGTTTATTGCTAAAACAAACCGAAAAACCTGGTTTTAGACTGATATTGCATGTCGCTTCATATCGGCTATTCAGTTATTATACTGAAAATTTAAAAAAAATAACCAATTGATTGAATATAGGAGGTGAATGAAATCCGGGTATCATCTGGTTACACATTCAATAACGCATAAATCCAACAATCACTAATGATAATAATAAAATATAATTGCTCAAGGATGAAGGTCTACTAATTGTTTCTCATCGGAGTGTTGCATGAATATGAATTAAAAACCTGTTAAGATGAACAATGTTCATGAAAAGTCATATTAAGGTTAAAATATACGAGCCGCGTGATTGTTGGGATGGATCAAATTGCACGAGAATGATGGAATTTGTTGTTTCACTTTTGTGAAGGCCTCATTGTTTTATTATTCTAGTAATTAAAACAAATTATAGTTTTTTCAAGATACAGGGTGTTAAAAATTCTATAATTGAAGCGAGGTCGTTTGATTTTTTTCAAACATTTCGAAGATCCTCAAAAAACATAAAATTTTTCAAAACAGTTTTTTTCTTTTTGAAACATCTTTGGTAAATGAAAAATGGAACTTTTGGACTGACGTTAACAGAGTGGGAATGTGAAACTCAAAATCTTTTAGTAAACATCAACAATGCAACATTTTTAAACACAGTCCTGTATATATTTTTTTGATATGTTAATATATTGGAAAGTTTCAACAAATCCTCTTAATCAATTTTAATAATTTCTGCGTTCAAGAATCTTGTTGAATCTTTTTTTTTATTTTTTGATAATTTCTTGACAATCTTTGTCGCTATGTAACGATTTTGATGGTGATCTTCATTTCTCTCTTCTAAGGAATTCTTCCCGTAATGCATCTGGACTAATAAGTCATTTCCCGGAGTAGTGAAGTAAAATGCAAGATAAAGGGTAAATGGTGAAAATAATATACTAACAATGACAACACGGGACAACATCGCTGAAAAAAAGAGTTAATAATCACATGATAGATGTTTGGGTGAGTCATATTTTTTTTGTTACTTGTCTTGTCATTTTAAGTCTATGGTGAAAATTTCCCAAATAAGTTTCATTGAATATTTCAAAAATCATCGATGATAGAGACACAGTTTAAATACAAATGTTGATTTTTCCGTTTTTGAATTGTGCAAACGACGGTTAATTACAAATTATACACAGATTAAGCCATAAACAGCTGGAAGCTGAGAAGGATAGAAGTCGCCATGCAAAGAGGGCCGAAAACACAAATAGCAAGAAACTTTCGAGTGGATGAAACCTGAGTCTATTCATAAGCGATAGAAACTTGGGTTTGAAGATTTAAGTTTGAGCAAACATGAAATTAACTTTCACCTATGAGCAAGCACTTTAGCCAAACATCGCCGTTAAATTGAACTGAGATTAGTGTCACAACTAGAAATTTATTTTTCTTTGTTGATATTTAATACATTTTTCAATTACTAGTTAGAATGCAAATTTTATGTTTTTGTCCTTTATCACTTTAACGTTATATTCACTTTTCCATTTTTGGTTTTTCACTCGTGTTCATTTTTTTTTCAATGCCTCAAAATATTGGATGTAAATTTGCAATATAGCACAAGCTCTAATACCAAAAATGATGAGCCCATTTCTTCTTATTATCTATGATTTTTTTATCAGCAAAAAAAATCTAAAATGCTTTCTGGTCACTTCTATAAATATATAAGGCATCATCTAATGGACGTCTGCTAGATGACCATATGACCAACTCCGAGAATACTGCAAAAAACTAGAACTCCCTAGATATATCTATATTCGGCAAAATCCATCATCCAACTCCCAAAAACTAAATGGATTGTGGAAATAATGGAATGCCATCAGTAAATCTCTGGACTTAAATGATAAATGCTTCGTCCACCGACCGCAGTCCATATTAAAATTAATCAAATGCATCTTTTGTGTGGCCAGTTGACTCCCTAATGTATTTAACTGTTAACATTTATGGTCATTTATTCAGATTTCATTCAGGGTGATAATGTGTGCAAGTTGGAATTTGGATTATTCAGGCGAAAATCTGCTGTATCCAATTTTGCATGGACTTTACTGATTCATACATGTTTAATCTAATTATTGTGTTAATTTATGTATCTGGAAATTTCTGGAATAAGTAAATTGATGCTGTGACGAGAAGTCAATCCCGCTTGGCACTCGTAGTGACGTCATAAGTGACAAGTGGGGTTACTGTCATTTGTCATGGAATTTGCCACGTAATACCAATGTGTTCCGGAAACGTCTATGGATGAAGACAGATTGTTCGGAGTGTAGGTGTAAATGAATATTGTGAATATAAAACGGTAGTTCTTATCACCCCCAAATATTAACGGTATGTCTTCTGAGGATCTAGTTTATTTTCAGCGGCACAAATGTTGAGCCTTTCAGATGGCTTTCTGGGATATCTCATCCACAAGAAAAATTGTTCCCAAACTCTCTCCTTTTCCACGTAACCGAACAAAGTAAACCAAATACAATTTGATAAAATATAACACAAAAATAGTAAGGTGTTGGGAAAGATACGTCCCGAAGAAAAATGGAGCTGGTATTACGGAAAGTCGGATACAGAGAAATATATGAGCCATTTCTCACAATGTCGGTTTTTGAGATGGATGTTTTGCACCTCGGGATGAGAAGCGTTGTTTATTGTTGTCGTTTTGGGATGATTAATAGTTGGAAATGAAATTTCAAATTCTTATGATCAAGATATGGGTTCTATAGAAGCACAAATATTCATTATGTGCGGCAACTTTGATACAAGGATGGAAATTATCGACATTGTTCTATCAAAAATGTGTCCAAACTAGTCCAGTTGTCGTCCTTCATATGGATAAACCAACCATGCGAAAATCTCTTTGTCTAATCCACAGGATGTAAGGAAACAGAACCACAATTCCTCAACACATATTTGAACCAATTCACCTTACAAATTTAGTTTTGTATGATCTTCTTCCATTCCAGAGTCTGGAAATCAGCTGATTTCATTGGATTTCCGAACAGTTTCTCGTCATATCTATCAGTCACATTACAAGCCATCGAACCAGATGCTCCAAATTAACTCCACAATCATATCCAGACTCCGGATGTAAGATATGATAAATACAAATTCTGCATTATATCGGCTTGCAGGAATATAGAGCTGAAAGGAGATGATTCAAAATTGGAGATCCAGAAATAAAAGGGGAGACGAATCAGTTCGTGGAAGTCTTCCTAGGGTGTCCAATACACAAAAAATTAGGAATGATTCGAGGCAAATTTTGGAAATTCAGTCAACGTTCCAGTTTTGGAAATGAAGTTGAAGCAACCAATAAAAAATAAACGGTCATGGATGCAACACCAATTTTTCTTTATTCCTCAAATCAGGGCTTCAAATGTGTTTCCCGAACACTATTCGCGAAATGGGACAAATTCTGGAAATCTCAATCTCTAGAAATCAAGTAGAAACAATAGGAATACGAACGTGTTTTCCAGATATCCAATTTCGGACGCATCTTTCACAATATACAATAGTCATTATACTGTCCAGACTCTTGGACTCCAGGCTCAATACAATATCTGCTTATCATGGCCTAATATACCAATCTCTTACAAATTGCTGTAAATGAATTGTTATTTGTGTATGTAAACAACTGGTTGTTAATCCAGGTTCAAGGCTCTGGATCTGGATAAACGACTACGACTGAATCAGAACATATTTTGCCATATAAAAATTCATTCCAGGCTCTGGAAATCGACCAGAAACAACCATTTATCTAGATAATTTTCAAGATGTTTAAAATATACATGTTAACCCAGTAAACCAGACTGTCCAATTGAAGATTTAACAACCTTTCCGGGCTCTGTATGCACCACAAATTTTAATAACTAACTCTCAAGCCTTGATTAAATTGTTGCGCTATGCGAGTAGGTTTTAATCGCGAAGTCTTTTGATATCACAAAGGTCCTGAAAAACAGGTAATAATACGCATGATGAATGTTTTTTTCGAGTTATCTCATTTTTTTTTAATTTGATTCATACGATTCACGATGTACAACAATCGATCAATCAATTGCAGTCTTCTCATATGAATGACTAATGAGGAAAGCATCAAATGATGTCATAATTGCATTGTCATCAACAACATATCTATATGCAAAGATGCACATTTAACGTCAAGGTTGGTGAGCACAATGCAAAGAGATGTAGGGCATCAATGCGAGAAGAATACCAATAATTGTGCGTTAGGTAATCTGAATACTTTTGTTTGCTTAAAGTCAAGGTTTGCTCCATATTTTTAATTGCTTTCAATGTCACTTACCTTAATTGATGATGAGAGATGGATGGGTTTATCTGAAATGATAAAAAAAAAGAGCTCTAATTATGGTGCGAATAATTTATACCGCCTGCTTGAAATATTGCTCACGCGTACAACTTTACGAATCGTGACGTATTAATTATTATTGCTAAGACATTATTAGATTATCTATCAGTGAATGCCAATGAGTCATCGAGTATAAGACTCAGGAGAGAATTCTACATCAAGTTCACAGCTGTTTCGTCTCCTAATTGAGAAATAGGTCTATTTTAGGTTTTTATTCTTATTTTGAATGTATTTATTTCAAATGAACGTAGCTCTCGCCAAATATGTTGAAATCGTTTTTTTTTTCTAAAAAAATAAGCCGACTTCTTGATTATGCTTATTTTTGGTTACGCAATTGTATTATACTCTGCTCTATTTTAAACTAATTTTAAGATTGTTTTGTTTTGTGTTCTTATATCTACCCCCAAAGCCAAAAACTCAACAAAAATAGTTATTTTCCTAACAAGTGCGGAAAGTGATACTTTCGCGGAGTTCGTGCAAGCAGTCGAGTGCGGGAAAGACACTTTCGGCATGAGTTAGGAACATTATTTTTTCTACGAGCGTGCGCAAAGTAACCACTTCGCACACTCATTTGCGTGTGCAAAGTAGCCTTTTCCCGCACTAGTGCGGGAATAGCTATTTACCTAACAAGTGCGGAAAATTAGTTTTTCCGCACGAGTCTGCCGTTCACCGACCGACGCGTAGTAAAGTTCTTGTTACTTTTCAATTTTCGGTCAAAATCAAAATGAAACACACAATTCTTTTTTTGCGTTGAAAACGCATCCGCCAGTAACGTAAACAAACATTGATAATGACGACTTTCAATCGGCATTTGTGAGTTGTTCTTGCTTGATTTCGGTGCAAACTACTGTGTTTATCGGAAATCTTCGAAAGATTTGAGCTGAATACTGGCATCAAAAAAACCTGATCATGTATACAAACAACAAATAAAAGTATAAACGATTAAACGAAGACTGACGCAGCTGTCTAGAGTGTCATGTCAAATCAAAACAGTGTTGCCAATAGCAGGGAATAAGGCGACAAAAGAGGAAATTTTATGAACAGTGATCGGACATGCCCTTGCATTTCAAATATAAAATAAATCAATTATGATTTTGATTATACCCATATTATCCAATTTCCAGCTGCCGCCACAAACTGTTCTTTCAATATAAATATATTGTTAAGCATAAATAATCATTATTCTCAAGTTCTATGTTTTTAAGTGCTTTCAAATAATATATTATCTAAAGTTTTTCGTGTCTAATCTGTGAACGCTCGTAGAAAAAATATTGTTCCTAAAACGTTCGCAAAGTGTCTTTCCCGCCCTTAAAGCATATCCGAACTCCGCTTCGCGTCGTTCGTCTAACTGCTTTTGCGTGCGGGAAAGCATCACTTTGCGAACTTGTTAGGAAAATAACTATTTTCTAAGAACGTGCTTAAATAGCCACTTTCCCGCACGCATGCCACTTTCCCGCACGCATTTGTGACGTTTCCGTGCGGGAGAAAAAATAAAAAAGCAGAAAGTGGCTATTTGAGCACGTTCGTAGAAAATAATTATTTTCCTAACAAGTGCGGAAAGTCATACTCTCCCGCACGCGACTGCCGTTGACCCGAACGACGCAAAGCGAAAAGTGCGCATTTGGACATGGAGAATAAAGTAGAGTAGGATGATCACTTTTTATTAAGAACATGTGTCAGCACATGAAAAACTAATAATAATTCCCTCATTCTCGCAATGCAACGTTACCTCTGGTGTCTTCTTTTGAAGAGTTCCAATGGGTATGCATAAGAAAATTATATCAATTTTTTTCTTATAACTTCAAAAAGAAATTTTCAAAGAGAATTTAGCCAAAGTCGCTCCCAAAAATTACAGTCCGGCAACGCCGCACCACCGCACTGAAAAAGGTCAAAGTGTCAGCGAGTATGCAGAAAACTTTGTTTTGATGCGGTTGATCCTTGTTTGTTTGGATATTTCACCCAATGATGAAATTGTTTGTGTTTGTAGCGTCCCTCCAGTTTGCATAGGCGATTCAAGCAAACAGGTGTCAAGGCAATCAAGAAACTCAACCGTAACTAAAACGTGTCATGTTGTATTGGACCTGGATGTGTGGTTCTATTTATATCCTTTTACAGCACCCCACATCTTGTCTTGCCTAATGGACTTCAAATTTCAATAACTCTCATAAATACTTAACACAACTATTTCGCCCAACAAAGTTTCAAGACAAACTTCTCAACTCCATAACATATTAAAAAGCCATTTTCCCACAAGGCCTCCTTTCACCGACATGGTAAGAACATATCGAGTCTTATGTAATTCTTCATAAGTCCCTCAAAAGTTTCCTAAACATCAGTGAGGTTTTCGCCGAAGCTGAACTACAAGTTTTGTTCTTACAGAACTCTCTTGTCGTGTTCCGCTGCTATTATACCTGATATTTCATTAAGAATTTAAGTGGTGCCATTTTGCAGTTGTTCTAACCGGAAGTTTCGTTGAAGTTGTTGGAGGGAATTTTCAGCTAATAGAGGATCATTCTGCTCCGTGGTATAGTTCACGGAAAAGTTTGCTTAGTTGAAAAAACTTGTGCATTGTGCAAGTATTCGGACTTGGAGTCAGTGGTTAGATTAAAGACGCCCGTTGCCGTGTTATTCTGTTCTCTGCTCCATTTTATTGTTAGAAAATATATATTAGAACGCATATCGTCCAAAAATTAATTGCAGGAGGTTAATTCTGACGAATGGACTTGGAAAGGTGAAGAGAATAAACCTCCAACGGGAAGTCTCAGATAAACAATCAAGGAGGAGTGGCTATCTTGGAGGGATCGCTCGAAGGTTGAACATTAGAGCTGGAGTGTTTCCTTCCAATACGGTAAACTACCAAGTATATGCCAGAGTTACCACCAACTCCTACAAACAAGCCGCACATAGCAGATGTTGGGCAACACTACGATTACAAAGATGGGATACCCGAAATTAACTTAGGATAAGCTACGCCCTTACCTGCTAAGTCTTAATGACTATCTGATGTCCAGGGAATCGATTCTCCAATTAATCCGTATACGAATAATGCAGAAATCGTGTACGGATTAATTGGATAATTGAGTCCCAGAGCTTCTACGAAACGTGTAAGTGAGCCAGACAGATAATAATGGAACTCAATAAACTGATGAATGTGACTCTGCAAGATCTCTTTTTGAACAATTACTCGTTATGACTATCTCAAAAAGCCATAGAGACAACAAAGGGGCTAAAATTTTAAATAGTATACTAGATTTATGGGGGTTATTAGACCTGTGATCACATACATGGTGGCCCGCAACATAGAATCATGCATCCATCAATAACTGGACAAGATCCAAAGCCCATACCAAACTAACACATACCAGCTTGAGCATGGGGAACCATCAACCTCCAAAAAAATAGTGCTTGAGGCTGCAACCTCGGCGCAAAAATAGAAATAGCTATAACAGCGCCAAGAACTTCCTTGGGAGATGGAAGGAAAGAAGGATGAAGAGCTCTTCATGATAGAGGACTTCATCAAAAAAGAACAGGAAAATTGTTGCAAGCGCAAGCAAGGGTTACAGCAACATGAACCAGAAAAGAAAGCGCAGGGGCAAAAACAACAGCAAAAGCTGAAGCAAGAGCCAGTGCAAAAGTCTAAAGCAGTGTCATCCCCAGCCAAGAACATACCGAAAGAGCCAAATCTCCCACCTGCTGGGAGAAAAATGCAAAAAACGATGCGTTCTAGCGAGGAAGAACAAAACACCGCGAAGGGGCCCAAGAACTCCAGAAGCTTCGATACGCCAGAAGAGCTGCAGGTGGCCATCGTGTCAACAGAGTTAAGGAAGAGGTGGCTCACTTTGGCTACTAATTACGACGAGCTAACGGTTGAAAATTGGAGAGTCTCTCTTATACAATCTTTTTTGGGTCATAGGAGAATCTTCTTCGAAATCGACAGCATGCTCCAAAAGGTAGAACCAGTCCAAAATCCTCGTAGAATAAACTGGCAAAAATTCTCTGATCTCATGGAGGTCTAGAGGATACTATTGGCTTTGGCATTCTTCTGCCAAAGAGAAAATGGAGGATAATGTGACGAAGCTAGAGGAACAATCAAAGAATGCTTTGCACAAATCATGTCCCTAAAGCCACACAAAAGCACGTCGTTCAGGTGGTCAGCGGAACTGACGCAGATTAGAGACAAGATAAAAAGGCTTTTTGATCAAGCAGAGAGAAATGGAACCGAGAAGGACTGGAATGAATACATGACTAGCCTTAACAAATACAAAGGTTGAATGAGAAGGCCAAAAGAGACTCATGGTAGGACTTCTGCGAGTCTTAATTGGTTAAAAAAAGATGCATTCAAGGGAGGTGGTAACCTGAGGAAGCACAAAAAGACGATAACTCATGTTCAGGATCATGCAAGGAGAAACTTGAACTTTCGATGGAGACGCACTTTGTAGAAAGTACCGTAGCAGAAATCAGCGGTTCTGATTGAGGAGGTTGCATTAAGGTTAATATCAAGGAAAAAAGTAAAGTGGGCAATGAATGGTTTCGAGCTGTAAAACTCGGTGAGCCAGATGGAATAATGCCTATCATGTCGCAGTGAACCCTTGAGACCATATTAGGTGACCTAGTCGAAATATACTCTGATTGTCTCCTATTGGAATACACAACAGGTAGATGGAGAGAAGTCAAAGCTGTTTTTATACCCGTCATGAAAATCAAATAACTCAATTCAAAAAGACTACAGACCAATTAGCCTATCATCCTTCTTGCTGAAGACTAATAGAAATGCAATGTCCGGATCAACATGCTTACCTTAAGGGTAAGTCATCTGACAGTGCTTTGCATGAAGTGGACACTCAATGGTGCTAAAGGAAATTTCAAAGGCAATGCATAACCAAGGTACGAAGCTGCTGCAAACGGTAACAGACTACATGTTGACCAAGAGCTCCTTCGAGAATAAAGTAGTGGTTAAGAGACCTTCCAGAAGAGACTGGGATCACTATTTCATTAAAAGGATATCTACATCTTTGCAGACGCAACAGAGACAAATACAGGCTCAGGTGCAGGGATATACTCAAAGAAACTAAACATCCAAGCTTGAGAAAGGATATTGCATTCTGCATGCAGAAATTATTGCCTTAAAAAAATCAGTCAACCTGCTGCAAAGACTGGACAACAAAAGACGTCACAATCTATGCAGACAGCACAGCCGCGTTGAGACTACTAGCTTCAGATACAGTAAGGTCAACGGTAGTCATGAGCTGCCGTGAGGCATTGCCCTGGTTCAGGAACAAGAAGCTTGGTCTATGATGGGTTTCTGGACATGACAATATTGAAGGGAACACGGCAGATGGACTGGCAAAATTGGGACCAAGAAAGGACGAAGCCGAAATGGAAAACTATTAAAAGATACAGTAGATAAAAACATGGTAAAGCAGCACAGCGATAGATGGAGCAATCGGAACGACTGCAACACATCCAGAGCTCGGTGGCCAAACTTGGCTATGGAAATAAAAGGAAAATTAGTGAAGCTGAGCGAATCCTCTGTGAGCACCCTTGTGGGAGTAATCACAGGACACTGTTTGCCTGTAGTGCTTGGGACACCCAAAACTGTGGACCAAGGCACAGTCTGCCATATGAGGGAACCTCAGCTCAAGGCAATGAGTGCTATAAAAAGTAAACCGGGATGGTTGGAGGTGTGGAATTTTGACAAATCACTCTTGAATAACTCAAACTTTTCGAATTGCATTGGAGGTTTAAACTTATTATTTAGGATTTTCTGTGTTTTCTCTTATGTAACTGATGGAAGTAAATGAACACCCCATCATCATTACCAAATCAAGGCAAACCATGATGGTATGATAATCGTCATGTTTATTTAAACGGTGGACTAGACCTAGATAATATGGGGAAAGATGTTAAGGTCGTACATTAGAAGGCGAAAAGTGAAGATGACATTACGTAATTTGTCTTTCGATTTTCTCGATAATGGATTTGTTTTTCTATAAACCGATAAATAATTTGCTGCATTTTCTCGTTCATATCATAAACAACTTGGTTGCGAGATAATAACACTTTGAATTTGATTCAACATGATAAATAGATGACTAGTATATAATGATATTGATTAAATGACGATGACGGGGCAAACTAGCTCTGTTATGCAGTTTATCATCAGGTATACCTTTGTTTATTAGTTAGGAAATTCGGTCAATTTCAGTAATGTACTGTTCAGCTATATACTCACCATTCTACATGGATATTTTTAAAAAATACAAATGATTGTGCTGAATTTGAAATTCGATCAAGAACTGCTGATTATATTTTAAAGTTTCAATAAAAAAATGTTTGCTGGAATCTCGAAATATGTTTGGATGCAATCCTGGATATACCTTCGTCTGTACCCCTGAGACAGACTGTATTGAGTCAATTTTTGAACTAAACAGGATAGCGAAACAAAGATATGGTATAAATTTGAAACTAACAGACATATCGACTCGATTTTTTTACCAAGTAAAGAGCATATTTTTTAATTATTCAAAGTATAATTTTGGACGGTGATTCTATTTATTTTGTTGAGTAATCAATAACATTGAAGTTAATATGGTTTGGCACCCAATATGGACCTAATATGTAGGTGACTTAATATTCAATATTGCCGCTCAGTTTGGACAAAATACACTTTGCCTCTGAAAAGGACTATGACTTAATATTCCAAATTTGAGCCTGCATGGGATCATAAATATGACTCGGAAAGTCAATTATGGACGTCTGTCTGGCCCTGAGGTTTTTTTATCAGGACTATGCTTGATATTTGTGACTATATTTCGAAAAAAAAAGATTCAAAAAAAGCTTTACTATAGAAAGGGGACTTACAGTCTATTTTCGAGATTCTCACAATTTTTATTTTAAGTCTACTTTGAGATTTCCTCATGTGATGAATCAAGAGATATGTAGTAGAGTACACTGTGAAAAAATCATAATTTAATCCGAAATTTATTCTCAAATGGAGGACGTTCGCATTTATCTGGGCGTCAAATTCTATCCATTTAAACCCTTTACCAATGCCGCATAAACAGTGAGGACGCGTAGGTTGGAACAAATTCATTTAAAATTCTGGGGTCTGTTCTGTGGAAAAACGAACGGACACATCGATTCTCAATTTTGACTGTGGTTTTTTTGATGACAATCTCATGAATACAGGGTGAAATAAAAATGAGATATTTAAAACCATTTATCGACATGTACTAACCTACGGTTGCGAAAAGAGTGAAGCGAGCTACCAAGAGGTTCAGAGCAAGAAACACAAAAATAATAGAAGACGTACAAGTACAATAAACATCACAATACATAGAAGAAAGATAACTGTTGCATGGTGACCTGCAGAGAATGGAAGAGACTGGGACATTCAGAAGAACATGGGAAGCAAAAATGGCGAAAAACATGAAGAAAGTAAGATCGCGAAGATTTTGGGACACAGTTGTGGGAGCAACAATTCAGAGCAAAGGAAAAACTTGGGAAGGTGCAAGAAAAAATTGCGAACGGCAGGCACAAAAGTGGAAAAAAATTGTGAGAAACCTATAAGATACTCGCCCTACACCATTGTCTGTCAGTGGGCTTCGAAGCACCCTGTATGTATTATTCGTTTTCTTCCAAAGACATTGCCTGAATTTTAAAATATACAAAATGTGGTTCTTTTGTAGCATTGTTATCTTTTTTGTTGTTTCAGCCGGGGCCAGGCTTTATTCTTTCAGCACTGCAGTTCAGTAAATCAGTCCAGCCCTTTCGATCCGGTTCAGTGACTTACCAGCAAGTTTTTCATGGGTTCCTCGCCTTGTGCTACTCCGAAAACGTCGTAACTTCTGCGAACCAGAGCTTCACAGTCAATGATGTTGAGTGGTGAGGCATTTTCGTCCTTTTCACCACATAGTTTGCAAGTTAGGGGACTATCATAGTCATCCAGCCTCTGCAAATATACTCTAATAAGAGGCATGGGGCGCATTAGAATGCATTAGCCGAGGTTATTTATCCACTATACCATACTCATATTAGAGGTTCAGCTCTTCTGAACGGAATAGCTGTGCCAAAACTCGGCTTTAATGTTCTCCTCTATCCTCGACTGGCCAAGAAGCATAAAGACATAACATACCACTGTACAACGCGATAATGCATCCTTCCATTGTATACTTTGGCTACAGATTTACCGGTATCTTCGTCTGACAATACACACCTACATAGAAAGCGTGAGATGAGCTTTGTATTGTCTGACTGAAATAGCCGTAGATCTCTAGCCAGAGTATACCACGATATAACGTATTGCCGCGTTGTTCAATTGGATGTTCTGTCTTTCTTTAGGCGGCCTGGAACCTAAATAAGATTCACTCTCTTTCATCTTGGTGCCGACTCTTCTTGGTCGTGAAGGCAATGTTTCGTAATCTTCGATGTGAATGGATAAGCTCGGTGCTGAAGGCGTTGACTATGATGACACTTTCTTTGATGTGTATTATCCAGGGAGGTTAGCCCTAGAACAAATTCCAACGTGGGCGTTAGTTGAGGACTTCTCAGTTCCATGACCGTCGTTGCTTTAAGTGTCTCTGTTCTCCATATTGCTGCCCCATCATTTTTGGCCCCAGACCTCATGTCTTCCCCATCAGACACATTTTTGCCTTATTGAGGGTCCTTGTCAGATGTGTGTTCCAGGTTGGTTCAAAATCCAGTCTCCAGTCCCAGTTCTTTAACCTCAGAAAACGTGTTGTTCCAAGATATTCAGTGAATTTATAATTAACATTATCGTATATTTCTTAATGTGAAAATCAGGAAACCCCTATTCCAAGAAATATATTTTAAGGTTTAACAAAACTTATCTCACGATTCTCACGTCCAACAGAATTCAAACAATAGCCCCGGAAATTCGTACAGATATTCACACGAGAACAGACAGATAATTCCGAGAATATACAGTCCAACTCCAAAAACTTAGAAAAGAGTTATGAACTGTTGAAACTACCGGTGTGTAAAATAAACTAAGCGTCGACTCGGAAGTTTTACATTTTCTTGTGGCTTTGGCGGAAGTTGTGGAATATTTTGCATAGTTTCACTGTGGTGGTAATCAGGAAAAAATTCTAGGATGGTGACAAGTTTTATTTATTTAATAAAAAATTCTCATGTCAAGTTTGATGAAATATACGTTGTCTTTTCGGATATTTTTATAATGGCTCCCGACAATTTTAGGGAGATAATGATATAGTCCTTGATACAGCGTACAAAAGAAAAGTTGTAAGTTCGTGTATAGCTTATCAATGACGAGCAAAACCATCTCTCTCTACATCTTCATTTAAAAGTTGTGCGACAAAGTGGAAGTATAGGTACCTTATATTTCGGTGGGACAATGTTATACTGACGCATGACTACACCTAGTTGAGTATCCCTGGAAGTATCAGCTTTGCTGGTCACCACATAAACCATGACCAAAAGCCGAAAAGCTAGGGGTTGCGAAAAACATATATTTCTCTCCCACAGATAAAGTCTCCAAATCTTCGTAGAACCATGACATCCAGATATTTTCTGAGGTGCCGAAGAAAAACCTCCCACGTAGTTTTCCCCGTAGAAAGGTTGTTTTACTCGTCACGGATAAGCTATACACGATTTTACACCTTGATGGTGATCAACTTTTTCTTTGTACGCTGTATCAAGGACTAATATACAGGGTGTCCGGTAAGTATATGACATAATTTCGGAAGCGTATAGGTCAAAAGGCACAGAGAAAAATGGAGAGATCGATGCTTGGTGTGACCTTGAGAGACCGTATATACGAAACGAAGACCTACGCAGAAAAACTGGCGTCAAAGATGTTATAGATTCTATAGCGGAACGTGAATGGAACTGGGCTGGACATGTCGCTCGGATGCGGGATGATCGATGGACCAAACGAATACTGGAGTGGAGACCGCGAACGGATAAACGAAGCAAATGAAGACCACCTACACGATGGACAGATGACATCAAAAGAGTGTCCAACAACTGGATCCAGACAGGACAAAACAGGAGTGAATGGATTAAAATAGGAGAGGCCTATGTCCAACAATGGACGCAAAGGGCTGTTTGATGATGATGATGATGATGATGATGATGATAGGTCAAAATAACCCTAGTTGGTCCTAATTTTCTTCATTCTAAAGTGCCGCCTTACGAAGATACAGAGCACTGAAGGGGTACCCTTCGATTTGATTTTTTAGCTTTTACTTTTGAACTGGTTTGCATGATTTGACGAAATTTTAGTAGTTGTGGCCCACACAATAAAGACTTTTAAAACCATAGTTAAGTCAATATTTTGAATTTTAGGGAAAACCAGGAACGGACTAGCCACCAAACCTTTTGGGACCAGTTTTTGACAGGTGTTTATAGAGCTGAGGAAACTTTTTCGAAAACTTTCTCTCAACAAAAAAAAACTCACCTCGAGAAAAATAGGCTCTTCTTTTAAACGTTATTGCAATAATACAATAAAATACTACAACAAGACCTCAGTTGTTGTTATTTTTGGTATTGAAACATTTTTCGAGTCTCCTAAATGGATTTCCCATACTAGAATTAGATGAAAATTAAAAAAAAAGTTAAAATATAATGGAAATTTTAAAAAAAATCTAGTAAATTTATTTTTTTTTTGTTTTTTTTTAAATTTTGCAAATAAAGATGATAAATATTTATTTAAAAAAGAGTTCGAGGCATAACTCTTTCAAATTTGAGGTTGCATGACAGCTCTCTAGAGTAAAAACATTCAAAAATTGAGTCCTGGAAATAATCGAAATTTTCAAAAATAGTTCTGCTTTAGTTATTTTAGTTTCCCTTCGTTGTGTCAGTACCGGTTCTGCTTTTTTAACTATTTTAAGAAGCTTATAGCGTCATCGGCATTTTAAATTGCAATCTATATAAAATTTTTGATAACGTACATATTTTGAGTTTTCTGATATAATTTTGTTCATAATTGATACCTACTTTTTTGTCTCTTTCCATATTTTTTTTGTCATTATTGAAAGAAAAAACATCTGTTGAGTTTTCAAAACAGTTTTTTTTTGTGAGTATTTCAATACTCAGATTCTAGAGATGTTCCTCGGGGCGTATTTCGTATTTTCCTGATAACTCTTTGGTAACAAAAGATAATTAATTTGTATTCCAATTCGTATTTTGATGAGTCTCGCGGATTAAACTGAAATCATTTTCAAAATATCAGGTTTATCCTGATATTAAATATAGTTTTGAAATTCACTCAAAAATACGACAAACGAAAATAGTTATTGAGTCTTTTTTTCGATAATGCGAAATCAATAACTGATAAACCTAATAGGGTAAACTTTTTTATCGAAAAGATAGTTTGTATGTACCTATATCAGTCATCAATTGCGCGATACAAAAAAGCTAAAAATCTCAAAAAAAACATCGCAAAATACTAATTGGAATAAAAAATAGTTATTTCTTGTTTCAGAAGACTTATCCGAAAAATACCAAATACATCCCGATGTACTTATCTTAGTTATACCCTTGAGGTATAAATTTAGTGAGGAATTGTTTTTCAGAAAAATGGGAGTGTCATGAAAATTTTAAAAATTGCATCACTTCCTTCCACACCCTGTTTTTCAAATGAAACACCGTGTATGCCAATGTCTAGTTTTGTCAAGCACTTAAAACCCTGCAACTTTGCCATTAGAAAATTAGAACACATGTCATAAAATCTGTCGTAAAATATCAGGTTACCCGTGTTCTCTTACAACTCGGGACGTTATGAATGATCAGATAAGGGAAGCATTTAGGAATATAAACAACGATAACAAAATGCCAGTTGAAGTTAGTTCTGTAATTAGTTTTGCTAATTCTGTTAAATGGTTCCATTTCAAAATTGCAATAGTAGGAATCCAACTCCATTTTGAATAAAGATCTCCAACCTCCCTGATGTTTTCAGTCGCTATTGAAGAATCCCTTCACTTGGGTTGTTTCGAGCCATAGACTCATCATCAATATTGGATTATTACATCCATAATAAAAAAATCACGTCCTTCCCCACGGGATGAATATCAATTATTTAATGCAAATAGTTTTAGTGTTGGCTCAATTTATCAGCATAATCCGTTGATTTTCTTAACGGCAACTGGAGGCTAGATCAGAATAAATTACCCAAGTTCGTTGGTCCAAAAGTTTGCAAACTATTGGGCATCAAACATAAACTAATTACCTGCTAGTAAGACGATTTAATCCATCAACTAATCAAAAACCATAAACATCAATAATTCACTACCTACTTTCCCAACTCAATTCTCACCAATAGTGACCGCACTGCACTGAACTAGAAGTAACAACAAAAGGAAATTCTATTATGCATCTAGATCGGATAATCAACTAATAGAATTAATACAGGATGAACAATCCGTGGGTGTATTAACTGAGTGACATAATGCATGTTACGTACGTAACACCTTGGCTCAGGTGTGAGAGCTTGTACAATTGAATACACAGTGGGATAAATTCCTGTTACAAATCATCTACCATATAAACCAAACAAACGATTATTTCGGCCTCTCTGTATTATGACGTTCACCAGCATCATTCATCAACTAAATACGGTACCAGCAGCCTTGAATTTGACATTGGTCGAATAGGTTACAACATATGATTTTTATTTATTTATTGCTTCCACTGAATCTTCTGTGTGATTAAACGCAACGTTCTTATGTAATGAGGATTATTTATCTTCATTAAAGATGAATTCAATAACAAGGTTGATCTTCGATTGTTGGCAACAATATGGAGGAGTGTCGCTTGTTATTGAGAGCAGCTATTGTTGTGGAAAATATATCATTTGCGTGAGGAAGGTCGTGAGATGATTTTTTGTTGATGTTGATTGTATTGTTGATTAAGAGAGACTACGATCAATCACTTTTTTATGTCGTTTTTTAGATCATGTTCATTTATTTATGATATCGGCGTTCGAGCATAAATTCATTTTCAAACGCGGAAAATGCAACCAAAAAAGAGTTTTTCAATGCACTTTTCGTGATAGAACCTAAAGTTGCAGTGATGAATTCGCTTAAATGGGTCCTATTTCACATAGTAAAAAGTAAAGCAAGGGTTAGGTTACCATGTGGTATCCAAAATCACAGGTAGGGTACTATCACAGGCTCACAAACGTCATCAACTATGCATGTTTAATATGATCTTGACTAGATCTTCATTGGATTTTTTTTTCACACCAGTTCCTTGATTTGGACAAGGATTCACTTCAGAATAATGAGAAAAACCAGTAGTCGTCGGAGGTATTCAAAACATGTGAAATTTATCGATACTGAAATTGCGAAAAAATGTTATCCAGACTCCAGGAATGTCATTTGAAAAATTGTATGGGCCAAATCGATAAGGAATGGTCTGAGGAATCCAAGGATAATAATTTCAAGTTAATAACTCCTAATATTACAAATTCCAAAAATATTGGATCCAATATAAAATTTATCGATACTGGACTCTTGATGATTTTTTGACAGGGGAATGACAATTGAAAAGTTAATTGGCAAAATCGGAGAAAAATTATGTAAATAATCCAGAGTCGATACTGGCCCCTGGGGAATCTTTGAAAAGGTTTCGGGAGTAGCACCAAGAAATTTGATGGGTTAAATCGGACCCTCTCTGGGAAATCACCACCTTGTCGCTGGTGAGAGGGCTCAGTTACCTTACATCCAGGGAGCGATGCCGGCGGTAGCGTAGCTACCGGTAGGGTCACCCATGCCGGTAAGGTCTTGAAGAGATGAAGGTGAAGCTTAGAAGAGATAAGTTCTAACATCGATAAAGAACTAGAAATGATAGAGGTACCTATACGGAAAGAGGATATTGAAAAGACATGAAACGATATAAAAACTAAAATAACAAATATCCAAAAGTCATCGGATTCACGGCAACAAACAAAAACCAGGAATGGATGACGCAGGAATGACAGACGAAAACACAAGGCAAATTCGACAGAATATAAACGTTTAGATAGGATCATCAGGAAAAAGTGCCGAGAAGCGAAAGAGATCTGGATGTCGGCAAAGTGCCAAGAAATAGAACAATTGTAAGAAAAATATGATACCTTCAATGTTTAAAAAAAGGTAAAAGAATCCCCAAACAGACACAGAAAACATCAAGGAACGATCTTAAGAGACGATAACAATGAGATAATTTAGGAGTGGAAGATAAGCTTGCGAGATGGAATAGTTATTTACCTAATAAGTGCGGAAAGTGGTACTTTTCCGCACGTGGAGTTCGGGCAAGCCGTTAAGGGCGAAAAAGACATTTTCCGCAAGAGTTAGGTACAATGTTTTTTCTACGAGTGGTTTTGAAGAAGTTTTTGATACGCGAAGATATTTTAATAATATTTACCTCAAAATGCCACATAAGGTAGAATAGTAACATAAATCATTTGATCAGTCCTAAACATGTTCATTCTTGACATACAAAAATGGTGCGGAAAAGTAACTTTTCAGCACTAGTGCGGAAATTTTTTTTTCCGCACGATTTTTGTATGGACGGAAAAATAAAGAAAAAAAATAATGAAAATTTGATAAAATTTGAATTCTTGGATCCTGCATCAGTTATCAAAGAAGTACGTGATTTCAAAACTTCGATCCATTTCTCAGTTTACCTGTTCTGGCGATTATTTCTAAAAAATTATTAAGCATGCTTTTTTTCACATTCGAGTGTTTTTGTCCATCTTATTTGAAGTAACAAAAATCAACCAATTAGTCATAAATATCTTCATTTTTAACAATACAAAAATCGTGTGGAAAAGTACTACTTTCAAAACAAAAAATCGCTTGTAGGAAATAACTATTCACCTAACAAGTGCGGAAATTTAGTTTCTCCGCACGAGTCTGCCGTTCACCGGACGACGCGTAGCGGAGTTCGGTGAAGCAGCCGAGTCTGATTTTCCACACGGATATCGGTGCGGAAAATTCATTTTTCCGCACGGCTGTAGGAAAAAAATATATCGAGACACTTTTGATGATGATGATGACAGACCTTGCTCCCCACCACAGATAGATAACATATTGAATGAAAAGGCCCCAGAAATAACCAGAGAAGAAGTTGTTCATGCAATAAAATCACAGAAAAACGGAAAAGCTACCGTTCCCGATAAAATCAACGTTGAAATACTCTAATTAATTGCAGTTAATGAGAGTGAAAGCCTAGATTTAATAACAGCATCATTCAACAAATCATATAGTTCAAGCAAGATACCGTCAGATTGGCTCAGATCAACATTCGTAACCCTGCCGAAGACACCCAACGTCTCACAATGCGATGATTATCGGATGATAAGTCTTATGTTCAAAGTTCTGAAAACATTTCTCAGAACCATTCATACGCGAATCTACAAGAAGTGCGAATATCAGATGGACAGCACCCAGTTTGGATTCCGGAACAGACTCGGAACGCGTGGAGCACTCTTTTCCCTAAATGTGATGACACAAAGGTGTAGAGACATGAATGTGAATGTATTTGCATGTTTTATAGACTATCGAAAAGCGTTTGACCGTGTTAATCATCAGAGATGATCAAAATTCTAATAACAACCGGAGTTGACGAGCCAAACCTACGTTTCATATCAGAACTCTATTGGCATCAAACGGCGGTAGTAGAGTTGGAAGAATCAACATCAGAAGATATGCAAATCAGACGGGGTGTTCGACAGGGTTGCGTCTTGTCTCCACTCCTGTTTAACTTGTACTCGGAAACTATATTTAGAGAAGCACCGGATACCAATAAACAATATCAGGTACGCCGATTATACAGTTATAATAGCGAACGATGTACAAGAACTACAAAGCATCATACATTCCGTAGTTCACTATAGCGAGATGTTTGGATTATACATCTCAATGTCTCCAAGACCAAACTATTGGTCTTTTCTAAGACTCCAATAAATGCACACCTGCGTCCTGCGTGTCAAGGAACAAATAATCGAACAAGTGACCTCAATCCTCAATGAAATATTTGGGATAATAGTGAGTGCGACCCGACTTTTCGAGGATTGAGCAGGCGAGGAAGATCTTCATGAGTATGAAAACATTTTTTACAAGACTAGACCTTAGTTTGGAACTCAGAACTCGGATGATCAGATGCTACGTCTTCTCTGTCCTGCTATATGGATGTGAAAGCTGGACACTGAATTTACAGACCGAAAAAAGAATCGGAGCCTTCGAAATGTATGTGTATAGACGGATGCTGCGAATTTCATGGGTACAAAGGATCACCAACGATGAAGTACTCCAGCGCATGCACAAACAAAGAGAACTACTGAACACCATCAAGGAAAGAAAAATGCAATATCTGGGTCATGTGATGAGAGGTGATAAATACGAAATACTACGCCTCATAATAGAGGGCAAAGTACAGGGGAGATCAGTGGGAAGACGCCAGAACTCATGGCTAAAAGATTTAAGGATATGGTTCATCTGCAGAAATCTCTCGTGCTGCAGTTTCCAGAGCTACGATTGCCATTTGGATCGCCAACCTTAAGCAGGAGAGGGCGTGATAAGAAGAAGAAATCGGAATGAGATTATCGATGAATTATGGACTTATCGACACTCGCTTTTTGTCAAGTCTCGATAGATGAAAATTTCATCCACAATATCGAGGGAAAATAATGAAATATTCCAATGTATTCAAATTTCATTGAATTAATACAATTTTTGCAAAAATATGTTATAAAATAGCTTAGGTATCGATACTGGACCTTGATGGTGATTTTTTGAAAAGGTTCCAGGAGTGACACTAAAGTATTTGATGGGTTTATTCGAAAGGACATTTTCCAAGGAATCTTTCTGAAGTGGATAATGCCAATTATTAAAGTGAATATGGTATTGATGAATTATGGATCTATCAACAATGGGCTCTTGGATTTTTGACAAGGTTTCGATAGTGATACTAGAAACGTTCATAAAAAGAATCGATGTAAAATGATCCAAAGGTTCCAGTGTATTCGAATTTTATTGAATAAATAGAATTTTTGCAGAAATATTTGATAAAATATGGAATTTATCAATACTGGACTAAAGAATTTCTTACAAGGCCCCGGAAGTTTCAAAAAAAAATTGATTAAATAGGAGGGAAATTTTTCAAGGAATCCCAAGTCGCCGAATTTAAGTGGACAGTTTCCATAATTATTACAGAGTATGGATTTATCCTTGGCGTAAGATGTGGAATCCTCACGATCACATGACAGTATAATATTTTGGAATCGGTGAGCCTTATTTTTCGAAACAAATCGCAGTTTCTTCAGGGAAGTGCAAGGTACCACACTCGTCAACAACACATGTTGCATTTGCCTATCTCTTATTCCCAAATGTCAAAAAGATCTGTGATATACGAGCCAATCAAAATGTTCAACCACTTACCAAAAAGTGTGCAATCCTCATCTAGTTTCCCTAACTTTAAGAACTCTGTTTGTGATATTTTATTCAATAAAGCTTTTTATACGTTGGATGAATTTTATATAGATAAACTTTATCACTAGTCAAATTTATTCTCTCGTTCAATATAGTATCTTTATTGTAATCATTGCTCTATTTTAAATATGATATATAGTTTTAGTTAGGTTAAATTTTTTTTTTTTTTCCAGTTATTGTACTTTAAGCTAGGGGTAAGTACATAGCCATTTTTTGTACACCAAAGGGCAATGAATGCCTTAATTTACATAAAATTGCCCCACAATGCCTCTTTTTCACTCAACAATGCCAGACAATGCCCCCCATTTACCAACAATGCCCCGCATTGCCCAACAATGTCTCACATTGCCTGAAAATGCCCCGCATTGCCAAAAATTTCCCCGCAATGCCCGACATTGCCTCCAAGTGCCCTATGTACCTATTTCTTTTTATGACATGTGTTGAAAAGAGACAAATAATATTATCAAACAGGAAAAAACACAATAATTTTTTTCACGTAGTTTGCGATTCTACTGTCATATAATAAATTATCTGAAGGTATAAAAACAAAAAAATACTTCTTGATAAGTTTATTTGAAAACGACACATAACGAGCAGTCGAATCTGTTAACATACAAGAAACAAAAAAATATAAAAAACAAACATGTATTCGCAAAAACAACTTAAGACTAAACCTTGTCAAACGAATAGTTAATTATTTGCTTGCTTAGGCCGTATCACAATTCAGAGATCACCGTTTGGTATGTATAAAAGAACAGAAACAAACATAAGTTTCATATAAGACAAGTTATACCTACATTGTACTAAAGTTAAACACGTGTATTCCAAAGTTATTAGTTTTAAGAAGAGACGCAAACTGTGATTTTTCACATAAACTGAAAGAAAGTTAGGTTTTATAGAACAAAAAATATCGTGAAGTTCAATGATCTTTTTTCTTCACAAACAAAAGCTAGAACAAAAATCTTAATCACTATATAACGCAGTATCACAATTTCAAGAATCACACTGGATATCACATTATTCTTCGAATTATGTATGTTTTTAATATTAGAAATTTTTTCTGGATTCCGAATAGAGCTTGGTGATTTTAACTTTAACCGCTCTTTTTAGAAGAAACGGAGAATTTTCGCCAAGTATAAGGGGTCCGTAAAAAATACATTCCTTTGGAATGGAGTTTTCAATTTCTGATTTCTGTGGCCAGATATAATTATCGCTTTTTGAATCGTTTTCTAAAAACCTTATTCTAAATTTGTCTTGATTCATCTTTAATACTTGACCCAAGTACCAGTGGTTCTCAAATGCCACAGCATAAAATTTATCTATTTCAGGATCGAATACGTCAAGTTTTTTTGTAAACCCATCTTCTCGATGTTCTTCCAGAGAGGAGAATGACTCCACATCTGTGGAATCATCTAGAACGATATCTCGTTCATTTTCTTCTTCTGAAGTATCTCCGATACATTCAGTCTGTTTCTTTTTTTTAGTTTTGGAATTGTCGGCAGGTATTTTCAACTTTCTTTTTTGGACAGGTCTAGAATTGAAGCGCTGTAAGCGATCGTTACTAATCCGTCCCTTTCCCTCATTTAAAAGCCAGCAAAGTGATGATTTTTTAATTATTTTCGTTTTACTATTTTCCAAAGAGACTTTCACATATGGACTTTTCTCATCTAGATCCACGTTTTTATATGTATAGTCAGTTAAATCCAATTCAGGAAACGTTCCTTTTGCATCCAAGTCCTTATCATTATGGATAAAGTTTTCGAGAACGTCGTTTTTTTCAGAGTCAACTAGAACATTCTCTAGATCCTGGTCAGTTATAATATCAGCTGGTCTGTCTATGTTGATATCCATTGTGTAGACAGCATTTTCATTAACTGGTATTTCCAGAGACTGTGCTTCAGAAATTGCGTCTTCCAAACATTTTTTTAAAATGCCGTCTATATCAATGTTTGAAATATTGAGAGTGCCGTATTTGTGTTGTATTGTGAGTGAATTGCTTCAGAGTAAAGTTGATTGCAGTAGTCTTGGTTGGTGCCATAGATCTTGTGTTCCGGAAAGTCGTTTCGCAGGGTTGGCTGTTCATTAACCAGAGTCGAAACATTTGCTGATCTAACGAGTCATCAGTCTTGAACAGATGTATTAATTTTATCAGCATTTCGCCATTGAGCTCAATACAAGTGTATGCATTTAGTGTGATGAAATTTTGTTGCAATTTCAAGTCCTGATTAAATTTAACTGCATGCCTCCAGATTCTCAAGAAAAAAATTGAAAAAAATGCTTTATAAACAATTTCTCCAAGATCACAATTTTTCTCTACAAAGGCGAAGTTCAAGTAATTCATGATTTTCAAAAATGTTCTCGTTCCATTGCTGTTTTGTACGTTGGAAAGCAAGTCAGTTATTCTTTGATCGCAAATTCTTCTTGCGTTGTCATAATTCATGCGATCCTCATTTCTTATATTTGAAGATATCAAAAGATGTTTATCTTTTGAAAATGTTTCGATTAACTCACTTGAATCTCCCACTCTAGCAGTATATTTTCCAAGAGTCAAGTTCGTTTTATGATCCAAAAATTTATTTTTAAGCTTCACCATAATATGTATGCTGTCTTGCAGGAAGCAAGTATCAGTGAAAGAATAGTCCAAATGAGTTCAAGATATCGAGTCCTTCTTAAAGCCTGCATCCACTTTCATTGCATTGAGCAATCTGGGGTCCCCATCTGAAGAGATGCCTAAAACTCTTATACCGTAACCAGCAGCTTCTTCTTTGATGCTTTTCCATCTGAGGGACACATCCTTTGCATTAAATTTATTGTCGGTACCATATACACTTAGACAAAACGGTGGTGCTTCGTTCTCTAATGCTTGTGCTACTAGTGCGTAGTCTGCCTTTGATGAATTACAATACATACTTTGTATTTTTTCGGAAGACGTTGCCTGAAAGGCGTCAGGTATGGGAAGACCGTTTTGAAGTGGAGAGGAAAAACCAAGAATACTATTTGTTGAACTATCATATTCAATTGTGCTGGTGAGTCTCGTACAATCTTCGGAAATCCATATTACCTTCTTCAAATTACGCTTTTCCAAAAAAGTATTTAGTTGTCTTATATTCATTTTGCCTGGTTCATACCCAATCCGATGTTGAAATGTAAATTTCTGTAGTGTTCTTATGCATGGTAGAACATTATGTAAATTAGCATGCAAGGTCTCGTATAGTTGTCTACCACCAATATAATAAAAAATATATATTCCAAATTGCTTCAAGTTATTTTCGAAGCTATTTTTTTTCTTAGGATCACTGTTTCTTAGCGAATGCTCTAATACGTCTTGCAAGAATTTGCTATAGTTTGTTTTGTTTGCATTGGGGTCATCATTAGGGTCATTGTGGAAGAGTCCGGGGAAAACCAATTTGTTTGGATTTTTTGATAGTGATTCGGATATTTCTAGGGATATTTTGTTGATTATTGGGAAAAATCTAGTGATCTCAGTTTGTTCTGCAGAAACGGAAGCCTCACGTCTTCTTCTGTCTCTTTCGGGCCTCGAATATTTGATTGATTTCCATTTTCTTGGGCTCTGGTTTGGGGTGCATGTGTCGTTTTCGTAAATTCTTTCTGAAATAATTCCAGGAACTGAATTTCTCTGAGATAGATTGTGGGCTGTTTCAAGATGGGTATGTAAATGAATGGTATCTGGAACCTTTTTGACCAAAGTGCTTGCAATGTCTGTATTCTCAGGACATATTTTAAGTTTGTGTGTTCAGCAGCCTGTCGTTTCTTCTGACGATTTGGTCATGAATGAGTTTTCATGTTCCTGATCCGACCATTCTATTAGTGGAACATCAAGTATCGCTGGCTGGATCGACGGGCTTGCTGAAAATTTATTTTCAGTAAAGCTATTGAGAATACTTTCAGAAGCTGCTTTGTCTTCTGGTGCGCTAGCTCCGCATGAGTCTTTAGCACATTTTTCTTGCTCTTGTTGTGACGAATAAATTGAAATATCTAGTGATATTGGGCTAGCTGAATATCTGTTTTCGCTCATGCCAGTAACAATATGATCAAGACCTGATTTGTCTTCTAGTGTTGTAGCTATTGATGAGTTTCCAGCAAATTTTTCATGATCCTGATCTGACCAATTCACATGAGGCTCACTCGGAAGCATATCTACTATGGCTTCGCTATATGGACTAGTGTTTTTGGATATTATACTATCAAGAATCTGATCCGGACCTGCTCCGTCTTCTGGTGAGCTTGCCTTGCATGAGTTTTCAAACATTTTGGTATGCTCCTGAGCTGAATCTGTGTTGTCGTTTATGCTAACAACATTCTGATCAGGACAATGTTCTGAAGGCACAATTCTGCTATATGTGGTTGAAAAATCTACCATTTTTGGATAAGTCGATTGGTAAGGGGTGAAGGAAGCTATATTGGAAAACCTCGTTAAACCTGGGTGGGAAGTTTTTCGTGCTCCACACTGTATTTTATAAACCCCCATTTATTATATAGGAATCTTTAGTTTCTTATAACCACAAAACAACCTTTAACGTTTAGACTTACTCATAATATCAAAACGTTCCTCTACTTTGTTGAAGAATTATCTGCTGCAAAGAATATCTGGCTAAAAGTTGCCTACTTTATCGAATAATAAACAGCGCAAGATATTTGAAAATCCTGCGAAAATCTTCAAATGAGTAGGGCAACATTGTGATCATTAGGGAGCGGGTAGGCTGAATGCTGCGTGAAGCGCTCAAACTGAAAGCGTGGGCATCACATCGAACAGAAATGGATGCGCGCGCAACAAAATATGCCTAAACATTGCACCATATTGCCCTTTCAATGCCTCGCATTACCCAACAATGCCTCACAATGCCTCTACAATTCCCGACAATGCCTCGCAATGCCTCACAATGCCTCGCAATGTCTCACAATGCCTCTACAATTCCCCACAATACCTCGAATTGGCCTGCAATGCCCTTAGGCTGTACACCAAATTGCCCCATGTACTTACCCCTAGACTTTAAGTCTCCTTTTTTTTGTTTTTTTCAAATTTTATTTTTTGTTATTTCATTTTAGACTGTTATACTGGGCTTTGTCTGTTAAACCGTTGGTTTTTTGATATTAAAGCTTATTCTGATTCTGATTCTGATATCCGTTACTTCGCGTATCCGTTTTGTCGAAATGATTGTTGGCGGCAATATGTACGAGATTTTAGCGTGGCGGCTGATGACCCAAGACAAGGTTTGATTCTCCAATTTGCTTGGACGATCAGCTAAGCTCGCTAGCTGTGTATTTTTCGTCAGACCATATCGTCATAAGGGCAACGAAATATTATAGTGTACTGGACTGCCCAAGCTGCTCAAGCCGTATTACTGAATTGTGACTGTGCCTGCGCATTCGATCACGACTACTGTACGAGGGACGGTCAAAATAACATGAGTTGTATTTTGAAATCAAATTGATAATTTGTATTGTAAAATAATGGAAGTAGGTGAACCTATTTATTTTCTGAAATATGTTTGGGAGGTCATTGACCAAATGACCCTATGGAGAAGCCGCCCTTGAATTCTGGTAAAGCTTTTGTCTATTTTTCGAAGGGACTCTTTTCAGTACTAGTTCAGTCACGAATAATTTATAGGTACCTCTTACAATCATTGCTTCTTACAAAAGCAGAGTAAAATCTGGAATAAATCGTCCAAAGTGACGTATCTCAAAAAATTGAATTTTGAAATTGGACCAAAAACACATTTTATAAGAAGTTTTTTCATCTCACAAAGTGTCGTATCTGATGAAGTTATACTTGAAGTACAGGGTGGTGATGGCCCAAAAAGAGCTGTATGGTTTAGATTCGCCATCACTTCTATGATTGATGATATTTTCAAAATTTTATTCGAAAATCACACATATTTTGATATATTGGTAAAGCTTGCCATGGCCATTCTCCTGCTTGCGAAACTTATTGGCCATTCACGAGAATAGATCCTCCTTCAAGGAAATTGTTGATGGTTCCAAATTCATAGGATATCTGGAAAAAAATATTTAAATTTTGCCACTCGATTCATCCATTTCTTCCAAACTCCAAATTGTGACAATGATAGATAACAAGAACGTATCCAGACACTAGAAGTTCTTCCAACAAAGTCTCACAAAGTTGTGAGATCTACTTCAAAAATGCCTACCACTTTAAATTATGGTTATCGGTACTACAGCTCCATTTCATTAGACAACCAAATCCGTGTTATCAAAACTAACAAAAACAAATTGTCATTTTAACCTTGGTCATGGACCAGACAGTGATTCTTGGTCCCACTCATCAGACAATATTAACCTGTTAATACAGTGCAAGTCATGAACATCTGTATGACTGAATTAAATCATTGAGCAGAACAAGGTCGCAAAATCTCATAAATACAGACAGTGGTAATAGTTGAATAGCAAAAGGTGACTTGGTGGTACTGCTACTGCTATAGATAAGAACCATACTGATAAACTATGTATCACAAAAAGCAGAAGATTCATTTTCAGTGGAACCTCATTTTTCAACTGTGCATCAGGTAGGACTTCCAGAATGATCAATTGTCATATTTCCACTACCTATTAATCCGGCAGCGTTTCAACTACATACTTTTCCGATTGGACACTATTCCAACACCCATAAATCTCCAAGCATTTCCATTTAATCGTATTAAGCTAATGACAAAGCTTTCTGGCTTGTACATATACACTTTCCGATAAGTTTGGCTTTATTTCGAATATTTATCGCGGGACTAACGAAACGAATGGGCCTATTTTGTCGATGTACTTCGTTTTGGTGGGTTTGTGATAATTGATTGGAAATTGCAGTTTCTCTCATTGTTTTGTAAAATTATACTGTGTCTATTATTTTTGTTTGTTAATTTTGTCAAGTCATTTGTTTGCATGCGGGGGTATTTGAAGGCTTGGCTTTCCTTTTTTTGGAGCAGAGCAGCATTCTCTATGGGGCTTGTCTTGATAGTGCTTTGGAAAAGAACATTTTCATCAGAAGACTCCAGGTTCCAATCATAATCTATCTCTCTCCCTTGTCTTAGTAATCAAAAATCCTTCTACCCTGTATGTCAGTTTCGACAAAGGGGCGTAAGGCGTCAGAGCGGAGGGGCGGAGTCTCTGATGAACCTGGGTTCGATCCCCACGGTGGCCAGGATTTATTTTCTGGTACCATCAATGGGTAATGAAACTGAGATGGACTGTTGTATGATCAATTTTTAACGTTCATGCACAAATCCTTCTTCAAGATGTTTAATCTAAATTGAATTTCTGGCTCTGGATTTATTATATCCACAACCAAATTTGAAAAAAAAACGAAAGCTCTACAATTGACAATTATTTCATTAGACAGAACTAATTAAATAACAATGGGACATAAATAAAATAGTCGACAAATAGCAAATGAAAACACAAATTAATATCCCCATGGTTTAACGAATAACCACAACCCATACAAGATAATAGATGTTTCATGTTGTTGCCACTTTCCAGTCTAATTCATAATTCAGCGAGTCCAGAATAAATTAATTATCTAGATGCTATCGGGAATTTGTTATTGGATTTAAATTTATTTACCTTCATTACAATCGTTTTGAACGGGATCAATTATCTGCAAATTTAACGTTAAATCAGTCGCGTGTACATTTGGAATTAATTTTGGCGGAATGGTATTTTTTCGGAGCAAATTAGCAACAGTTTTAGCGCAAATTGGAGTATGTATTGTGTGGGGTAATTGGGTTGGGAAAAAATTATTTTGGTGCCGCTTTTCGTTTAGTTTTTGAATTAGATTACTCGAAATGCTCTGCTATTTTGTGAGCGTGGAAATGTTGATTTAATTCTATAATTTGCCCGATTTATGCACTCACTAATTTTTTATTTGGATAACTGAAGAAGGGTTTGTACAGAGCCGTAATTGGTGACCAAATTTACATGGCTTGAAGCAAATATTCATCAGTCAACGTTTTGATAAAAATAAAATGTCATTCTGCTATACGTTACGGTTTAAAAATCATGTATGCTATTAAACGTTCTGAGGGTAAATAAATTGGATAAATAATAACAAACATCACAAATGTGTTACATTGATTATGTATTATCGAGCATGGAAATATGTAATTATTATTTTATAATTGTCATGTTTAGATAAATGGACGTTCAATTTTATACTAATTAATACAAAACCAACTCTGTATTGAATTGATTTTGAATCATTTATTGCCAGCTCTGGTGTATTTGTTACATAATTTTCAGATTCATCTTGAATCTACTCTTATCCCAAGTAGTTCAGACATTGTGACTGGAATTCCATGTCCAATCATTGAATTGGATTTCGTCTAGATCGGACTCCTTGACTCATATTAAAAAAAAAATAGTTATATTATTCAACGAGCGGGAAATGGTGGATATTACTCACGAGGATGAAGTTTTTCAATCATCTGAGTGAGTAATATCCATTTCTCACGAGTAGAATACTATACTTTTTCTATGATTATCCAATAATTGAAGGGAACTTTGAAATATTCAATTTCATTTGGACGGCACTTTTTGAGAACTGGTTTACTTAAAGTGAGGTTGGGTTGATAACACAATGTGACAATGACTATAAAACAAGTATGGACGGTCAAATGGGCTGTTTCAAAATGATGAATTTGAGGGTTGACATTTTGTCGAATGTTCTGATTGGCTCTAAAACAGTGGAGTAATGAGAATTAGATCATTTCAAGGGTTAAAAACAATTGAGTAATGAAAAAGAAGTCACTGGTATGAGTAACGAGTTACATTAACCAATAGAAAGTGGATGTATAATACATCTATTATTAAATAGTCATAGAAAAAAATAATTAAACGTTAGTAAGTCTAGTAAGATGGTACATACAGCATACAGCATGAATCAGTATACAGAAGGAAAACTTCAGAACGACAAAATACAATATAAGTCAGAATAGCACGTCAAAGGAACTCTTACACTGTGTAAAATATCTAAATGTGGACCTCAGATAATTTCTTGCTCAGATCATCAACTCTCTAGAATAGCTTTGAACTGTAGGCGCATGGTGCAGAGCAGAATTTCATGTCTATTAGGGCGTATAAATTCCACATTCAAGCTTCTTTCACCGCCGATAACATAGTCGTGTTTGAGCGGTTGTAGTTGGATCTATGGATCAATGTTATGGAAAATTACAGTATCTTGGAAGAGGACTTTGTGACTTGGTCAATGGCATTTTTCATTAATATATTGATGATATTTTGGTTTGTTTAACTTTGTATGTATTTATTGCCGATGTTAAAGCGGACATGATCATGTACGGTTGCGGCTTCTAGTCCTTAATATTAGCCTATACTTTCAATGATTAATCAGTCAATTCCTGACTTTACCCAAGTAAGTTAAACTCAATTTTGATCAACCTATCTGACTTTATAAAAATGTGATATACCTACAGTGCGTAACTAGATAATTCAACGACCGCCAACCGTTGGGGTCTTTTGCTTCATTTTATTCCTTGTTCGATTTGCAAACTTGATGAATCCAGGCAGGACTTCACATTTCGTGGTTAGTGAAGGCTTCTCTTCTTGATATCTTTTAGAAACGTAAATTATTTTGTTTTACCTGAACCACGTGGCGCTCTACAACTATTTTCTTTTATCCAGCTCTGAATAAGCTGGCGAGCGTTGCAATAGAATTAAGGAAAACACCAAAAATCAAAACATCATGCCCATCATGATTATAAATAAACAAAAACCTAAACATTTGTGTTAATATTGGTCATAACTCTCATCACCCCAGCTTATTGACGCCTCAGATGATTTTCTCAATACATACTCAGAAATCATAACAGTTTCATCACTCTATAAAAGTGGGATTAGAAACTCTTTCAGAAAACTTCACGACAGTAATAAAGCGATTTTCCTTTCAATGTCGATTTAATCTTTTTAGTTTATTGGCTATAAAACTGGAGCTTATTAGTATCAACGGATTTTTGACAGCCAGACATCAAGCCCTTTCATCCCGAATTAGTGATTAATGATCCTTTTTGGGGAAAAGCGAAATGGAAAGATGGTTTGCTTTTTGCTAGTTTATGATCGAATTTTCTATGGAATGAGTTGAATAGGGTTTTCATGCTATGTAGTTCAGGCTTTACTTATATCCAGTTGGATTTTCAATCGATGATGGCGTGCATGGGTGTATCATCTGGCAATTTTTGATGGAATTCAATGGTCCGTAAGATTCTCAATTTTGTTGTGTTAGTCTCTTTATATTTGCAGGAATCCATTGGTTATGGTAATGGTTAAGGTCGGAGGGCAAAGCCCAGCGAGTAGGCCCTCAACTCTTCCCTGGGGATGGTGGCTGTTCTCAGGACCTTCCTTCTCAAGCGATCTCACCTGTCGCAAACTCCCAGCACGTGGTAGGAGGTTTCTTCCGCCCTTGTGATTGTGATTCGCTTATTCCTAACAAATTCAGGTGCCTGTTGAGCCTGCAATGACCTGTCAGAATGCCAACGATGGTGCTCAGTGCCTTCCTGCTCTTCTTCAGCAATTGGGCCGTCCTTGGCCTGTGAGGTTCTGATGCTGCCAAAGGCGATGCCATGATGGAGCGATACTAGCCATTGGAGAATATCATCAAAGTTGGTGCAGGCTGGTGAACCTGAAGCTCTCATAGAACTCATTTGAGATACCTCCGGAGTTCTAGCCCTCCATGGCATGCAGGGTCACTGAGATTCTGCAACAGACTATAGTTAGTGATCCGGTCATCATGAAACAACGGTTCGACTCAAATTGTATGTCCCTTGAAAACGAACATTATAGGTTTCAAATGCAGTATTGTGGGATCTTGGAATAAACCTAGATGGTGTGTAACAAATTTTGTTACTAGAAAGGAAAGAGAAATAGAAGAATAAAATCAGAAGGAGAGAGGGGAGAGGGAGTTTTTCTAACCTTTTGGGTACGATCAAGGAGAGGGTGGAGATTGGAAGGCTGCTAACTCGTGCGGAGAGTGGCCGTGAGTAGAAACACTCTCAGATAAACAGTTGTTGCGACTCTTAATTTGCGCCACAAGCTTCCAAACTCAAATCCGACAATCCTAAAGAAAACGGGAAAATTGTGGCGTACGCCAAAAAATAGAATTACCCAGAATTATATACATAACACTTGCGATACATGAAATAAACTCTTATCGACATCACTGATCGATATAATCGACCAACACTAGTGAAATAATGTCACCTCATGCTCGTATCGTATGATACCTGGTTCCGTGCCAAAAACGACAGACAAATAACTGCAACTGACGCAGGTTTTTAAAAATATGAAATGTGTCGGATATTCACCATTTTCAATCGGAGCGAACATCACTCAGTTGAACATACACCAAATTGATGTCAAATACCGCTAAGTGATCACTACGCGTTTACAGAAATGAGTGCAATAATAATGTGACGGTTATGTGCTGTGTGTGGCAATGAAACGCAAGGGAATGAAAATAAAAATCACACTATCAATGGACAATTTGCACAATTTTTGGAAATATGGAATATATAAGGATTAGTAAGTACTGATGCCATTGATGTTCAAACAATCAACCTACGACCTCTAATAATGTAGTAATCACCGAATAAAGAGCGCCAATCAACATCCACTACGTCACAGAATACACTGTCTATCTCCGTCTGATGTATTGACTGAGATTACTCTCTCTCTCTTTCGGGAGGGTAATATGGCCCCACCCCTTTTGCAATCATGCAGTGAAATTGGCGTCTTGTTTTTCATTTATTTAGTATATTTTTTGGGTATTTCGGAAAAAATTTTTCGCTGGTGACTTTCAAATAATGTCTAGAAAATGTATGCAAATTGTCCATTATAGCTAAAACTTTAAGTAAATATATACAATATCACACCAACAAGTGTGCCGGGCATAAGCTATAATTGGCGATGGTCGTGTATGATCCACTTGATGTGTCCCAAACGATAAAATGGAATGGAGTCACCAAATAAGGTATATGTTTCCGTGACGTCGCCAGGGTACAAGGATGCTTTGATGTACGTTCCAGTTGTCCAATTATCGTAGGGGTTAGTTTGGCGAGAATAGTGAATATGGGAACGTCCAGAGCCTGGATTGTCCGAATTTGTTCCAGAAGTACAGTAAGGGTAGGGTTTTGAACGAAGAATGTGTGAGCATTATGTAAACAGAATCAGTAACCGTAACATTCAGTCTGTAATAGTAACAGTAATAGTCCGGAGAAGCAGAAATACCAGATATGCATGGGAGTTCGGAGTTGGTACAATCCATTGATAAATGACATATTAAACCAACTTACTTTACGTTCTAGAGATTTCCTGTCTAATTTTTGAGAACACACTATCTTCACTGAAAGCACGTCACAGTATTAGAGATACACGTCAAGTTTAGGATTGTCTACTTCCAATACCAATCAGAAGGTACTCTCTTGTCTACTTGGAAGTGGACAATCCTAAATTTCCATCATCTATCAAGGAAGAAAAGTATCCAACCTTCTTCAACTAGCAATCCAATAGTCTTCATTGAAGATCATTGAAAGGAATGCTGGAAGAGAGGAGTTTTCCAATGACACTTTTTGAAATTTACTCACTAGCCTGCTTTGTCCATGAATTGTTTTAGTTTTGTGATAATGTAGTATTTTCGAATTCGAAAGCTCATTCCCCTCAGATATCTTTTTAAAAATGTTAGCAGGAACAGGCTCATAGGGTCTTGGTAACACTAGGAATTATTTGAACTTGAACCAAGTTCATTTGGCAGGAAGAAACATTGAAACAATCGGAACAATATGGTATACGAATGGTGCCAAGACAGGCCGGGGAAGCTGGAATTGTGGGGACAACCCCAACGTAGAAACCATATGGACCACTTGGAGAGTAACAACCAAACAGCCACCGGAACCCTCTTCTGTCGAGCTAATAATCCAAGCAAATGAAATTATCTGCGAAACCTTGCGACTGTGGTAGCAAAAAACGATGTTACTCTAGGAAAGATACCAGAACACAAGCTGGACACTACTCACGAGTCCAGAAACCCACCACTGGATTGGAATCACTGGAAGCTGCTGAAGTGTTGGTCAGAAAAACAATATAGGAAGCAAGGTGGAACAAACCTCTAGGACTTAAGCACAGTAAACCAATGGGGTCTACTCCCTACAGGTAGTCTACTCCTACTGACACTAAATATAGGAGTAAAATTGGGAAAGTTATTGGTATATCACCTGATGGAGCACCTTGAGTGAATTCAAGAAAAGTGGTCGCCCAGTGCCTGAACTTATCATACAACAAACCAGTGAAGACAAAAATAAAGAAGTTCCTCGAAACTTCGCAATATTATATGTACGATTTAGCCAACTGGATGGTTGTGTTGTGAAGTGTCGAACTAGTTTTACTGTTCTGTTTGTCTATTATTTTCTAAGGACTAGTCTGACTTGGTGTTAGAGACTTGAAACACTAAAAGTGAAAAAAAATAAGCTTCTTCTGCATCAGATCCCATGAAATACTTGGTAAAATATGCAACCAATAGAAGTGTTGATATCCAAATTCTTCAGAAAATCGTTATAACAAAATTATAGATTCTGTTAAATTTTGTGGGGAATTTGAGTTGGCACCACCTACGTGGCCATGATAAAACACACTTGTCCAAAAATCAAGGGCTTTTTTTAGGACTATTACTAATCGGTCGATAGTCCAAAGTGTCATGATTGAGTCGGCCTTTTGTGTTATTATATGTTCGTTGGTAGTAACAAACTCTGAGTTGACATATTTTTCCATTACAAAACCAAAAATAATAGACCAATATCAATGGAAAAAATAGTGGGCGGAAACATATTGTTTGCACCTCTGGCGTAACATGCACTTTTACGCCCTCAGCACAAAAATTACTATTTCGAGAAAGTAATTTTCAGCTCATTTCAATCTTTTGATAAAAAGCGAAGAAAGCTGTAAAAGAAAAACATCGACTACATCATGTCGATTGCTCCATTCACATAAAAATTTAATCTTCTAATCTTTTTCTATCGCACTGAAATCTGAATTTTTGCCAAACAAAATCGCACACAGCCCCATGCATATACGCCCGCACGTGAAATGTGATTGAATTATTCACGGGGATCCGCTCTTTTCTGGGGTCTGCTCGAAATTGTGCTCACCTATTTAATTAGTTTGAATTATTGAGTGCGTGTTGTATGTTTGCTTTGTATGTTTTCACTATACAAAGATTTTTTGTCAGCTGTTCTGGCTATGGGGACGTTTTTCAATCAAGCCAAAACGTGATGAGAATCGGAACAAACAATAAAAGCATAAACCTGCCTGACACAGTTTAGGGCGTCATTGTTCAAACATGGAAATGAACACATTCTATTACGCAAGAAAAGAAAAATGTATGTGTACTACTTATCTGAATAATAGGTACTGTGACATACATGTGAAAGTACTTCCAGCTATGACTAATTGTTTGAAAAAAGTAATTTCTGTAATGTTACACTTGTTAGGCGCGTTTAACCTTGACTTGCACAAGAAAAAAGGTACTAAAAGTACAAATGTATTGAACAAATTTGAAACCGCACAAGTTCTGTTCCACTGATTTGGTTCAAGGTATGAATAATTTGGGCTAACTGATTTAGATTTTGTAGTTTTATGACATAATAAACGGAATATTAGTAGTCTGGTCAATTAGCACTTATCTCTGTGGATAAGTGCAATTCCTTTCATGAGATTAGATTTCCAAAACAAAGATTCTCTTGTTTGACCTTCGCATGAGAAGAATAATGGTAATACAAATAAAATTAATTTTAATAAAAGGAATTTGTAACAAAGAATGTCCTATTATTTTAAAAATTGATCCTATAGATATAACTCGCAGTTTTTTATTTTTTTTTACAAAAAATTGAACTATGACTTTTGAAATTACATTTTTTTTTTTTTTTTTGATAATTTCTATTTGTATGTTGCATTGATTTTTTTTTGTTTAATTATTCATAACAGAATTATTGTAAATTTTTTATATCTACACAATCGTCAACTCTTCTTTTTTCATTCAAAATCGCCCAACGGACAAAAACTAGTCAAAAAATATCTTTCAGGAAATAACTACCTTGCGATTTCAAAAACAAAGTTTATGAAAAAAAGCCGTTAATCATTTTTTTTTCAAATAAATTATTCAATATCATGCCTATATGGTCGCCACTGGGAAAAATAGAAAAATAATGTTCATCCTTAAAGTTTCCACGAAATTGAAGAAACCTTTTTTCTGTACAGGATTATTGATTATAAATGCCCCCCCCCCTCTAACTTTTTAATTTGACGGTTTAGAAAAAGGTGTTCCAAATAAAAGTTTCATGGTTGAAAATGAACTTTTTAAATAACTTGTTTTCACATATACAGGGTGCTCCAAAAAGTCTGGGCAAGGTCCAACTTTCTTATTTCAAATTGATACCCTATTTTTTATTTGATATTTAGATTCTCCTTTTAACTCTTGAGGTTTTCTATGTAGCATATACCTATACCTAAGTTTAATGTATAAAAAGATATTTTATATTCATTAATTGAATAATAATAATTTATTGTTTTGAAAATGTCAAATATATCTATGATTTCGAATTATTGACGCTCGTATTGACAAAAATGTCACGTCATTAAGTACTTTTAAAGTGTAAAAGTATCAAAGTATAGATAATTCTGCATTTGATTCAAAAGATTTTTTTTATATGAGACGTCATTTTATTTTTTGTTTATTTTTTGGGTATCAATTTGAAATCAGAGAAGTTTTGGTATACCCTACACACACAATTACGTCAATACTTCGAAACCATAGATATATTTCACTTTTTTATAACAATGTAGTATTATTCAATTTATAAAATATCAAATATCTTTTTATACATAAAACTTGGGTATGGGATATGCTACACAAAAAATGATTAAAATTTGAAGGAGAATTCAATAATAGGGTATCAATTTGAAATAAGGAAGTTAGACCTCGCCCAGACTTTTTGGAACACCCTGTATATGTGAAAACAGGTTTTTTAAAAATTTCATTTTCAACCATGAAACTTTCATTTGGAACACTTTTTTCTTAAACGTCAAATTAAAAAGTTAGATGGGAGGGGGGCATTTAAAATCAATAATAAAATAAAAAGAGGGATTAACAACCATACCATTCTCATCGGGAAGAAACACCCTGTATAATACTCAAAAGGCAAAACTTGCAACATATTTCCTCTGTTTATTATGCATATTATGTATATTAATGTTTTTTTTTCTGTATAGCACTGGCTAAATAAACGTATTTTCTTCTTCTTCTTATTCTTCTTCTAAGTAGAATGTGTTAAGCTTTTTTTAAAACATGTCTTCAACATTTTGCACATTTTATGAATGGATTTGGCAATACATCAAGATGTACATACGTTGGTCTCCAAACAGTAATTTTTTTTTAAACAAATAAGAAGTAAAAAATTATACTACCTACCCATTATACTTAAATCCCTAATCCTCAAAGAATTTCGAAAATAGAAATCATATAATTACTACACTTACATGACAGGAAAGCAAAACTGTTGGAAGAAATCTGATTTTTTTATGGATAAAATCCAGAGAACATTTTTTTAAATTTTCCCTTCTTGAATGTTTTCATATTCAAAGTAGATCATCAAATCAAATGTATTTAAATAAAAATATCCAAAATCTTATAATCATTTTACTAAAGTAAAAAATAACAAGCAACAAAAATTAAACATTTCTTAGATTTTGTACACGTGATATCGAAATGCAAACAATGTTCACTGCTTTTATACAGCAGGTTAAAAAAAATAGTAGTTTGTGAATTCATTTTTTATTTCTTTGTTATTCTTTATTTATACCCGCAATACTTGGACAATTAGAAGAGGTAGTCCTGAGAATGTGGAGAGATTTTGAAAATTGATGTAGAACTTCTCGGAAATATGAGAATATAAATCTTGGATTTTTTTATTTGTTTTCTCTCAAGAGGTCAATACTTCCAGAGTATATCAAGGAAACCATAGATAAGTGCGTCGCTTCCAAAATACAGGGTATGTGTTGTTTTTCGAGAAAAAAATGGCCTATCCGAAATGCTTTCTCTTGACTTTTTTCTCTAGGTCGAGAAAAATCGACGGTTTTCAAAACTGAAAACATCCGGTAATGAACGTTTTGAAGGACACCAGTATGGTGTTAATTTTTTCACTCGAAAACCGTGAGTTGGGAAGAAAAAACTCAAGAGTCCTTTTCCATTCAAAATTGATAAATAATTGGGATAATTAAGACTATTTCTTCCGAAAAATCAGTGGCGTACCTTTTTTTCTCAAAAACGGATCGTTTTTCCAAGTCTGGTCCTGGAGAGGTTGAATCTGCCTTTATAGCTCAAGAAGTTTCAACAATAATACCTATCCTATCATATACCAACAATCAGAAAAAAATTATCAAAATTTTTGAAACCGTTTTAAAGACAGACCCCAGCTTTTTTGAAACGATGCACTTCTGGCCATCGGTGTCCCATATCAAATATTTACTTCTCTATAGAAATCTAATGATTGTACTTTAGATTTCAGAACATGCAGAACTTTTTATGAAGAATAACTTAGGCCCGGTACTTTCACATTCAAATAGTCGATTTTATTCCCTCAGAATAACCTCCAAATAGGTCCCGCCATGGTAACGCTCCATTTATTATCTGACGGATAGTTATTTGAAAGATTAATTTTTACTTATTCGAATGTGAAAGTACCGGGCCTTAGTGAGACGCACGTTATATTGAGTTTCGAACGGGAATATCCTGAATTTTGATGTAAATTATTTTAGATATGTATCTATTTTCGCAGGAGAACCACCAACTCAAACAAACCAAACCAAAAAAACGGATTACTTTATAAACATTGAAACTAACCGAAACGTTAGAAATAATTTACCAATTCGACAAATTATATTTTGACGAAATCACCAGACACCAAAAAATAATTTCTCAAAAACTCTGAAACGTATCTCCGTACCTACTAATTATAGTCACCGATACAGAGAACATAATAAATTTGAAGTAGACCTTTCAAATTTACAAAACTTTGTATGTATTTAGAGAAAATAACTACAAATAAATCATCCAACAGAATGCACCTTCCAGATCATGCAAAAAAAATACAATCATCGCTATTACCAACAACCCATAAACGATAATATCTCTGGACAACCGTTCTGCTGCAACTGAACAACCAACGCTCCATGCATAGCCCAGCAAATCTTATCTTATCCTACACAATCGGCACAAGAAAGAGGCTCGGTCGTACCTTTAATGGCAACCTAAAGGCCATCACGTTCATTTTGTTACAGATCGTACCTTTAAATAAATAGCAGTAGAAATAGCGTAATAACATGGCTTCGAGCTGCCTTTGGGATGGTATTGAAACACCTTTGATTGTATCTTTGTAATTCAGGTTGGTGAAGAGTAGTTCATTTGTTTTGAAGGCAAATTCAAATCGAAACGAGACAAAACAAACTGAAAAATATGATGGCGCTCACAAACAATAATAAACCCGGTTAATCGCCACAATTCCCAAAACATCCGACGTTAATTCCCCGAAAAAAAACATCCGGTTAAAATTGCCAATGCAATGGCTACAACCCAGTGTAAACAACACGAGGCATTGGCAAAACAATAAAATTTTACTGGCTCAAAATGTTTGTAATATTCCATATATTCATATAAATTAATCATATTGAAACTGTGAGTATTGAATAATTGATGGTACTATTGAATATTCGATTATCACCAGAACATTGGTATCGGGGTAATTGTTTCATTTTGATTGGGTATTGAATTCTAATTCAAGTGGATTAATTATGAATATTTTGAAATATATTTTATTGTCTGGTTGAGTTTGGTAAAAAAGTTGACATTTTATTTGTTTAGTGAGCATGTTGTGTGATTACCTCTCAATCAAATAAATTATTTGAGTATTATGTTAATAAAGGCCTGAGAGAGTATTATTGTCAAAAATATTTTCGTTACACTGTGTACTATTATATATTTGATAATTTCTTTCAGCATACATTTTTTCAACTCTTATCTCTCTCTATTTTGCCATGTGAAAATTCAGAACAATTGGGTCTCAGATTTTTCCTACTTCAATTTAAATAGGAAAATTGAAATAAAAGTATCAGGAATATACGAATACCTTTGGACAACAATGTTTAACTTGTTTTTTTTAGTTGAGTCACAAACCTTGAACCAAGTATCCTTTTTTTTTTAATGAAATGGTGAATGCGCCGTATTTGAGATTTCCTTTTGGTAGCGCACACCCATACTTACACATCACGAGCCGCCACTGAATCTGAATATAGTTCTGAGTGGACTCAAATGCTACAAGAAGTTGTCCAGAAAAACTGTTTTCAAGTAATATAGGTAGAATAATCCAAATCAGCACTACTTAGAGCTTTCATAAAGCCTAAAAGAATACTGCTAAACAAAAAATGAGGACTACTGTGGGTTTGTTCAACATTCCAATACGGCCATTTCCCAATGTTACCCGAAGAAGCATCATCCTCAAGATTTCTGATGGGGTACTTCGATACTTTGATAACTCCAGAGAAAACGTGGATCCACTATTACACTCCAGACTTACAGTGACAGGAGGAGCATCCACTTTATGCATGGATTTTGATTATTGCAAGTCATTAAAAAGATGAAGAAGAAAAATAACATTATGAATATAATAATGATAAAATTATCATCCAAGAATGTCTACTTGTTATTCAAATACTGATATTGTCTTCTCCATTGAAATGAGCTTCTCTCAATCAAATATAAAGCTGTTTATCAAAGGTTAAAACGGTTCCTCATCTCAACCATTTCTTTTGAAACATTGTCGTCTAATCCAGTCAATTCTCAAAAAGCCGTTTGCATCAAAAGAACTCTAACCAAATTGAATCATGCTAAACGTGGGGATTGTGGCAAAACAATAAAGCAGAAAAACCTGGAAATATCCCTGACATTCTGGACAATTGAGAGTGCTACGTGGGGCTTGGCTTTTATTTCTGGATTAAAGTGGGATTTGGTGTTTTTGATCAGCGAACAAAACCTGGTTTTTCAGAGTTTGAATGCAACTGAAGAGGAACTGAAACCGAAAAGCCGTGGATAAGGAAAAGACATTCGGACTGGATACAAGAGGGAATTATTTGATGAATGGCTGGATTTATTTTTTCGCTTAAGTGAAAGGGGATTATGGTTCTTGTAATGTTTGGATTGTCTGATTGAAAAGTAAAGTTTTTCTTGTTGATAAGCTTCGATTTGAGATTGGGGTTTTAGTGAATGCTTGGCCAGATCACTTAAGTCAAACACAATACGATTTTTTCCTACGAAGGGCTGGTTATGTGAAAAATGGCTCTTATTCTACGGGCTCGTTCGTTCCTAATTGATTCTCCTCCACGCTAATTACAAAGTCACTCCGGTATAATCCAGAATAAAACCACTCTTCCATTAAGGCTTATCTAAATTACAAAAGGGGCAAGTGGCAAAAACATTTTTCCATTGATGGTCCTTAACAAGGGTTGGACTTTTTAGCTTGTCATGGTTTCGACAATACGAAATTAGTTGATAAAATTTGAATTCAATTCAAGGACTGAAAACAATGGACAATTTTTTGCGCATTAGTTAATGTATTCAAGAATTGATTAGAACATACACGGAAGGATTGGGGTGTTGGTTTTCAATGTCAATGAAATAATAATTGCTATTGATCATGTCTTGTTGATTTAGCATGTTAATTTTGATAATGAATATGATAGCTGTTTGAGTTTGGTTAATCACGATCTCATTGATTTTAATCGTTGGGTAGTTTATTTGATCAAATCCTTGATCAAATTCTTTGGATCATCACCAAACTATTTACAAAAAAAAATATTCCATCAAAACACAACTTCAAAGATCATTGGCACTAATATTCTTGAAACCCATGTCAAGGAATTTCCCCCTTTAGAACATTCCGCCGGGGCGAAACAAAGGTTCAATTTATCAATAACGTTTGTGGCGTGGAAATGTTCGGAATTATTTGATAAATGTTGCCGATTTATTCACACATTAATTTATCAACGCACACAACTAAACCACTCAATGCTGCAAAACTGATAATAAATGAACAAAAATATGAATACACTGCACTCATTTATTTTCCAAGTTTCCGATCATTTTTCAACTTATCTTTGTTCGTTGAGATCTTTTGACGAAATTTGAATCTTTCCATAATATTTTCTAATAAGTGTTCTGTTGTATGGAGCTTTAATCAGCTTCAAATGGTCAATTTTTGGAAATAGGAGAAATATTGAGATTGGGAAGTAACAATGCCAAATTAATCTGCGACTTTGAATAATGTGGTAATTGATTATTGGAAATTGTTCCACCCACCAGAATTCTGTAGTGTGAATCATGACGTCACAGTCCGAGTCCAAGATTTACGACAGTATTCTCCAAGTTGCTCTCTGATACACGTGGCTTCGCGGCGTATAGTATTCACTATTCATTCATAAATTGATACTGGTACCAAAATGATGAAAAGAAGAAACGCTGAAAGTGGTACCAACAAAGGAAATATTGTTGTGTGGTAACCAATACGGGAGAAAACACAACATAGTAGAAACAATTTTTATTCCGTATCCAAAACATTGGGACGTTTGACGAAAGTGGTATCAAGCCATAAAGAAAAATGGAAAAAAGGGAGCCCTATCGTCTCAGGCGCGGCTGCTGTATAAGAGCTGTGGAGCTGCGAACAGCAGAACATACCTTATTTCGACAATTTTATATTTTTCAATTTGATTCAGCGCTGCACGAGGCTTTATACGGCGATCTATGGTAGGTTTGGGCATTTGGGGCTGCAAGGCGGCAGAACCCAATAGGAGATTATTTGATTTCCGAGATAAATGCGTGGCTGTGTGATGTTGTATCGTAAAATTTGTTGTTCTACTTTGATTTAGTAGTATAAAACATTAACTCAATTGAGTATTTTCACGATCATAGCTCTGGTTCTTTAACGTTCTAAGATAAAATCATAAAATTATTAAACAGCAATGTTTTCAAAATTCCCTTAACATAAATAGTGGGAAGAAACCATACCTATTTATTCAACACCAAAAAATCAACCGATTAAAAAAAAACTTAAACCGAAGTTGTCTTTGTACTGATGAGACTTCTAGGGCAAGATTCAACCGCAATGGGTATAATTTTCTGGTTAGGAATATAAATCAAATCAGTTTTTTGAAGTTCAAGTTGCTGTTTTTTACACGAAAGAAAAGCTCAACTGCTGTTTACGAAAGTTCAAAATCAACAACTAAAACGTTTCTTGCACTCACTCTGAAGTCACCGGCCCTCATACAATCATAAATTTGGAGACTCCACATTACATTACATTTTTTGCATTATTCTAAATCAATATACTTGAATACGACATTCTTGTACACTTTAACATTTACCTCGATAAATAAATAATGTATCATTCGTCTTGCAACAGCCTATTAAGCAAATATGCCCCCATTTAATTTCCCCCCGTTTCTCATAAAATTTCCAGTGTGTCAAGGGAATTATCATGATTATTGCTGAATTATAACATAGTTTAATAACTTGAATGGTTGAATGACAAGTAGTAGACCGTTTCCACAGCGATCTTGTCTTTTTCCGCTTTAAAAGAACATTTCTTTTTGCTGAAATATATAAACTAAAGTCAAGGTTTTCAGGGTAATGCTACGGGATTTGAAATACCAGCCATAAGTCACGATGTTATAGATGCACTTCGAGGAGATGTGAAAGTGAATTTCTTCAATTAATGTCATGGGAAATAAATTAGCTTCTGGTGAATGGTGAATTGAAAAAAAATAAAATATTCATTCAATGTGGATTGAAAAAGGTCTTACCCGAAAGCTGCTTAGAACTTGGATTGATGCAGAACTTAACTGTTCCGATGCTTACCTAAAAATTGAAAAACTGTTATTTTTATCATCAACTAGTACATTAAGATGTGGTAAAGAGTTAGGTATGCAGATTTTCATAAATTTTGTTTCTTTATTCGTTTTTTTAAGTAAGCGGTTCTTCGTGAAAAGAACTACAATTGTATGTGGAGAACTTGCGTCCCCTTCACTGTAGCACCAGCATGACCTTTTCTTGTAGTAGGTACTCTCTCTGTACCCATCCCTCCAATGTTTTCTATGCGTGATTTAAGATCCTCCAGCCAGGTACGTTCTAAAACGGTCTGTCATTCATTACTGCCTAAATAAATCTGTCCATGAACTTGAAGATGATGAGTTTGTTCAATTTCGGCTGTGTCGTCACGTTGCTGTACAGGGTGTTCACGTTTATTTTGGCCACTAGCTATCTCCGTTAATATTACCCCTAGTAGTTGTGGTTTTTTTTTTGGATATCATCAAAATTTGTTATCAGAAAAAACAATTAATCATCAAAGATTGAGATGCCATATTATATAAACATGGTTTTTAGTTTTGATCAAATTTTTTTAATAATAATTTTCGATATTGGTACTTTACTCTTAGGCGAAATTCATATTTTTTGACAAACCTCGTATACGACTGAGAAAAAATGATATCTGATGATTGTATTTTAGATTTTAGAACATGCAGAATACCTTTTTCTCCTAAAATTAATAATATTTTTATTATGGTTGCTTTAGGATTTTTTTATGCTTGGGAATATTTTTCCAGTAAATATGTATGTATTCTATGAATTTAGTTTCGTATAGTGTTTATGTTTACGATTCCCCCATTTTCAGTTTATTTTTCGCTTGTGCATTAAACATTTCTTAAAAATTTTAATTTTGGTTTCGAAAGCAACATTGTAATATGTTTCCCTTTTTTTAATATTTAACCTCATTTTATTATTACCTATTGTTGCTTTAAGTTTTTTTCATGTTCATTGAGAAGTATGTATGTGGCCTGTATGTATCTAATTTTGTGTGGTGTCTTTGTCCAAGATTCTATTATTTTCAGTTTTTCGTTTACTCTCCCCATTTGTATTGATGAAGAAAGACTAAAATTGTATAGAGTATAGAGGGTCTCCAAAAACTCCAAAAAGTCAAGAATTCAATTTTTTCTTTTTTCTGAAGGATTTTTTCAAATCAAGTATAGGTTCTAATTTGGAATTTGATCAAGAAATTAGAAAAAAATACATGGTGAGGTTATGTTTGCATGGTTTTGTTATTTTCCAAATGATTTTTTTCAAATTAGGTATGAAGGTTCAAGCTTGGAATTTGATCAAGAAGTTTAAAAAAAAATACATAGTGAAGTTATGTAAGCAGGGTTTTGTTATTTCCCAAACGATTTTGTTCAAATAAATGGGTATGTAGGTTCTAATTTGGAATCCCATCAATAAATTTGAACAAAAAATGAGAGTGAGGTTATGTCTGCATAGTTTTGCTATTTTCCAAAAGAGCTCGTTCAAATCAGGTATGTAGACTAATTTAGACTATTTGGTCAAGAAATTTTAAAAAATGACATAGTGAGGTTGTGTTTGCATAGTTTTGTTATTTTCCAAAAGATTTTGTCAAAATTAAGTTTGCAGGTTATATTTGGATTCCATTTCATCAAGAAATAAAAAAAATATATATAAAGTGAGGTTATGCGCAGTGGTCAAACAACAAAAACCCTAAATTTTGGGTTATTGATATCGCTTTGGTGAAGTTTTCGCTTTTGTTATGTGGTCCTAAGTACACCGGGCAGTTTTTGCATTTATGATATGCTATAAAACACAAACGGTTCAAGATAAAAAAAATGTTTTTTTTTGTCTCAACGTTCCAGCTATTTAAGGACATTGAATTAATCCTTGTTAAAAATGTGTGGAAAATATTGACAGTTGACAGTACGTTCTACTCTAACGACAGAATACCTTTATAAAGGTTGAATTCAGGAGGAACAATAGCTGTATTACAATTTTTACTCAAAATTGAAGAAATAACTTGAATATACATGGAGTTCCATTAAAAAAAAATGCAACTTTTATCTGCCATAACTTTCTACCCGACCCTGTATATTCCAATTTATCACAAATATGTAGATTTTCAAAAGACCCACAACTCTTATCCAAGACAGCTTTTCCTAACCCGTGTATGTTTTGAAATAATCGACTGTTCTGTTAATTTTTCCTAACCCTGTATTTATATTGCATGGCCATATAACTAAATGTTCCAGTTTTCGAAATGCCTTTTTTCATAAAAAAATTTTTTTACAGAGTGGGTTGCAGTATATTCGAATGAAAAAAAAATACAAAAATCTATCTGACTATAGGTTTTTCCTCATCTACAGAAAAAAAATTATTGAAAAGAAAAAATCCGTGACGGAACTATTCAGTCAAAACTGACCCAGTTCTAATTAGGTGCAGAAATCATCTCAAAAACACCCTGTACATTTTCAATTACCTACTAACACGTGCCAGATTAAAACAATCATCGGCATAATTGCCTTTTCTAGTACAAGGATGGGTAGTATAATGTTGGTATCCTCAAGGTTAAGTAAGATACACCTTGTGACCGTATACGAATAAGATCCATGTAATGCGACACAATTCTGCGGTATCAATAACAAGAATTTTTCATTTCAAATTGCGTAATTACCGCATTGACTTGTTTATTGACATGGTAAATAGAAGATGGGTTGGGAAATTTCAACTTTGTATAACAAAAGAAACCTCAAAACAATGTAGTGTGAATAATATGTAGGTTTTCTTTTTAAACAGGAAAATGGGTTTATTGCTTCATAGAACGTGTTTATCTTCGAGTATGTTGGATGATTGTTATGCTAATTCTTTTGAAATCTTCAAAGAAATGAATATGATCGCTAGTTTCTTGAATTCATCCATGCTTCAAAAAAGTCTTGATACGTATAGAGTGGCCAACTAAGAATTCGAGGTACTATATCTGGAAAACCATTCACCGTAGAGGCTTGCGGCAAATAAATAATTACTCAAAAGGTCAAGAGAAAAACCTGAAAAATGTTTTTAAGTTGGCCGCTAGAGGGCTCAACTGCAGTATTGAATCGAAGAAAGTGATTTCTCTGTGTATTCCGCTATTAACCTGATAAGAAGATTCTTGATATTCAAAGTCGGCGATATTCTGAACCTCTTTTGCTCGATCTCTAAAAAAAAAAAGTAGTGAAGGGTATTCAAACGTTTCCCTAAATAACACCCTGTATCTTCGAAACGACGAAGCCGATTTCAACAATCTTGGGCTCCTTGGAAGGAGCTAATCTTGTGCTGCAAATGTAATTCTATTTAAAGTTTTTTTTAGTCTCACATATCACCGCTAGAGGGCCTTTTTAGACATTTCGACAGAAATGGTTGTTTTTCTTGAAAAAATCAAATGGAATGATACGATTTTTTTCACGAAGAAGTAGCCTATTGGTGCCTTAACTAGCTCGCGATCACATCTCCATATCTTATTCCTAACTCAATATATCGGCATAGAAAAAACTATATCAGTTAGAATTCTTTTTTTTTTGTTCAACTGGAATTCTTTATATTATGAGTTATGTAGGCGGAAATCACAGAAACATAATTTTTTTTGATTCAAGATTGCAGTTACGCCTCCTAACGGCCATTTCAGTAACTTGAAAATATTTTCCAGGCTTTTCTCTTGACCGTTTTAGTGATCGCAAGCCTCTACCATGGATAGTTTTCCAGATATAGTATCTCGCATTCTTAGTTGGCCACCCTGTACTACAAAATTTTTAACTTGATCAAAATAAAATGCGGGGTAAAGACAAGAAAGTTCGTGTCGTTCGTATTAAGACGGTCGCCAAATTTAACTCTGCCTTAATTGTATCCGCACGTGCGGAATTTGTCATACTCCGATAATAACGAATGCTGATCCGCATGTGTGTACGGCATCACGAACAGTCGAGACGAGCGCTCGCTCCCTTTGATGTGTGCAAATCCACCGACACTCACCAAGAAGTTTACGACTTCTTCCCATACTGCTGTGCTGTTCGGGTAACTGTCCGCCAATTACCGAGTTTATTTCTACCATCAAAGCATAAAGGAAAAGTCTTTTGAAAGCAAAAGAAAGAAGTCAGAAAAGTGTACGTAGAGACGTAGACAGAAAACTTCACATGACGACTGCACAGCGGTCCAACCAGTCGTGGCAAACCAGCGCTGCTTAACATAAGCTCACGGTACTTGACCTGATCTACAAAAAGACTTTGTATGACTTCATTAGAAGAAAGAAGACGGTATCCCGATTCGTTCGAATTCAAGATTCCTGATCCCAACACAGTCGAGAAATTGTCGAAAAACTTGAAAGATCAACTGGGAGAGAAGTTCGGAAAATTTTCTAGAGCTATGAGAACTCGAGGAAGTTAGATGAGAGGTCCAAAGAATCGTTTAGAGAATCTTCGAAAACTATGGAAGAGCACCTCGAAGAAAGAATGTCCCCAGAATTATGGAAGAGAAAATCAAGGAACAGCGGGCAGACTAAAACTGTGTGAAGGTTCATGCAGCAGAAGAAATTGTAAACCTTGAGAAATGATTTGAGAATACAGCACTAAAGAGCATGAGAGGGCATAGTTCCAGCGATCATCAAACTATACCAGACGTAAGATTTGTTATAGCCAATGTGCAAGTGCTAAGATAGAAGCTAATATCGTCAGAATACACGCATGTCCACATGTTCAATGGCAATATGTCAGTATAATAATAAACATCGTCAGTTCGAAGCAGGAGCAAGGGCAGATGGATAGACTGCAACCATTTAAGCACTTGGAATAATTCTGGCACTTCGGGGAAAGCAACAGAAACTCTGCAGGAGCTGAACTTCCACGAAAAGTAGGACTACGATGTACTGGTGAAGCATATGAAGCCCAATGAGACCATGGAGGAGTTTGAAGTGGATGTAGCTCGACTTGCACGACTGGCTCAACCAACAACGCCAAAGAACGTTATGACGAATGGAGAGGCTTGCAGTTTATGCCTTTTTGGATGGTCTTTCAGAGCCTTGGAACTCGGAGCAGTCTATCAAGCTCAAAACTTCAGGAAGGCGTGCACTCACCTCCATGTGGTTCCCAGTGAGCAACGTCTGGCTCAGGCACTCCGAGATACCCGCGGGAAAACCGAGAAACTGGTAGCCGTGGCTCCTGCCTTGAGATAAGAGAAGCTTGGGAGGAACAGGGGTAACCCCCTTTACAATTTTTGAGATTCATCATCCGCACAACATCACAAAACGTTACGTGCCCCAACCTTTGCTGGGCTTTGCTGGGCTGCAAGACAATGAATCGACAGCGGGCCCCAGTTCTTCGGGTGCCCCGGTTACCAGAAAATCAGCAATGCACAGGCACCGCTCTGAGAAGTGCGGCAAAGCGAGGAGTACGCCCTGGCAAAACTCATAATCGAAAAAGTAGAGTCCTGGAACCACAAGGAGCTGCAGTGCTGAATTTTGGAGAGCTTGGTCATATTCGTTACCGCTGTAAGAAAATGATAACGTGTACCGTCTTGGGCGCTGGAAAACACGAATCATCGACCTGAAGCAAGAATTGCTTAGTTCAGAAGACCAGAACTTAGTAAGCATCGACACAGTTCCATCGACAAGGAAAGAAGCATTATCAGGGCAGCTGTGGTTGATGACTACCAGCCGTCTGAAGCACTTCGAGAGGACCAGTGAAAAGATCCATATCTAAAGCTCATCATCCAATGGAAACAAGCAGGCCAGCGATCAACTTGGCAAGAAGTCGCGCGATTCCTGCCCCAGGGAAATCCTACTGGACCTAATGGAACTCTTTCTGTTGGCTATGTGTCGGCTTCTTGAAGAGACTGGTGAAGAATCTGGATATCTGACAAAAGCGATTAGAAGCTGTCTATCACGGGAAAACAGCAAGAATAGTTTTAGTGGGTCAATTACCCCAGTAACACCCACAGATGTGCCGTGAATTCTCTCCAAACCAAGAAGTTTTCAAGAGGGCCCCTATGATATTCAGGAGCTAATCAATGACGTCGACTACAGATCTGGAAGACACCGGAAACTAAATCAGAGTTGTTTATTTCAACCGTTTGGACATGTATGCTGGGAACCATGACGATCAGTAAGCTGAAATTAGGCTCAGGTCTTCCAAGGAGCATTTCATTGTAATCCTTCATGTCCCTATACTCCAATGGCCAGAAAGTCCAGCTGGTCGAATACCAGTCAGCTCATTGGATCAACGAATGTGCCGCTGCTTTCAGAAGAAAATTCAGATGACTGGACGATCTGCGTGAACAAAAACCGGAGGTGGGGAGGCACTCCAATTCACGGAGGAGACATGATACCTGTTCCATATTGTGACAACATTTGACGACCATTAGTGGTTTCTGGAGAACCCTCAACCAGCTTAGATTTTTGATGTTGTCGCAAGGAACTGGCGCATTTGGCAATCCCAGAATCACAAACGATCTAGTGAACTGGAGAGTGGCGAGAAGCCTGCTGTTAATGTGTTCAATCGTAGTGGCATTGACACTCTGGTATACTGCCATCCCTCCGGGGAGACGAGCCAGAGGACTGTATAATGCTATTTTCATCGAACAATACGTTGCCGGTTTGAAGACAGTTGCTCATACTGTCATGGACACATTTTGGGACGAAATGCTCTAAGGAGGGAGCAATGTGATGAAACCGCGGTCGTGGCAAACCAGCGCTGCTCAAAAGAAGTTGACGATACTTGACCCATTGACGCGGAAACTGTTACAACTGTTGAGGATTGAGGAACGATCACCATTCTCAAATTTTTCCCACGCATTTAGATTATACCATGCCAAAATGAGAACAGGACTTCAATTTTGAATCATCGTTTTTTCAAAGAAGTCCAAACCGAAACATGAATAAGTCCGAATATTGATCATTTATTGTATTTATACATTTATCAAGTTTTAAATAAATAAGTTAAATCGTACAAGTGATATCTATATAGCAAAATAATGTCACAATAATGTTACATGCAAGCAATGTCAACCCTATAAACTATTCATAACCATTTACTTAATCTCAAAACGCAATTGTCCTAAACTGCGTTGACCTCAACATTCAATTGACTCAATACAAAAGTCCCATTGTGCAAGATTCAATTTGTCTAATTCATTTCCAGCAATTTTTAAGTGTAGTGCCTTGTTAACAATCGTCAATGGTGAAAGTGATTGAAAAAATCTAATTGTATTAATGGTTTGGTAACGTTGATCTGCTTTGCTGAGCGTGAGGTGAATTTCAATGGGTAGAAAATAGTGAGGTGTGAACGCTTGCGACAAACTGTTCTATTTGTGCTTGCTTTTCATAATTCCACAAAAACTACATTTATCAGCCCTTTCAATTAAAATCAAATTAAAAGTTGAATCTAATTGCAATCAAACATTTTAACGAATGTGAATCAAATTATCGAAATTATTCGGTGAAATTTTCCAGTTTTTAAATGGTCAATTCATGTGCGAATTGCACACATACAGAAATCAAATTTCGATACTTTGATGTGTTATGAATATGTTTGTATAGTATTTCATAGCAGATGTCGTATGAACGTGATGTTGAATTGTTTTGAATATGAAATGTGATTTTTCTGGCAATATGTGATCAAATAATTTGTATAATTGCGATTTTTAAGCTTTGTTATTTGCTTGTACGTAAGAACTATTATTTATTGCGCAATACCTGCTCTATCAAAACGTTGGACATGTTCAATTAAACACGGTTTGGTCTAACCTGAGTGAACGTGGCACCCAATAGTGTCCGTTTTCTTCCGAGAAAATAACTGACTCAATTTGAAACAAATCTGATATGATTTTTCATGCTGACTTGACATTACTTGTAACATGATTATCATTTTTTTTTATAGGGCTCACGATTATTATATCTAACAAAAATTCTTCATAAGAAACGATGAAAAAATTGACCATATTTTTGCCATTTATCCATATAACAACCTATGGACACCTAAACAAACTTATTAAACTAGTCATATGAAATCGGTTTTTTACGAACTAATTTAAATGAATGGTTAGCAAGTTCCGTACGACGTACGACTCGTTTTGAAGGTTAACAAGACCAATCAATGTTTATTTTCTTTCTTATCTATAAGGGAAAAGTACCATAATATTCAGATTTACATGCACGATCTGAAGGTGTTGAAGTACGTGGGGAAACATTAATTTTATGTTATTGATGGATAAGTTATTCATATAGGATGCCAAAAGTGGCTAGTGATGATGGGTGCATAGATCAGGTACATCCACTTAATTTTTTGAATGCAGCTATTTATTGATAATTGAGTTTAAATAGAAAAATCAGTCATCAAACTCAAGTTTTTTCTTCCTTAAAAATTCTACATAGATATTATTATAATATTTTTAAGTCATCAGCAAGAAAATATACTGAATATGACTATTTCACCACGTGACTGAAAACGGGGCGTCGCTTGAGTAACGCAATGTGACGTCATTGTCCTTGCTATTGAGGCATCCTTAGAGCCACAAACCTCTCATCTGTCAATTTTTTAAGCATGTCGAAATGATAGACATGTTGAGGTTATATCTGGCATTGTGTGTTATTTATTTATTTATTCGATTGTAGTTCTGTGATTCTTTTTAATAAAGACTATTTGTTTTGTGGTGATTATCATTATTGTCATTATTTTCTTGGACTGTGAAGTGAGTGAAAAAAACTTACCCAAACTTCTTCAAGAATAGGGTATATAATGTTCAATGTATAATGTATACCAACAAATACTCGAAATGTGAAAAAAATTCTTCCAAAAGACTCCACAAACATATGATTCCAAACGGTTTGACAGACCAGATCAGATAGTCGGTTAGGAAGTATCAAAATGGTCTCATGGTACCATAACTCATAATGCCATACTCAATGAGAACGTTTAATATTAAAAAAATATATACTGATAAAAGAGCTTGTCCTGACTGACTCATCAACGCAGAGTCAAGACTATTATCGGGTGTATCAACATAAGACTACCCGTCTTAAATCGAGTACACGGCTCGAGTCTTAAATAAAAGTCGTTCTTGAAGAAACTGTCCTCTATTTATCAGAGTGAAATTTTACAATATGGTGCTGAAAAATACCCTAATTTGTTATCAATCGCTTGACTTTTTTTTTCAATGTCAGGTGAGAATCATGTCAAAACTTTCGCCTACTTTGTATAGCATAAAATGCGCTCAGTAGTGAAAGAGTAATAATAAAATACCTAATTATGATATGGCTCTAACATACTCCCACCTGAGGCATCGTTTGATCCTATAAACATGACTCACAACCCTAAAGAGACATAATATTATTATAAAACTCAACAATTTTTTTCAAATATGTCACTAACTAGAATATGTATGTACCAACAAAGAAAATATTAATTAACTAATCCAAGGTATTCAAAAACCGTGAAGGAACATTCACTTTACGCCCACTACGCGTAACATTTTGTTTGGTTTCGGGTAATCTGCGATTAAGAACTTCCGGCGTATTCACGCCATTCTCCTTCATCTCGAGTACACCCTCCACCCTTGGTTGTCTCGATGGTGAACTGGATCGGCCTTCTCCATCTTTAGAATCACTGGGAGGTCTCGTACATTCCAAAGGATATAGCCTTTGAACTGGTCTGAGAAATTGGCCTCTTTCAGTTACGACTTTGACCAGACGAACTCAACCATCTTTCCCTGGAAAAATCTGGATCACACGTCCAAGGGGCCAATTCACTCGTTTGTCTTGATCGTTGCCCACAAGTACCAATTCTCCTAAATTGATTTGATAATTATTTTTATAATTTTTTGTCCACAATTTTAATTGACCCAAATATTCATTCCTGAATCGATGTCTCAAAGTCCCCAACAATTTTTGTCTGTGGACTGCCTTTCGACAAATCGAGTTCCGATCAACAGCATCACAATCGGGAACACCTTCCATAGCTAGATCTCTAAGAAACATCATTGGCGTAAGAGGAACTAGATCATTTCCATCTGATGAAGAGCAAGTCAGTGGTCTTGAGTTTATGATGGATTCGCAATCACAGATGACGGTTTCCAAATGCTCATGATCCAGCGAGGCGCGCTCCAACACTTTACGTAATAATTGTTTAAGAACGCCTATAAGTCTTTCCCAAAACCCACCCCACCATGCGGCCGTTGGTGGGTTGAATCGCCACTGAATACGTTGGACAGCACTACATTCAGCGACTTTTTGAAAGTCCACTCGCGAAAAAGCATTGTCAGTACCGACGAAATTTGTGCCATTGTCACTGTAAATAGTTTTTGGACGTCCTCGTCTGGCGATGAAGCGACGTAAAGCTTGCATGAAACTGTCCACCGATAATCCTCTGCAAAGTTCAAAATGTACAGCCCTGTACACGGCACAAGTGAAAATACATATCCATACTTCTTCTTCACCCTTGAGATATAGAGGACCAGTGAAATCCACCCCAGTGATTTCAAACGCCACCGCGTCACGAACTCGATTGAAAGGTAATGGTGGAGAGTGAGAGTGGTGGAACTATTGGCTTGGCATTATATCTCTTGCAAGTAATACATCCAGAAATTGCTGATTTTATGGTTCGACGTCCTCGTAATATCCAGTAATTTTCGCGAAGGATACTCATCAACCCTTGCACTCCTGCATGACATGACTTGACGTGTTCTCTAAATACCAGTTGATTCACTAGAAAATGATGGGATGGAAGCACAATTGGAAAGCGGAAATTTTCACTGTCAATTCTATTGCTAACACGTGATCTCATTCGGACCAAGCCGTCTTCTCCTTTGAAAGCATCCAATCCACTCAACTTTTTCCCGTCATTAAGACTCTATCTTTGTATACGTTTTAGCACAAAAAATTCGGCTTTTTCAATTTCTTCAGATGACAATTCTCCCTTAAGTTGATGGTTCTTATTTCTGCTGTTGTATGAGAATCGAAATATCCATGCACACATTCGTAAAGTCTTTAAATAATTCGAAAAATAATTAAAATGCCAATCATCACACGTCATCATTTCTTGTTCTATGGTATGAAGAGTTTTAACCAACCTTTTCTTTTTTTCTTTGTTAATCTCTTCTTCATTCAATTCAAAATCGGTTTGGTTCCAGGGTATAAGTTTATCGTAGAGCCATTGTGGTCCCTCCCACCATTTCGATTCGAGTAATTTTCTAGCTGAACAGCCTCGAGATGGAAGATCTGCAGGATTTGCTACACCAGGAACATGATGCCATTCATCACTTGTGGTTGTCTTGCGAATTTCAGTTACTCGATTCCAAACGAATGTGGACCATTCTTCTGCTCTTCTGATCCAGGACAGAACTGTCGTTGAATCAGTCCAGAAAAAATTATTTGTCTTCATCTGCAATGATTGTTTCACGGTATTGTATAATCGAACAGCAATCACTGCAGACATTAATTCCAGGCGAGGTATTGACATCGTCTTCAGGGGAGCTACCCTAGATTTGGCTGCTAACAAACGAACAAACACAATACCATCCCTAACGCCTCTCAAGAAAACAACTGCCGAGAAAGCGTTCTTACAGGCATCGCAAAAAGTATGCATTGTCCACTCATCAGCTTCTTTCGGACCCGCATTTATCCACCTGGGAATTTTGATTGCTGATAAATAGTGTAAGTCTTTTATCCAATTACGAAAAGATTCTTCCATTAAGGAATCAACTGGTGAGTCCCAAGTCAATTTGCTTTTCCAGGCTTTTTGGAGTAAAAGTTTCGGCTGTAAAGTAGTGGGACAGGTATAACCTATAGGGTCAAATACTCTCTGAGCTAGTGAAAGCATTAACCTTTTCGTCACTGGTTAAGCAAGAACTTCCTCTATGTTTTCGTCATCAACATGGAGACACAAAGTATCATCCTCTTTGTCCCATGTCATCCCCAATACGACAGTAGTACTATTCTGGATATCTTCTAGAACCTGTCCGGTATACTCCCACCCTCTGAGATCAAACTTTCCCTAGGTCATTATTGAACTTGCTTCTTCAACAAACATCCTCAACTCGTCTTCATTTGCAACACTGGTTACACAGTTGTCAACATAAAAGCTGCTTGACAGTCTGGACACCGTTTGTTCAGAAAAAGGAGCAATCCCCGTAGAGCATTTTTCCGCCATCAGATCCAGGTGATCACCCAATGTAGCTCCCAATAGAAATGGGCTACAGCTGATCCCAAACACTACCCGACGATGACGGTATATCTTTTGTTTCCCTTCTTTATCAGTCCATAGAAACCGGAGAAAATCTCTTTCTGTCTCATGTATGCTGATTTGTAAGAATGCTTTGCGAATATCTGAAACAACCCCAATCTTCTGTTGTCTAAATCTCAGCAAAATGACAGGTATTAACTCGATCAAGTTTGGCCCTTTTTCGAGACACTGGTTCAAAGATGGACAATCTTTCTCTTTTGCAGACGCATCAAACACTGGCCTTATCTTAGTAGATGCACTATTCAATTTGATGACTGGTTTATGTGGGAGGTAGTGTGCATTATCACTTGGTTTATCCTCGTTCACGACTTCAATAATATGTTCATTAATCCAATCTTTGAAAACTTGATCATAGGCTTCAAAATAACCATCGTTGGTTATTTTATTCAAAGTACTGCCAAGTCTCTTTTTAGCCAGTTGATAATTACTTGGCAAAACTGGATGTCCTTCCAACCAGGGCAGTCTAACTTCATATCTACCATCATCATCGGTGGTAATAGTTTCGAGAAACAATTCATTTGCTGCAGACGCCATTTCTTCACGATTTTTTCTTTCCGCAGGATCCCTGATCCCCAAGACATCCAATTCCCACAGATTGCTTATCGAAGTATGATTGGCCAACAGTGATAGGGAAGACATAGAATGGATTCTGTCTACTTTAGTCGGTAGTTTACCTATCAAAGTCCAACCCAGTAAGGTTTCTACCGCCACCAATCCACAGTTCAATAGATGTCTTCTTCCTGTGTACATCTTGCCCGCAATTTCGGCGCCTAACAAAACCTCTATGGGAGTAGAATCATGAGAATCAGTTATGGTGATGTTCAACATCCGAAGTTCTTCTGTCCATGGACCACCAAATATCAAAGAAACTTCACTACAAATGGTTGCTTGATCGAGAGCCTCGAAAGAACAGCTATAGTTATCATGTCTTAACTTAACATCATAACAATTGTGATTTTGGGACAATTCATTTCCTCCAAATAAGCCATGTAGGATGTTCACCTCTCTTTTAGATTTGTAGCCTAGGAGTTCAGCCGTGGATGACAAAATATATGTCTTCTGTGATCCAGTATCAATCAAAGCTCGAACATTTCTGAACTTCCCCGAATTCTCCATCGTGACACGCAGGGTCTGTAAGAAAACCTGTGTCCTTGTACTGTTAGCAAGTGATTGATTGGTTTCTGGTATGTGGTTCTTTTCACTGCTCGATCTGTCATCACTCCTTTGAACTGTATCTAGATTAGGACACATCAAAGGCTCGTGCGCTTTACCACAAATCATGCACCCCAGTTTATCTCGACATTTTTTCCATTGGTGACCGATTTTCAAACATCGAAAACATGCACCCTTTGAAGCCAATATATCTTTCTTTTGGTCGTATGTCATACCCTGGGCCTTGAAACAACTTTTGCTATCATGAAATTTCTGACAGAAAATACACTTTTTGACCGAATCCGAATTCATTAAATCTATTGCGGTGGGAGGTTTTTTATAGTTTCCTTCGCACGTGCTTGATTTGTCGCTTCGAAAACGATTAGATGCCTTACTTGGTCCAGCTTGCAAATCAAAACCTTCACCTGCTAAAGTGATACGTTGATCGTTGTCGACTTCATTTTTCAGAAAACTTATCAGACTTTTAAGACGATTTTCTATCTCCGAAGAACCTGCAACATCCGTGGAACTTAATATTGACGGGTTTTCGGAAAACTGCGGTCGTCGTTGCCATACTCTTAACAACTCTGATGGGAGACATGATTCAACTAACGGAAATAGTATAGCTGCATATTTATTTGAAGAAATACCAAGCGTCTCCAACGCACGTAATTGACACTCTAGCTTATCATATAAATAATTTAAATCAATCTTATTCGCAGAAGAAGTGTTCTTTAAAACTAATTTGAGTAATTCTCGTACGTAAACTTCTATTTGTAAATCTTCGCGACCAAATCTAGCAAGAAGACAGTCTATAATCCTACTATAGTTACTTCCGGTAGCAGGAAAACTGTCGACAAGTTGTCTGACTCTACTTCCTGGTATTGTAGCTTGAATCAGATATTGAACTTTATCGCTCAGGTGAATATCTGGGTCATCATGCACTTTTTGAAACTGAGACCAAAACGGCAACCATTCTTTCAGACTTCCATCAAATTTCTTAAATTCTAATGTGGGTAATTTGAATTTACGCTTACCAGAGCTATTGTGCATACTGACCCCACTACATCTGTCAGATGACACTGAGTTGACATCTCCTTCTGGATGTGTTGATGAAGTTTGTAAACATTCCTCACAACGGCTATTCAAATCCGCAAACTTCCTGACATAAACATCTGCATTTTCCATCTCGGCTATCAAATCTTGCTCACTAGCATCTTCATTCAAGAGGAGGTCGTAAATTTCAGCATCAACTTGCTGAAGATCACTTGCTTTTTGAAGTAAAATATTTAACGATACCTTCATTGTTCGCAACTCCTTATCTGGCTTCAAAAGCATTTCCTCCAATTCCCTGGTCAACTTGGTGAATGTAGTGCGAAGAACTTTTCGATGCTTTCTCTTCTGGTCCATTTTGCCTCACTTACAAACTCGGTCAAAACCACACGCCTTTACCAACACTTCCTGGTAGTCTGGTGTTAAAGTTTGTCCAGTGATCACCTTGTCCAGCACCCAAGAAACGTGTATTTTTCACTCAACAGTCCTGTCACGGTCGCCAAAATATCGGGTGTATCAACATAAGACTACCCGTCTTAAATCGAGTACACGGCTCGAGTCTTAAATAAAAGTCGTTCTTGAAGAAACTGTCTTCTATTTATCAGAGTGAAATTTTACAATATGGTGCTGAAAAATACCCTAATTTTTTATCAATCGCTTGACTTTTTTTTTCAATGTCAGGTGAGAATCATGTCAAAACTTTCGCCTACTTTGTATAGCATAAAATGCGCTCAGTAGTGAAAGAGTAATAATAAAATACCTAATTATGATATGGCTCTAACAACTATTATAGATAGAGCCATGAAATTTTGAAGAGATGTTCTGCTAAATATTTCTAGGTGTGCTAAGAGAGGGTGATGTGAAAAATCATATATCAATGAAAAAAAATGTATTTTTGGTCACATCGACTTGAAACTCCATTATGATGATGATCTTGGATAAAATTAATAAAACACGTGTTTCGTCGTTTTCCAAGTTTCAACGTTATTCGATAACATTCAAACAACAAACGTGACGGGTACTGCTAGTATGACTAATAAGGATAAGCAACTCTATCCATTGCAGTCTAAAATTTCGGAAAACAATTCACGTCACGAATCACGATGGAGGAGGTGCGATTTTGATTGGCGCAAATATCAATATTTACTACATTATTCAAGGCCTATTCCAAAAATTGTGGATATAATAATTGTTCATTCCATATTCTTTTCATGGTAATTAGCAAGAATACTACCTAAACAAAATTTCGTTCACCAGGCGTAACGAAGAAGTTATCAACTTGAAATTTAGCTTACATAGAAGTCATGAAGTGTAGGGACCAAAGGCAAACATTGAATATTAGCCCTCTACAGTTTTTTTTCACACGTTTTTTTTTGTTTGTAATGGAATCATGGAACCCGATTTTTACCCACGTCAAATGCCCAGATTGATTTGAAACCTCGCACATTTGTCATCATGAACCGATGTTAATTGAGAATGAGCTAAAAAGTGAACAATAATTTTTAATTAGAGAATATGTTGTTTTGTTGAATTTTCTGACTTTTGGCTTGTTTGACAGGTGGTGAATAAAATATTGGTTGACGGTGATTCTTAGTTGCCGTCAACGTTGCCAGGGTAGTTTTCTTGTCAAGGGGATCAAACAATTATAATTAAAAAAAAAACAAAAAGCACGCTGTCGAACTAAAAAGTGAAAAATATTTTTTAATTTAAGAATAAAATGATTAACGAGAAAATTGATGTGATTGTGATAAAAGCGTGGGGCGAAATCAATAGTTGCAATTTGTTACTAATTTCTATTTCAAAAAACAGAGTTAGTGTATAAAAGTATTACAAAACACCACACCACAATGACAATAGATCTTCTGTCAATAATTTTATTCCTGAATGAATAGTGATTTATGGTACTTGTGTGCTGTGTTGAAAATAACTCACGCGAGAAAGATTTGTGTATAATTCTCAAGTGAGAAACATAACGCACAAGTGCCCTACAATGTTCTATCTAACAAATGGAGAAAATCGTTTTTTTCATGAGATAATTATAAAATATAACTTTAAGTGACAGAATGACTAGACACTGACATGTTTACATTTTGGTCAAAATAAATTATTGTTTGTTTGGTTGGCACGGGAACGTGAGTTATAATCCATAACTTACTAGTGACTAGTGAGTTATGGATTATAACACACTAGTGTGTTATTTGAAACTTCACTTGATCAAAATGTAATAATAATGACATCCATAACTATCTTGCGTAAGATAAAACAATTTTTTCACTTTTTAGTTCGAGTTCGAGGTTCAAATTCATGGCAGTTGAAAATTGAAATTCGAGACTTCATTTGACGCGAAACAAATTGTTTTATTTTGTTTTTTAACTGTTTGAGAGTTTTCAAGATATTAACCGAGGAGACTTTGCATTCTCTCAAGAAATCTTGTGATTTCTGTTCGACTAGCTCAAGGGAAATTTATGTTTATTTTGATTTTCCATTTTTTTTCACCATATAATTATGTATTTTGGAATCTTTCGATTTTCATTCTAAATTTGCTAAAGAAAAAATTCAACAAAAACGTTCTTTTATGCTGTAAAAGATAACGTAGGTCTTTGACAAAAGAGTTTGAATCCACAATTTTTCTATTTAAAGTCGAAAATTAACCAGCCATAGGAATTTTCTTCAAATTATAATATGAAAAAATTGAAGTCAATAGATTTCACGAATTTATGCTTGTTTTTATAAGCAGCAAATTACACAGACAAAAATTTCAAAAATTAAAAAACCATCTTTTGTTGTTGTTAAACTTTTTTGAAAAATGTGTAATGTACAGTGGAAAGCATATGAACAACGATATTCGTGACCTTTTTTGTAAGAGACCAATATTTTTTTAAAAGTTTAACACCCTGAAAACGATGCATTTCTGGACTCACGTCTTTAAATTCATTGTACGCAATTAGGAAACACCATGTATACAAGGTGTCCCATAATTAGTGAACAAAACTTTAGCCCTGTATTTATCGGTCGAAATCAAAAATAACCTCACTTCACGGATTGATGATGATGGATTTTTCTAATTATTTCCGAAATTGTTTGAAATAAAGTTTTGAAACCTTTGTTGTTGGGTTCCTACTTATTTGGAAATGCTGGATTGAAATATGAATACAAAAACTTGATTACTAGGTCAGAGGCGTATCATTTAGAGTGTCGAGTATACAAAATTGAGGGAATCTTTTATAAATCATATTTTCGCCATTTTTTTCACCAAATTTCGGAAATTTCAAGTTTTTTTGCAAAAAAATGCATTGTTATAAGTAAATTCTCAAAAACGACGCGTCCTAGCGATACAAACCAAAACCTTTTTGCGTATAAAAAAAAATAAAAAAATGGGAACTTTTTTTACCAAAAAATGTTATTCCACATAAAAGTCTAGGCTTCACATCATCCACATTTAAAGAAATTTTGTAATGTCTATTGGGAACAATTTTTGAAAAACTTTCATTTTGTTTCCATAATATTTTAAGAAATCTCAATTTTTAGAAATGTTCAAGGGTATAATAATAATAGGTACGTTTATTTAGCATAAAAAGCTACAAAATTTCACTATTTGATATGTAGGTATATCCAAAAATGTATGTACACTGTGGGCCAAATTAATTTAGAACCTAGTTTGATCCTTAATTACTTTTTTGTTTGTTTATGGATTCAGATGAATTTTGGATACGATATTGGTCAATATGTTTTGGATGTTCGTCCAAAATTGATTTTTCGAATTTTGGACAGGACCGGACTTACGACGTTTTTATAAAATTGGTGCATTTAAGCTCGATGCAAAAACGAACTGCGCTACGTACAGACTAACTGATATATTTTTTAAGAAGGACATCAGTGGGAAAAGTTATCCTGATAATATCAATATTTTAGAACCATAACCTAAGAAACTATGATTTTTTCTATATGATCGTGCTTGTCGACATAAAAACTATTTCACTTCATTTTGATCAAAGTTTCTTAAAATTTCATAGCAACGTGGATTGTTTGTTGAAAATTGTTAACATTTTTGAGATTCCAGAGTTTGCCTGTTTGATTTTGAATACGTAGACATGGTTCTATCTATGAAAGATAAAATCTTGATCAAACGAATAATGGAAAAGAACATTTATGCACGGCAATGTTGCGGCCCCTTTCAAATTATCGAGTGAAATTAAACAAAGTTCAAAAACGAAAAAAAATAATAATGATTGGGTATTATTTTTTTTCCAAATTAAAAAATCTAAAATGTGAAAAAATCGACAAATCTCTAACAAACAATCCACGTTGCTATGAAATTTTAAGAAACTTTGATCAAAATGAAGTGAAATAGGTTTTATGCCGACAAGCACCATCATATAGAAAAAATCATAGTTTCTTAGGTTATGGTTCTAAAATATTGATATTATCAGGATACCTTTTCCCACTAATGTCCTTCTCAAAAAATATATCAGTTGGTCTGTACGTAGCGCAGTTCGTTTTTGCAACGAGCTTAAATGCACCAATTTTATAAAAACGTCGTTAGTCCGATCCTGTCCAAAATTCGAAAACTCAATTTTGGAGGAACATCCAGAACATATTGACCAATATCATATCCAAAATTCATCTAAATCCATAAATAAACAAAAAAGTTATTAAGGATCAAACCAGGTTCTAAATTAATTTGGCCCACAGTGTAGATTAGAAATATAACAATAATTTCAATGGAAGGCGAATAAAAAAGAATGTGAAATAGAAGATAACGAACAAAAAAAAGTCCAATGTACTCTTGATGCAAAACAATTTCATAACAAGCTATGCGTAAGGTAATTATTTTCTAAATACTTCAAACATTTTGTCAAATGGATTATCGGTTGACTTTCGACAAAAATATTCGAAACATGTTTTTTCAGTCAAACATATGTCAGTGTACCGTGATGATTGGAATGGCTAATAAATAATTAAAAAATCGATTTATGATTTTCAGAATAAAATTTCAACGGTGATTAAATTTGAATTAGAAGGACATTCACCCGTCGTGTCGTCCAATGATACTGTTATCGATTGAGTTTTAGATTATTCGTGATAATAAAAATATTTGGACAATATCCATGTTGAAATGACACACAATGACATTTTGTTTCACTAGATTTTTAATTATTGTATTTCATACTGTCCAGTAAAGAGTCATTTACCGGACTCAAAACTAGGGGTTCGCGAGACCTTGGTCTTGGTGTCGGTCTTGTCTCGGTCTCGGTCTCGAAATCGAGACCAAGACCGAGACCGAGACCTAGAATCTGACTCGAGACCGAGACCAAGACTTACACATCGAGATCGAGACCAAGGTACCGAGACTCTCGGTCTCGGTCTCGAAAAATACATTTGGTTTGTTGACTTGTTGGGAAAATGTTGTTTGTACAAAACTTTTTTTCAAAAAATCATTTTTGAAAAATTTGATTTTACGATGGACTACATATGGACTAAAGCTCAAACGATGATGTTTTCCGTATTTGACCCTTTATTTTAGCTGGTTTTTATTTAGTTAGTTTCATTTCAGTTTATTCGTAGTTTATGAGATAAAAGTCAATATACATTGGACTGGCTTCTCTCGAAACATGTAACTGCAGTAGATTTCAACATGATTCTTATGAATTTTCAGGTACCTACCAGTTTATTGAATCTATTAAAGTAGCTTCCGATTCTACGGACAATATCAAGACGGCTTGTATATACAGTGCGTTTTTTTTAAGACGGAACATAGGAATTCCCATGTAAAATTTTCATACCCTTGTTAGCAGTACTTTTATTTAAAATTCACAGCTGAAACTTGCCGTAAATAAACTTTGGTATCTAGAGATTATGTTATTCCATCAATTAGCACAGAATAATTTGAAAAAAAATTGAAAAAACGCTTCTATTAATTATTGAAAAGTGACAACTTTTTACTAGCCTTGTATATGCCACTGTTAACCAATAACTTCATTGAAATGATAGACGAGGGAATGTGTATATGAGCACAGGAACATCACAACAATAGAAACACACAACATGAAGTGTATATGGTAACTTAACAACATAGATACCATATACACTTCATGTTGTGTGTTTCTATTGTTGTGATGTTCCTGTGCTCCTGACTCAAGAGGCACTGAAGATAGCTTAGGCCGAAAGCGCTCTGCATTTAATTAATAAAGAATTTACACGGAATATACACATTCCCTCGTCTATCATTTCAACTTTACGCACGTGTACACAGCCCTATCAACCCTTTAATAACTTCATTGTCAAATTGTGATAACATTAAATTTTAACAGTATAATACATGCAATAAAAAATCAAACATTATTTCTTGGATAACCTGTTCAAAGTGTCCCCTATTCACGGCCAAAGAGTATTCATAACGGTCATAAAAATGAAAATGAAATTGTTTGGTTAAAAAAATTGACAGTGAAGTTAGTCACTTCAGAAAATGTGTTGTCATCGTCATATACAAGGCATGTTAAAAGTATCACTTTCTGATAAATCAAAGCATTTTTTGAGTCTTTTTCCTAGTTATTCTGGCGTAATTGATGAACTAGCACAGTCTCGAAGCACCAAAGTTCATCTACGGCAAGTTTAAGGTGTGTACTACGAACGGAAGTACTGCTAACATGGGTTTGAAAATTTAGCATGGAAATCCCTATGTTCCGTCTTAAAAAAAAAGCACTGAAAAGTTCATTTTTTATTTAAAGTTACAGTGACAGATCAAAATTGTAGGTTAAAGGTTGGCAAGCTTGTTCTATAACGATAGTCATAAATTGAACTGTGATTCGTTTTATTTTGCTTTGCTCAAAAAGTATTTGATTCGATAGAAAAAAACGTTCAAGAATAGATTGTGATGATAATTTTGGAATTGATGATCAAAATCCTTCTTTAATTGAGAAAATGAAGTTTATAAACGAATATTTTATTTTTTCATTTCATTTAGCGAGCACTTTATGGCATTTATTTATTTTTTGCCAACCTTCAACCTCCAATTTTGATCTGTCACTGTAACTTTAAATAAAAAATGAACTGTATATATGAGAGTATATGACATTTTTGATTAAATGTTTTTGGTTTAAATTATAATCCTTTACAAAAAATTGATATTATTTTGATCTACCTATACATTTGAAAACGAAAAGTCAATGCTCCCTGAACGAAAATTTAAAGTAGAATTATACATGGCTTTGAATTGCCTAAAAAATGACCACTAGAATCTGTAGAGGTTGTTTTGCAGCAGACCTCTCAAAATACAACTAATATGAGTTTGCATTTTTGAATCTGCTTCTATCGTGAAGGCAGTCTACAACGCATCACTGTTCATTAATTGTCTAAATCATTTCATAATGAAGATGCTAAAAAAATAATGCACCATGAAATGTCATGATAAAATTCCATTTGTATTCTAAAGAATACTTGAGTTAACGAAATCAATAATTATTAAATGTAACAGTCTTACATCACTTTCAACTTCAATTTAGTATAATAATATTTTTTATCAAAATATTGTTTTATTTTATACTCACTATTACCCCAGCACACATTGAAAAATATGATTATTTTGCTCTGTGACACTGAATATTGGAAGACACCATTTGAAAATTTCGAGACCGATACTTAACGAGACAAGACCGAGACCGAGACCGAGACCATCCATGGTCTCGATCTCGGTCTCGGTTTCAAGACCGAGACCAAGACCGAGACCATGATTTATTCCTCGAGACCAAGACCGTTAGTCTCGGTCTCGGTCTCGGTCTCGCGAACCCCTACTCAAAACCAGTCCGGTGAATCACACTCTTCAGAAACTGTAATAAAAATTTACTAGTCCGCTAAATGATACTTTGCATCATCAGAGGCTGTGAAATTGGATTATAAAAATACACAATTTGACTAACTCTGGAAGTGGTAGCATAGTTTAGCAGGCGCCATCTCATGGTTTCAATTAATAACATAATAACTTGACATAAAATGTTGCTAACATAATAAGTAACTTATCTATATTACCCAAGTGGTGACATGGTTTGACTGGTGCCATCTCATGGTGAGAATGTGAGGCGGACTGCCACCACCGCCCTCCCAATGTGTGCTTTGACAATAAGAAAGCACTTCTTCTTTTTAATCGATTGAAAAAAATTGTCACATCACAGTATGAAATAAAACATTGTACGATACATAGCCGTTTTTTAATCTTTGGCCGTTAAATGTCATTAAACTACTCGTCTAAAATTCCATCTTGACTCTTAAAGTACTACTACTAAACTACTATAGAAATAACAAAATAGTAATTTTGTATCAAGGGCGGAAAGTAGATGATTTTGACGAGGGTATAAGTAGCAGCACGAGCGAAGCGAGGGCAGATATTAGCCGAGTCAAAATCATCTTTCGTCCGTGGTACAAACAGTGCTTTTTGTACAACTAGTTTGTAATAATTTGAAAAAGAATAATTATGAAAATCAAAAATAAATAATCGATACACTGCACTACACTGCTGACAAGTCAGACAACCGACAAGTTTAATAACAACTGTCAAATCATGGTTACAATAGGTGTGTTCCCGTATTCTTTTGTGGTGCAGATTCATTGTCACCGAGATTGTCACGTGATAAGTTCCTTTTAGTATGCTAGGCTGTCACGTGGTTATTAGATTCAGAGGCGTTGGGATCCAAGGAACCGTTGCTATAGGCGACGCGAAAGTACTTTTAGGCCCGGCTGCCAAAATTAGCGAGTTACCGCCTGCTTTGCATGCATTGAAAAGTGAACTTTACGTATAGGTTGTACAAAAACAAATTTTACGAATCCAATGATGAGAAATTGTCATATAAACCTATAATAGGTCTGATGATGTTTTTTGGTAAAAATTTTCAAAATTCTTTGTGATAAAAAAAACATAATCTTATATTCAATAAACTTTTTAAACCCATAATTTACAGACGTTTTCAAAATCTTTGGCATGCAGGAGTGTAATTAATTTGTTCCGCTTGTCAAATATGGAATTTGAATAATTTTACATAAAAATGGTGAACCTGATCATTCTCAGACGAAAAGTCGGATTATAAAACATTTAAATCATTTGCATATAACGAACTGATTTATTTTTGATTGAATACTGAACAAAGGTCATGCACTTGATCTTCATTGAATCACCTTCAACTGTATTAAATATAGTTCAATAACCAAAATAGACAAACAAGATCGATGCCCCGCACTCAAAACCCATCAGAAAAACTCAAATGGCTTAACGACAACAATCATAAACCCATTTCTGGCGAGTTAAAATTCCATCATCAATCAAAATCGTCAATTCGAGCTCTGTCAAGAGCATAAATGCAAAACGTGATGACATTTTTCCGCCATCAATCCATAACAGTATTTCTGTTATCGAACAATGAATGGATTGTTTTCGGTAATGAAGTTCTCGACCATTAGTCAAGATAAATATTCCGTTCAAGTATGTCGTAAATGTAATGACTCTGGCAATCATCGGAATGAAAGTTGTATGCAATGCTTCTATTTATGAAGTGTGAAAATATATTAGTAAATAACTCAATTCTCTGCAATCAACGTACGGAGTAGTAAATTACCTGACCGGTCTTCGTTCTATTGTAAGATAACCATCAGTCTTGAGTCACATCCAATCATGATTGTCTTTTTTTTTTACTCCTTACGTTTTTCGCAAATCTTAGTCAAAATGAATTTTGAAGACATGTTTAAGCCGTTAGATGTGTACAGATTTTATTTTTCACTAGCTTCTATCAAGATATACTTCATGAAAGTCAGTATTGCTTCCTCAACAACCACTCTCGCATTAAGCACCTATATTTATTTCTCCAGAGAAACTGAAGCTGCATTGTTGAAACTCCTGGCAAAGTGCATATTAATCATCCAGCCAGAAACTCGATGGTACAAATAAGTCCCAGTACAGTATAGCTTCTATACTCTGGATAACGAATAGCCAATCCTCTATATAAAAATGAAAATCTGTATGTTTGTGTTCTTATAACTCAAGAACCGCAGAAAGAAGTGGAATGAAAATTTGCAGAGATTATTTTAGTTTAATTAGGAAAAAAAAATTAGGAAATAGTCTAAGGTCATGGTTTTATTCGCCAATTCATAGCTGATTTTGAGAAATTAAGATTCATATTCAAATTTTTGATAGAAAATTACATTTGCCAGCATTCGCCATTTTCTTCCAATTATTCACAATGACAGTGAACGTTCCATTTGATGTTGACGCAAGTTCTGTTGGTACAAACAGAACATTAAGCCGCGTTCACATTAAATAGATATTTGCGTTGTATTGTGAATGTAAATGAGAAACGGTAAGCTGAATAGTAATATTGTACAAGGTAAAGATTTGAAAACATTATTTCTTATATAACTCTTTGTTTTATAAAAACTATTGAATCGGAAGTTTGTTATTTTATGTTAACTTATAGACAGGTGAGCGGAGTCGCGGGCTTTCAGCTGGTTATTATATAATTATGTGACGTAGAAATTAATTTTTAATCTGGAAAATTCCCAAAGAATTAACGGAACACCTTTGACCTCACCAAAAGTCTGGGTTAGTTGGGGTTAGCAACAGTTATCAAAGAACTGATTTTGCATTTGAATACTCCAATCCATTCGTTGGTTTACGTGTCCTGACGATTTTTTTCAACTATTTGGTGCCCCTTTTTCACGTTTAAAAAAAGGGTTAGTTTTGGTTGATTTTTCTGCGTGATTTCTGATAAAAATGGCTATCACTATTCGAAAGAGGGGCACAAATTATGTACTTCCTGAAAATTTCACAATAATTGAACAAACGATGGTTTTTATATAAAATCTTGAAGCAAAAATAACCCATTTTCAACAAATCATGAAAAATGTGTAATTTTTGCCAACAACATTGAAAACAATTTTGAATATTTCCGTTGAGATACCTGACTCTTCACCTCCCAACGTTTTCATGCTCCGCACATATTCCTTCATTCTAGACATGGATTCTTCCCTTGTTCTACTATCAGACACTTGAAGGTATCCTAGATAAATTCCAAGAGGAATGACCAGTTTGGGACCTCCTCTGATACTTCTTAAGTACGGATTTAAATGTATTTGAATGGCCAGTGTTCAAGTTCTACAGGGTGTTTCCTAACCTCTGTGACAAAATGAAAGGAGTGATTCTTCGCTTAATTTTAAGACGAAAATGTGGTATGACTTTTTTTCGAATTTCGCTTTGTTTCCAAAATACAGGGTGTTTAATTTTTTTTTTGATTAGTTTTTTATTTTTAATTAATTTATCTTTTACTCGATTTTGTTGAAGTTTGGTAACGGTATTTATAGTGCAAACGGGCTCATTTTGCCATGAACAAATAAAAATTATCGAATATAGTGGCGTCCCGAGCGGCACTTCAACCAATATTATTGGGAAAAAAATGTACGCCACTGACTTTTTGTGTCATTTTCATTTTTTTCTCAGGTTATTCAACTAAAAACGCAACTTTTTGATCTTTTGAATTTTTATCGTATCTTGCCTAATTTTTGAGATAAAAAATTATATCTAGTTGAGTGAGTTTTGACGCAAAAAGTAATTTTATCGCTGATGTTGAATTTTCCAACAAATACAGCAATCAATTATAATCATTTTAATGGAGAATTCAAAAACACTAAATAATTAAAAAAAAAGTTAAATAAAAAAAATAAAAATAAAAAACTAATCAAAAAAATAATTAAACACCCTGTATTTTGGAAACAAAGCGAAATTCGAAAAAAAGTTATACCACATTTTCGTCTTAAAATCAAGCGAAGAATCACCCCTTTCATTTTGTCACAGAGGTTAGGAAACACCCTGTTTATCCTCGAAAAATGCATCCATCACAATTGAAAAACTGGCATCTTCCTTCTTCATTTGAAAACTTGATTAATTTGTTACGTGGACAAAAGTGAGTACTGGGCACCTTCATCACTATCTCTTTGTCCAAGCATCATGAACCTTTAACCAGGCTCAAATTCTGGTTGCAAACCCAAAAGTTTGGATTTTATTTTCGATTAAAAATAATGGCCCGCTCTCTGCAACAACGATTGTCTAAGTATTCCTCGTTGAAGGGCACAATCAACGTCTTTGCTGAAGAAGGCTTTCAAGACTAGTTCAAATTTGTGAGAATTCCCGACTCTTGATCTTCCTAAACCCATAACCACGCATCAGTTGTCCAGGACTATTCGTCATAGAATATTTGTTCATCCTTAGTCCTTCGTAGGAGTAACGAGCCTCCGGAGTTCGGAGTATTATCCCAGACACCGCAGCTCGTCTTTCCGTCGAAACGCTGTACTGCCTGAATAAGATTTGTGACTCTTTCTACTGTTCCACTGTATTCCCCATTATCCCTTTTCCAGATCGTCACAGCTTCACTTTCAGAGACGATGTGTAAGGCTGTTTCCTCCTAGTGTTTTCAGAGCCTACATATGGGTTCATCGTTGAGGATGTTTTCTGTGAGTTTTTAGTATCCCCGTCACTTTTCTGAATTGTATTTCTACTGAGTTTCAGTAGGCTTCCAGTAAAGGATTTTTCGATTTTCTCTGCCATTATTGATTTCCTGTAATTTACTCCGTCCTGGTAATTGGCACCATCTTGTTGTTTTTTGCACCAACAGCTCAGTCAGCCTCTTAAAGAGGATTTATTGACTCCAATGGCAGGTTCTGGACCCATAAGTGGTGTATTTGCAGTTTTGTGTGCCATTTGGTTCTGTCGTTGATCCCCAGCTATTCCCTTCTACCCTAGAGAAACATCTTTGTTTGGATTTAGGTTCCTCATATAGCCTATACTGAGATTTTCTTGAACGCGGACGTTTACTGACTGTCTCCCGGCATGTCTTGGAACTGACTGTGTACCATCAATTCCGGAGTTGTTCCAACTTCCCTCTTCTCTCATTGATCTTAGTATGCCCTTAGGAGTTCAAGTTGTTCTAGTTTCCGGTGCTACCAAGTCTGTATGATCCCATTTCTTAGATATAATTTGTGTGCTCTCTGTACACTGTGTCGTAGTGTTCAGGTGAATTATCGTCACTGGAGTTGTGATTTAGTTGAATATTCTCGCTTGCTATTCATTCTTTGTTATAATATCGTATCAATGTTTTCATCCCTATAAAAGAATATACGCCATTGCATGATAGAAGAGTGTGCCAATCATTCTACCTACAAGTTTCAGAAATCCGTCTTGATAACACCATTCTCCTTTTTTGATGAAGATGTCAAGGGGAGGGAGGTTAAGCATTGCCTTCATAGCAAGCGTTGGGGAAGTTCTCATAGCTCCAGTTATACAAAGACATGCAAACCTCTGAACTTTTGCCAGACATCTGACAACAGAGCCGTAGACAAGTCCAGTGGAGCCAGTATAAGTAAAACAAACCTGGATTTAAGTTTTGCCTTCTGCTTGTTTTTGTTGCCATTACTCGATTAACTATTCTGAGAGCTTGTCGTCTGGGATTATGTTTGGGCATTTGACTTCTCTTGCCATCTGCAGTTGTTGTCCAAAGAATACGGGTTTGAATTGGCTCACTATATTCCTTTTCCTGGTGATCGGGGAGGTTTTCTCAGGATTCACTAGGTTCACCTTCCTACATCAGTTTTTTACGATAGTTAACTTTGTCTGCATCAGTTGCGATAACGTTCTGGAGTCCTTGCCTGTGACTAGTATTGCTACATCATCGGCATAGCCCTGTAGTTCAACTGCATCTATATACATTCCAGAGAAGGGAAGACTCTTCTCTAGCTTCCTCTATAGTAAGAGTTTTATCAAGAATGGTTGCTTGGGTCTTCCTGTCTTCCAACATGATTCTTATCCATCTGCAGACTGGGCACTAATTCATACAGAGCGGTCTCACATGATTTGTCAGGCTGTTGGGCATTTTGGTTTGTGTGAAAGGGAAGAAGTGAGGTTTCCAGAATGTACCTTTCCACCATTTTATTGATCGCATTTTAGCCGCACTCCGTAACCATAACCCAGTGGGTTGAGTTATGCACTAAAATGTTTCATTCAACTAAAAGGCTTTTTGGGGTCCTGGTTCATCTTACTCGAAATGTTGATCGTGCAACGAGGAATCAGAAACTTCTAGATAAATTGGTTTTTGATTTGGATTTTGGTTATATGAAGAGCCTGAGTTGGTGAGGTCTCCTGGAGTTCTCCACACTCAATTACTCCAAGCACGAGGGACGAGGAAAACTAGAGCACCTCGGGAGTGTCTAACTCGATTCACCCGAACGGGTAAAATCGTTGCCGTAGTACTCCTGCGTAACTCTGGAGCGCTCTAGACGTGGCACTCGATAGCGGCCAATAGGATAGTGGCAGAGTGTAAGACAAGCCCTGAACTCCTGAAGTTATGAATTTGCCAACATTTGCTATCATCCACCGCAAAATGAAAACTAAGTCGGAGAAGGCTGATTCCACAAATTTTCAGGAGGACGCTTGGCTTGATATCTGATTAACCATTACAGATGGATCTATCCATATGTCTTCTTTCAGGTGTCGCACACATTGCTTCTTTTCACCTCTGTTGTGACAGCCTCTTGTCTATTTTTTGTTTGGAAATTGAATTTGATTCAAATAAGGGTAGGAGAATAAAATACTAAATTGATAGCGGAATAAAAACAAAAGTGAACAACAATGATCAAATATCTTCTTGAATCCAAAATTACATAAAACAAAGTCACACCTCCTTGACATTTCTTCACCGTCACCAACATTTTATCTATGAAAATGTTACCATACTGAACTGCTGATGTTATAATAATGAGTGTAACTGAAGGTAACTACCCGGAATCTAAACAAAAATACATTAGACATGTTATTAAACTATTTAAATCGCACACACCCATTAACAGCAGTAAATGGTTGATAACCTTCAACCACTTGGTATTGACTCTTTGCGGCTGAGAAGAATTATTCTTATAGATTTTCTGATTTTGATAATAATATTTAAAAAATAAGAACCAATCATAATTTATATTTAATATTCAATAATTTCCTGTTCTTCCTTCATCAGCTTTCATTAATCTTTTTTGAACATCTTGTATCTTTTACCTTCTTTAATTTATTTTTACCGACTGAGAGAATGTATGTTTCAAAGCTTTTTTATTAGCTTGGAGTATTTTTGTTCGCTTTTATATACAGTGTGTTCTATGTCCTAGGATAGGTGAGGAGTTGATCTTGACTTTTCTTCAATTCTTCTCTTTTCTTCAAAACACCCTATGTTTGGGAAAATTAAGAAAAGCTTCGTCTCTTTCGTTGAATATTTTTTTCTAGTTTTCTAACTTTTGTATTTCGATTTTATTATGTCTCACCCTTCTCTATCGAGGACTTGACTATTTGCAGATTGGATTGACTTTTGTTTAGCATGATATTTGGATTTTGAAGTAGTAAACGTTTTGATTTTTTTAACAAGACTTTTCTTTTTTCTGATGCGTATTCATAAAAGAATGGTTGTCGTTCTCCTCTCTTGGATGCCTTTTATTTACATCTATTTTTTTTTTTTGAAAATAAATGATATTCTATATTCACCAAATTCTGAACCTCTCATTAAACTTTCGTAATTGGCGAACAACTAATAACAACCCATATCACATTACCTCATCAGATTTCTTCAAACATTTGCAAATACAAACCCAGCATTATTATATTAATTTAATGCAATAAGCCGCTGCAAAAGTTTCGACTGTTGTAGTTGAGAAGTCCATTTATGAAATTATCATTAATAAAATACCAGTTGTTTTCGGTTATGCATTGCTGCAAGCATTATAGAGTTGTTTGGGCTGGAGAGATGAAATTAATGCATTTTGGTAATTGAAGAGTTGAGCTTGTTGTTTACTTTTCCATTATAATCTTCAAAGAATAATGAATCTTCGGACGAGTTTTATTTCAGGACGTTATCGTCCTCCAACTTCCCGATTATTTTCTTTAAACTCTTTATAGAAAACAAGTTTGTCTTTTATAAGTAAATTGGTAAAGGAAAAGTTTTAATTGTTCGAATAATTATACAGCATATCTCATACAGAGTGGAATCTGCGAGATTAGATGTGAAAACATTCACAAAAATGCGCGACTTTTCCTCCCAGGGTCGGTCACCCTGTACATACTTATCTCTTATAATAGCCAAGATCCCCACTAGCCCAAACTTGTGGCACCCTGTATACCATTGAATATTTTGAAAATTTGATTCCTGATTATTTATTATCTGAACTTTTTAAGTAACTTTTTTTTTTAATGGAATTAATAATAATGGATGTTTTTTGACAAATTTCACAAACACATCTACTGCATAATAATATTATTATTTTGAAACAATGGTAAAAAAGCCCGTTTAAAAGAAGAATACCTTTGAAAGCAATTTCAAACTGAAATGTATAAAGATACTTAAAAACGGAAGTTTAATAACCTGTAGACTATAGACAACAATCAAACTATCACATGAAAGATATTTTACTTTGAGTATTGCCAACACCAAAGTAGAATTTAAAAAAATATATGTAATGAAGAATTTCGACAAGGGTTATCTGAATTTTCTAAACCTTGAAAAATGACGAATACTTATTTTTCTTACCAATATTATGATAAAATTTTTAATGTTGAGAAAATATGAGAAAACGATGAGCCTAAAAAAAACAGAAATAATCTACTAAATTGTGGAAAAACAATAAAAGTAAAATTTCCTCTTTGATATAAAAATCAAAAAAATAATTAATTAAAATAAAAAATTAATTGTAGACGAGTTCAAAAAATAAAAGTAATAATTGAGATGTTTGAAAAGTTTCTTAACAAAATTGTTTAGTTTTAGAAATAATTATTATTGATTGGAATTGGAATGGCTGGTGGAAAAAAACGTTTACAAGAAAAAATTATATAAAAATCTGCATATATACTCAAAAATGTAATCTAAATCAAGAAGAGAAACGCTACCAAGACACCTAAGAATTAAATTTTATCAAAATAAAAATTTCAAAATCACGTGAAGGCAAATATGTTTTTTTTTTAGTGAGTTTAGAAGATATAATATTTTCCTTACGTTTTCGTAAAAGTCGAGGTAAAAGTGTTCTAAATGAAGGTCTTCAGAAACCACCAAAAATGAAACAAATCATGCAAAATGTTAAAAATATATTGAAAACAATATTGATTTAGAATGTTCTAAAAAAATCTGCTAAAGTGGATCCCATTCAACAGAATATAAATGAAGTCTTTTTCGTAAGAAAAATCAAAAAGCTTACATGATGAACCAAATCTGTCCAGATTTTTTTCAAGGATCAAAAAATTAATCATTATATAGGGTGCTATTTAAAATATGCAAATTGACACCTATTTCCGTTATAACCGGAGGTGCCAAAATCTCCTGCAACATCTTGAAAATTAATGCTTCATTGCCCTCATATATATTGGCAAACTGACTATTTTTCAAATTTTAACTATGTATAGTATCCCATATTATACAGTTCCCGGTGGAACAATAATATTTTTCCATTAATTCAACCACAAATGAGTTTCCGATGAACATAATAATTTCACATTTTTCCACAAATAAATTTCCATTATTCAAGATTCTATGAAAATCTATTTGTCAAAACCAATTCCGCGAATTCATTGCAAAAAGAAGATTACTTATAAATGGGATTTTGAGCTGACAGTTTTCAGAAAAACGTAAAGGCACAATTTGCAGTCTGGTACAATGGCTTTGTGAGGATTTTTCTGATTGTACGTGGATTTGGAAGCTGAGAGAACACAGTTGAAAAATGAAAAATCTCCAATGCAATTGGATTTGATCAAACTTGTTTTTGTTTCTTGAGCTGCAAATTTTATCAAGAAATCAGATGGCAAATATTCGTAGTTCGTGAACTTTAATTCCAAGTAGATAAAAATAGTATGTTATTGATATTTTGTATTTCTGAAAAGTGGAAGACCAGCAAATTACACTAAAATCCACAAACCTTTTTCTGCCAAAAAAAATCCAAAATCACTCTTCAACTCATCCAAAACGTCCGAGTTGCCACCAAAAATCACTCTTATTTTGAAAGTCGCGCGCTTACAACGTCGTAACGCGAAAATCCGGCGTCTTTCTGCGTCCTGCTGCCACAGAGAGAGACGCCGAGTAGACTGACTGAAATTTCCATTCAGCAGGACCAAAACAAAAGCTCCGTTTGGTGGTCGTGAAAGCTCGCGATGGATCGGCTGCAGCTTTGTCAACTGCACTTGTCACTAACGTTGATGAAATGGCACAAGAAATTGGTTCAAAAGGCACTATTTGGCAATTTGCCAATCTGCTTTGTTTTTGTAGAACCAAGATGCAGAACGCTTCAGATGGGTGTTTTTGAATGGTAACAATAAGTCATGTTTCGTCTGGGTGATCTTCAGGGTTTTTTCTTATTTGATCAAAGGATGTTTTCCCTTTTGCAATCATTCAGACGTGAACGGATAATAATTTATAGAAGGCAAGTCACAAGGTTTCACCCTTTTTATATGGATCATTATTACTTTAAAAAAGCGTGTGGTGACATTATTGACATTAGAAAATATATCCACTTTTTTGGAATTCACCATCATTCTTGAGGTCCATTAAAGAAGACAGAAAGGTTCCAAACTGCTACAGAGGACAACGGGCCTGGGCAAATCATGAAGCACAATTAATTGATATTTAACCCCGGACAATGGGGAAGATCAACCCTCAAAAACACTAAAATGATGGATTTGAGATCGAAATGCTGTCGAAAGAGGCTTTAATAGATTTCAGGAATAATGGACCGTCAGGGTACCAGTACGTAAGACATTCTAGAGTTGACCAATATTTGACCCTCCTGTTAACGCCAAAGGACATTGTCAAGACCTTCGAGCGACGACTGTTTGAGTTCTACAGATCTATCAACCAAGGGCGACTCAGCCAAACATATTTCAAAAAATAAATGGTCTATTCACTGAATTATTTGACCCGTAGATAATGAATTTGATTTCAAAATACACCTCATTTTGTTTTGACCGTCCCTCGTAATAGTCGTAGTCAAACGCTCAAGCAGTGAGAATTCAGAAATATGCCATGATAATTAACCACGCACGGCCACTTCCTTCGACCTGGTGTCTTCAAAGTTTTTTGTTGGACACTAGATAGAGTATGAACCGTGACCACGGGAACTCTCTTGCTTGGCCCACCCCACAGGGTGTGGTGGTAAGCAGAAAATAGAGGTCCTTAAGCTCTAAGTGTTTTAGCAGGTAGCTCTGATTCGTCTAATCTATGGTCGGCGAAGGTATGGGTGCCAGATTACAGAAGGACTCGAGGAACAAAACCAAAAATTTGTGGACAGAAAAGCTAGGTGATTTGGAATAAACGGAACTCATCTGGTCATGTATTAGTGCGGGATTCAACGAGCTCTGGACAGAATATGTGTTCACAAGTGGCAGCACATTGGATGTCAAAGAAAGACTCTATCAAGTTCACCGGAGAAGATTGTTTCAGACGAGAAGAGTGACTGGACTGTGGCAAAGCTCATGATGTGGAAGTGGTCATGGACAACAATTTGTAATAAACAGTGTTCTTGGACTTGTTTAGAAAAACCTTGATTCATATACTAATCATCATGTCAGAGATATTACCTTGGATGTAGATTGGCACCTGCATCAGAAAGCTGGAGCGCAGGTTGTGACAAAACAAATAGTGTAATGGAGATGAGCGAGTAAATCCGCTGTGTGTTGTGTATGGAAATCTGGAAAACTGTTTTCAGTCCTGGCAACCGTTTTGAGCGGACTCAGCGATCAGCAGACCTTCAGGTTGCCGGCAAGATCGGTTTTTTTCTGTGGTGCTTTAGAGCGGTTTTCAAGCATCAGACTCACACCGGGTGGGTTGGTGGTCCCATACCTACCGCCTCCCCATGTGGCGGATAGGGAAATATAATGGGTATCGCAGACATACCAAAAAAACCGGGGCAGACCAAATCCAGCGTAGGACACGACAGATTCTTACGCTAATGGCGGTACTCCGATGAGTAGATGGAACTCTATCAAGAGAAGGATACTCCAACAAACCAGAAAAACCAATCAGGATGAAATGTCGGATTCAACTACGAAAATACGCCAGGAGAATACGGCTGGTAGCCGAGAATTCCTTTACAAGATAGTAGACTGCCCACGAATTTTGGGGACACAAATCTGCGCAGTGATCATTCGAAGATGACCCATATAGATGATTCTTCCAAAAGAAGAGATTCTGTGATCAGAACACCTCCAAGGCAGAGAGCAATATCAGTCCCAGATTTGGAAACTCAAGATGTTCGGAACCTACAAGTGTAAAAAGGAATTTTGAAAAATCAGTAGTCAAATAAATTACATCTTTGAAAAATTGATTTGAACTGAAGAAGTTGTATGGCTGAATTCGGCTGAGGATAGTGAAGCAGAAAAGCCAATAGAAATCATACATAAGATAACAAAAGAAGAAAATGAGACATATCGCCAAAAAAATCTCAATCTTCGGGCACACATGAAGAACATGGAAGAGATGCATCAGAAAGAAATTGAAAGGCTCAAGAAACTAGAAAAGGTGGAAATCAGGGAAACTGAACTGAAGATATCAAGAACTGCGAAAAATGCAAGAAGGCATGGTACCTACTTACTGATTAGAAGACGTCAAATAAAAGCAAATCAAAGCTTTGAGGGATTTCAAGACATAATAAAGGATGAATGGGAAAGCGTCATTGTCCATACACACCAGATACCGGTCTGAGGGATACGTCGGCAGACCATGACATTATGTTGCCTCTCAATGAAGATATGATATCAATTCAAAGGGCTGTCAATAGAGCAGCAAATGTACTTGGAGGTAAAAATGAGTTGAAAGTGCAACAATAGAAAACAGGAGAGTATGCAGTGATGAAAGCGAAACTCGTAATAAAATGGATATACTAACCCATCTTCGGGCCAAGCTAGTTCGAGAATGACAGAGATATATTTACCTCAGTGCAAAATGTAAAGGAGAATATGATATTGCAAAATGAGAAGTTGATAGCTTCACCCGATATGGAGGACGTAACTTGACAAAGAAGGAAAAATTTGAGAAATTCGATTAGGAAATCCAAAAAGGACTCTTGGAGATCTCTTTGTGATGAAGTTGACTTTGATATTTGGGAAGACGGATATAAAATTGCTATGAAAAGCATCCTGAGATTTCCACCAAGGATAAACCTTATAATGGGGAGAATGGAGGAGAAGGACGGCATTTCTTTCCTCTCCATGAACCTCTGATATTTAACTTTGATCATGGGCGAAGATTATTTAAGCAATCGCAAGCAAAGACGATCTTCTATCCGCATATAACACACTGGCAGCTAAAGGTAAAGTTCTAAACGAAAGTAAGAGAGCAAAAAAAAGAAGGAAACGAAACCCGTTATCGTTGCGTCCGATATTTCTGTTAGACATAGAAGGTAAAATGTTTGAACAGTTGTTGCTGGAAAGGTTCAAGAGAGAGTTGGAACGCACCGGAGACTTATTGCCAGATCAATTTGGCTTTCGGAAGAAAAAGCAGACCATAGATGGCATAAACAACTGGCAAAGGAAGCTGAAAAAATGCGTTCAATAGCTCATCCTGGCAAATCCTCTTAGAATCGATGAAAGTTTGATCAAGGTATTAGCCTCGTACCTGTCCAACAGGCAGATTATCCTCTTCGATGGTAACAATACGGAAGCCATAGACGTGGAATCTTACAGGGATTGGTGCTTGGACCTACCCTATGGAACATTATGTAGGACAAGCTATAACGAACTAAAATGCCCGAGAATACCACTCCGGTGGGATTTGCCGACGATATAGCTCTTTAACCTAGTGCAAAATCAAAGGCTTTACTGATGAGCATAGTTGACACTTTTCATCAAGGATCTAAGGATATCTAGGTGAATGATGCGGAAAAAGCTCTCCTTAGCATCAGGCAAATAAGAAGTGGTTTTCGACATAGAATACGAAGTGGTAGGGCCAGAAAACTGTATATACGGATGTCTTTTGGAAAACATAATATATCAAAAGTCATGGAGAAAGCAAAGACGATTAAAGCACTCTCAACTTTAATGCCAAATATAGGAGGTCATCATAGGGCCGTGAAGAAAAGAATTCTTTCGAGCGTCGTGCACTCCCAAATCCTATATGGGTGTCCTGCTTGGCATGAAGATACAAAAAACAAAACTCCCATGGTGAAACTGGGGCGTGTCCAACGTATTCTATGCATTGGTGTGCAGTGCGTATAAAACAATTTTGAACCAGGGAGTGGGGATTACTTCCGAAACTCCTTTTCCTACTGAGAAAATGACGAAAAGAATGGGATGGTATGGAAGGTGGACATATGATCCCATTCCAAATATAGAAAGTCGGTTGAAAAGAACACATGGAAAAACAGTCAACTTACACAAGCATTATCTGGCCACGGGTGCTTCAACTAGTACCTCTATGACAGAAGAAGATCAAATACAAGCGAATGTTTTCATTGTCAAACACATATTGTTTGGATGTCCCCAGTGGAATGAGAATAGGGAACTTCATAGGCAAGAGAGTCTATAGAGTCAAATAGAGTCTTCCTGTTCTATTTGGAAGAACTGAAAATTTGTATTGGCAAGGGAATCGCCGCAATTCCCTTCGATATGTGCCAGAAATCAGCTGAAAACTTTAGAAATCGCTGTATTTTTGATTCTGGGGAACATCATCTTGTTGATATGATCTTCAAAACTAAAGTGTGAAAATAGTGTTCAGTTTTAATAGCCTTTTGAAACTGCACTGTTTGTTTTGCCGCATCCTGTATTTTAGCGAGATGAGGCAAGATTGATGCTTTGGAATTGACGTATTGATCACCATGAAGTATGCCAGAGAAAGAGATGATAGAGACCAATTTGGCACTCGAAAATTAATTGGCCAAGTTCGTATGGTTTGATGGCAACTGTCACAATTGTCACTGAATGTCATCTATTGTCATTATTTGTTGACATTATTTTTCGTGAATTTTATTTGGTTCTTGTTAAAAATGATATGAAATATGAAATCCACAAAAACATCGTGAATCGGGCTTTTGCGACGGCACACAATTAGCACAAACAAGAATTTACTCTACAAGCGTTATCTCGGTGGCACCTTTGAATATTTGGGCGGTTTTTCGAATGTGACTTGCCCTTTATTACCTCACCCTGGGCCTGTTCAATACTCAAAATTATTAATTGATACATTTTATCACAAAAGATGTTGAACATTCTTCAAAACATTTTGAAACTCCTCTTTCTACAGAGTTGGACACATTTTGAAGCATCTGAAGATTGCAAAGTGAAAAAAAATACAGCGGAAACACTTGTTTAGTACTGAAAAAAACTAATTTTGATTTATCTAAAGACACAAAAACTCAAAACTTCTCGAAAAGTCGCCTACAATACAAAAGTAAGGTTAGAAAGTGGATTTGGTGGCTGTCATGTAATGATGTTAGCGATGTTAGCCAAGACATACGTTTTTTGGAACAATTGCAATCCATAGTGAACGAACCGTATCTGTTATTACAAACGCAACTAGAAACCAAATGAGAATCACCCATGTTGACACGTCCTATCAAAAATAATCTCAAAAATGAATCACACAAACTTAATCTCAATGACAAAATATCTCCCTTTGACATAATCGTTTCAACATAGCCAACAGATTGAAGAAGTAACAATGGTTTAGCTGCACGCTCGCCTGATTTCATCACGATAGAATTATATGGAGTAAGATGCAAATTTTCGTATCTGAAAACATCTCTAGCATAACAAAATCGTGTAACTCATTCTATGAATAAAAGCAAAACAAATTGAACAACAGATTACAATACACCTGATCTTGTCCTTGCTTATACATATCTTTTATTAATCACAAAAAGTGAAAAAATGCAAGCGACACAATGGAATAGCTTTATTAAGTCAGCTGTTCTTGATTTGATTAGACACATGTTCGATTAGATTATTAATATATGTATGTTTTATTGTTGCGCAGTATTGTTTTTCTGTTTGTTGATTTTCTACAAGGTGATATAGAAAAATGTGATTGTGTTGTTAGGTTCGCTTTCGAGTTATTTCCAATTTTCAGGGATTTCAATAATTATTAGTGTCTGACGCGCTTCTGGGAAAATTATGATCCCCAAAAACTCGGGCGCCACCACCTGGATCAATGTGGTAGGAAGCCCACGCACCTATGGGGTAGCTTTTAGACAGTGGAGAAACTAATCCAGGCGTTTGGTGATCTTTCCGTTGTGTTCTGAAAAGGACCACTGAAACTTTGGTGAAAAACCAATTATTATAGACTGGAGAACGGAGAAATCAATCTATTTCTCGTCATTTGTTACAAATGCACACACGAGTGTTAAAAGAATTACAAAACTAACCCAAAAAAAATCATTTAAACGGTTCATCAAGTGAAGAACGTGCGAAAAAAGTTTTAAAAACTAAAAAGCGTTGAAAATATTGAGCAGCAGATTTGAGAAAAGCGGTACGCAGAAGTTGGGGAAAAGGATTTTTTGAGGTGAGTGTTTTTATGTCTAGGATAGTGTAAAAGCAGGTTAATTTGAATCATCATTATATCAATATTTCTTTGAGTTAAACCCTTGTATTGTAAATATATTCTTCATTCTCCTTACCATTATCAAAGCACTCGGTACAGCATTAGACAGATCCCAGAGCATGAGAACAAACATGGGGTTTTGTCAAATATTAAGCTCTTGACAACATTGTGGTGTTGCCATAGATTGTTGGTAGTTTTCTGGATGAATAAGAGTCAGTGTGAAAAGTGTGATTTTTGGGGTTGTCGTTGAAAGGTTGATGAGTTTTGTGTGATTGAGAGGGGCCCATGTGTTATTGGGCGATAGTATTTGCGGTCTGTGTGACCTGCTTAGCCGAAGGGCTGTGAAATCCTATTGCCTCGATTGATTGTGGACGTGTAAGTTAGGGATCTTACATACTGCTCGATTGACACGAATAAGCCTCGAGGATAATATGCGGACTTTCCTCGCTCAATTTGTTGAGATGCTAACTGTTAAGCGGCAGTTGAGCGTCTAGGGCAGCCTCTACTTATCTCGTGATAATGATATATTGACGGATTATGACCAAGTGTGAGGCTGATGTGATTCAGCCTGAGCTAGGGGGCGGAGTACCTCCGGGTGAGTCTCAGACTGTTCATTAATCTATTCAGATCAGTACGTTTCATTCTGTTTTCATGTTAATGGGGACCTTTCCTGTCTATGCTTGCCGACACCACTTGGGTGAATTGGCATTGTTAAGATCCACGGCACCCAAGAGTAAGATGAACTCTTCAATTGAAACCTAGTTTTACAATGGGGATTTTGGAAACTATAATAGCAGATACGAGAAAGTTCAAATGTGCAAAGATATGCAGTTTTGTACTCAAAACCATTTTGAGTTTTACAAAAACTGACAGCTGTCGAAGGATATTTAAAAAAAAACTGATGTCCAGTGATTTTTCAAAACGCCCTACTTTGGAAGATTTTGTCCTACCATGTACTATTGAGGCATCCTTTCTACAATTCAGAATTGTTCTTTTGATCTCGTCCCTGTTTATTCTGTCTCTACTAACCATTTCTCCCAGGCATTTGTTTTATAGTTACTTCATCGTTTACCAAGATTTCGAAGTTTGCGTCCGTGTTGACTGAAAAATCTGTCTTCACCAGACTCACCTGCAATCCTCATTCTTCATATTCTTCATGACGCCTGACCATGAATCCTTGGTCATAGGAGTCTTGAGCTTCTTGGTCGTCTGCAATTCAAATTCAAAGAAAACTCATAAATGTTATTTCTAGGTGACATTTCTATTACGTTTTCGCAAGTAGAATACGAGCTTCCTCTTTGTGTTGATGCATGGAACATAAAAGCTGAGTGCAGATAGCCTCGGAGAGTCAATCAACCCATTACTTACATATGATTCAAAGACAATCGCGCTTGCTCAATTTGTAGCTTGATACTGAATCTGCTGAGCAATAACTGCTGGATATGGCCTCTGGGGGTTATCGATATCTATTTTGAAGGACTCGAGGTATTTGCACAATCTTTGTTGGACAGATTCAAACCTGACCATGTGAACTGCTTAACAAGGAAATCACAATAGAGCACCATATTAATAAACGTGATCTGATTAAGGCATTAAATAGAACTAATCGACTCAATATATTGAAAAAGGCAGCTGTGGATCTCATGAAAACCCAAGTGTCATCAGGGATAATTTCACCATATCAGCAATATGTTGGCTATAAAGGAAAGTCTCTTTTCGTCTCTATGGATGATAGCTAAGTCTCGTACATGATCACAGCCTGTTTCCATATTATCATTATGAAGGGACAAGCAGTCCTCCCAGCAGCGCACCATGCGAAAAAGCTTCATATCAGCTGCAAAGAAAAGAGACTTGCTATATATCATTAATGAATATGAAGAATAGAAGGGGAGCAAGGTTGCAACATACTAATCCGACATGAAACCACCATAATAGTCGACAAAATGGCGTCTATTAACCAGGTGGGAGGTGAAGAAGTTGACCAGATTTATGTGAAATCACATATACAGAAGCCTCCGGCTAAGAATTTCGTAATCCAGCCGGTCGAATGCCTTCGTAAATTCAGTGTAGATGACATCAAATTGGACCTGGAAGTCAATTTTTGAGTGACCGTATTAAAACGTATACGCAATTGTGCGACCAGCATCATTTGAAATAGCATGGTGATCGCATTTTTGCGTATACGTCTCAAATTTGCGAACGGTCAAGAATTGACCCCCTGGAGGTTAAGAACCCAGTATCTCAAACACTTTTACAAAATGGACAATTTGGAGATAGGGCGGTAGTTCTCCACCTGGTTTCTGTCCTGATTCAAAGATGGGACATATTTTTCAGACATCTGGAAAGGGGCTTGTTCGGAAGGATACATTTTAGATCACACCCACAGGCCCAGCAAGTACAGATGCACTATCACGCAGTAGATATGAAGGAAGCCCATCAAGATCAGATGTTTCCTTGTTTTTCATTGTCTTCCTGTGACGGAGCTGTTAGAAACAGTGACAAAGAAATAAACAATTCCTGTAGGCTAAGCCAATGTTAGACTTGATGGAGATTCTTATAGATTTGAAGGCTTTGTAGTCACGTGAGGGGTTGGTTTTCTTCCAGCTTCTACGCAACCTGGATTTCTCATTTAGATCGTCCACAATCAGAGCATCATACCACCTACGATGAAAAAATATGCGTTTTGCTTGATAAAAAACACTGAACAGTAAGTTATAGAATATAGATACTGCATCGTTAACATCGCCTGTCTCCTGTCTCCTATCGCATTTACGATTAAATATGGTAAATCCGCACAACTCCAAATAGTCAAGCACCCTACACTTCTATAGCAGATCCGAGTGGTATAAAAACTCAATTAATCAGAGTTTTTCCTCTACCCCTAAACAGATCTCAAAGTCACATAAAACCACTTCTCAATTTCGCTTTAAATACGAAATTTAAAGAGTGCCTCCAGCGAGCTAAATGAAATAGAGCCACTTCAGTCTGCGAAATAAATCTAGCTTTAATGTGACATATTCAGAGATTTGGTTTGAGCCGCTCTTTATTGCACTGGTAACGTTATACTGGTTTCAATTGCCAGAGGTTATAGTTAATTCTCAAGTACTGCAGCCTATATTGAATTAGAGTCCAGCTCATATTAGTCCACTTTTCATTTCCGTGCTAATTTCGGTTTTTGCGATAATGTTGCTTCCTGGAGAATATGTGATTCAAATTTAATGCTTCGGAACTATTGCTGGACGAGTAGAGTTTCAAGTATTCTGTATATTATGCATTGTCAACGGACGAGAGTAGCGGATACCTGGACGTTAATATGATTGTTGGCAGTTTCCAATCATAGTTGGAATGCTTTCAAATTGGAGATAAAACCATCCGGAAATTCAGGTTGGATTTTGGAACAATGGTAATCGGAATGTCACAGTCAGTGGCCCAACCGCAAAACGGACATCTCTTTTTTTGCTTCGATATCGGCTATCATGGCCAGATATGAGGAATATTCTATTTCTATCTATTTCGGTCAAGTCTCTGGAATGACGAATTTATGGAATGGGCACAGGCCGAGTTGGATAACAAAGCGTTCGAGATTTGTTCATTTCCGATTCGTACTTATTATTTTCTCTTTGACACTGATTGTCTAGTTTCTAGATTGAAGTCGGAATTGTATGCTTTTTTCTCAACAGGCTAATGGCAAAAATTATTTTCTGCAACGAACATCAGTGGGTTTGTGGATAATCCAGATAAAGAGAGAGAAGCACATAAGATAAAATAATTTTTGGAGTAGCACGTACTATTCTCTTGTATTCCAAACACTAAAAAACATAAAATAATCACGAAATATACAGGGTGTCCGGAAATGATGAGCAAAAAATTCAGGTGAGAATTCTAGACAAAAAATAAATGCTCTCCTCTTCCCATAATATTTTTTCGAAAATTGATTATTGACGGAGTTATGAGGTGTTTAAAGCATGCTACTCATGTAAAAAGATGAAAATAAGTTGAAATAATTTCGTATTCATCACATGCGAACAAAGTTATTTTAGAGTATTTCTCGAAAACGGTTAGATTTATCGAAACAAAAGAAGTATACCTTTTTTATGTCAAAAGGTTGAGAGAATGGAAATATTCACTCAAAAGTCGCATACAGTGTAGCTCAAAAAAGTTAGGACCATTCAAATCAAAGTATAGACTCGTATGTAGCGCCCTCTACAAAATGCGAAAAAACGGTGTGCAAATTTGAATACCTTATCCCGAAAAAGTCCCAAAGACGAAATTTCGTCAAAATATTATGAGCGTGGCGAAAGGCATGGCCAAAAAAACTCCAAACAAATTTAAGTTTAACACCCTATAACTCCGTTAATAATCAATTTTCGAGAAAAATAATGTATGCTAAAAGGCGCTAATATTAAATTCTTCAGAGAGGTAATAATTCATACTTTGTAAGTTTTATTTCTTCACTTACTAGTGCTGGCTCCCTCGCCAAAACACCCAAATAATATTCATTTTCCTACTAAATTCGGTCTCCAAAACGACCAAACACATGAATATTGGACAAGAAGTTGGCCATTCATAACACATTGAATTCCATTACACTTACATCCAATGACAAACAATCCTTCTAATCAAACTTCGGCCAAAGTCCAATCCCCGCTAATCACTGTCCCGATGAATAAAACTATCTTGAATTAAAAGCGGGACACAGGAAATAAGCGCTCTTATTACAAGTTGGAAGCGAGTAATGCAATCGCATCTTTGTGCTCACGTGCCTTTGCGATTCTCGAGCCAATTAAAGACAGAAATTTCCTGGATTCTGTTGCAGAAGCAGACGAGTTCTTAGCAGGATCGTAATCGTCTTGATAACTTTGTGACGTCAGTCGATCGAGGTTAATGTTGCATGAACATAGAAGATTTGGGATGGTCTGTGGTTTCATTAGTTGATAATGAAAAGGAGCTGACCAAGACATTCAAATTTCTGGAACTATTAACCATGTTCGCAAGAATATGTAGAGAAAACTTCATTTTTCATAATACGTTTCTCTAAACTAAACCATTATATAGACACTCAAGTTTCTTATGCTAATCAGATTATAACTATCGAATGAACCAAATCATGCTTCAGGGATAATTGAATAGCTCAGTCGTGACCACAAATTCCATACCCAATCACTTCCCAAACACAAATTAATTGTATTTGGTCATCCATCCTCCAAACAATCGTCCGTTCATCCACAAATTTGCGCACAAGTCTCCAACATAATCAAACGATGCATGCACAAATTATCGATTTACGATGCCTTAATTTGAAAGCAAATTGCCCCTTAATCCGCATTTAATAAGACTCAGTAACGTAAGGATTACCGACAGGGTTTGGCTTCGATAGAGGTTCGATACTTAATCAACTTATCGGGGTCATAGAGGGAGCTTTGACAAGTCATGCATGCAGTATTTTGGACTATGAATTGTGCCACAGCCCTACAAATGGCTAGTGGAGCGGTCAGCGTCTTTCTTCACTTAGATGCCCGATAAGCCGTGGGAAAACCCATTTTTTGTTGTCTTTGATGGTTTGGTGAAAGAATCCAAGATATCTCTCTTCGATTTCCTGAAGCCACCTCCGCTGCACCTTGTAGACTATTTTTATTGAGGTCTTCCGATCCACCAAATCTTCAAGTTTTGGCAAATTACTCTTATTCACGTCAGTTGCGCATGTCTGTGAGTCAGTTCTGCGTCAGCAACGAAGGAAAAATAGCCCCTTCCTGTCATCGCCTTCCTGTTCGCTTAGAATAAGTACAATAACTTGAGATCGGCATATAATCTCTGATGAGGGCTTCAACGCTAAAGTCCAAACCCGTAACAGGGTGATAATAACCGCATTCGAAGCATCCTGATCTCTCAGGATGGCGGGGACCAGAAAGGCTCCATGGTGGAACGATACTCTGAAGCGGTTTAAAAAGGACGCCAGGAGGACGCACCGCCAAGAAAGGAGGGCAGCTCAAATGTAGAGTCAAATCAGAAGTAAGAAGGTGCAAGAGGGTGTAGATTCTTCGAGTTTATCGAATCTTCCTTAGGGTCGGCGAGACTCATGAAGCTACTCTGCTCAAAGGATACAACAGAGATGAAAAGAGAGGATACTACATGGACTGACAATAATAGGTGGAGGACACATACACTACTTCTTCAAACACATTTTTCTGGAAAGGGTACAAAACCCTCAAAAGCACTTTCCCCCACTATCCTCATGGCTAACTGGGATACGGCGAACAAGGTTGTTACCGACGAATTGATTGAGCACTAAGTGAGTTCGATCTATATAAGATAAGGCAGAAGGATTTGATGGGATTTTCTCAGCGATGATGGAGAGAGCCGCTTCTTTAACCTTGACTCAAGTTTATCTCTCGGGCCAGCATCATCTTGGGATACGTTTCAGATCAGTGTACTGGTAGAGCCAAGGTAGAATTCATACGGGAAGTGGGTAAGGGAGACTACGGGCTACCAAAATCACACACGCGAATCAGTATGACTTCTTTCACTAGAGATATCCAATCCACAGGAACTAGCATGCTTACTGCAAAGATAGAAGTACGGTTCGTTCTTTGACGTGGAAGGAGCTTTTGATAGAAAAACCCAGACGTCATTTGCGTTGGTCCAAATGCCAAAGGAACCTCATGGGTCCCCGCTTTGGTGAGATGAGTTCGGTCTGCCCTCCGAGATCACCAGGTGGAAGCGTCCTTAGGAGGCTTCCATATACATAGAGGCCTCTCCAAGGCCGCTGCCTCTTACCCAGGCTTTTGGATCTCCTGACGGGATTAAAGAGCTTCTGTACGCATGCCTTCACCAATGATGGCCTGATCTTCGCAAGAGGCAAGAGGCAAGAGGTACTCTGCGAGCGCATGAGGTCAGCGTGTGAAGTCCTGGAGGTTCGATGTTCTCTCAGTGAATGCTACAAAAACGGAGCTGTTCTCTTTACAATTAGATGGAGTCTCAAGAATTTCAAGCCACCCACTCTGTATAAGATGCCGCTGACACCTTGACAGTAAATTAACGTCGAAACACCATGTGGGGGTTTGCACGTTAACTAGGGCCGTTACAAAGAGCATAGCTACAACGTCTCTAATGCGCCGTGCGGTGGGTAGACAGTGAGGTTTGAAATCACAGGTCTGGCTTTATCAGGCCATGCTGAGAACAAGGATCTCAATACGGAGCCGTGATGTGGCTGGCGAACGAGATAACCTTTAAAGAACTAAAACTCTCAATCTAACCAGACTACAAAGGATGGCCTAAGGACCGCTCCTCGAGCCTGACAACATCCTCGTTGCCAAAACTGACATTCCGGGTAAAGAGGAAAGCGATAAAGAAAACTGCTCAAGGGAGGGACAGAGGCACAGAGGTTGGCACTAGATTATCATCTATTTTGAGGCGTAGGACGCCGTTACTGTTGGTGGTACTGACACCCACGGATGAAAAACGCTTCATAGACCTTTCGAGAAACTCCTTGCTGACGGACAATGCCGACTTGATGGTTCTCCCAGTATCACGCAAATCTGGATTATTTACGGTTCAAAGGACAAAACCAAGGGCCGATATTTCAATGTCCATTTAAGATTAAGGTACACTTAAAGGTTATTTTGGACCTTGATTTTGTCTTCCGTAAGTGCCGTATTTCAATTGCGACACTCACATTAGATCCTTAGCTTAATGAAAGGAGTGGCGCAACTGAAAAACGGCATTTTTGGTGGCCAATTTTTAAATTCACATCAACTTTAAGTATGCCTTAGCTAAAATGTCTCTAAAGGTGACATTGAAATATCGGCCCTAAGTCTACTAGAGCCGGCGAAGTACAGATTGGACAGGAGTGCAGGGAAAGCTTTTCCTCTCGGAAAACTCACAATGGTCATCCAAGCAGTGGTGTTCGCTATCCTGAAGGTAAAAACTAGGGAGAAGGTGAAAAGAGGGGCAGAGGTTGACAAAGTTATCTATTCTGCAGTCAAGTGGCAATAATGCAAACCAAGGATCAGCTGGTCCCTGGTACAACAGTGCAGAAATCGCAGAGATGCTCCACAAACCCTGGGCGGAAGTAAGATAGTCAAGCCCGGTAGGCACCTGGACGTATGGGCATTATGGGAAAAGAACCAACCAACCAACCCAATCAACCAAACCAACCCAATCAACCCAATCGATTCCTACTTTTAGTCAGGTAATGGTGATGGTAAGGGTGGGGGGACAAAAGCCCGGCGAGTAGGCCTAGTGGCCCTTTTCGCCAACCCCGTGCTTCCAACCCTCTTCACTCCAGTCGTCCTGTCTTCGTTGTGAAGCGGAGCAGGTCATCCCAGCTCAGGTCCCCCAACTCCACCCGAGGAATGGTTGCAGCTCCTAGGACCCTCCTCCTCAGGCGACCCCACCTATCACAGACTCCCAGTAGATGGTAGGAGGTTTCCTCCGCCCTTCTACAGTAGGGACATAGGGGTGATTCGCCTATTCCTAGTAAATGCAAGTGTCGGTTGAGCTTGCAGTGTCCTGTCAAAATGCCTACGATGATGCTCAGTGCCTTCCTACTCTTGTTCAGCAATTGGGCCGTCCTTGGTTTGTTGGGATGTGTGATTATCTCTCTGGCTTGCCTACAAGTCGTGTTATTTCTCCAGTTTTTGACTGTGTTCTTCCAAGCCCACTCATTCAGGGCCTCGGAGATCAGTCGTTTACTCAGGCCCAGGTATGGTTCTGGACCGGGCTGGGGTGATGAAGAGCCTAGTCTGGCTAGCTCGTCCGCGCGTTCGTTTCCGAAAATGCTCATATGTCCCGGTACCCAAACCCTTTTGACCTTCTTGCTCTCGCCTAGGGCGTGCAGAGCATCACTGCATTCTTGAACCAGCGGGCAGCTGATCCTTGGCTTGCATAATGCTCTTAGTGCCGCTTGACTGTCAGAATGGATAATTATGTTATCTTCTGTTCCCCTTTGAACCTCTTCCCTAGTTGCCACCTCCAGGATAGCAAAAACCTCTGCTTGGAAGACCGTGGTGAGCTTTCCGAGAGGGAAAGCCTCCCCGGCATTCCTGTCGTCTGTATACTCCGGCTCCTGTAGCCTTAGAGTTGGCCTTTGAGCCGTCGGTGAACCAGATCTGCGTGCTACCTGGTGTTTCTGCCAGCGTGGTCTGCCACTCGTCCCTGAAAGGAAGGTGTACCTCAAAACTTCTGTGAAGTCTGAGTCTTCCATCCGTGGCTGTCAGTCCCGTCGCCAGTAGCGGTATCTCACGCCTCACAATAGAAGCTAATCTAGTGTGGCCAACCTCTGTGCCTCTATCCTTCCATACTTCCTGAGCTGACATCCTTATGTATGCTGCCATCGCTTCCCTCTTTATCCAGATTGCCAGTTCTGGCAGCGCAAGGAGAATGTTCAGTGCAGCTCCTGGTGTAGTCCTCATTGCACCGGTTATGCTCAGACAGGCCATCCTTTGAAGTCTGGTCAGTCTGATTTTGTTAGTGGCTTTCTCGGTGGCCGGTCACCAGACCACGGCTCCGTATGAGATCCTCGGTCTGATCACGGCTCGATAAAGCCAGTAAACGACGTGTGGTTTTAGGCCCCACCGCCTACCCACCGCTCGGCGCAGCATCCACATTGTGGCTATGCCCTTTTTAACTGTCCTTTCAATATGGGGTTTCCACGTTAGCTTACTGTCTAAGACCACCCCGAGGTACTTGACCTCCTGTTTCAGTGCTAGCGGCATCTTGTACAGAGTGGGTGGTTTGAACTTATTGAGATTCCTCCTGTTTGTAAAGAGGATTACCTCCGTTTTTGTGGGATTCACTGAGAGCCCCATCTCTTTACACCATACCTCCAGAATTTTACACGCTGAACTCATACGCTCGCAGACAATTTCCAGATGTTTACCTCTCACGAGTATAAGGCCATCGTCGGCGTAGGCCTGCGCATAAAAGCCCTCCAACTCCAGTCTAGTCAGGAGACTGTCCATTATCAGACACCAAAGCCTGGGTGAGAGGCAGCTGCCTTGGGGGCAACCCCCTTGCATGTCTGCCTCTACATGGCAGTCTCCTAGTGACGTTTTCACCTGGCGGTCCCGAAGAGCTGACCGAACCCAACTCACCAGGGAGGCCGGGGTTCCCCTGGCCATAAGGGACTCGCAGATGACGTCCGTTTTAGCCTTATCGAATGCTCCTTCTACGTCAAAGAACAGGGTCAAGGCGACCTCTTTGTCGTTTAAAGTCCTTTCAGCTAGTTGCACTACGGCATGTAGAGCCGAGTCCGTACTCTTACCCTTGCAGTAGGCGTGCTGGTTCCTGTGAATTGGAGATCTCAAAAGAATCTCCTCCGTCAAATACCTATCAATAATCTTTTCTAGTGTTTTCATTTGGAAAGATGTCAAACTGATTGGCCTGTGGGATTTTGGTAGTCCGTTGTCTTCCTTACCAACCTTTGGGATGAATACCACCTTAGTCAGGTAGGTATAGAAAGAGTCATCCAGGAACCGATACCTGAAAGGTTCCCAGTTAGGTTGGAACGGGTAACGTGACGGTGCAAGGAATAATTCATATGCATACGCGATTGGAACAGAATTTCTTTACTTATGGATCCGTGGCGAATCAAAATTTACACATTTCCATCTTTCACATTTGGCAACGTTGAGTCATCGATGTCGTAGGCACGTACGTCGTAGAGGTAGTTAGATTTGTCTTGTCAGTGTCACGTCACCTTTCAATTTTATTTATATTTTGGTAATGGCGACGTTGATGGATTGTGTGATTGTGTCTGTTTGCGGTTTATGTTTGGTTTTATGTTACGTTTTGAGTTTGATTCATACTCTGATTCATATTTTTATTGCATAACAATGCCGGTCTATTGCTCCGTGTGTGGAAATCAGTCGTTTTTGCGCTATCCAAGTCTCATGAAAATAACATTACGTTGATCTGGATTCTACCGTTTTAGTCCAGGAGGCAGTGGAATTATTTTCGACTTATTTTCCCAGTCGCTGTATTTGAATGAATTCTATAAGCTCTGGCTTAAATTTCTGGATGAATTAGATGTGAATTTGGACTTAAATAGCGCAGAATCGGCTGAACCAAATACCAACATATTATATACAGGGTGTCCCAGAAAGAATGGAACATATGGCAACAGTAGATTCTTCGCACACAAATATTGCGATCGCCCCGGACTTGTCTATCCCACAAGGTGATTTAACAGAGATATACGCAGCGTGTCAAAGTTTAATTTTTATTTTTGATTTATTTGAAATAGTCAAGTTTCAGCAAATGCCAAACAACTTTCGATTCACGTCATAATTGCCACCAAGCGAGTTATTATGTGATTTGCTGGTGACCAAATTTGGCCACCAGCAAGCTTCATAACAACGAGCTTGGTGGCAACGATGACGTAGATCGAAAGTGGTTTGGAGTTTACTTTTACTTTACACATATTGATGAAACTTGGTAACTAAATGGGGGTTGGACATGCAAAATTCAAATCTGAAATCTGAGCACGGAATTGATCTTACTTGTAGGGGGCGCCACTCACACATCTTTTCACTTATTCAAATAGGCAGAACTTTTCTGTTCGCACTCATACATTTTTTCAAAATTGTAAAATTGGTTTCCACATCATATTTACATGAAAAAGGTTTTCTTTATAGAAGTGGCTAGGAGTTACCTTTTTCAAGATATTTGGACTTCAACTAATCCATGCAATGTGGTTTTAAATGGAAAATTTTGAAATTTTGAAAATAAACATAGATAAAAATTTTAAAACGGCGTTATCATGGTAATATTTTCGTGATCAAAGTACTCGCTTCACTTTAGACTTCTCAAAACAAGCAGAACTTTTGACGAAGAATGACTTTTGGTCGAAAAATTAAATTAATTGTCAGTAAATCTATACTCTTGGGCCCTGTATCCGTGGACATGTAAAGGACTTTTTAAAATTGTCTCATCATAATAATTATATTTATATTCTGAAGAAATTCTAATGATAATGCCAGTCGATAGAGTTTTGTTTACAATCGTGGATTGTGGTGAAACGTATGTCCTCCATCGTCATTCGTCAACCGTCGTGATAAAGGTGCCATATCATTTTTTAGATGCAGCAAGAAGAAATTTGAATTAGCGAAAAATTAAACAATTGGAAGAAGGCAGACAGTACAAGAAAATAACAAAACTAAACAAAAAGAAGAGACAAGAGATGTGACAGCCCCACGGTATAATAGAGATTCGAAAGATATCAGTCATCATCGTGCTCTAAGCGCGACAATCACCCTTTCTTTAACAAGATATCTAATGCGCGTGACAAGGTTAATTAGAGGACAAAACAGCAAATAATTTTTATCGCCTGAGTTCTTGAAAAACGAAGTTATAAATGATATTTGGAGAGGTGACCGGTCTGAACTCGTACTAGCCTCGAACGAAATACGATGGTAGGGAAAGTAACGGAAGGGTTACGGGTAGGGAAAGTAACGGAAGGGTTACGAATATATAAATACTGATGCTCGCGCATAGAAAACCCAGTTCCGTCACAACTGCGGTCAAGAGAGGTCCTGACCCGAGAGCGACAAGAACTACCTGAGAAGACCCGAAGGTACTACCTGGTGCCTGGTAAAAATTAAGAGTAGAGGAGTTAGACTTTGGTCTCACTACCCGTACCCTGAATCCTTCGATTTTACGAAGAAGAGAAAACTCGTTCTCCCCCTTTTGATAACGTTTCAGGTTTATTTCAGAGCTGGTGAAACCCTATTGCACTATAGCTTGAGGATCCTTGGAAAGGTAAAACCAAAAGCAAAGTTAACCTGCTTGGTTTTATTTCCAGGGGAGTTACTGATATAACAGTAAAACCTCTGTGAATCGAATCTCTCAGGCTTTGCTCCATCATTAGGCTCTTTTGATTGTGAAACCCCTACGTGATCGGGTAAAACCGGTGGTAGTAGGTCACCAATTGAGCTTGGTGAGGTTCATCCCCCCCTGAATAAAACCATCTGCCCCTTGAAAAGCGCGACACGCACATCCATCCGGCCTCTTCAAGGCACTAGTCCTTAAGGCAATGGATGCAAAAACTCTAGCGAAAGAAAAAACTCTCAAAATCTCATGAGCGGCTCCGTCAGAGCCATGAGAAGGAGTTAGACGCTTCGTACAAAGACGCGACGAGTACCAAGTGGAACGCGAAAGAAAAGATAGCATGCTTGAATGCTATCGTTCCACGACCGACGAGCTGCGAAATGAGATTGCGCATCTCAGGGTCCGGCTACAGAAAAAGGCTCCCTCTGCTCCGCCTCCTTCTTCAAAGGTGGCGGTGCAGAGAGATTACTGTGCTGAAGACTGAGAATGCGCGTCTCAGAGACCAGCTACAAAAGAAGGCTCCCCCTGCTCCTCCTATTTCTTCAATGGAGGGGGAGTTTAGGAAGACTATCAGTTCGCTGGAGATTGAGATCGAACGTCTCAAATCCTAGCTGAAAAGGAAGGCTCCCTCTGACCCTCCTCCTTTGTCAAAGGTGGAGGTTCAGAGCTACGCTGTCCCTCCCTCTTCTTCAAAGAAGGGGGGAAAGGAGGCTGCCCCCTCATCTTGTTCAAAGGTGGAGGAGAAGCCTACTTCAAAGACGAAGCGGCGGAACAGACAAAGAGAGACTCACCTGTCCCTTCACCTTCAAAGGAGAAGGTACAGGTGATCGCGAAGCGCCCGGTCCCCCCTAAAGTGGGGAACGTCCAAACGTCGGCCTCGGGAAAAGAGAAGGACGCGTTTCCCCCCTTGCCGGCAAAGACGACGAGAACGAAGGTATCGGGGTCAAAGAACCATATTTCTGAAACGCATACAAGGGTCTCTGATGACATGGAAGTTGATCCCTATGCTGGAGTTGAGAGAAAAGTTGGATGCAGTGACGGCATGTCTCCGGACGGCTCGCCTAAGGGCAAGCATGTCCGAAAAAATGTCGCCACGCTCTCCCCAGCAGAGGAGGTACCGGTGCCCACGGTACCGACCCTCGACGACGAACGTTCGGGACACTTCCGCTCGTACCCCACCCGCGGCCGCGACGGACTTTGCCGCAGCAGCTTCCAAGAGGGAACCCGCTTCTGGAGTAAGCTGCGTGCAAAGCTCCAAGCAGCCAGCATATTGTATGCAAAGGCTTTCGTTGTGAGGGACGACGTGAGGATCATTCCAGCTTCACTGGATGATCACAAAGACATCCAGACCGTTCTGGATGAAATCGCAGCTGATTACCACACCTTCTCTCGACCAGAGGAGCGTTCGTTGCAGGTAGTCATACGCGGACTACCTGCCAACGCAGACTTAGAGACAGTCAGGTCAGAGTTCGCCACCCGCTTTGGCATCGATGCTGTGCCGCTCCGCATGACTAGCTGGAAAACCCGGCATGTCATGCCCCTAGTGTTGGTGAAAACCAACGCTAGGCGGATCTTTTAGATCAAGGAGCTGCTCGGCGTTGATGTCAAGGTGGAACCCAAAAAGAAGTCACCGGAACCACGGCAGTGTTTCCGTTGCCAGCGATGGGGTTGCACCCAAAGCAGGAGTCACCACGCACATCGCTTCGTCAAGTGTGCCGGTGCACACAGCAGCAGAGACTGCACTCTCGAGAGACTCGCTAGCGGTGAACGCAACGCGAGCTGCGTGGTTTGCGGGGGGAAAAGCCACCCCGCATGCTGAAGGGACTCGTTTCAGTTTCATTTTGTTTAGTTTGAATTGATGTTCAATTTATTCTTTTCCAATATGTCGATCTGATTTGATGTTCGTTTCATTGTAATATAAGTTAGAAAAACTTAGTTTTGATGTCTCTTTATTTTATTAACGATTATATGTAAAAAAATGTTTTCCTTGAAGTATACCCACAGAGAAAAAGGAAATTTTCTAGTTGATTGATTTGAAGGAATTGCAATGTTACCAGATTCTGAACTGACAATTTGGTTAATGGTACTGTTTGGCAATAATTGTACAAGCTTTCATATTGATAACAGATTATACTGCTCTAGCAACAATATGCTGTATGTGTTAAACCAAGGAGAACGGAACCGCAATATTTGATAATGTTGTATGGCTCTCGCCTAATAATAATAATTGTACTCCATCCAAATGGTATTGTGATGAATTGTGAACCTGACGCTTTTGAATGATAAAAATTTAGAAAAAGTAATTATTCAATTTGGTTTCCATCGCGAGCATGTTGAAGAGTAAAAACCTGGGTAAAAACTCTGTCCAAAGAGTAGATTCCATTTATAGCGGATAAGATGAAGATTCGAGTGCTATCATTCGTAACCATTGCTAGTTTCATAATACAGGGTACAGGGTGACTGGTAATAAGACGTATGCCTTTGAGTAGGGGATAGTAGAAAATATTTGCTCTCGATTGAACGTTATTTACATCCACCATTCTTGAGCCCTATCGACATATTTAAATGTTACTATTTTTTCAAAAAATCCACATTTTTTCGAACAACAAACCTGCTTGAAGCGGAAGGAATCATTATTTATCCCATCTACATCATTGCTTTTTTAATAACTCAACCCTTTTCCTCATTCAAACATGCCATGTATAATCCTCGTTTAGCCCATTCTCGCCTACATTCCATTTTTGTACGTGCAAGCACCAAATGCCCTGTTGACCCGTACGAAACGTGCCGTAGCTTTCCGGAAACGTATTCCAGGTAGATCCAAGAACGCGCGGAATTAAACACCTTCAGGACGTGTTATGAATGTCTGAGCAAACGATCTGGCAAGTTAATGATCTATAAGTCAGAGGCTTGGACGGGGATAGAGTCGAGGGAGTTTCCAGCATTGATAGAGTGAGAGGGATCTGGAATTTATTGTTCTTATAAGAGACTGGGTCGAGGAGTGATTTGACTTGCTTGAATATTGAGTAGGTTTTCCAGGATAGTTCAGACACGTGGTGAGGATTATAATTAAGTGGTGATCACGGCAAGGTTCACTGATTAAAATGATAATAGCCATCAAAGTTGGTGGCTCCATAATGTTTCATTATCTCCTGGTAAAAAAGCAACATTAAATTCAATGTCTACATTTCCAAAATTAAAGTTTCATCACGCGGGTCCCAAATTTGCTGCCAAATTTTTCCCAGTTGCACCCCATAAATTTCGGGCCCTTCTCAATTATCCATAAGCCCGGAAAATATGCCAAACATCCAGCAATGTCTGAAGACACGGCTAGATACCTAAAATCCCCGACTATGTTTACGCCCGACCCATTTGAACTGCTGGAGACATTGTTGTTTATGTCTTTTAATTACGCGAAGAAGTTAATTTGAAGGTGATAAAGTTGAAATCCTCAAGATGAATGCGTGCTTTAATTTCACCAGTTTATATTGAAACCTTATAAAAGCAGCTTCACGACTCATAACTCAGCTTCGCAGCTAGATTCGTGTTCGTCGGGTGCATAGCGTTTGATATATTCACAGTCGTTCCAGTTTATAGGTAGACATTTGTCTTTTTAGAGGACACCATTTGAAATTTTATGTTAGAACGTTTACAGTTAGAGTGATGGGTGCTCGTTTGGTCTGGAGAGATTTGAATTAGTTTTATGTTTATGAGAATTATGTATTATCCATGTCGTGAACGGACAAGTTCTTGATAATTTTATTATGCTATGATTTTCCTGACAGAACAATACTTATGTTACAAAAATTGGAAGACAATCTGGATAAAACAATGGAGGACTGGTGATATTTGCTAAATCTTGGCAACGTGTAGAAAATTCTATTGAAAAACTAAAAAAATTGGGTGAGGACGAAAGCTGAAGACACCTTCCAGCGTATATTCTTTTAATGAAGTATGCATGGCCAAAACGGGGAAGTCCGTCCAAGAATATAGAAAGACTAGAACCAGCATGCCTGTCAAGTCAAACTTAACTCCAGCAAACCAAACGCGATCGGCAAACAAGCGGCCGACATCCGGCACGCGCGGTTCACTGGTGGCTGATGTAGCCATGATCTGGACCTCTGTCGGCCCAGATCGGGAATACCGTTCCATAATTGTACAGAGAACGGATTGCCGCCGGCACCTTGATGGCAAACCGAGAACGGTTTTCGGGCCGAAAGTGGCTACTTCTCGGAAACTCGCTACCGGGATGCCGTATTTCGGGGTGGCACAGGTCCGCAAGATGATTTGCCGGCTACGTAAACCATCTCACGGACCACGAACGGTTAGATAGTGGTCTACCGCAAAGTCTCCTTTATAATGCGCATTTAAATTTCGCGCAGCTTCATTTTACATTTTTCACGCCACCGTGAAATTAACAAACATGTTTATTTCCATGAGTGTCATTGCGGCGTCCATTGTTGTGTGTTGTGTTTTGGTTTTCTTTGGGAATCTTTTTGATCTGTTAGACACTTTTACCAGTATTTTTGTAATTCGTGAATTATGTGCCGTGATAGTGATTATCATTTTTGTACTAAACCGGCCTCAGTCACATTTCTATTGAAGGCTTCCTGATTTCAAGGATGCTTTGCCACCGGCAGGTTCGCAGACGAATGAATAACACAACTTCAAAATAATCTGTGAGTACGCATTCATACAAACTCTATAGCTTTCTTGGAATCTGTCAATCGATTTTACTTCTATGAATGGATCTTCAAGTGGTTATTGTGTATTTCTATTCGAACAAGATGTTATGATCAATAATTCCCAATCAAATTCTCAAATTGTCCGTTCCTAATCTAAAATTTTTAACTTGTGTTGTCACTATACTAACTATGGTCACAGATTTTAGCAAAATTCAGTGAATGTATTGAAGTATTTTTCATTAAAGTGTTATCGTTCTAAGGAGCTAAGCAAACCAGGCCGAGGCATCATCGAACGGGACAGATTCCGAAATAGATGCTAAAGGCAATTGGTTAGAAAAATGTTTTTTTTTAGGGTTTTTGGTTCAACTGTGCCATTTTTTATGACTTAGTTTTAGAAACTCATGTATTTTTTTTAAATTACGTTTGTGTTTGAACTTAGTTTACACAAAAACACATTCAATTCTCGATTCTAAACATGATCTGAACACAAAGTTTATATCTTTTTCCATACATATATTTTCATTTGAATAATGAGAGCTAGAATATAGGCATAATGTACATCAATGTATTTTTTCCATCCGATTTTTCTATACATAATACTTAGTTTGTTGTTTACATTAATAATTAGTATTGTTTTTTAAGTTTACCTGTGCATTTTAGTCATAATGTTCCGTTACTTATAATATTGTTACATTGTTCAATGGATATTGACATGCACATTTCAAAAATCTGTTGGTTTATAAAAAAGTTTTTCTTCTGAAAATAGGTACCTATATGTCATTTTTATGTAGTGTGACGTGTGACTAATAAACTGTCTGCTGAAAAGTGCTTTCTCTTTCATACTTCTACAAACTAGTAGTCATTATGAATTATTGTTTCAATAACGAAGTTACTTGCACAAAATTTCAGATTTTGATGTAGAAAAAATGTAAAATATATTTTTCTCAATAGGTACTTCTTCAATAACATGGTAGGATGTTTCGCAGAAGCTTTTTCCCAAACTTCGTTAATGCGTTCTCAAAGTATTTTTTTATTTAATCAAGAATTGTCAGATTACTACGGGTTGCCAAAATTAATTCACTTGAATAGTGGTTATAATATAATAAGTTTATAATTTCAATTTTCACTTTATACATATTTCACAGCAACCATGAAGTATCAATATAAATATTTTGTTCCAGATTGGTATAAACATAACTAGTCTACATAAATGTATTGTATGCAATTTTAACTTAACGGAGATTTTGTCTTGAAAAATAAACCAATCTTAAATTTTAGAGTGGTTGATTTTTTTAAGGCAAACTTTCTATGAAGTTAAATGGTGATTGAACAATACCTAATTTATGTCAACTGGCGATTTTTAATAAACTAATCAAAAACAAAATTATTTTGAGGCGCCTGCGCTTTCGTCTGGCCGATCAATGGAGTATTACCCCTTGCGAGCCACCGCTGGCCTGCCGTGCACAAACCGAGCCGGCAGCCAGCTATCCATTATCGGCCCGTTTACGGTTATTCATAGGCTTTTCCGCGGCTGAATAGTGAATAGTTGGCTAGCCGCCTTCCGGCCTGGCGGACATGCCCTACCTACACGCCGAGCCGGCAAGCGTGTTCGGGCCGAGACCGGCAGTTCGGCAAATCGCTTATGTCCCGTTTCCGGACCAGCCAATCTGTGTTTGTTGCGCACCTGCCCGGTTTGAGTTCAACTACTCTCGGAAATGATCCCGAATGCTGGAAAAATGCTAAAATGTCCCGGTATTCCTATTTCACCCTATATATACATTGTCATATTTTCACAGTTGTATACCTAAAGATATTCCATCTTCGAGCGAAAGCAAAGTAACAACTTTGCAAACTAATTTGCGTGCGCAAAGTATCCTTTTTCTGCATTCAAAATGTCAACTCAAATACCTACGAACCCGTTAATTGTTTTAAACTTTGTTCCCATTCCAATTGTAAGCAATGCAGAAAAATGTTCTTGTCCACTTTCCAGTCAAAATAAAAGACATGATTCTGTTTTGCGTCAAAAAACACTATATTCGCGTATCCGACATTTCCGACTGGGTCCGGAAAACTATGGAAGATTAATCTTAGCAACTGTGCGCATCGTTACCACATTTTTTTTTTGAGGTTTCTGTTTTAGCTCAAAATATTCTAGGCGGTAAAGTGGCATTTTCCCAAGCAATTTACACCTGCCTGGAAAAATGACTTTATCTCCGAGGTTTACACATCAATTTATTGCTGACACCACATAACTCTAGGTAATAGCAATACAAAAAATAGCTGATCATTAAACATACCTATCAAGTAAAAATTACATCCCAACACAGAACCTTTACGTACCTGATTTGAACAAAATCCCTATATCAAAATTATGGAAAGATAACCTGACTAAATCAATGTTTTCTTCAAATTTCTTAGATAAATCCCAAATGGAACCTACAAACTATTTAAACAAATTTCTTTGAAACATAACGACATCATGCAAACATAACCTCACTGAATTTAAACCGAATTTTAACGAAATTCATCGAGAAGTAACGAAATTTTGCAAACACAACCTCACTGAATTGAAAATACATCAACTACTTCTCTCCCATAGAACTTACATAACAAATTTTAACAAAATCCATTGAAAACTAACGAAATCATGCAAACATAACCTCACTAAATCAATTTTCTTTCTAAATTTCTTAATCAAATCAAAAATAGAACAACAAACAAAATCCTTTGAAAGATAAGGACATTATGCAAACATAACCTCACCTAATCCAAACCTAACCCAAATAGAACGTATATACCGAATTTGAACAAAATTCCTCGAGAAATAACAGAATTTGGCAAACATAACTTCACAAAATTGAAAATACATCAACTAAATGAGTATATTCCCCATACATGGGACCTGCATACCAAATTTCAACAGAATCCATTGAAATCTGACGAAATTATGCATATATAACTTGAGAACTGAACCCAACTTGATCATATAATCATATACCAATTTTGAACAGATTCCATTGAGAAATAACGAAATTTTGCAAAGATACAGGGTCGCGGATAAAAGTAACTACATGGCAGCACATGTGGATATTGGGAACGGTTAGAGATAAGTCGTTGCTCAAATGAAAGAAAATAGCGTATTTTAATGCCCAGAAGTATTCTACCTCTTTTTTATTTTGAATCGATACCGTATAATATACAGGGTGACAATTTTCAAACTTGAAATTTCCATATCTTGGCATCGGAAAATTGAATCAAAAAACGCTCAAAACAGATTCTATAAAACGAAGGGGGAACAAAAAAAAAGCCTTTGAACTCACCCTTATCTGTAACCTCTAAGACAGGGTGAGAAACACCCCTGAAATCTCAAATAGAAAGGGGGGTCGAGTGATATACCTTATTTTGAAGGGTTCTCGACACTGATTACAACTGCCGAGTTTCAAGTCTCTCCTGACATTCCTGTTGATATGAAAGCTAGTCAAAATTCATTATCATATTCATTTTCATATTCAGTCCCTCATCTAGTATAGAGAAGTTGACTCTTGAGGGTAATTATTTATTGAATAAAATAAAATAAAAAAAATAAATTTTGTCAAGCTGTTATATCAACAGGAATGCCAGCAGAGGCTTGAAACTCGGCAGTTGTAGTCAGGGTCGAAGGACCTTCAAAATGAGGTATCATTCGACCCCCGTTTTTATTTAAGATTTCAGGGGTTTATCTCACCCTGTCTTAGGGGTTACAGATAAGGGTGGGTTTATGAGTATTTTTTTGTTCCCCCTTCGTTTTATAGAATCTGTTTTGAGCGTTTTTTGATTCAGTTTTTCATTCCCAAGATATGGAACTTTCAAGTTTTAAAATTATCACCCTGTATAATGTAGATACGGGTAAAAAAATAGAATGTACATTTTGGAAAAACCACAATATTTTGCTTATCATAAAAGCTAACACTTTCAAATTTCCATACTATGGGTTAGAGGATACGACTATTCTAAGAACGTCAAAAAAATTGAAGTTCCACTATATTGCGTCCAGCCAAAATTCAACTTTTATTCTTCTTATGGGAGCCATATTTTTGAAAAGCACTTTGATAATGCGGATTTGAAAAATATAGAGATTCAAAATGGCGCCCTAAACCAGAACAAAGGTTGACCTTGGCTGGGCGCAGGATAGTGGGCCTACAATTTTTTTGACACCGTTTTTAGAAACGTCGTGTCCTCTCACCAATATCCTGAAACTTTGAAACTATTAGCTTTAATAATAAGCAAAATAATGTAGTATTGTAGTTTTTCAAAAATGGACATTCCCCTTTTTCACCCTGTATCTGTAGATAACGGTATCGATTCGAAATGAAACAAAGGTAGAATATTATTGGTGATACGCGACTTTTTTCCATGTAAGCGACGTCGTATCTCTCACCGTTTCCAAAATCCCCGTGTAGTTAATCAGGGACACCATGTATACCCGCACTTAATGAAATATACCCGTCTATAATGATACAGACATTACAGGAAATTTTACAATAATCTTATTGCTACGCCATCCTTGAAAAAAAAATATAGAAATAATTTTACTGCCTAGCCATTTCTAAGTGTTTGCCAAGCCCTCTTTTTCCCGCCTCTGTGAAGGCAGTGAAATTCAGTTTTAATGTCGTGTCGTATGCTGCAAACTGCACGACATGTTCCAAACTTAAACACAAAAAAAAAATTCACTGAGTGAAATATCCAAAAAGAATTGATGGCGTCAAAACAAAACACCTTTAATGTTCGGTGACGATTTTGCGTAATCGGTAGAGCGATGCAGCGTTGCCGGCCTGTCACCCACATAGCAGAAAAATACATTTCATATACATAGAATATTCTATAGATATATACGCTAACGAATATCCTTGGACTATCCTCAGAATATTATATTCGAGGACACTTTAGTCCAATTCTCTTTAAAAATACTTTACTAAATATAGAAGAAATATCAAATACTTTCTATTTTATTATTTGGTTGAAGAAAAGAAGACATTTGAAGCCGGTGATATCACCTAGTCAAAAATAAGACTTTCTTCTCATGGGAATGTGTGTAAATTTGGCAGCCTCCACAAAAGCCCCTTTTTGCTCCTGTGTGGATGTTGAACTCAAACAAACACGTCCTTTACTGGTTCTAGTCTTTCAATATTCTAGGCAGAAAACTATTCTTTGCCCTTAGCACATTGATCTAAAAGGTTGACTCAAAACTATAAGCTGAGGCTTGGAATCGCATTTAAAAATTTATTTTGCAATGGAGGCATTAGTTTTCTGCGGTCCTGCGACCTCCATATGATTGTGATCCTCTTCTCCTATTTTTCGAATTCGTGGCATGATAGACGATTCTCTTCCGTTCTTACTTTAGAGAAGACAATTTTCCGATAACTATTGTCTCAGAGAAAGGTACTTCAAAATATGTCGCTTCGTTGCTTATTTCTGACTAGTAAAAGATTCCATGATGTTATTGATTACCTACGGGGAAATGCTCCACTCCCATATAGAAAAAAGAAAAAGCTAATCCGGAGATCAATAGAATGCATCACACATAATCGCAACTTCTTGCCAACATCAAACATCAAACCCAACCATAAATCACTCCCCGCACCCATCAAATTTCTATCGATACAAAAATAGCCTTTGTTCTATTTTAAATGAAGCAGGCGCCGTTGGATAATAATCCACACTCGATTTCTGACTAGTGTTCCGGATTCGCTTCCAATGACGGAAAACTATTGTAATATTTGTCAAAAACCGGCCAATCAACAATGTAGTGCTTGTCAAAGTGTTTTCTACTGTGGTAGGGAGCATCAGAAAAATGACTGGAAAGTACATAAGAAAACATGTCAAAAATTTCAAGTTGGAGTAGATAAGGTGATGGGGAGGTATTTGGAGGCTGTGAGGGATTTGGAGAGGAATGAGGTGGTTTTAAGGGAGAAGCCTCTGGTGTTTGGTGAGTACTCATTATTTTATGTTTCTTCCAATAACATTTCAATTCAAGATATCTAGAACAAATAAATAATCGTTTTCATATTAATTTGATTGGTTGTTTAGTTTTTATTCTGTCCTTAATAATAGATTATTTGCATAGGTTATGGAGGTTTTTTTTTCACTAGACAGATAAAAACATTTGTGTCTTTTGAGGGCGTTTTTTTGAGTCGCCACCCTCACTCAAACCTCGATGCATGAAAAACGATTCATCCTGTGGTACTTTTGCATGCATAATGAGGTTTTATTATCTTATACTTTTTTATATAAAAAAATAAAGACCAAGGAACAAGTCTTCGTAAATAAATAAAAAAACAAAAATTTAAATAAGTAGTAAGTGATGAACCAAACTTTTGAAGATGTCGAGTTGGGACGTTGAAGTTGAAATTTAGTACAAAATAGCTTGAATCATTTTCAAAAATTTGAGAAACCCTTTGCCACTCAAAAATTGAGGGGGTTATTCAAAACCAGATGCTGTTACGCAGATCTTAACCCAAACAAGTAACTCTTGAATTCATTATTCAGTCAGAAAGTTGTAATTTGGTGAAGAATAACTCCAATGCATCCTCAAAAAGTTTATGAAAATCAGATCTTTACCCGTCAAAAGTTGAGGGTGTTATTCAGATTTAACAAAACTGTTCAGATATCTCAAATCACCAAATTGAATCCATATCTTCGAAGATAATGGCAGTGTAGCTTAGTCAGTCTATCGTAAACCCTCCCACACTTATATCATATCGCAAAAATCCAATAGCTTTCGCCAAACTAGCATTACATTCACTTATCCATAAACTTGTTCCGATTCTCTCATCCTCACTGAAATAATCGATTTTACACCCGCAAGGCGATGCTGGGTAAGCAATTTACTTTATACACTTGAAATTCACCCCATAAGAAATATTAAATTCGAAACTGCAAGCAGGATAAAAAAAGGGGAAAACTCATGCTTTAATTAAAAAATTTATAATCTTTCGGATTTCAATAATTTGATGCTGCTGCGTATCAACCGCAGCAGCATCAAAATAATTGCCATTCAATATTCCATATCGCAACCCTCACAGCCACAAACCTCCAATTATCAACTCAATGCTCCAATTTTCCAGGCCCCATCCAAGAGACCCAACCTGTTTGTTTAGGATGCAATCAGGAAATTGCCAAGGAAAATTATAAGCCGTGCCCTAAATGCCACTTACCAATGTGCAGTGACCAATGTATAGATAACCCTTGCCATCAGCCCGAATGTCATTTCCTCGTCCAGAGTGGAGAAGAGGTATAATATAAATCAAAATATCAAATAAAATCTTCAACTACTTGCAGATTATTACAAATTTTGAAGAAATCAACCCGTTTTATCAGACGGTCATTGTATTGAGGTGCCTCTACTTGAAGCAACATAACATCAAGCTATGGAAGAAGTTGATGGAGTTGCAGTCCCACTGTGAAGAACGTAAGAAGACTGATAGATATAAGCATGAAGAGCACATGGCCAAGGAGTGGATCCAGAAGTTGCTGAAGGTGGACTTTAGTGTTGAAGAAATTTTGACTCTATATGGAATTGTTATGGTGAATGCCCATGAGGTGCCTTTGTCAGAACCACCGTATATTGCCATCTATGAAAAAACTTCCATGCTGGAAAACGACTGTTCCTCGAATTGTGCCAAGAGTTTCAATGAAAAGGGGGAGATTATCATTACAACAGGTATATACATGCAAATCCAATTACCATCACAAACATCCAACATAGCAACTGCGTCCATTAGAATGATTACATTATCTATTGTAGAACTCTGCTGATACTTTTAATCAAACGTCAAATTAATTATTTGGTGAATTTCTAATGGAAGCTGTTGGTCTAGACGCTGGAGCAGGGAACATGAATTAGTTGATTAGACTGAAGTAGCTACACTATAATTTGAGTTATTGCTGGATAAAAAAAATTTACTGAAAGTGCAGTAATTGACTAATGTGTAGCTGAGTTGATGGACAACTAAAACCAAGCCCCATGAATGTATGCTTCTAGAATCAATGGCGGCTATTCAGGTGAAGTAGGTGAAGTGCCACTTCACCAAAAATAAACGATAAAACATAACAAAATTTTAATTCTAACAAAAAAAAATAACATTTTATAATTTATGAACCGGTGGTGCCAGCAATTTTCTTTTATTAACAGAAAATATGCTATTAAAATGGTCAAAAATAAACCACAGGCCCACTGAAGTTCGAACCGAAGCAACACCGCCTTAAAATAAGTTGTGTTGCCGGAGTCTGGCGGAAAACTGAGGCCTGCGTCAGGAGACGCCTGATTCTTATTTGTACTGTTCTCTTTGTCGGTTGTCATGACAACGCATTGTCTTCAACTTGTGCTGCTTTACATTGTGTTGTTTGTTTTGCAAATTCTGCTATCTGTGTTGATGAAGAAGAGACGGAGACATCTTCATTGTCTTTTCTTCCTCTACACCTCTATATTGTGGCAAATCTGGTTTGTTGCACAAATTTTGCTGCTATTTGTGTTCTTGTAGGTATCTGTTGGTCAAGAAGAAATGGAGACATCTTCACTGTGTTCATTTGTGATTCTTCTTTCTTAACTCTTCTATATTGTGGCAAACTATGTCTATTGCACATTCTGCAGATTTGGGAAACGTCTTCAACTTATGTAAGCATGGTTCAGGGGAATGTGAACAAGTCAAAGAACACATTCCTGACAATTTTTTCTTGAAGAAATAGCAGGAAGGATTTCTCTGTCAAAGTTGAAGAACAGAAGCAAGAAACATTATTCATTTTCTTCAATCTATCTACCATAATCTTTGCAATCTGTGGCAGGTTTAATCTGTCAAAGTTGAGCAACAGCCAAGAATATCTTCAGTTTAACGAAGCAAAAGTGAGTTAGTGCATCTCACTGAAGATGATCCAAAGATCTGAAGAAAGATCCAAAAAAATCTTCAAAACTTCGATGAATGAGCAGGACAAATAATTGATCCTCAAACATATCAAGATCTTCACTTTTGAATACTCAAATGAGTGAATCGTTGCAATCTTCTGTAGATGAAAAAAATCAAAAAAGTAAGTTGCTTCTCCATCAGTCTAGACGGCAAACCACATATTTGACTTTAAAAAAAATGATCTAGAAAATCCAGTTGGACAATTTGGTTTGCATGAATAAAGTAGAATTAACTAATTTCTGTGTGGAAATCAGATTAAAGCTGGTTTAAAATTAGTCTGGAGAGCATTCCAGGGTCTGGAAATCATTTTTCTTTGAAAAAAAGGGTATAGGAAACTTGGTTGGACAATTTTTGCATGGATAGAGTAGAATGAACATATTCCCAGAAAAAAAAAACAGTCAAAATCTGCGTTTTAATCAGTCTAGAGGGCATTCCAGAGTCTGGATATCATTCTAGTCTTCAGAAATGGATTTGGAAACCCATTTGAACAATTTGGTTTGCATGAATGGAGTAGAATGAACATATTCCTGGGAAAAAATCAGACAAAATTTGCTTTGCCATTAGTCTGAAGAGCATTCCAGAGTCTCGGAATCACTTTACTCTTTAAAATGGTGTAGGAAACCCAGTGGACAATTAATAGTTGCTTTTTAATCAGTCTAGAGAGCCATTCGAGAGTCAGTTTTGATAAGGGATTCACTTCACTTATTTTTCAACCCGTGAGCCACCTCTGTCTAGAATCCATTTTCCAGTGTTATCACTGAAACATCTTTTTGTTTCTTCAATTTTTTTTTTCTTGTCAAAGTAATGAAGTTTGTTCAACTGTCTCATTTTCAATTTACCGTGAAAACGGCTTTTTAGATGCCCCCATGTTTATTTTCAAAAATTTCCGTTCGAAACATTACTCCAAGTGCAAATATCTTGAAAAGTTTCACTTTTACAAGGTATTTTTGTTGCTAAAAAATGTGCAGAGAAATCAATTTATCGATGAAAAAAAAAATGTTCGAGTGCGTACAAAAAAGTTATGACTATTTGAATGAGTGAAAAGATGTGTAAGAGACATTTAAGAGTCATACCAAGGCCAGATATAAATTTTTCATGTCAGACAACCTCCATATAGCAAATTTCATCAAAATAACTTGATTATTTCAAATGTTACTTGAAAAAATCAATCTTTCTTTCAATTCTTCTTTTTCTGGGACATCGATTTTTCATCATCTCTTTCATGCTGAACTTTATTTGCTGTAGGATGCCCTTACGAATATAGTTTTGGGTCTTACCTGGAAGCTTTGGAGCAACTAAATCAGCAGCTGTACTTTTTAACTGTTACACTTTCAGGGGTGCTGTGAGGAATATGAAGTTTCCATCCTAATTTCAGGAATCAACATAAAAAAAGGCGAGCACCTCAGTATCGCCTACTCAGACCCTTTATGGGCAACTCCTGCCAGAAGAAGTTTCCTATACGACAGCAAATACTTCTGGTGCCAATGCAAAAGATGCGGTGACCCTACTGAATTTGGAACATATTTCAGCTCTGTTCATTGCCAAAATGGGTATACGTTCTGACTTCCATAACCCTCATTCAACTATAGAATAATCATTGTAGAACGTGCAATGGATTTCTACTACCAAAGACATTTCTGGGAACAGACTCGGGAAGCTGGTACTGCAACGAGTGTAGCTACTCCGTGTCCAGTGACCTGGTCAGCTCTCTTTTGCAAAAAGTCAGCAGCGAGCTGGAGGCTCTGGACAAAAACAACGTCAATTCTTGCAAGGCGTTTTTGCAAAAGCTAAGGAAAATTCTGCCAAGCGACAATTCGCTTATAGTTGATGCCAAGCTAGCTCTAAGTCAGCTTATAGGGACTGAGTGTATTAGTGCAAGAAATGGCTTGGCTAGAATTTCAAATGAGGATTTGCTATTGAAAAGATCTCTTTGTGTGGATTTGATTGGTTTAACAAAAACACTTATTCCAAGTAAGTAGGTAATGGTTGAGTTCGTGAAAACAGAGTTTTCCAGGCGAAAGACGTGTAAGGGGACTGATTGAATTTGAGCTTCATGCTGCCCTGGCAGAGCTTGCTAGAAGAAGATCCAATAACTTCGAGGATATGGACAAGTGTGATGCTCTTTTGAGGGTACCTTCTTGAGTTTATTATGCAGCAACCCATCTCACCAAATTATTGCAGGAATCATGGACCCACGTCAAAGAATGCATTCATCTTCTGAGATTCGAGCCTGAGGTTCTCCCCGAAGGAAAAATCTGCCAACAAGCTGTGAGAAATCTTCAAGACCTCAGTAACATGTTGTGTCAATGATTACACCTGTATTAACCTTTCATTTTGACATTTTGCGTTTTTTTTTGTACAAAATGAACGAGAGTATTTCTCAAGCATCAAGCGGGTCTGGAATGATCCGCCCAATTCAGGGCAGAAAGAGGGTCGCAAAAAGCTACCGGGAATTTCAGGATATTCTGGAGTACAGCTCACACGACCCCAAAAAGCCACTTTACATCTTTTACATGTGCTCTTATTCGCCCAATAGTGGCTATGCGTGGCATCCCTTGAGTGTGAAGGTAGGTTGAAAACACAGTTAATACTCAAAATATAGGTTTCGAAAATTATTGAAGAAGTCATAGACGATACTTCATTCGAAATGACTTTTTTAACAGTGCATGTGGGTGCTCAGGACGAGTGGGAGGATAGAAGAAATCCGTATAGGTAGAATCTTCAAATTTTTCTTCACAAATCATGAAGTTGTTTTCAGGCATGACCAATATTTCGAGCTTGAAGATATTCCCACTATTTTGAACTTTCATACAAAAGTGAAGCTTGTGGGATCTTATTGTCTCAGGAAGGAGTTGATTAGACTGTTGTTGAATGAAACTGATGATGAGTTGTAGTATGTTTTACTAAAAAACAGATATTGATGTTTTTTTATGTTTTGGGCTACTTTTTGATTGTATAGTGACCGCGTGATGGTACTCCATTCATCTTGCAGTGCAGTTGACATATTATTATAAAGGGATCCTGTAAGAGGTCATCAGGATTTACTTGAAATTCAAGCATAGTTCGTGCAGATTTACGATAGGGTGCGTTGCCTACTTTGAAATTTTATCCACTTTAGTAAGTGTTCTCCTCTAGGCTACTTTTTTGTTCCTCAGTTAGAGCCTTGATTTTTTTCTTCCTTGTTTTACATACACCATACACCCCTCTTTTATCTTCCCTTCTTCCATTATCAACATGCGATTTTCTCTGACCGGAGACACCAAAACACAAATATATTTCTTTTATCGGACAATTCTAGGCGATCAAAAAATAGAGTTTGTTTCACTTCCAACCACTTCAGTATGGAAGGCCTGCGATCAAAATTTTGGAATTTTGACCTCAGAATCTAATTTGGGGTCAAAAGTTGATGCAGTTTATCAGATTTCAATATTTCAGTGTGAGCGGTTTCGGAAATGATGAGAAAACCGTCCTCAGAGTACCTTTTTTACGTAAAGAGCCTTCGGGTTTTCTAAAATCGTCACTAGTAGATATAGTCCGCCACTGATTAAAATTTTGAAATTATGATTCAGCATTAAAGGTTTATGTGTTGTATTTAACTTCATGATTTTTGTACGAACGGTTCCGAAAATACTGAAGAACCCTCTTCAGAGGCGAGGCCATTTATAATCAACTTCGCAACTTACCTTGTATTTGGCAAACTCTGCCCGATATTGTTCAAAAATAAAACACATTTTTTTTATTCCCGTATAATAGACACTTATGAGAAAAACACACTAAATTACACGACTGAATTGGAACTCTGAAAAAGAGCGTAAAACTAAACCTATTTGAATTTGGCCTTCAAATCAACTGAAATTTTTCAAGTCGCAAAAACTACAGTTGATCAGTTTCCTACATAATTTTTTGAAAAATTCAGTAATAACACATACGATAAAAATACAACTACAAACTACGGCTAATATAACTGTATAATACCACTTCACGGAAAACCGATCGAACACCCATCTACGTAAAAAGAAATGGAGTATTACGAAAAACTTAAAATTCGTCATTCGAAAAAAAAAACGCTCATTCATGACCGCCAGAAACAATTTTCACATTCTTGGATTTTCTGGGCTTTTCTTGACCGGGTGCGCTATATGGTGTTCTCTGAGAGCTGGAAAAAAATTTGATGGAAAATCTATATATTATTTATTGCATAAATCATGCATAACACCAAAAGCTGAATATAATCATGCAAAAATGAAAAACATGCAGAACAATATTGACACTGATAGGTACAATGGAAATTCCAATTGCATACGTAGTCTAAACTGTATGGTAAATCCATCAGAAAAAAACTCGTTTTGAAAGGTCATTAGAAATGAGAACAGCGGGATGAATTATTTTCATCAGCACAGGACATTTTTCATGATACGCCGCAACCTTCCTCAAAAAGCGGAAAGTACTGCGCAAGTTTGTAGTCATAAAGACGGGGCCACACAGGGGCAACTTTTGTCATCGTCGACAAGTTTCTAGCAACAAAGTTGCTGGAAACTGGCCTCCCATGGTCGAGTGATATCTTATTTTGAAGGTCCTTTGACCCTGATTAGAACTGCCGAGTTTTAAGCCTCTGCTATGATTCCTATTGATATGCGAGTCATTTTTCTTTTTCATTTTTGTCATTCAATAAATACTTACCCGCCAGAGTGAACTTCTCCATACTAAGAGGATATGATGAGCTATTACTCAATCTTTTTGACGAGGATTAATTCCAACCCATTTTTTTTGTGAAATTCAATCCCGTCAAAAAGATTGCGTAAAAGCTCATTTTGAAGATCTTTTGTACTTCATCATATCCTCTTAGTTTGATGAAGTCAACTCTTCTTGCGGGTGAGTATTAATTAACAAAAATTAAAAAAAAATTACACGCTGTCATAACAACAGGAATGATACCAGAGGCTTGAAATCAGGGTCAAAGAGCCTTCAAAATAAGGTATGACTTGACCCCCCTATCCATTTGATTTTTTCATTCAAAATGGCGCCCAGCTGTCATTTCGACATTTTCAGCTGTCACAACTATGTCAAAAAAATGCATAACGGTCTCACATATTATTATGGTAAGTCCAGATTTCGTTAGCATATATCAAACGGTTCTAAAGTAAGAACGGGAGAGGGACCTTTTCAAGCCGCACTGTACAAGAGACCAAGAGATATTGATAAGCAATTAAAAAATGAAAAATAAGTACCTATTTTCAATAAAGGGTTAATTCTGGTTTCTCATAAGCTTGATTAGAATTGAAAAAAAATTAGCAAAACATCATAATGCTCAGTTCATTGAAATAAGAAGTTGAACCTATTTGCGATAAATTTTTCATTATTCTCCACAGATTACTATTTCGCCTAAATATCCTTTGAAACGATTTTCCAATTTAATTGAATACAGTGGAAGGAATAAACTCAGGGAAAGAGAATCATTTTTCCGATAATAATAATGCCTGAAAAAATATTAAATTATTACTGACAGAACTTCGTTCAGAGATTTAATACCTGGAGATTTTCTTCTTTCTTATTATCTATTTGAAAACAGATTAGAGTATTTTCATTTTATCAATGGAAACTCTAACTACAAAAAATCCAATTCGAATCACCCGTCAAATGTATAATCTTCTGACCAATCACGGACGTCGTACCCAGTTGCATTTTACTGGGACGAGTTCAGAAACGTCACACCCGGTGTGAGATTGTGATCGTTTAACTTTTTATTAATCTGTGCTTATAAAGTGTCATGAAAATAGTTTTTATGATACTTTATGAGCAGGGTTGATTAAAAAGTAAAACGGCTTGCGATATCTGAACGCTTAGTGTTTGACACTTGGATCACACTCACACCGCGTGTGACGTTTCTGAACTCGCCCCTGCAGTCTGTAGTCATAGCGTTCTCAATTACAGTATGGTCAATTTATCTTGTCCACATTTTAAACGTGTGTAAATTCGTCATTGTTTATCTCAACGGACCAATGACAAGAAAGATATCCATTGACTAAAATATAACGGAACATCCTGTACAGAGTGGTATGGAAAAAGATCCTGATAATTTGGTTCACAGTTGGAAATTATGCACATTCAAAGTAAACGTTATAACATAACTGAGTATACAAATTCGTAACTCAAAATGCAGTGTGACCGATTTGTTTTCGGGTACACCCTGAAAAAAACTTTATTAATTGCCTTATCTGGCTCAAGTTTTTTTCCAAATTCACATTTTTTCAAAAAAAAACTATGCACTCCACAGGATTTGGCATCCCTCAAAAAAGGCCTATTATGCCAAATTTCACCAAAAAAACATTCACGTTTTTGCCCGCGCTGCTGTAATTTTCAATATTCACAAAAGAAATTATGAGTATATCGAAGAAAATGGTGGCTTGGTACAAATTACCAGAGTAAAGGGGATTCATCCGGTCTGAAATTTAAAAATTTCACTCAATGCAAGCTTTTTTCTGGAATGCGCCATTTTTTTTATGACATCACCTTTTGGAACAATTCAAGTTTTATTAGGTAGGTAAGATATCAAACTAGGCAACCCAATATCTATTCTTGAAAAAAAAAACGGTAACCAAAACGGTATCTCAATGGTCAAAATCTACATATTATTCCGCCCTCTTATGAGAGACGTATCCGTTAAATCAAAAAAATCGATAGTGCATTAACTAAACTGAACCTTTTTGAGATCATTTCTGACAATCTCCGTTTGATATGATTAGACAGAAATCAGTAATACCTTCCCCTAAATCTCATGTAATTCACAATAAATTGCTTAAGAAAACTTATTTTACTAGCAGTGCTTTTTCGAGCGGATGAATCCCCTCAAGTTGTTTTTTCTAGACCAACTGTTGAATTTAGAAAATAAATCAATTTTTCTTTATACTTTCTGTCAAGAATTGATATATGTATCCCCTTTCGAGGGATGCGGAACCTGGAAGCGTGTACATTTTGTTATTTGAAAAAACACTGATGCGTTTTCTCAAAATTTTGCTTTTGGAAACTGGCAAAGTTTATCATGCACATGCTAAAAACTCGAGCCAAATCGGTCAAAAATTATTGAACTTTTTTTCAGGGTGACCCGAAAACAAATGGGTGACACGGTATAGATTTGATTTCTGCTCCAGTATATGACACAAAATTTAAAATAAATTTCATGAATCTTCCTCGACTTATTTTCAACATAATACACTAGTACCATAAATAACTATTATTAATTATCATTTTTATTAAAAATCACAATAAATTATAATACCAGACGTAACATAATCAATAGATTTTATTATTTGTTTTTCGTCTCTCTTTAAACCTTAGGTTCATTTTATGCAAGGTCGGGATTTGATACTTCGTTTTTATTTTATTTCCAATTATTTTATGATTTAGCCAAACATTAAATTAATGTTCACATCTTAAACACTCAATTTACACGTGGCCAATAACGGTGGTCGGTTTGAACATTTAGAATTTAGAACGCTAATTTTTTTAGTATTAAAGTTTGTTTTATAATGTTGATGCTATGCTGTAAAATAATTATTGATTTAATTAGTAGAATATGCTTCAACGAATAACTTCCTAACGACTAAAGATATCGGCATGCGGTTTGAACATATTCTGTTGCAAATGTGATCCATTTTACGAATTTGATAAATCAGTTATACTATTCCATTTAGCATATTGTGAAGTAAAATTGAAAAAACAGTTGACCCCTAGCGAGAGCCAGGATGACAAAAATTTATTTTTATTTTATTTAGCACACCTTCCCTTGTTAAACCATAACTTCTTCACAATATTTCGTGGAGTCAAACTCAAGTTATTGACAATTACAATCCAAAAAGCCACTCCTCCCGCCCTTATTTTACGTCTCACAATAAAGTCATAGATCAAAAAGATGGACCATCGAGGAAGCATCAAAGTAAGAGTATTTATTTCTAAACTTATACAGGAAATTCTTTGAGGTAAAATGCTGTGAAGGACCAAAGCAATTACGCCCTCCAGCGTTGGATTGGAAATAAAGATCTTGTTTCCTAAACTCTCGTGAACAGTAGTCCTGTCAGAGGCGGCTGGTGGATGAGTGCTGCGGAGCTGCAGAACACACCCAATTTCGACAATTTGATTGTTTTTTATTTGTTTGAATAATTAATAAACGTGACGAATTGGAGAAGATTGAGAGCAAAATGAGAATCAATCTTGTTGCGTCATTCCAAAAAGAACTTTTCGTAAACTTACAAAAAAAATTACAATACAAACATGAAAAATGCCATTATCTACAATGCGCAACAAGCTTCAAAAATCTATTTGTATTGCAAACTGAGTTACACTTTACACCAGAAGAAAGAATTTTTTGTTTTTTGGCTCAGCTTTTGCTCGGGGACTATACAGCTATTATCGGGGACATACGGTAACAGTAGATTCCTCACACAAAAATATTGCGATCGCCCTCAACTTGTCTAATCCGAAAGTTGATATTAACAGAGATACAGGGTGTTAAAGTTGAATTTTAATTTTTGATTTTTTCAAATAACTTTTGAAATCAAGTTATATGGATAATATTTGATATAATATGGGGATTGTTTGACATGCAAAATTCAAATCCAAGCCTGAAATTGCTCTTACTTGTAGGGGGCGCCACTTACACACATTTTCACTCATTCAAATAGTCAGAACGTTTTTGTACGCACTCGTTCATTTTTTTTAAAATGAAAACACGATTTTACCATCATGTTTACATGAAAAAATTATACTTTGTAGAAGTGCCTAGGAGTAACCTCTTTCAAGATATTTGAACTTAAAGTAATCCATGAAATGTGGTTTTGAATCGAAAATTTTGGAACTGAACAAAGGAGGATTTGAAAACGGCGTTATCATGGTAATTTTGACATAAGCTTGAATGCTAAATGTTTTTTTATTTGTAAATATTAATCTAATTTTACATTTTTTTTACAAAAAAAAAATAAATAAATTTTTATTTTATTTTTTTTGATTGTTTTCATTTAAACATTGATCATCGAGACACTTGTCAAATTTACCGTGACAAAGGAGTTTTCGATGCCCCTTATGTTAATTTTCAAAATTTTCCATTCGAAACAACATTGCATAGATTACTCCAAGGGCAAATATCTTGAAAAAGGTCACTCCTATCGACTTCTACAAAGTGTACTTTTTTTACGTGAAAATTACGGAAAAATATTTTTTTTAATTAAAAAAAAATGTTCGAGTGCGTACAAAAAAGTTATAACTATTGTAATTAATGGAAATATGTGTTAGTGGCGCCCTCTACATGTAAGACCCCTACCAATGCTAGATATGAATTTTGCATGTCAAACAACCCCTGTATACGAACTTTCAGCCAAATAACTTGATTATTTCAAAAGTTATTTGAAAAAAACAAATATTAAAATTAAACTCTGACACCCTGTATCTCTGTTGAATATCAACTTTCGGAATTGTTCCACTGTTCCAAATTACGAAAAAATTATCGAGGCTGTTGTGAAGGAACAATTAATACGTCACTGTGATAACAATCAAATTTTAGTTCCTAATCAATCTGGTTTCCGTCCCAACCATTCATGTGAGTCCGTAGTAGTAAATATTTGTGATCAGTTTTTGAAAGCTATTGACTGTGATAAATACGTGTTGGCTGTGTTCCTCGATTTCAAAAGAGCTTTCGAGACTGTTAATAGACAGATTTTATTACATAAGCTGGAGCAGTTGGGCATCAAGGATACAGTTCTTGATTGGTTTCAGTCATATTTAACGTCTAGATCGCAAAATGTCAAGTTCAAAGGCTGCATCTCTAGTCCAATGACTGTTCAATTTGGAGTGCCTCAAGGCACTGTTCTTGGGCCATTATTGTTCCTGTTGTATATCAACGACATTGTCAATGTAATGGACCACAGTGAAGTTGTGTTATTTGCAGACGACACAATGCTTTTTATTTCTGGCAACAATATTGATGAAATGATACAAAAAATCAATCATGACCTCCAAAAGATGTTCCTTTGGCTTTGTGATAACCAGCTATGCATCAACATCGAGAAGTCCAAATATTGTATATTTGGTAAAAAAATAGGCTTAGTACTGTAAATACTGATGATATAAATGTAACTATTAATAATATTAATTTGGAATATGTTAGTGAAATTAAGTACTTGGGAGTTATTTTTGATAAAAATTTGAATTTTCACCCACATGCTGATTTTGTAATGAGGAAATTCTCAAAAAAAGTGGGATTTTTGTCAAGAGTCGGAAAACACGTCTCGGTTCAGACTAAAATAATGTTATACAACGCCATTGCTGCACCCCACCTACAGTTCTGTTCCACTATTTTGTTTGTTCTGCCTAAATTCAAAGTTGACAGGATACAGAAAATCCAAAACCGAGCAATGCGGGTGATTTTAAAGTGTGACCGCTATACACTGATTAAATTGATGTTGAAAGTTTTGAATTTTATGTCTGTTGAACAGAAAATTGTACTTAGTGTGAACGTATTCATTTTTAAGATCAAGATAAAACTTCTACCCAAATACATCTGTGATAAAATAAAGATTTTTAGAGATGTTCATCAGTATAGTACAAGGAATTGTGATGACTTTATACTTACCGAAAAGTGCAACACCAGTCAATTACTTAATTCGTTACTTGTAAAAGGACTCTATGAATTCAACAACCTACCAAACGAATTGAAACAATGTAACAACTTGAACAGATTCAAGATCCTTTTGAGAACACATGTTTTGTGGCCTAATTCTTGATTTTTGTGACTTTTATGTATTTATTTTTACTTTTACACTTATACATTTTATTTTTTAAGTTTTTAATGTTAACCTTTTTTACACTGTTTGGCTAGGTATACATACTTAACTCATAATTTTTTTTTGTAAGCAATGATCTCATGAATGCATATGATAAACTGTAAATCTTTGTAGCTTATGCTTAATAAAGATTATTATTATTATTATTATTATTATTGACAAGTTGAGGTCTACCGCAATATTTTTGTGTGAGGAATCGTCTGTTACCGTATGTCCCATTACTTCTGGTCCACCCAGTAGAAAATTATGGAAAATGATAGTCACAGATAATCACAGCACACCCAATAATTCCTAACAAAAACAAAGTTATCTAGCATGATTATGTTTGTATCTTTTTGCAATTTCCACTGTACATTTTAGAGTACTTACTTAGTTGCCCAGTTATTCTCAGTTAGTTAAAAACGTCGAGATAACCTGCAATAGCACAGGCAATGTTTATATACAGTATACAAAGTGTTTAAGAAAAGTGTGATCATTTTAACATTTCTTTAACACTTTGTGTGAAAATAACTACAATTCATAGATAAAATCTCCTTAAGTATTACTGGATTACATGATAAATATGACGAGATGGAATTCTGTATTTTCAATGGGGTTAAAGAATGAACTGGGGTTTCCAAGAAGTCGGTGAATATTTTTTCGTAAAAAAAATGGAAATGGGAGGGTTACAATGAATTGTGGTTCAATGGCAAGGTTAGATCACTCTTCGTCTTGAAAACAAACACAACACCTAAAGATTTAAAGCAATGGTTGTTTGAGTCCAATACCTTTAAGAATGAGATGTTCCATTTTTGAGCTTGTAAATCTTTAGGAATGTTTGTTTTAAAGAGATTTTATGAATGGACGAATCAAAAATCTCAAAACACCGTACCTAGAACTGCCACTTGGCAAAGCCAACAACTTGTGCGGTCGGATACTTCTTCGTCCAGAAACGATCGGTGTGGAGGTTCTTTCTTTATGTCGGCGGCTACTAGCATGCACAAGATTATAGTACAGAAACCACGGAAGCATACCAAAATATAGTACAAAAAAAGCAAACGAGTGCAGTAACTTGGACTTGTTTCAATGAAACTCACCTGGATCCTGCCGTTATAGCTGGTACAGCTGGATATCCTCCGTAGGAGTGACGATTTCTTGAAGATGAAGAAGTAATTCTTGGAATTTCTGATACGCATCTGGTTTTGGATTCCCATTCTTTGTTGAATTCTTCGGCTTCGTCCTTTGGACAGATCATATTATAATAGATAAACCCCTGATGCCCTAGCTTACATCCTCGATATTGATAAAATCCTCCCTCTCCTCCCTATCACCCGTGTGCAAGTTTTGTTCCTTCTCAATAATATGAGCCCTGTCCCCAATGTGATGACCGATGGCCATTTTCTTAGTACCCGTAACACTGTCCGAAACAGTTCTTTGAGTTTCTTTTATACCTCCAGGTGCCACTTTTGTGCTGGATGTCGCTCTGTAAACTTGAGGTCTACCATCTGGACCGGAAGTCATACTGATCACAGTGCTGGAGCTGCTGTAGCTTCCTCCCATGTTACCTCCCATGGGGTCCATGGGATTACTCATCATTCTATTAAAATTGGGCATGAGCGGCATGCCAAAAGGGGGCATTAGAGAGTGCATGCTAGATCTCTGGTCGAATCCTGGAAACATGGATCCCATGCCAAAGGAGTCGCCGAACATGGAGTTGATCATGTTGTCCATGCTGCGCATTTGCCGCATGGCACTGTTGGGAAAAAATCATTGATTGGCAAAGTTTAAAAAAAAAATCAATATCCGCTATCACCGTCACTTAAACAGCTGTTTGATTTGCCTCATGAAAACAAATACGTACATCATACCATCGCAGAATTCGTGGAACGCTTGTCAGCAATGCAGATAAAGCATTCGTTATCTTCATACGCTGTTGATTATTTTAAAATTCCGAGACTAAAAACGGAAATGTCTGATGCTTCAAGGAATATGCATAGAATTTCGCATTCTATTTTTATCAGCTTAGTATTATTATTCTGTGATGAAACCACAGGAGTAATGGAATTAGGTTTTTCCATTGATTAAAGACGATTGAGTGTTGAAAAAAAACTAACCGTATGAGTAATTACTTACAACATTAACCAAACGAAATTACATGTATGATAAACAATATTGTTTTTCATGGAAATTTTTTTTCTGTGAAGTTCGTCTAACGCAACCGTAAATTAACGATTTTCACTGTTATACCTGCAATCTTCCGGAATAGCTTTTGAATCAAGTTAATACTACACAGTTAATATTCTCTGAATCTCAATAACTCGGCTTTATACTTGAATTGCCACTCAAGTTTCAAATTAAGCTGAGGTAAACCCAGTAAAACATTACATTTTCGATTAGATCTTGTGTCTATTTGCTATCTCAATGAAATGATGGCAAGACACAAAACATCATTGATCGTACAAGAAGTAATTTTTTGTAACTTTATTAGGTGTTTTTTTATGTTTTAGTGATTTCATTATTGTTTTTTATGTTTTGCAAGTTGAGTGCATTGTTTTTAATCTGGGAATGAGTTTTTTATTGGGGTTAGTTTGGGTTAGACACATAAATACTGGTTTATGTTTCAAGTGATACTTTTTCGTTAACCCTGAATTGGAAATTCAAAAACTCATTCAAATCAAGGTGTACAGAAAAAAGTTGTTGGCAAAAGTTGTTTGGTTTATACTTTTTTAATTTAGCAGTATCATTTAAACAGAGTGTCCCAAAAGCTATCCACAGCACCCAACTTTGAAATTTCAAATGAGACACCCTGTTTTTTATTCCATTTTCAGTTCTACGTTAAATTCTAAGTCGAATGTGTATGAGGTATATATATCTTATCTCTTGTGGGTTTCGAGATAGAGGCTGTTAAATTTTGTGGAAAATCCAATATTTTGACCCCCTCTAACCCATTTTACACAAGGTGTAGAAAAAAAAAGTGAATACAAAAATTGTTTGGTTTATACTGGTTTTGTTAAATCGGGATATATCATTTATACAGCCACAACTCCTAACTGTAATATTTTAAATAAAACATCAAGATTATACGTTTAATTTTAAGTCAAATCTACAGTGTTTTTCACTTAAAACTCCGCACGTCGATATCTCGGAAACGAATAGGAATATTTGATTTCTGTAAAAAGTAGTCAATGTATGGGGTCGAGTAGTTATTTTTCACAGTTAAAAAAATTCGACGTCTACCAAGAGTAAAGCGTCGCGACGCATCGAAAATATTAATCGATTGCAGGGACTTTGGAATTACGCGCATGCTAAAGTACATGTTATTTATAAACTTTTTTGTTATTCAGTCGAACTCATTTATTCTACTCAGTTTTGAGATATACAGTGGAATTTTGGACAGGACCGGACTTACGACGTTTTTATAAAATTGGTGCATTAAAGCTCGTTGCAAAAACGAACTGCGCTACTTACAGACCAACTGATATATTTTTTGAGAAGGACATTAGTGGGAAAAAGTATCCTGATAATATCAATATTTTAGAACCATAACCTAAGAAACTATGATTTTTTCTATATGATGGTGCTTGTCGGCATTAAAACTATTTGATGTTTATGGACGAGGCGACGAAGGAGACGAGTCTGGAATTTCTAGACGAGTAGTTTGAAGACATTTAACGGCTGTGTATCGTACAATTTTTTGTCAATCAGTTTTTTTGAAATCTTTTGAGTGCTGTCATTTTTTTCAAATCTCAAAATGGTTTTGATTAGAGCTCTTAAAACTACAAGTCTGCTCATTTAAACTTTCTCGTTTCCCGCACCCTGTAGAGTAAAAGCAATTACTAGATTGTATTCATTAGTTTTGAAAAAAGATGTTTGAGTAATTTCCAAATAAGAACCAATAATTTCAAGTTCCATTACATTTCCTTAGCCGTATGTTTAGGGTGTCATTCTTAGCTTTGAGGTAAGTATAACAAGTGAAAAATGTGTTTTAAAGCGAATTGGTTGGATCTTAAAAGTTGCACAACTTCCTTCCACCCCATGTATCATAGAAACCTCTTTCTTTAACAAAACCCACAAAAGTCAGTCCAATGCACGAAAATGATAAGACCTTCAAAACGATTAAACACTCGACATAGCAGTTTATTTGTTTCAAAGCTACAGCTTATTAAAAATGGGCAAAGAAGTTGCTATGTACTTTAATTTGACGAGCATTTTACACAATTAGCCTATACCTGGAAGAAGAAATAATGTGTTCAAACAAATTACTGTTGCATAACCTTTTTGGTCATGTGATGGCACAATTTTATAGCTTCTTGCATAAACCAACTGACAACAATGTATAAAAATGTAATTTGATTGTTATAGGTGTTGGATGCGCTGGATGGTAAACAATCAACCCTCACCATGATCTAACTTGAAATAATTGTTTATGATTTTTTCCGTAGCATTCAAGAACCGAATGGTCAAATTGTTGTATAAATTAAAAGAAAGATCATTATACTATGTATGTATGTAGGCCAAAGATAACCAAGAACTTTCTTTCGTCAGCCAAAAGGTTCAGCAGTCTAAAATTCGGTACCTAATGATGAAAATGGGATAGAAACACGGGCAGTAAGAACAATATTCGAGAAGTTTGAAGATCAATCTCATTATAACCCCAGTGACCAACCCATATACGAAAATTTGGAAGAGATGACAACAGCCCAATAAATATGGCATTGAAATACAGACTTTGTTGGATATCAGACATTTTTACACATTCGACAGAATCTAAAATATAAACAGAAAAATAACGAGTACCTAGATGTATTAGTAGAGTAATTCACCAAAAAAAAAACTCTCCATTATTATAATAACCCAATCATGATATGTTTAACTTCCACATTACAACGAAGGAAGGAGTTGTTACACATGAATTATATTATGAATTATGGGAGGTTGAGTCGTATTTTTATTTAACTGAATGGGCGGTCATCCTCACGCATTTTTTACAACTAAAAATCATCACATTTATTGGCGTACGATTGGGAAAAACTTCAAACTTGATCTCTGTCAGTTGTGTCATCCAAGGATGGACATAAGCAACAATTATTCGTAGAACGTACAAGGTTTTTCCTAAAAATTTTCCACCCCACTAGAAACTCTACAGGGTGTAACCAATTCGAGTATATAGCATTGGTAACTCGTTAATCATGAGAGATACAGCATCGGTTAAATGGAGGCAAAGTTGCGCAATTTGAATCTTAAAAAAATGCCGCTCAGAAAATTCCGAAGACTTCCAGAGATATCGGGCAATAACAATACCCAGGGAGTATTGGCAATAACCGATTTTTTCTTCTTTATTTTCTCCTGAATTTATTTGAAGAGATAATTGAACACGAATCACACATTTTCATGGTCACTTTCTTTGCTCTTCAAGATAACATGCTCGAAATTGATATCTGACGTTTCGGATTCTCGCAACCATCATCAACTTTTTTTTCAAATACGAACCCAACTTTCATAATTGATTTTTTGGTAAGTCTTGGCTTCCTGAAAATGTGGATGCATCATACTTAACTTTTTTTATTCATTTATTTGTATTTTGTTCAATTTTTAATAAAGTTTTTTCGAACTTGAAGCTTCTTTTTTCAAGCTTAAAAGGTCACAACTTATTATTGTTACCATGACTAGATACTATCCGCGTGATGTGTTCTAGAAGGATCTAACACTTTTTTTTTGATAACTCCCTGCATTATTTCAAAATGGCAAGTGTTAAATAAAATTATTTTCAGAAAGCAGAGTTATTCAAAAATAAATTAAAACAGTTGGGTTCCTACTCGAAAAAAAAAACTTTATGATGTAAGGGAAGTTTCTTTGTCCAAATAATGTAAAGAAGGGGGTTTAAGAAGGGGGTTTTTGTACCCCCTTCTTCACACTTGATGATGTTCGCAAAAATTCGAAGCATCGGATTTCAATTTCGACCATGCTATCTTGAAGACCAGAAAAATTGGTCATGAAAATATGTCAATCGTCTTCAAATATTTCTTCAAATAAATTTAGGTCAATATAAAAAATATTCCGAAAAAATCGGTGATTGCAGGATATCTTCGAAAGTTTCGTAGCGGGATTTTTTTGGGATTCAAATTGCGCAACCTTGCCTATTTAACCCACATTGTATCTCTTATGGTTAACGAGTTACCAATGCTTTATACTCGAATTTGTTGCACCCTGTATTTACACAGATACAAAAAAAATGATCAAATGGAAATATCATGATTTTTCCTGAAGATTTTATAATAACTAAGCGAAAGAAGATATTTTCGCTATTGGATATCAGGAAAATTTGAAATATTGATTCTCTCAAATGGAATGCCCTACAGCAAATGCCAAACAACATTCGATTCACGTCATAATTGCCACCAAGCGAGATTCAATGTGATTTGCAGGTGACCAAATGTGGCCACCAGCAAACTTCATAACAACGAGCTTGGTGGCAACGATGACGTAGATCGAAAGTTGTTTGGCATCTACTATATATTTTATTATAGACTCAAAATCTCCCCATTTGCCGCTTCTCAAAAATATATATAGTTTTCCTATGTTTGGACTAGCCGTTTTCGAGAGTTACTTGACTTTAAATAACTCAGTGTATAGTTGCATTGCGGACCAATAATGCAATTGGGCATACCCTTCGCAACCTAACCTAAAGAGATATGGAAAAACCAAACAGTTGAGAGATTTTCGCACGACGTTTCGTTCCGGAGAAACCATCATTAACTTCGTTTTTATTATGGCGCCACGATACACTCATCATAACGATATGCTCTTGCGCATCCAGCGTAGACGTCACTGGATGATTTACAAGAGGTCACCATGGTTTCGTGTTTTGTGATAGTCATTGTTACCAAATCTCGATTTTTGTGGCAGAAACTAACATAATTCTTTTGAGTTTGATGGTAGACAGACAGTCTGATTTATACGATTTGACATCACTGCCAGCTGTGCTTCGAGCGTAGTCATGTCATCGTTCACCCACCTACGTCATGCGCTAAAAAAACGATAACCTGACGATCGAAGACCGTATTGTTATGCGTGTGTCGTGATATGGCGCGTGAAAAAATTATACCCCGTATTAAAAAGCACAGATTATTACGAATACAACGATGTATGACGCGATATAATTTTGCAAGACTTTAATCGGAAGCAAAATGAGCTTTTATTAAATTCCGACTGTTTTGTGGTAGTAGGCGGTGAAAGGATGGCGCTGAGTATGGTGTAGAAGACTATTATTACTCATGTTTCGAAATATTAGACTAGAATCACGTTATTGACGATTTGAAAACTTTAATCATATACGTAGGTATGTCACGTCATTATAATAATAATCTTTATTGTCTAACAGTTTTCCATTAATAAGACAATATGACCTAAATAATATAGCATCGAAAATTAATACTAATATACTGTGTTTTGACAGTTACTGAAAAATATTGAGTATGGACAGGACGAGAAAAAAAATCTTATATTTATAATAATTACAAGTTACAATGGAAATTTCGCTTTAACATTTGAATTAATGAGTGCCAACTGGTTACTTGATAAAAATCAATGTCGCCACAGGTGGTATTGTAAAGGCTCATTATGTTAATTAATTAAACAAATTAGTTAAGAACTACTTACTAGAAACCCAAAAAACAAATTTAGATTATAGAGAATGTTCAAACAAATTAAAAAAGCACGTTGTATATTGTAATAGAAAATAACTGTAGCAACAAGACTCAAGAAGAAAGTTCAAAAAATTATTTTATTTTCACATTTTCTCAGCGCCATCATTTTACCGTCTACTAAGTACCTTAGTACACCAAAACATTCGGAAATAGATAAAAACGCATTTTTTCCCATTTAAATATTGCAGAATCATATTGTGTCATACTCTTTTTTATTTATAGTCTAAGGTCATACTTGTGTCGAAACGTCGTACGGAAAATCTCTCAACGCTGTTTTGTAGAGCTTAAAAAGTGGCCACGAAAAAGTGTCTTTTGTTTTTCCATATCTCTTTAAATAGCGTCAAAAAAAAATTAAGATAAAATCGGCAAATTTCGGTTTCTTAGGCATATCTCCGGAACTACTCGGAATTTAAAAATTTTCTGGCATATTGGGCTTGAAAATGCGCAACTTTTCTCTAATTTAGCCATCTTCGGATCTCTTATGGTTTCCAGGATCCCCATGATAAGTCATTCTTATCTTGGACACACTGTATATTTCTGAAATCCGGGGGGCAATCCATTAAAAAAAAATTAAACTTTCAAAATTTTCCCAATTTCCAAAAGTGATTTGCTCTTTCGCTTAGTTGCTATATCTAGGAAAAATCATGAAACTTTCATTTGAACAATAATAATTGTTTTGTATCTCTGTAAATAGAGTTTCTAAAGGGGTGGCAAATTATAAGGTAAAACCCTGTACAATTAAGGTAAATATTCAATTTATTTCATTTTAAATTTTCAGTGATTTCATCAGCCCATTTCTTGGAAAAAGGTTAATAAATACCCCGGGTTACTCCAACACTATGGATAATATTTAATGGTAAATGATGAGTGATGAGTCATACATAATGCGGGAGGCTGGGCGGGAGGTAATCGGTGATAATTGATAATTATTCGATACTGAATTGTGCTGAACGGTGGCTTTCCATGATAACCCATTCCATTATACTTGCTCAATCAGGCAGCATCAAAAGAAAATGAGAAGTATCATCAGTAATCACACGGTAATCCCAGATGATTTCTTCCCTGGTTTCTTCCACATTTGAGAAACATGCAGGAATTTCAAAAACCCAACACACGACTAAAAAGTCAATAAAACTGATAAATAAAACACATGGAATACATGTAAAGGCTAATAGTGAATAATTGAATATGGAACTTCCGAGTTCGTCCATTTTCTCCATCAATCCATCAAACAATCAATTGAATGCATAAATAACCGCTTTAATGGAAAGCAACTACTGCCTAAAATAAGGACAAGACCATCACTTTCTCCATAAACTAATAACCATGCCATTAACATTTAACATAAAATGTTTACAAGACAGTCAGCCTTTCTTAACCACTATGCATGGCAGAACTTACCCGAAAATCGGATCTTCATCCATATTTCCCATTAGAGAGCCAAACAACGACATACTCATGTTTTTTTATTGAATTTATGCTGGAATTGAATTCGCAATATTCAACACAAAACAGATACCACACAAAATGAGCGGATGAAAAAATGATTTGACGTTTGGAATGTTTTGACAGTCTATTAATTATCGTTTGGGTGATCGGTCATGTATCGGGATCTATCGGAGTAGATAGCGTAAAGGGATTGTCGCTTGATCAGGTGCGGTCAGGATCAGTATCGAAGTTTAAATGAATATGCGAATTTGACAATTGTCTGGAAACCTCAATGTTCACGTGATACTACGCGGTTCGGTCGCAACAGATCACGTGATATAGCAACAGAACGGTGTATGCAGGAAAGTTTCTAGATAAGTGGTCAAATGAATTATTACGATTCTAATGTTCCAAACTTATGGCCGATTGCACCAACCTATTTGATACTTATATGGCCGATTGCACCAACTAATTTTGAGGATACTTAACGCCAAGGAACCATTAACTTGACAGTTTTGCACCTTGAGGATACTTAACGCTAAGGAACCCTTAACTTGACAGTTTTAAATGCATTTAAGATCTGGTGCATATACCTAATTTCTCAAAAAAGTGGTTCCTGATATCTATTATCTATATAATACAAACCTATTGATTGATCTCAAGATTTTGTCATTTGGCAATGAGAAATGGACTTCTAATTAGTTTACTTTCAGAGTCACTTCAGCCGCTACGCGGAGACAACATAATATTAGAGTTTCAAGAAGTTTAATAATGATTCCAATTTCAATTCGAACTATATCAGAACCAAATATTTGGTTCGTATGGTGTAGACAGTCGCGGACTAAGCTAGTCCGCTCTTGGTTCGGTATTCGCCAGCAGGTGTACCGAACTAAATTTGGTTTGATCTCGATCAAAATTATGGGGTTATGTTGATTGTGATTATTGTGACTTGTGTTGGTTCTGAGTTTGTAAGGCAATCTGAGCGTACTCACTTGTGTTTTTTTGGTTACGAATTGTCCCAACAAACACAACCTTGGCGGGCCGCCGCCGAAACGTATGCTACGTTTAGAAAGTTCACTGGCGGCTAGAATGCTAGGGGCGCCGCGGCATACATTCCGGCGCCCATGACCGCTTGGACGCCAGTAGGCCGACCGGCGGCATGCCGTCACTATTCCGCCTACCCGCGGAGTTCCGTCTTCTGGCCGCAAGCTTATATCCGATGTGTTTTCTTTCTTTTGAAAAGCGTTAAGTGGAAGAAACACCTATGTAATACGCTGACGGCTCACTAGCGGAAAGTTGGTGTCCAGACTACATCTTTCGAGGCGGTTATGAAGCTATATGAAATCATCGTCTCGCTAGAGGTCTATCAGTAAGAAGAGAGGTGTGGTTCAGGGTGTAGCATATAGTTGATTTTGATATAAGACTGATGTTGCTTTGATGAATAGGTACTTACGCGATCCACAATTAAAGCTGCAGAACTGCCATCTTTATAGTTATCAAGAATCCTAGCAATCGTGGATATTAAATTAGGATAGTGATTAAAGCACGATTTCTCAATTATTATGCAAAGTATCAAGGGCAAAATCAATTTCTGGAATACTAATGTATATATATACCTCTAAATAATACAACTTTTGAGGAACACATTTTAATATAAAAAATAAGAATTCTGTATATAAAACAAACATTGGAAACAACAATTCAACTTAAAAAAAATTATAGATTCAACTACACTATAATACGCTACACAAGAACAACAAATAAATACAGAATAGTAGACCAATTTTTTCTCTTGATTAAATTATTCATTTTTTACCCTTACGGTGCGGGGCCTTCTTTCCTCTCAATCCCCAGCACTTTTCGAACAGGTTGGTCGATTTTCACATTAGTAGAGCAATGTGCATTTCTCCTCAAGGCGCCTATGAAGAATGGAAGTTTGGATAATTAAATAGAAAAAACATAACATTAACGGATAAAGTACCCCTCAACACAAAACAGTATTTATGGAAGAACTGAAGCCCAGAAGCTACCTGATAAATTTCAAGTTTCAAACATGATTGGACATACAATCTTCAATGATTATAGAGTTAAATGATTATACATCATACATAATAATGCGACCATATACCCAAATTTTAGAATCTAGAAATCATGGAATGATATTTATACTAGTATTCAAGTTTAATGATCTGTCTCGATCTCGAACGATAACTGATCGGAATAATAGAATTAGACTGATGCAATGGCCGACGCCAAAACAAAATCAGCTTGGCTTGGTTCAACGGTTCAACTACAACTGGTTTGTGTGGTTTCCACTCACAAAAAGCGGGAAAATCGAAAACAACGAAACTAGCTTGCGGATAGATGGCGATCTGCAAGCGCCCAAAAGAGTCACGGAGTTGGCGATGGTGGCGTTTTGTAGCCGACGGATGTCGCTCTTGAAGAAGGCGCCCTAACGCTGGCGGGCAACCGACTTCGTGCCAACTCCGATCAGAAATCTCAAAAATGCATATCTTTGTATAGCATGATTATAGCGGGTTTGCCGCTGAAGCCTTTCCGAACCGTCACCCAGCCGCCAGTTTTGTCTAGCGGCCGCCACTCAACCAGCGGCTTAGTGTTTTTTGGGGTGTTGATAAATAATTTCGACTTGTTTTCGACATTTGATGAATTGCGCGCGTACTCATTTAGTTCACGCGTTGCAAGACGGTGTACTATCCTCACCTACTTGGTCCTATCGGACCGAACTAAACGAGTTATCGGTGTAAACTAGGCTACTATTAGATTCAGTATGTCCACCATATAGTTGGGTACACATAGATTTTTTTAATTTTGGCTGTGCATGTCCGATAACCAAAAAATCAATCCTGGCACATGTCATGATTTCATCGGTTGAGCGAGAATTTCAAAAAAAGTTCATTCTGATGGTGTCAAATGATGGGTTGATTTGACAAACAGATTTTATTGAAAAAAAGTTAGACTCCACAAAGAACTCCACATGTCTATTTTGGAGCAAATCAGATAAGAAAAATCAACTCATATTTTGCCCTTTTCCATTAAAATGAAAAACCGAAAATGATAGTTTTATTTTGAAATTGATTTATAGAATGCGTCATATTATAACGGTAGATTCTATAGATGCTAAAATATTGCAATTCAGCTAAATTTACCTTGATACTAATATCGATTTCTTCTTCATATCGCTATGTCTTATGAATGGAGCGCTACATTGGTAGGAGGCGGCTAAGGTTAATATCAATTAACCTTGGGAGGCGGCCATGTTTTCGAGCGAACTGGTAACTGCGTAGCAAATTTTGAGACCGATACCCATGAGAAAAAATTTGATTCAATGAAAGACGTTCATAAGACTCAACAGTTGCCAATTGAGCGCTTCCGGAGCGGAGCGGTAACTATTCCGTCTTATGAACGCGACCAATATGTATGTTTTGATATTCACTATGGAGTAGTACTAAACTTGTTAATTTGTTGATAGCTCAGATAAGATTTTGATGTTTTAAATTCTATTGTCGTGTGAAAATATTTCATTATAATAAGTGATGAAGAAGCAGGCTAATCTGTGATCGTACTGGAAATGATGGAAATAATCTAGATTATGCGCAATAATTCAATTCTAACGCTAAGTAACGCTTACTTATAGTTATCCAGAGCCAGTCTGCATTAAGCCGTTATTTCTGCTCAAATTTCTCAGTATCGCTTCTGATGCAAAATCACGAATATGCGAAAAGACGGTACCTTATCGACATTTAGAAAACTGGTTTACTCTATGTAGATATCTGTTTTGTCGTTACTATCCGAGTGGTTTATGAAAGATGTATTTATTAATTTCGACTTATTAAAGTATCCAGGGCCCGTATTCTGTAACGTCATAGAGAGGAGATTTCTTTCTATAACGCATTCCTCCCTATGCTTTATAGAAAGGAATTTCTTCTCCATGAGGTTACAGAATACAGGCTCAGTTTTCATTTTATACAGATAAAAAGTCTCTGTATACGAGACATGGGGTATCACCTATAAGCACTTAATCGGCAACGTTGGAGTTGGAACAACAAGTAGACGCACCTTTTTCTCCATTTCTAATGTATGGTTTATATTCAATTTTTTTTCGAATTGGAACTGTCAAATTTCCACTTAGCAAACGAGAATCATATGATACTATCTACTATATTTGTGTTCAAAGTCACGCCTACGCCAAATATAATGTGGTGAACGATATGATTCCTGTTTGCCAAGCGGAAAGTTGACAGTTCCACTTCGAAATGAAATTCAAGTGGAAACCGGGCATAATTTACAAATCCCACTCGCGGCTGGATGTAGCTCCCGTTCTCACAACAATGTTGCCGTTTCTCTATTTGTTTAGTTGGGATTGTTAAGGTGAGTTGGGGAGGTTGTTTATTTTGATTTACTCATCGGAATCCAGAATCATCATAACGTCAGCTAAGTGTGTGGAACTGCCAAGTCCGTTCACCTTAGTTGAACAGGAGATCAATGAAACATTTTAAAAATCTTATTAGCAATGGAATCATGCAAATCCAAAAATACCTACCGTTTCTTTATTTTTACAAAATCAGCGCTTATACATTTTTGAAACTGATGTTCTGATTTTATTTCTAGTTTTTTTTGTTTTTTTTTGTGAAGATAGCAGGTTTTCAGATATATATATATACACTTGTTTGGACTTTGGACATAGCAGCTTTTCTTATAAAAAAAACAAGTCCAATAGATTCAAATAAAAGCGTTTGAAAATCTGATAAGTGCCTTATGAACACTGTTAAAAAACTTATAAGTAATTCCAATAATCTTGAAATAACTTACCTCAGATTCTGTTACATTATTTTCGGCAAAAATATGTTCAATCCATTAAAATGACGACGTAAACAAAACACTACCGCACGCGGTTGAATGTCAACACACAAAATGCCCATCTCAGCTGGACTAAGCATCTTTACGGTTTATACATTTTATTGGTGTGGAACTACCCAGGTAGCCCACTGCCATTACTATGACGTCATTTTTTCGTCACCCTTAACGTCGAAATGACCTTAAAAATGACGACATATTAACGGTAGGATGACGTGAATATGTCAGAGGTAAGATGACGTCATTATGTGACGTCGAATCGACGGCATCATGTGCAGAACATATGACGTCATTCTGACGTCAGTTTGCAGCCTAATACAGGTGCTTTTGTATATTCGGGTTGAAATAAAAATACGTAGGTAAATTATTTATGACAACTTTTAATGAAAAAAATGCTGTCCATATTTAAGTCTAAATTTGAGGTAACTTCTGCTCCTTTGTACTTTTTCAAGGCCCTTTCCAAATCATCTGAAATTGATAGTATTCTATAATAAATCCTGGTTATGTAATTAAAAACAATCAAATCACTATCTAATTTGTAATTGGCTATACGAATAGAGCTATCACGTATATTAATATAACCTTATACAAAAACCAAAGGTGGATTCTATTCTAACCTTAACCCGAGCTATAACCGCAAAATTTGACTTGGACATATTCGATTAGCAGAGTTTGATATATTTTGAGACTGTGAAAAGAGATTCAGGGTTCTAGAGAATACAATAATTATTCTCTAGAACTTTGAATCTCTTTTCATTGTTAAATTCCAAAGCTATAGGTACTATCCCGCCATTCTCCCAAAGTCCCAAAGCAAATCATTGCAATTTCACGTAAATAAATAACTTTAAAATGGATTTACTGTAAAAAGAACTTACCGAAAACTATTTTGATGTCCTTTATCCCAAAAGTTGAAATCACGATCACAAAATGCAAACGCAATTATCACTATCAAGACTTCAGCTTTTTGACACTCAGCTCACTGTCACTGAATGCTAAATTGATGGATGATGGCGAGTGACGCGAATAAAGAGGCATTATGGGATGGGTAATAGTCCACGCGTAGGAATTCTTTCTAGCCTGCTCATTGGCTACTCAATCAACGTAGTTCAAATTTGTACAGCTAGGAAAGCGCGCGGCCGTTTGTGGCGCGGATTTTGAATACATTTGCAAACGTGTGTGTTTCCCGCTGTAAAAGAATTGTTGCAATTGATAAAAATGGGGGCATAAGTATTGCAGTCTCTAGTCTATCACAGCAACAATTAAAAATGGGCTGATCTATTACCATTTGAACCAAAAATGTCAACCATAGGACGTTATATTTCTAAAATAAATGAGTAGTTAAAAATCTGTCGGAATCAATGAAGACTCCTTGTTTATCTGACATCAAAGTATATAATCTCTAACAGTCTCGGAGATAAAACATTTTTTTGCTGTCCACGTTGTTTTCAGTACAATTTTTTTTCAAACATGTTTTTTGAAAAAGATGAAAATTGTCTTTTCCATTTTTTAATAGCAGAAGCTACTGAAAAGTACTTAATCAATAACCACCCATATTTCGTCCAAAAAATAACGTGATTTTGACGACATATGGAATAGTAAATGTGACGTCGTCAAAGTGACGTGTTTATGTCGTCATTTTTAGGAAATATGACGTCTTTGGCCAAATATCACCAAAAAGTGACGTCATTATGACGTCAGCTTGCTACCTGGGTAGCAGCTATTTGTGAAGCGAAATATTGTCGTGAATTGATATTTTGGGATTTTGCAGTTTTACAGTTGAAATTGTTGTTTTTGTTAAACCAATGAACATAAAATGTTAAAAAGTGGACTTAGCAGGTCTACACTTTTAACCGACGATAAATAAAATATCTTTGTTTCGTGATTTGATTTTGTTATTTATCATAAATCTTTAGATGGATAATAATACAATAATAATTGTGCTGTTTGTCAAAATGATACATGCATTTCAAATTTAAAAACGTCCAAAAGAGTTTCTTTCAAGGTTCATTTTATGAATTTTCATAACAATATGTTGAAGAGAACACCGGATTTCACATTGCAATTGCTGAATCTATTTCGAAATGTTTTTCTTTGTGTATTGATTACATTTTGTGGTTAAAGATGGGACTAATTTTTGACTAAATTTATTGAATATCACAAAGTTCTGCCAGAATTTTAGCAGAAGTAAGTAAAAACATAATCTTAATAATAACATATGGTGTAACGTCATATTCTGCTTTTGTTTCTTTGGTAAATTCGGAGGTAAATTCAACTTGTTACGAATTTCGAATTGTTATCAGTTATCACTACTTGAAACGCTGATATCTCGGGAACTCGGGACAAATTTAAATTAAGGCATGATCTATGGTCGATAAAAGATTCCAAAATTGAATGGGCGATCAAAATCAGTAATGATCAATAATCTACAAACATCAGGAGTTTATGTGAGAAAGAGTTCAACTTTTTAATTCCGATATGATCGAAGAATCTGGTGATCTTTTTTAACATTGTTTATAATCTTTCAAGAATATGTTACTGCTAATAAATAGAATGTGAAATACCTATTCATATAGACATACAATAGTTACAAACAGTAGTTTAACTGATAATTTGTAGTCTCCAAACAATTAAGCTCAATATTTAGGTTTTTACAGGTTTCAAACATTTTTTGCAGATCATTTGAATTTCAAAAACGATTGACAACGATAAGAGCATTTTTACCAGAATTCTTACACTTTATGTTTTATAAACCCCTATTTATTATACATATAGGAATGTATAATTTCTATTATAACTATATAGAACAGCTTTGAAGTTTACACATACTCATAATGTCATAACGTTCCTCTACTTTCCTGAAGAGTTATCTGCTGTGAAGAATATCTAGCCGAAAATTGCCCATGTTATCGAATAATAAACAGCGCAAGATATTTGAAAATCCTGCGAAAATCTTCGAATAAGTACGGCAACACTGGTTATCATGTGGGAGCGCGAGCTACACCCAGTCGCAAGTCAAATCCCTAGCAATCCTAACCTCAAATAATGCATTTTTAATTTTGTCTCAAAACAAATTTGGCTGGGATATTTAAAGAAATCCAGTCAAATAATTATGGCAAAATGGAATCAGTTCATCACGATGACTTGGGCTTGAACACCAGAGATGCCTTAAACCGTCTTCATGTAGACATAGAGTTTGTTTTGCAGCAGTTCAGACATAGTCAGAAAACAAGGTATCTTTATTTTTAGTTTGGATAGTTTTTTCAGCCTGTTCTGTTGATTGACTTGTTGTTTTTAATTTATTTTGGCAGTCTATCAGATATTTGTACCTCGTAAGCATTTGGCTTGAACTTAGGGTAAAGTTTTGCGTAAAGGAATTTGTCTACTGTTTACATGATAACCGAAGAAATTAATACGTTTAGCAAGAATATTTCTTATCCAAAAATATAATCACTTAAATATTGAATGGGTTCTTGTAAACATTAGGCATCCACGTATTTTGTACTTTTTGAAGGCGAATTTGGTAAATTATCCTTCGTTTAACTATTCTAAAGAGAAAAAATGCTGGATGAATCACTTTTTTTGTAGAAAAAACACTATTTTAGGCACACATTTCATACGAACATTTTCCAAAAATCTCGATTTGTTCCAGTTGTGGGTCATGGAAATGGACAATTTCTGTTGTTCTCATGTACTACAGTTCCTCACGTAACCACTAAAGAAGTTAAAACAAATAGTTAAGCAGGATAAATAAATTTTGAAAATTTTATTTACAAAACTGATCGCCGCGAGGTCGATCTTTTCAATACTGTCAATATGTCAAGTCAAGATTTTCAAGTCACTACTCACTAATTGAAGACCAAGAATGATAAACACAAGCTGTGTTGCCAAGTGGATGCTGTGAGAAATGTTGTTTTCCATATTTTTGTCTGTAGCGGATGAAGGGTTAGTTTTGATTAGATTGGGTTAGTTTTTGTTAGCTTGAGTGACTTTTTGTTGGATTGGGTCAGTCTTGGTTAGATTGGTCTAGTTTTGGAGTTTTGGTTAGTTCGGGTGAGTTCTGGTTATGAATATTGGGATAGTTTTGGTCAGATTGAGTCAGTTTGAGTTTGATTTGATTAGATTGGGTGAGTCTTGGTTGGATTGGGTTATTTTGGGTTAGTTCTGGTTAGATTGGGTTATTTTGGGTTGATTTTGGTGAAACTGGGTTAGTTTTGGTTAGTTTATGTGGGTTTTGGTTAGATTGGGTCAGTCCTGGTCAGAATGGTTTAGTTTTGATTAATTTGAGTTAGTTTGGGTTAGTTTTGGTTAGATTGGCTTAGTTTTGGTCAGATTGGGTTAGGTTTAGTCAGATTGGGTTTGTTTGATTTGGGTTAGTTTTGGTGAGGATTGGGTTAGTTCTGGTTAGTTTGGGTCACCGTCTGAGAGATTCAGGAACTTGATTGATCATTGATCATATCGTTTCAAGATTTTCACATTTGGTTAAACTTTAGTGCTGTGGCGAGGTAGTGTGGAAACTGTATCTCCATCTTAATTTAGATTTTAGTATTATAATGCTAATAAATGCTTTCCAATTTTTTTTATCATCTTGAGATTCTTTATCCGCTTTGTATCAGCATTCCTATTTGTTAACCTGTACTGTTTTGCTCAGGTTCATCATTTTTCCGGAATCTGATGTGTCAGCTCGTTAAAAAATTGAAACTTAATGTAAACGACATTTTTAAAAACTAAAAGTTTGGCAGGCTGTCATATCCGCACGGATGCGTCTAATCCTATGAAATTTTCACACAATAATCTACTCGATAAGACCTTTCGAATGATGTGTCACACGACCTCCTTTTCCATTTAAAAAAGTGTTTCAAAATGGCGCCCAGCCGCCATCTTGAATACTAAAAGTACGTACATCAAAAAGTAGTATTTCGACAGCAATTAAAGTATGCCAAGTTTCTAAATTTTTGGTGCACACATTAAAAACAAAAGGGGGGGACCTTTTAGAGCCGCACTGTATACTCACATTCTACTGTCTTCAAGTATGGAAAATTTACTGAGACACGGGTGGAGAGAAGAATTTTTTTTAGGTTAGATTGGGTTAGTTTGGGTTAGTTGATAGTTCAAATTGGCCGTAACTTTATTCTCAGTATAGTGTTTTTACTTTTTTTGTAAAGGAAATGGTTTTATAGACATTGGTAAGCTAAACATGTATTCTTGTTATAATCCGCTAGAGTAAGCAGTTTTCGAGATATTTTGGTTCTTAGTGTTTGATGCCGCACCAGAATATTCAAATAACTTATCTTTAGGAATTTGGTCCGTGAATTAGTAGTATTTTGATTGTGTAGGAAACGGAGCAATTTTGGAATGAAGTGATTTGCTTCAAATCGGCTTATTTTGACCTCAGGAATATGTGGTGAGATTTTGTAGTCACTCTGTATAACAGTTGAATCACATATTTATCGGCTCTGAACAACGCAGAAAAAATCCTATACCAACCAAAACACAGGATATTGGTGAACTAAGTATTTCCAAAATTTCAGCTTCTTATGAATCCAAATACGTGGTTGACTGGTAAATTATTCAATATGTCGAAAACCGCTAAAGATAGTTATAGGAAAGTACATATTATGAAAAAATAATAGGAAAGCAATAGCGAATCAGAAAAAACAATAACATACAGGGTATCTCATTCGAAATAGCAAAGTTTTTACGTCGCATTGCTGAAAGAACTTTAGATCGAGATTAATCGAGAATTGCATCATGCTAATGTACAGGGTGAGCACCTAAGAATGCGAAGTACTGTATCTGGACAACTATTCATCGTAGAGGCTTGCGGCAAACAAATTTATGACTAAAACGGCCAAGAGAAATACCTGGAAAATATTTTCAAGTTTCTGAAAAAGTCGCTAGGGGGCGTAACAACCAGCACCAAGTAGTAAAATAGGAATTTAGACAAACAGTGTAGGTAAAAAGTCAGTGAATATGAAAATAATATCATTGATATATTTTCATTGGGCAAAATTCTGTAAAAATCCTATTTTCTACGTGGTGTTGGTTGTTACGCCCCCTAGCGACCATTTTAGAAACTTGAAAATATTTTCCAGGTACAGGGTTATTCATTATATTTTGACACCCATCTACAGCTCTTATTGCGAGTGATAGAAAAAAACTTTAAATACAAAAGTTTTGGTTATGGGGGTTATGTAGAAAACATGTAGCTTCGTTTTTAATGGAATGTTGATAGTTTATATGATTAAGTTAGTGTTGTGAATATTTGTTGTAGTTTAAAAAAATATATTTTTTGAATTCAAATAGTTTCAAAGTGACTGAACCAAATGCCTACAAACCATATATATTTGAAATCAGATTAAAGAGATCTTTCATTTTAGTCAATAATATACAGGGTGTTCCATTTAAAAAAATATGACTTAATGAATTTTTTCTATGTTATGATTTCGATTTGTTGATTCCGCTATCACCAGAAGATACTACGTGAAAAAAACCAAAACTTTTGTATTTAAAGTTTTTTTCTATCACTCGCAATAAGAGCTGTAGATGGGTGTCAAAATATAATGAATAACCCTGTACCTATTTCTCTTGGCCGTTTTTTGCCGCAAGCCCCTACGATGAATAGTTTTCCAGATACAGTACCTCGCATTCTCAGTTGCCCAACCTGTACAGGATTTTTCCTTATAATCTGCTCTCTAGAAACTCTATTCACAGAGATACAATTTTTTTTTTAAATGAATGTTTCATGATTTTTCATGCGGCATCAAACACTAAGAACCAAAATATCTCGAAAACTGCTTACTCTAGCGGATTATAACAAGAATACATTTTTTGCATACTAAGCGAAAGAACCAATCTCTATTTGAAATCAGGAAAATTAGAAAAGTTATTTTTTTTTAAGTGGAATGCCCTGTTTTTTATCACAGTTTCTAGATCTCCTCATTTTTCGCTTATATGTATAGTTTTCCTCTGTTTGGATTAGCCGTTTTTGAGTTATTTCACTTTCAATAACTTGCTATGCGGGGAATATTAAGATATCTTATTGCAATTGCCATGGATCACTAAGAGAAATATTAATCGTTACTCATATCAAGTACTTTTTTGTCATAAATTTTTTTGTTTCCCTCGGTTTTTCATGGTTTCTCATGGTGGTTGCGATGAATTATTTTATTATTCGCCCGCATTGCAACTTACCAATTTATTAAAGTCAAATAACTCAAAAACTGCTAATCCAAACATGGGGAAACTATATATATATTTTTGAAAAGAGAAAAATGAAGAGATTTTGAATCTGTAATAAAATATAGGGCATTCTATTTGAAAACATTCGACTTTTGCACATTTTCCTGATTTCCACAATAGTGACATGTTCTTTCGCTTGGTTATTATAAAATCTTCGAGAAAAATCATGAAACTTTCATTTGAACAATTTTTTTGTAACTTTGTAAATAGAGTTTCTAAAGGGGTGGCAAATTATAAGGGAAAACCCTGTACATGATCAAAATATCAAAACTATCCCATAGCTGGTTTCCCGAGAATGTCGAAGGTATTATCGACCGTAAATCTCCCTGTATAATAAATAACTTTTGACAAATGATCACCAACCTTTGTATAATGATTTTCAATGATTACCGTTGATTGCTTGCTTTTGTTCACCTATGATCACTATCACCTTCGATTACCTACTCCCTACTCCTACTCGCTATTATCTAATGATTTATTATTGATTACCAACCTTCGTCAAGTGACTACCAATGAATACTTTTGTCCAATGATTCCCATTGATCACTAATTTTTGTACAGTTATTACCAATGAATACCGTTGGTTGCCATCTTTTGTACACAGATCATCATCGATGCACAAAGACTAACGTTGATTGACCGCTTTTGTTCAATGATTACCGTTGGTTAAACGAATTTGATGACCAAGGGACACCGTTGATTGCTAGCTTTTTCCATTGATGACTAACTTTCGTACAATGATAACCAATGAATACCGTTGAGTGCTAGCTTTTGTACGCCGATTATCATGGTTATCGTTGCTTTTGACCAATGATTACCATCTTTGACGAACAAATCTCAAAATAATCCGGTTTCATTTACTTTAATTCATTTTTCATATAATTATGTAACTAATTGATAAATTATAAACATTTTGTTAAATCAAACCTTATTGAGGTGATCTCGAATGTTTGTTTTTGTTCATCAGACAAAAAAGACACTGGAAATGGTTCAAAGACACGCTTAGTACAAAAAGCAAACACACAACAATCGACTGGATCTCAGCATCTTTCCAACTGTGGGCATCTTTGGCGCTTATTTTGGGATATTGGTTGGACGGCGACAATGTTGAACTGTACGAGGCGTTCATTCTCATTGTTTTACTTGTTATCAATTTGACTGTTGAACTGTACGATAACAAGCTGAGACATGAAGAAGTAAGTACCAACACGAATGAACAGAAGCATAATTGTTGATGTGGAACCACAGATACCAAAGCGCGTCCAAATGGTCCTGGACAAGTTGCAACGAGAGTTGAATTATATAGACTGGAATCCCGAGAACTATCCTGATTTGTACACCCCATTTTCCCCATGCATTACGTTACAATGGACATATCGGGACGGAAAGCTAGTGAATCTGCCATGGGCACTTCTAGTGAAGGACGATATAATTTTCGTAAGACCTGGACAAGCCAGTCCAGGATATTGCGAGGCCGTGGACAAGCAAACAGAACAGCCTATATTGCATGCCAAAGAGATTTTCGCGCCCACTTTGCAGAATGCCAATGAGATTTCTAGTGCCCCCAAGTCGAGGAAGCCGTTGAGTGCTAAAAAATACAGGTAGGTTGACTTATAGGGTTGTTCTTGTGGGGATTTTCTAATGTTACAGGCTTTTGGAGACGCCTTATTTGTATAATTTGAAGTTGTCACTTGAGGAGGCGTTGGATAGGCCGGTTACTTTGCATAATCAACAGCGGCACTTTGTTATGGTTAAAGTTATCGAGTTGATTGTTTTGCCGGTCATGTTTGTTATGGTTTTTGTCGCTAATGTTTTCAGGTTAGTGACTTCTTCAATTGAAGCATAGGAAAAAATTGATTCCCATGTATCTGTCTCTTCCAGATATTTCTATTTTCGCCAATATTTAGGCCACTACTCCTATGCCAACATGTTTTTCATTAGCCCTAGCAACGCTATTGTACCTCTTCTTCCCATAGTCTTTCCCGTGGTGTGGAATATTTCAAATTATATAGGAATGGCCAGGTGAAACCACAAAACTTTTTGATTTTTCAAACATTGTTGATCAAAATAGATTCAAAACAATATTTGACGCCACAAGATTATTTCAAGCCACATATAATCAACTGGAAGAAGATACGGACACGCACACGGAATATTCGAAAGAATTCCAGTTCAGCTGGAGAGATATGTACAAAAATTTCCTGGATATTTGTAAAGGAAAGCCGGAGATCTTATGCAGGACCGCCAATATTTTACACGTGCTGGGCAGTGTATCTGTAAGTACTTTGATATCTGTTCTCATCCGCAACACTGTACTTTCAGGCGTTGGGATGCGTTGACAAAAAAGGCATCCTGTCATGGCCCAATCCAACAGCAGAGAAGATATTTTTTCTGCATAACGAAGATGATTCGGAGAGTTCGCAAACAAGTCTGGAGAATGTGAACGATCTTAATGCGGATCATCCAGAGCCACTGGGAAATTTGCATTTTTCTCCAGATAGTTGTGTTACAGCAACTGCAGAAGTTCTGGATTTGACTCATAATCATAGTGATCCTTTCAGGCTGAGATTTGATGATCAGAATTGGCAGAAGCATTTGACGTCGTTGAAGCCACTGGGATTGGCTATTTTGTTGAATACCTGTCATATTGATACGCAGGTAAGATATTATTTCTTCGCAATGATTAATTATCTCCAATTAATGATCACGTTTACCTCACGTGATCAGAGTTCAAAACGCACATTGGTGGTACATTTTGGAAGGACTGGTTCGGACAAATAGGGCGTTTGGCGCAAACTGTTCACGTACCGACCATGCATCAGAATTTTGATTAACTGTCTTCGTTAAATACAGTCTAGATTCTCTTCTCTAGGTTTTGAAGGTCTCTATGAATGGTTGCATCGGAAGCACTATTGCCTTTAAATCGCGCAAGATAGCTTCCTCCAGTTTCTGTCTACGTTTTGGTTGATTCTACCTAAAAAGTTCTTCTTTCATAACTGCATCCTAAAGTCACAGATTGTGAAATGTGTATTTATTTTATCAATGAATCTTCACTTTGTTCAACCTTTTTATACGCCTGATGTGAACAGAAGCTCGCGGCGTCTTTCCAGGGTCGTATTCTACTTTATTCTGTCTCGAATGAATGTTTTTATTGAGTATAAACAGGGTGTTCCCAAGGTGGATGGTAGAAGTTTAAGGAACGGGGTTCTAGGATCGTTCTAAAAATTTGGTCTTTCAGGTAAGCAGTGATTCTCTATCGATATTGGAATGATGCCGCTTCTATCAAAAAGTAGCAGCAACTCTGATAGTTAAAATGGGACACAATGATTGTATATTATTGCAAATTTTAGATCCTTCAGAACATTCTGGTTATTTTTCATGAATATTATCCTATGGCTACGCATCGGTCTCGAGAAATTTATCAATTTCCTTTTTTTTTCCTTGAAATATAGCTCTAGTTCCTCTCCTATAACTACGCCACTGGGTTTCATGGAAAGTTTAAATTTTGAGAGTGATTTAGGAAGACCTTCATCATTGCTCCAGTGAAAAGAAATATTACGTAAATTATACAGGGTCGTATGGATTTTTTTTTCTAGGTTTAAACATGCTTAAAAGTTAAAAGTGTGGTTTTTAGAATGGATCATACTGTTATTTTGAAAGTCGATTAGAATCCCTTCCGAATGATATATCATGTCCATATACCTAAATAATTCCGTTTTTGAAATTAACGCCTCTTTTATGAAAATATTCTTTTCACAGTGGGTTGGCTTTCAAAATTGATGATATACAGTATGTTCCATTTAAAAAAATACACAAAAATAGATTTCATGCGACCCTGTATAATTTACGGAATATTTATTTACACATGAGCATTGAGACGCTCCCCGAGTTTGTCGGGGTTCGATTTCAGACGGGTATGACGAAAATCGTAGATGCTGATAAAACTCGAGCGCCACCCTCTGTATTTTACGTGGTAGAGGGCCCACAATGCCTATCGGGTAGCTTTGATACAGTGGAGAAAGTCCAAGCGTTCGTTATTTCCAAAACCCCGCAAACTTCCGCTCTGAAATGGAAAAATAAGTGTGAAAGGGCGGCGTGTGTAAGAAGTTTTTAAACAGCGGCATTAAACAGCAGAAATGCAGAAAAAATCCGACGGTGCAGCGTAGGAGGATACGGGAAAAACCTTATATTATACAGGGTGTCCACTCTGAAGTGTCTCACCCCTGTAACATTTTTGTTTATTAACCGATTTCCATTTTTTTTTTGTTAGGTTTGTTGAACATTATAGCAAATCAGTTCCAGGGACATACTTTTGGGGGATTATGGGGGTTCAAAATGGGTCACATTTCAGAAAATCGTATTAGGGGATTCTTTAGAAAAAAACTGACAACGGAATCTCAATCAGAATGACCAAAAACCTCCCTGTTCACATTTTCAAAAAAAAAATGTTACTGTCTTGGTTATTTTTTTTTAATTGTTAATTTAATACTTATACTGCTCATACAGTCTTCCTGTACGTTCTAATTCTAATTTTCGTTCTGATTTGTTAATAAAATCCCAGAATATGTGTTTTAAACAAAATATCATCGATACCTAATACAGGGTGGGCGACTTCAGAGTGGACACACCGTATATTCAAAAAATACATTTATTTACATTTTGCACGAACGACATTTTTCTTTCTTTATTACTCCGCGAACTTAATTTGTTAACTGACTATTTAAGCACAATATTCATATAGAACTTCGTATTTCGATAGATACCTAACTTGTACACACTTGAAATTAACAAAAAGAGAACATAATACACTACTAAAAATATTATCCAAACAAGCAGTATCAGCCAAGAATTTCCCAAAATAAAAGTGACGACGCAGCTCGAAAGCACCAGTGCAAATTCCGTTGTTGAATTAACCACGCCCAAACTCTAGACACGACGTAAATATTGTAGTAAGACGCCATTTCCATTTAATTGTTTTGTTTAGTTGATCTTATTTTTGGCATGAAATCGATGTTTTCTTTTGTGAAAACTGTCTTGAAAGGCAAACAATTTGAGAATATCAAACTATCACGGTACATCAGCGCGCGAACTGTGTACAGTTTTCAAGAGAACCAATATTGGAAAATGTCAGGGTGTTTTGTTATTCGAGCAAATTGTGTTTTCTTTCATAATAATTATTCAATTTCCGATGAAAAAGGTCTACTGAGTTTTTTCTCTCCGAAGAGTAGAACAGTAGGATTTCCTACTTTTACCAAAACTGAAAGTTATCGGTTATCAACGCTTTGAAGGACACTAGTCTGGTTTTCATTTTTTTACTCGAAAACGGTGCGCCGGAGAGAAAAAAGTCATGAGAGCTATTTTGTTGAAAATTGAACGATGTTTCTGGAAAAAGTATTATGGTTTTGGAAAAGTTATGCTATACAATTTTTTTTTTTGAAAAATAGTGCACACATGTTCTCCAACTCCGGTCCTGGACGAGGTGTTTTTTTTCAAATACTCAGAAACATGCAATACCATTTAATATTTGAACCCTGAAAATTTCATCAAAATCGGTTGAGCGGTTTTCAAAATATATTCAGATATTTATTTTTTTAAAAAAACGTGTACCTGTATCTGTATCTAGGAAACGGGGCACTTCCGGCCATGGGTTCCCCATCTCAAACTTCTTATTTATGGTTCCTCCATTTGCTGTACAAGAAGTGACCAGTTGATCTGGGGCAACCTGTTGTTACGTTGCGGAAATGCGTAGCTTTAGTTTTAAATTTTAATTTAAATATGGTGGTAAAATTTGGTTTTAGATTATAAGTAAATCTATGGTTGTCAAGTAAAAATTTAGGTTTAAGTTTTTTTCAAGTGTGTAAATGATTTTATTCAAATAATTGATATGTAACCGTCACTCAGTAACTCACTTTAAGTCCAGCGATCACTTCGGGGTGTCTCAGTTCTTCCGTGTCGAGATAAATTTGTCAATCTGGCAACGTTGCATGGTCCTCTGGGTTCTGTTTTCTCTCTAAAAAAACCCGAGAAAATTCAGTTGAATCTGACGTTACTGTGTGGTACGATACCACGTGGCTTACTTTGCCGATCTCCTGAAGGATTTTCCGATTTAATCAAGCTTTGGTGGCAGCTCTAGTTTTGGTAGCTGTGCAAATTGCCCTTGTGCAGATTTGTGTGGATAAATCGTGGAAACTCCCCTAGTTTCAACCCAAACACGCGTGCTGTTACTTACGGCTCACGTGCTGTTGGTTGGTGTTCTGTCTGTTACGTACTGTCCACACCCTGTATGTACATACCTCCCCCTCCCCCCATATCAGTATAATTTGATAATTCCATTCTCTTACATTTCATTTATTACACTCGACACTCAAACACCACATAACACCTCATAAATCTTGTAAACGCTCTGTGATCACTAAGCGGATATTAAAATTGATTCACAGTAATTTTCATGAAATAGTTACACATTTTGTCCCGATTTGGTTAGGTTTTACTGTAGAGGAATTTCAGATTGTTTATAAAAACTCGCGTTTTTTGCTATCGGTTTCTCGTCAGTCATTTTTGGCGCTAAACTCGAAGTGTGAGGTTGTCATTCAAAAATTGAATATTTTTGTAAACAATATATTTCATAGTTTTATAAATAAATTGTATATTCCTGGGTAAATCTGGTCTTTGGTGTATGCAGCTGTTTTCCCGTTTTGATTGCAGATTGGCGAACTTGGGTGTAAAGCAGGTGGCGCAAATTTAGAGTCACAACTGTTTATTCGAGACGGTTTTTACCAGCGGCCACTCTCCGCACGAGTTAGCAAAGTTCTTTAATCTCCACCATCCCCTAAACCATACCCAAAGGGTTAGAAAAACCCTCTCTTTCCTTTTCTTCTTTCTGTTTCTTCTGGTTACTTTCTCTCTTCTTCTTCTATTTTTGTTAGTATAACAAAAATTTGTTACACTGTATTCGATTCGTATTTGCAATATCGCAAAGAAAAAACAATAAGTGATAAATAAAAATCTGCTACACCCATGTTCTGTTACAGTCAATTTTTCGTGCCACCCTCAATTCCATTGATAAATACGCACTTCGGTGGTTAAGGATGCAGTTTTCTGGGAATCTATGAATGACAGGCTTCGTGTATTTAAATAGGTAGTCTTAGGCTGCCTAATTCGGAAAGTTGTATGACTCTACTACTCATAGATTCGTGTCCTAGGTCTTATTTGACTCTTGACATTTCAAAAGGCAACTGAACTGGATTGTTCCACGTTTAATCGTAGTTGACATCAAACCAGAGTGCTGGACCGATTACACAGCTGTACTTTTGTCTGTTACGGATAAAAAATCGTTGAATACTGGAAAAAAAAAACAATTTTTTTGTTTTTTTGTTTCAGGAACACTATTCAAATTTCTGCTCCCACATTTCTTGCGAAGCCATTTACAATGAAAATCTTATCCCTGTAACAAATCGACGATGTTTATGCGAACTAGCCAAAGAAATCGGATTCACTGATCAATCTGAGAAAATATTCCAACTAGAACACCAGTTGTCGATGTTCAGACATTTGGTAAGATGGTTTTTTCCATAACAGAAAACAACAATGCATTTGTGTAGCAACCAGAAATGGTAAGACGGGACAATAAGTATGCAAGAAGTCTACAAATGAGCACAAAACTGAAATTTCCATTTCCCCATGCCTTTGCGGTGGCTGTCAAGGAGTTATACACTGGAAATATGCAACTATTGAGGTACATTCCAATTCATATGAACTTCATAGAGTACAAATTTCCCTCAATTTACAGCGAAGGTACTGCAGATATCGTCCTAGACTGTTGCGCCGACTACTGGGATGGAGTTGACCTCTGTCCTCTAACTCATGCAGATCGAAAGAAAATTCATGATTTCTACCAAAGAAGCAGTCTAACGGCCTATTGTACTGCTTTTGCTTATAGGTGTGAAGTGAAGCTACATTTTATCAGTGCTGTATACGCTTAAATTGAATTTTCCAGTCCTTTAGATCAAGCTGTGAGTGACAAGCTGAGTGAAGTCTACCTAGAATTGCCGAGTGACAGTAGACACTCGTTTATGAACCATAGAAGCCCAGCGGCGGCGCATTGGGATTGCAAAAGCGTTTTGGAACCCAAGATTAAGAATGCTCAATTTTTCAGCACAGGTGAGTGATTGAATATGGTAAGAATGTTGTCCCAATTCTCCAGATTCTCTTTTATACAATGACCATCCCATCGGAGCCAACATATCCGATGCAGAAAGTTGTTTCCAAATGCAATGCAACCAAATTTTCATCGGTATGGTTACCATGCAATATCAAGCTTTAACTGACATGGTGATATAATTTATTGACTTTTTTTCTGTGAAAAAAAAACGAATTCTTAGGTGCAATTGATAGAACAACTGGAACGAGCTTGTGTTCGTTTTGTACACTTTAGTAAGGAAAACGAGCTGCGATCCCGAGTTTTCAGCGAGAAAATGGGCCTAGAAAGTGGATGGAACTGCCATATATCTTTGTTGAGTGATAGAAACAGGTATGTTGGGTGGGGTAGGGGGGAGTTGGATGATGCACTTTGCATGACTAGGGTATGTTACTTCAAATTGGGATTTTTGTGAAAATATGGAAAATATTTTATTTTGACTTGTTCCATGTGTAATGATATTTTAATCTAGACTAGTTTAGCAGGAACACATCAGATTTAATGCGTTTTTCAGATTATTTTACATTATCTCCAATCTGAAAATACTTTCATGTTATGTTTTCCAGATAACTAACAAGTTAAAGGTACCCCCAGATTGGCGCGAATTATTCGCAGCCGCGGCGGATTTCTCTGAGTTTTTACATAATTTTGCACATTTACATGTAGAATGTGTCATAAAGTGTCAACAATCAGCGAAATCCTCTGCATCTGCGTCTGAGGGTACCTTTTCCATGGCGTCCATTTATTTCATTTCTGATTTTTTCTTTGGTTTTCTTGGATTTTCATCGTTTTCTCAATGTTGACTTTGTTGTGTCTCTTCACGTATTTGTTGGCTTTCATTTCATTTCATTTTTTTCAATAAGATAATACGAGGTGTGCTACAACAAGTCTCATGCTAGTGAGTTCTGACATTATTATTCTAAAACAATAAATAAAAGAACTTTTCTCTATGAGTTCAAAATTCATTAAATGCTCTCAGATTTCAATCATTATATTGCTGATTCAATTTTTTGTACGTATTTTTTTTGCATATTCTGAGAATATATCAAAAATATTAGACCCGTATTTTTTCTTTTTTTGTGATCGATTTTTAAGAACAAAAACTAGCGTCGAAGCTCGTCATGCGCCCTTTTAAACCTTTCAAATGATTACGAATCGTATCCGAAGAACTGTTGATTCATGGATCGATAAGCGGAGAGAATGCAACGTTGCCGAGTTGCCTCTTGGTGTCCAGAATAGAGCATTCCGATCAACGTTTGTTTCTTAATTTCTTATTTACGTTCGGGGTATGGTTCGACTTTGCTCTTCCCGGTCTAGTCTTCTTTTTTTGGATTTTAAAGTGTCTTGGGCTAGAATGTTAGGTGTATTTTTCAAGAATAATTGTGAATCAAAACGAGAACCACCAGTTAATAAAAATGATTGTTTTTCAGATACATTGAGATTTGAAATTAACCATTCACTAATTTGTGACCAAAGGATATAGTTAAATTATAACAAATTGTGTTTTATCTACTCGCTGATATAGTAATAACTATTAGCACTTACCGCACAGGTCTACAGCAAAATTGATGTTTTCGAACCAATATCCATTTTCAAATAATTTCGACCTCCCAAATCCGAAACTGACATCCTATCACATCTCTATTTTTCACAAATCGATATCTTCGATTAAAAAAATAATAGAAATTAAAAAAAATAATGATAGCATACACAGCGCCCTCTAAGTGCTACATACAAACTATTACGAAATTATGATTTCTCACCTAAAAAGACCCCCGGACAAACAATTTTGTGCGAAGATTCAATTTTTTGCAAACATTATTTAAAAGACTTATCTCCGAAACGAAGCACGATAGCAAGTTTTTTTTTTGAAGTACTAGAATTATTTTGTGTCCGACTAATAACTCCTTGATACCCTATATATTATTTGATTTTTGAAACTGTCCGTGACTTTTTTTAAATTCTCCATACAATGCACACCTATGCATCAATATGTCAAATCCACAGCAAATCTCGGATAAATGCGTTGGCGTTCATTCATGCTCAAGCGATCATGTGATCATAACTATGCAGTAAATTATGTAAAAACAAAGCGCGCACAATGCAGGGCAACATTCCGACCTGGATTTCAGCACCGCTCAACATTCTGGTATCGGTTTTCGCACTTCGCCTCTCATCAGTCGAGAGCTTGAAATCGACCAATAGAACTTGAGCGGCTGCCGAATCCTATACCGGAATGTTTGAATACCACCGGGATCCGTCTTTGAACGTATGTATAATGAAACTCACTTGGACGATGTCTTACGACTGATTGTCTGAACTCACAATATAACATCTACTACGTTCTCATGGAATATTAAAATCGATTCCAGTCTGAAATTTTTGTAAACTGTCTCTATCAGTTTTGTTTGTTCACTTCCTATTCACAGTCAGTAGAGGATTTCATGTCTTGAGAAAAGAAATTCAAACTCCTCAAACAATTACTGCGGCGTTTGTTACGCGTGTTTGTTATATCAGTGTAGCATGCACGTTACTGCACTAGTTACACAAGGTCAAGAGGAGGTGTAACGAGTGTAGTGTAGTGTAGGATACGATGGGGACCCCATTTCGTGTATTTTGTAAAAACTGCTTTTCTCAAGCTAGAAAAAAAATAAAAGAGAATTTGAACAATTGAAAAATTAGTGTGGACCTGATTGTAAAAGGTTGTTGTAAAATGAAATAACAAAATATCGTTCTAATGACGCGAAGCTAATGGAACGCAATACACGATCAGTCTGTTGTCAATCATCTCAATCATTGTCGGACTGACAAAAAATTTGGAAGTATTAAAATATCGGTCAATCCGGTTCAACACTCCGTCACTCAACCAATTTCACCATCAGTTCCTCATCAAATTTATGGACTGAACTGATGATGTAACCCCCGTCTTAAACCATCAATCATACGACTGGCAACGCCGCCTTTGTTTCATGCAGTCTACGTTCATGGCAGACGCAAGCGAATAATTGATTTTCTCTGTGACGTATTATGGGTGATGGAACCCGGCTGATAGAGCCATTTATTTCAAAGAGGCCTTGTTTAAATCTTGGGCATTATTAAGGCCAATTTGAGTGACCCATTCTGATAACAATAACACAGTTATACAGGGTGTGAATTAATTACTTGTAAACATTTTAAATGTTGAATCTATTACTAATTTTGAGAATAAAAGTTCATATTATGAACATAGGTCCACAACGTCTTGGTTTCTGAGATACAGGGCGTCAAGAAGAACTGTTTTATTCTATTTTTTGCTTATGTTTTTGTTAAGTAACATGGCAATGGAACGAAATCTGGGTACTGGGTATATTGATGACGAGAAACTCAAATATCAACCTATTTTTTTGTTCAAGTTGGAGGAACCCACATACAGTGTTGTTCCTTAATTTAATTAACCATAACTGTTTTGTGTCGCATTGTTTGTCATTTTTGACTATGCAGACCTATTCACCATTCAATTTTACATACAAATAGTATTCTTAGTACTTATGTGTCGCTAAAAACCACCTTTTTGGATAAAAACGGGTTTGAACTTGAAGCTGCGTTAGAATTTTTTCACTTGGATCATTTCCGAGTTTTGGAACATAAGCGAAAAAATGTATCGTTTATTGATTGATTATGACAAACAAAACCAAGACTCAACTATGGTTAATAACATTTACAATAGTCGCTGAAAATGACCATCAAATAGCGGTGGTCATTTCAACGCGTCAACATAGATTTCTATACAATTGCTACTAATTTGGTGATATTGATATGTAATGTGATAGTATAACATAGTAAGCATAGCACATAGCTATATTTTAAACTCAAAAATGATCCAACTTAAAAAACTTCCATGGCAGGATTAACTTCAAACCCGTTTTTATTCAAAACGGCTGTTTCAGCGACAAATACTCAGAGTACCTTTTGTATGAAAAATTGAATGAACAATTATAGTCAGAAATAACATACAATGCGACACAAAAAATGTATGGTTAATAAAATTGTGGAACAACACTGTATGTGGCGCCGTCTAACAACAACAACCTCTAAACAAAAAACTAAGTTAATATTTGAATTACTCGTCATCAATATCCCCACTATCCCGAATTTCGTTCGATTGCCATGTTAATCAAGTTAATTAACAAAAATATAAGCAAAAAACTAAATAAAATAGTTGTTTTGGACGCCCTGTATCTCAGAAACCAAACCGTTGTGGATCCATGTTCACATGAACTTTTTGTATTAAAATCAGTCAAAGATTCACCTCTTGAAATTTTCACAAGTAGGTACTTAATTTACACCCTGTATATTCTACACAAAATCAGCTTTGATTTCGATATAGTGCAACGACCCCATTGTTTATAACAAAGTAACCGCCGATATTTAATTTGAGCTAATTTGATGGAATATCAATAGTGAATGTGCTTAATATCGTGGTACTATTGGTTTTCTTCTACTTTTTTGTCCAGGAAATATCTCTAATGTCTGGTCGGGTCGGGGTTCGACAAGGAGTCAATTTTTTTCGTCGAATTATTATTATGCTAAACGGAAAATTAAATCATTAGTAAATAAAAAAAAAATTCTCATGAAACTTAGTATCCGGGGTTAGAATACAATATTCAGAACGACTTTTTCTTAGTTGTGCAGATAGGTGGCGCATGAAGGCTTGTACTACATTGATAAGATAACCTTAATGAGCTGATAGGAGATCCGAATGGGTAAAAAAGAAAAGTGGGGGTCGCGTAGATCGCTCAAACTACCATATTTTAGTGACGTCCAACTGATGACAAGAAGATTATTTTGCCTGATTCGCCATTGTTTGTCGTTTTGTCGTAGAATATATTTTTCACAGGCACACCCCGTATTATCTAGCTGTCCTTATCAAAGTCCGATGATTGAAAGTGGTGGTATATTTCATAAGTGAAATGAATGTGAACATGCATTATACAGGGTGTGTCAGATTTTTATCATAAATCGTTGAAGTGTATACGAACTTTGCTTATTATTTTCGAAAGTTCCATCGACAGTTGAATGTTTTCATATCTTGTATAACAAATCATGCTGGTTCGGACTATTTTTTCTACTCAACTATCAAGAAACACACTCACACTACACAAACTCAATAGATAATCCTCAAACTAACCCTGCCTTTTCTGCTCTTTCCTTGACGCTCTTTTCGGCTCTATGTGTGCTCTGTACGTTCTAAATCGGGTTGGTAGGAGGGACAGTGCGACGCAACAATTCAGTTTGGAATCTTCGCCTGCTAGTTCCAAGAGGAGGCTCATTGGGCATCTGGACATACTAAATAGGTATTTTTTAGAGAGGAAATATGATGCTACCAAACTACTCTTCAATTTATTCAAATGACTGTGTCAAGGTTTTTTGTATAATATATTTTTATCTCTGAACTAGACAGTTTCTCTCCCCCTTCGCAGTTGATGAAAAATTTAAAACGTCAGAAAAGTCATTGAAAATGAAAAAAAAAACACAGTTAACAAAATTGCACCGAAGCAAAAAAAATATTTCCTAGTTTTTACTCTTTTATGTATTTTTATCAATTTTTTGATATCATCATATTTCTCTTCAAGTTAGTAGATGCTTTGACTGATGCTTTATTGTTCTTTTACCCCCTGTGTTTAGATAATAGTCTGTAAATGTGAATCGTGAGAATAGTTTATTATCAAAAGTACAATAATTTTAAGTTCAGTTTGTTATATTTTTAATTAAACAATATGACGAGACAATATTATGCACACACGCTCGACTTTGTTACACGTTTTACTTTTATTTTCCAATGTACAGGACCATGATGCTTCCATAAACCCTGTATATTGCTTCAAACCAACCACTGTGAATTTTCCAAAACTCCCTCCAGCTTTATTTTTTAGCAATCTAGAATCGTCAAGAACAATGAGTTTCTCAGCCCCCAGTGCCATAAATCTAGATCATTCTATTGTGAAGTTTGACACCGAAGTGGAAAAGTTTCATCTCAGACGTCAAAGTGAGACACACGATGATATTACCAGCCACGATAGTGTTCCTGTTCATGCCGAGAGTACTACGCATGATTGGCAGTCGTTAAGCTGTCTTACTGATAGTACTGAGCAAAGTGCACCTATCAATTTTGATATGAGTAATAGGGTGAGTAGAGTATTGTCAAAATGCAAAAGAGATAATGAAGGACAAGAGTTAGTAGCAGTTTTAGTAGGGTGGTCTGCCCCAAGGTACCGGGTATACTTTTTAAGTTTCATCAGAGTCTTACCTAGAAGGTTTAGTCTCTTGTCTGATAAAGTACGAACCGCTGCGCTGCCATTGAGACCTAAAACAGATGATGCGGTTCTAATACTGAGTCGGTTAGGCAACGGCGAAAATTGGATCAAAATAAACTCTCCGTCAATCTGCTGCGACACATGAAAGCCGCAAGGGTAACAACGGTTACCGCCGCGCGACGCAATGAAGTCGCACCGTGGGTACTTATTGTATCTCTGGGTCTATTTTGAGTCCTTTGAGGTACGGTACTAGTGATCTTGCATTAACTTTTATAAGATCTTAGTACGTAGTATTGCTTTTTGGAACGATCTCAAACCTTCACAGTCTTCACCTATCTAAGAAGGTCTTTTCTATTTACTTGGTTTTTTTTTTTTCTTAAAATAATTCCTACTCTATTTGGTGAGTGTTTTGCTCCAGTATGAGGATTTCAATTTGCCACCGTTTTCTGCTTTGATGTACCTACGTTTTCATATTTCCGCAGAAAGATCCTGCTGGTAGAACCTTTTCTTGCCAACTTGATGTCTTGATCTCCAAGTCGGACGCTCTTAGATTTCTTATTTTTTTTCCTGTTCCATAGGAGTACATAAGGCGTTGGGTAATTATTGCATATACGGTTTTCTGCTATTTTCCAATTTTTTCCAAATTTTCTTATACAGGGTGCCACAGATTCGAGTGCATGCATGGGGATCTCAGTTATGATAAGAGATAGAGGGTCGGTTAAATGGTTGCAAAGTTGCACATTTTTATGCTCAACAAATGCCGTTTTGAAATTTGAAAAATCCAGACTACTTCCGAAGATATTCGGAAAAAATCGAAATTTCGCAAAAACGTTATTATTATTTTCTGAGTTTATTTGAGAAGATATTGTAAAATGAATTACACTTTCTCATTGCCACTTTTTCTCCTCTACAAGATGACGGTATCAAATTGAAAATCTGACGTTTCGTCTTCGAGCGGCCATCATCAAGTTCATTTTTTTAAATACGAACCTGGTTTTTTATTTTATTTTTAGTTATATTTTGACGTCCTTGAGGCATTTAGGTGATAAGATGAGGGCGTAGAGCAATGGGTTGCCTCGGCAACGTCAATATTTTCAATTATTTTTCACCTTTTATTGTTATTTTCAATATTTTGTTAAAATGGCAATATAATCTTGAACACTTGCAGAAATTGATTTAGTTTTTTATATGATTTTTTTTTATTTTCCCTGTCATTTGGTGGATTTGATTCAATTTCATTAAATGTATCGTTATTGGATGTTATTTCGATTTTGGTTCGGTCAATTAGGCTTGTTTAGTTGTACAGGTTTTCTCATATCAATAACGTGTCGAATAAAGAAGGATTTATGAACCAAACTATGAGTTAGGGAGAAAAGGGTTGCCTAACTAATTTTCTCTGGTATTATTTTTTAAATAAGTATTTTTTTCGACGGTTGCGATACCTCAGTACAATAAGGACGTCAAAAGATAATTAAAAATAAAATAAAAAATCCAGGTCCGTATTTAAAAAAATGAACTTGATGTTGGCCGCTCGAAGACGAAACGTCAGATTTTCAATTTGATACCGCCATCTTGTAGAGGAGAAAAAGTGACAATGAGAAAGTGTAATTCATTACACAATATCTTCTCAAATAACCTCAGGAAATAATTATAACGTTTTTGCGAATTTTCGTTTTTTTTTCGAATATCTTCGGAAGTAGTCGGAATTTTTCAAATTTCAAAACGGCATTTTGTTGAGCATAAAAATGCGCAACTTTGCAACCATTTAACCGACCCTGTATCTCTTATAATAACTGAGATCCCCATGCATGCACTCGAATCTGTGGCACCCTGTTTAGACACTGAGAGATGATTTTTTTAAAGGTTAGGTCAGGTTAGTTTTGGTTAGTTTGAGTTAGTTTTTTCTGGCATAAATGGATGCCGCGTGAGCATTATACGTTATTTATAATAAAAATCAAATATCATAATTTTTTCCCTCACTAGAATGTGACTGTATAAGAAAATTTGGAAATCATCGAAAAATAGCTGAAAACCGTGTAAGCAATTGTTACCAGGCGTTGTGCTAATCTTCTAGAAAACAAGGCCCAAGCGTGGGTGTATGACGTCATCAATGTAGGCCTTTCCCATGATACAACCTCGCGGAACACAATGCTCATTTCCAGAACAGCTGACTTTGACGGCAGCACACAGACAAACAAATTGTCATTTCAATTTTGTAAAATTATGCTGTTTTCGTCTGAAATGGCTTGCAGTGATTATTATTTCACTGTTCAGTTCCGATATGGTCAGAAAATCGAATTATTAGACAATATTGATCCCTATGCGTTAGGTACTCGAGAGTTTTATAATAGAGACTTCAAGCAGTTCCTAAATTTCGAACGTATCCGTATCCGCATCAATCTGCGCATGCTCAGAATAGATGCGGGAGTTCCGATTCGTTCCGTTGCACGCATCGTTGCGGGTCTTTCATCGTATCCGTATCTGAGAACGCATCCCAACTAATCGAATAATTATAACAAAAGCACTTCAGAACCGATAAACAAAAAAATACACAAACATCCAAACCAAACCAAAAATATAAACAAAAATCAATATCTAGGTTACAAAACGCGAAGTTTGACAACTTTGACGTTTCTTCAATCCGTTTCGTATACGTAGAACCGATCACTGCTTAAGCGGGTTTTTATATGATTAACGTATGTCGATTCGTTTACGGTTCCGGATGCGGATACGTGAAAAAATGTTGGGTTTGCTTAAAGTGTCTAATGATTTGTGTACATTCTCGGTTATCACCAATCTTCTTTTTGACTGCCAGGTAATCAGCGTCTTATACAACCAACGAAAAAACCGGCACTCGGCACCGGTATTCAGCGCAAAAATCAGACACTAGATAATCTGCTTTCTTCATGTGTGTAGCCTTTAACTTTAAAATTATTCGAACTGAAAGACATTTGAATTGCTTTGACAAAAAAAATAAACGAACTTTATTGCCAGGACTATGAAGACACGGAAATAGAATAACTGCGGATGAATGATTGATAGGCCTATATGGCTGACGTCAAGCCAGAATATTTTGAAGGGCACTAATTCCTTGTTGCATAGGAGTTGATGGTTGTACGCATTGCTCCTGTAATTTCCATGCTGGGTATTGTGAATGGACAATTTGCATACTTAGCGAAAAAAAAATTCCAAAACGCAAATCCCACTGTATGATCGAAAACGGGGCGGCCTCTCTCGAGAAAAAGAGTCATCTCAGTCAATACGCCAGACGGAGTTAGATAATCTATTCTGTGACGTAGTGGATGTTGATTGGCGCTCTTTTATCGGTGATTAGTACATTGATAGAGGTCGTAGGATGTTTTTTTAAACATCAATGGCATCAGTACTTACTAATCCTTACATTTTTCATATTTCTAAAAAATGTGCAAATTTTCATTTGAGTGAGTTTCTTCTGTTCCATTTTTTGCCACCAGATTCAGATAGAAGATGCATATGTGATTGTCAGTCAGAGTTTTCCCATTATATGACTAAAAACTCATTATTTTGATTCGGACTCCTCAAAAGGGTGTCTTCGCTTGTAACAAACGCACCGAACAAGCCGGATGCAACAAACAATCCGCGCAAAAAGATCGTGTTGTCTGTAGTGGTGGCTGCGTTTCCACTACCTCAGGAATATCTACGGTGTCCGCCGTTAAGTTGGGTACATATGAGATTCTTTTTATGATTTTTATTTTCAACAAACTTTCATCGGGGATAGTTTGTGCATGTACGATAACCAAAAAATCAATTTTGATACATGTAATGAGTTCTTTTTAAAAAAGTTCATTCTGGTGTCAAAAAACTCATTAAAACTCATATTTTAACTTTTGCATTAAAATGAAAATCGAAAATAATGATTTTATTGTACCGTTAAAGATGCATGAAACAACAACGTATATTCAAAATCAAATTGACAAATATCATTTTCGTTATGAAACTTTGAACAAACACAAACAATAAACAAGTTACATACTTTTAATGAGAAACAATGAATGATTATCAAGGGAAAATTCCAAACAAAAGTAATTTGAATACTAATTATTTTGTTGATGCGCTGTTGAGTGATCGGGTAACACACCTGAAAGAAATTGAAAGTGAGTAACCAGTCCACCAAAAACGAGTAATAGATAACACTTTAATATAAATTGGCCACTTATTCGTTTCAAATACTCAGTTTTTTTTTTAAACCAATTTCATGGTTATAACATTGACAATTATTCATAAATCGACAATGACATCATTCTCTCAACAACACTTTTAGGTAATAAATAAATAAATAAATAAATAAAACGTCTTTATTCATTAATTTCGCATACATACAAAGCAAATATACAATATATTATATATAATTACCGTGCATGCACACGAAGAAAAAGAAAGAAAGGGCCAACTGGCGAAGTTTAGCCTCTTGGCCATTCCTCCACTCAACCAATTAGACCCCCGTTCAAGAACTAAATATTATGACAACAATCCATCAATAAAAAAGAAAAAAACATAACCTTATATTTTATACAGAAATAGTATATCGACCAAATTAGTTTTACATATAGCTACTGTGTATCCAATAAATATCTTTTATAACCAAACCTTAAATTAATAAAATTGCAATTCTTAAATCGCCGAGGCAACCTATTATATAAACTAACACAATTATAAGTAAAGCTCTTCTGAAAAAAGGACGTTCTATGAAGTGGTATTGTTAAATAATTCTTGTCCCTTAGTGGTCGATTATGTATAGTGTCTCTATAAATGAGTTTTTCAAGCAAGTAAATTGGCTGCCTGTTCATGTTTAATTTGCTATAGAACAGAGTTAAATTATATTTATATACCCAACCCAATTTTTTTATGTTTGCTGAAACATGGTCAAATTTCCTCAACCCATAAACAAACCGGCAACATGTATTTTGGACATACTGTATTCGTTTTTTGTTGATTACATGCAAGAATGGTTAATAAACTATAAGGCAATATGAATAAATGGAAAATATAAGCGACTCACATAATTTTTTTCTGGTTTTGAAGTTTAACAGATGCCTGTTTGCATATAATAGTTTCATCTTTACATAACTTCTTCTTATAAGTGATTTCAAATGCTGATCAAAATTGAGACGTACATCCATGAACAAGCCCAAGTTTCTACCACAATTGGCAAATATTAACTGATTGTGATCAATCTGTATAATAAGGCGATTCATGAGCACATCTCTCTTCTTTTCAGCACAGAAAAGTAGCATTGTGGTTTTGGCCGGATTAATCTTGAGATTATGTTGTCTTGAAAACTGTAGGATCTTATCTAACTCCAAATTCAATGCCCCTGCAGCCTCTTCAGGATAATCAGGATTAAATTGAAATAATAATTGCGTGTCATCAGCATACGATTGAATATGCGAAGATGACACTGTGGAAAATATGTCAGCTGTATAAATAACGTACAATAGAGGACCAAGAATTGAGCCTTGAGGAACTCCTGAAATTATGGCTTTAGGTTGTGAAACATTTTGTCCCAGCCTAACAACTTGCCATCGATTAGACAAATATGACCTAAAAAATGACGTCGCAACATCATCAAAACCATAAAAAGACAGTTTAGCACTCAATAGGTCGTGATCGATCACATCAAACGCCTTAGAATAATCCAGCAATATTAATATGGCTGCCATTTGTTTATCTTGGATTTTTACAATAATGTCAGGAGATCCACCAGATACACATGAATAAACTCGCCATGTCCGAGTACTCATGGTAACGAAGGGTAAAGACACACAACGTACCTACTCCAGACAACTAGCACCAATTATTGTGAACGTGTAATGAGTACCACGGGAGAGACGCATTAGGTACTAGTTCCTCAATAATTAGCTTGATCACTGAGGGGAAAGAAACACTCAACAGTGCGCTTATTTATGCCCCAAAGTAGGGAACACCCAATTTCACCAGTAGAAGTCGCAATCATTTCTTCACAATGTGATAATATATACAACACAATATAATATACAAAATATGTATGACGGATCCTATACAATCTTTGTAGTTGTCATAGAGGAATAAAAGAGTATCTATCTATCTATCTATCTATCTATCTAAATTGTTACGGTTGAGCTCAATCCATAAACAAATGGTAAAAATATTACTTACTCTGTGAGACAACTATTTTATACCTTTGATTCAGCTCGAAATTCAATAACACGGGGGAAACATACCAACTAGTTGTTAAAATGTACTCGATACTGCCACTTACAGAACAAAACATATTTCAACAAGAAAAGTGTTTTCCGAAAGCTCTACCTGACATGTTAATAAACATTCGAGCGTTTGGCGATAAAGTAAAACTTCTTTGTGTCTTATTTTAAAAATAACATTATTTAACTAAACTACAGAGGTTTAATGTAAAATTAGTCGAATTTCTTAGGAAATAAAACATTCAGGGGATATATATATATCAGAAAAATAATTAATTAACTAATATTCACTATAGTTCGCCTTGAATCTTGAAAATAATGATTCTATAAAATCGTATCTACTGTAGAAAAAAGGACATGGGTACAGTTAAGGACACAAACACACGGTATTTTTCAATTTATATCACTTGAATGTTTCATTCTCAATGAGTCTCTATATTCTCCGTGATAGATGAAGACTACATTGAAGAATCGCCTCTTCTGATTATTGACGTCTCTATTAACGACAACACACATTCTTCGTTTTACTATAGGTAAGGTTCTTTAACCTTATGTTTGGTGTTCCAAAAAGCTGGATGTCTTCCATATAAATCGACTAGTTAACGGTATTCTTTCCCGGTCCATTTAATTTTACCGACGAACAGAGCAGATACAGCGAACGCTCCAAACATCCGTTCCAACTCCGCGTACCTAACCGAACAATCATCGAAAAATGTTTTGCTCGTTCTGTTCGAGGCGGCGCAACATTCTCACTAGTACAATTTGTTGCAGCACGCACGTTGCTTTGTTTGGTGCAATTTGTTGCAAGTGAAAAGGCACCTATAAGGCTTTGTCTCTACGACTCAGGTGACTACTTCAGTTCAATTTCTGGTCTATGTATACTCACTTTCGGATATTTAACCAACTCCCATGGTATTAAGACAGGTAAAGTGACATTTTTTGAGGAGGCTGAAAGGTGGACAAGATGGACACTTCTTGAAGCCTGGAAAAATCACTTTATCGCCGTGGTCTTCACATTATTTTTCTGCTAACACAGAAAAACAGTAAAAAAAGTACAGGACTTTATAAAAAAAAGCATGCCTGAGCTGGGATTTGAACCCAGGTCTCTCCGCACGCCAGGCTAAGATCGAACGACTGAGCCACCGGGACCGGAAATACTCAAATTTCAGGTTTAAACCGACATGTTGCATTTGTCTTGTATCTTGTATTAGTCACTGTAAAACAAACAGTGACGTGAATACAAGTGTGAACTTAACTTAACTAAATATTAAACTAAATATTACCGTAACTAAATATTACCGCCTAGCCATTTTTCACTACTTTGTCGGCCTAACCTTAGAAAGTCCCACTTTCTCGTCTCTTTGGCACCAGTAAAATTCAGTTTTAATGTCGTGTCGGCAGAAAAAAATATTCTCCATTGACATTGACAGCAATGAAAACAATCGCAAATTTGTACTTTTCGCTCAAGGGAGAAAAAAGAAGAAATAACTCCCGTCGAAGAGAAAATTGGTCCAAAAACAATGAAAAAGGCTACAGAAAAAATTCAAATAACAAGCTAACAATACTGGATTGTCACTTGAACAACTTGATCCGATATATATATACAGGGTGTTTCCTAAAGATTGGTAAAAAATTCGTTGTGTGATTCCTGGGGTATTTTCATGAAAAAAAATTCCTATAAACATTTGCCGAAAAATGCTTCCTAAGGGAGCTACGCCCCTTTAAATAGGGCACCTCGAAGACGGTTTTTCCTCAATATTTCCGAAACCTTACATACAAAAATCATGAAATTTGGTACATCATACAAACTTTTAATGCTGAATGAGAATTTGAGCTCAGAATTTCAAAATTTTAATCAGGGGCGTACCATACTGGCGGGGTTAAAGGTTAAAAGAATCCAATTTTCTTTTAACCTTTAACCCCGCCAGTATGGTACGCCCCTGATTAAAATTTTGAAATTCTGAGCTCAAATTCTCATTCAGCATTAAAAGTTTGTATGATGTACCAAATTTCATGATTTTTGTATGTAAGGTTTCGGAAATATTGAGGAAAAACCGTCTTCGGGTGCCCTATTTAAAGGGGCGTAGCTCCCTTAGGAAGCATTTTTCGGCAAATGTTTATAGGAACTTTTTTTCATGAAAATACCCCAGGAATCACACAACGAATTTTTTACCAATCTTTAGGAAACACCCTGTATATAGTAAACAGCATATTATAACTTTGGTTTGGTTGTGTCAAAGAAGTATAAATATAATTTTTTGTAATCTGAAAGAAGCAAATTTGTGTGAACAATTTAACGTAAACATACTTGGTAAGCAAGATTTCGAATATTAAATCAAATAATGATGACACCATGAAAATCCACGTTTTTGCTTTTTTGCCTCCAATATCTACTGAAACTGGACTAGGACAGAGAAACAACTATTAATTTTTTTGAGATTCTTCAGTTTTTTCTCACTTACATACCAACATTTCTGTCGAGGCATTTCCAAGTAATCTGTGAAATAGTTACCGATTTATTAGTCGGTAACATTTGAGATCTGATTTTAGTTTTTAGAATGAATCTATAATTTTATTCCGCTCATCTCATCTTTTTTGTACACCTAGGCCAAACTACCAAGAGGCATAAATAAAATACGACCCCATATCGAACTCATCGACAACGTCCCCCTGTTAGTGTCCCTTTTCACCGATTGCACACCAACAACAACTCGAGAAATGCTGCGAATAATGCAAGATTACAACGAAACTGTTTGCATTCTGGGATCATCCCAAAACTGTGATAATGTAGGAATTTTCATGCAAGCTGATGCTGCGTATGAAGCAAACCTACTTCAACAATAAACTAACAGACAAATTTTAGCATTTCTGTCGAGCCTCTCTATCCGCAAGTCTGTCAAAAAATGGAAGTTTTGAAGCGAACCAATGGGCTCAGTCCAACAGATTTGTCTTGCTTGTTGAACTCCATTTCATGTTCGCTAACTCTAAAGAGGTCGGATCCGATTTCCATTTATCATCTCATCATGGAGGCCAGAAACTTTGCTGCTACTCTGTGGAGCTCTGGTAGGTTGATGTGAGGTTAGCTTAGGTTTGATGTGGTTTTTCCAGTTCAATATTGGCTGTGTTGTTGCGTGGTTCTCAGTCTCATGCAAGTATCCGCTGTGGTTCTGATGCTACCACAACTGTTAACCACTGGACATAACTTGTGGTTGGCTGGAGTAGTGGCTCCGGCAATTAGTATAGCTCTAAGTATGACTCCTGTTGATCCTGACGTCATGAAGAAGCCGCAGGGCAAGATGCAGCCTACTTTTACATGGGATGTAAGTACAATCGTTGATTGGATAAAAGAAGAGATACGTAGCCTAATGGACAAAAACGTGACACCAATTATTAAGATCGCAATCCAGTTCAGTTCTATTTCAGGAGAAGTAAGCTAGATGGATGCAATGCGGTTTGCTGAATTTGCTGATCTGATCAATTCGCATTGTCGCCATCTAGCTTACGTCTTCTGAAATAGTGAATGTGCTTATGAGTTTGTTTTAGTTTTTCCTGAATTTGAATTGAATTTTGTTGTTTGTTTTATCGGATAGTTAATTGTTCTGGTCCTAATTCTATAGTTATGCGGTTCTGCTATTGATTTGTGATAAAAAATGTGTGATGTGGACAGAAAAATATTCCAAACTGACAGTTGAAAACAACGTTTGTATCGACCGGCGACACTGTTCGGTGTTCACTCAACACCGGTTAGACGCGACGAGTGTAGTGACGTCATCGATCGAGCCCGGAGCATTTCAAATTTGCAAGGTTGTGATGATTTATTTTAATATGAAAACGGGCTCGGAAAATTATGAGATTCTGCACAAGTAAATACATTACACTTTTTTTTTGAATATATAATAAAAAAAAGTATGCTAAACGAGCTTATTATGATAATTTAACAAAAATCGGTATCCAGGGTGTTCTTGACATGAGAAAAACTTGATATTATCATGACTATTTTGTTTGTGGCGCTATCTACAAGTATTTTCACTTCTTCAAATAGACATAACTTTTTGGCCAAACCTTATCTTTGTTTTGAATAAAAAAAATGTTCATAACATTATTTTCATATAAAAACGACACTCTTATTGGAAGTTGCTAGGAGCAACCGTTTTCGAGATATTTGCACTAAAATTAATCCATGAATGTTGTTTTCAATGGCAGATTTTGGAAATAGAGATAGGTGGCGTTAAAAACGACGTTTTCATGGTTAATTTGACAATTATTTTAATTTTTCTTACTAAAAAACGATACATTTAACTTTTTTTACTATTATTTTTTTTTTATTTTATATTTTCTTTTGTAAAGAAACATCGAACATTAACTGAAAATAATGTTATATTCATTTTTCTACTCAAAACAAAGATACAGGTTTTGGAAAAAAAGTTATGACTATCATCCGTAAAGATGATTGTAGATGGCGCCACATACAAGATAAAGTCATAATAATATCAAATTCGAATTTCTTATTCAATACTGATTTTTGTTCATCAGAATTATTATAGGATTCATTCAAAAAAAAATCGAGAATAGAAATTAAACCTTGACTTCCTGTATCTCGAAAACAAAGCGTTTTCGCAAACATGTTTATACAGTGTGGAACATACAAATGGAATAAATTCGATAACTGGTGAATGGGGACGTTTTCGAGAAAACGCTCGGACACGTCGATTGATATTTCTTTCAGCAAGAAGATTTAATACAGGGTGTGTCATGTAGCAGTGACTGATTCCAATCAAATACAACCCTCTGTACATTATTCAATTTTTGGTTTCTTCAAGAAATTCCAAACATATTTCATGTGTTTTCGGATTTATTTCAAAAATTAAAGAAAAAATCACTAGAACACAGTCCATACCATTTTCCATTATTCCAATTTAGGTCTATTTCATTTAATTTTTGCAATGAATCTAAAAATACTCGATATTTTAAAAACAGTCCAAGATAGGTATAGGATATTGTACAGTGCTTTCAATTTAATTTGTCACACTTTCAAAAGGCTGTGAAATAGTTATTTTTCGACCTAAAAGGTCGACCAAAAAAAAAATTGTAGGGTCTTCCGTAAAGTTTTGTGCTATTGAGTCAAATATTTACTTAACTGTCAAATGTCAAAATTATTGACATAACTTACTTTTTTCAAAATGGCACACCCTATATATAATTACATATTATTTGGAAAGGCGTCTTTGTCTGATCACGAAACTATAACACACATGCCTTTTCTATTCAATAGTTTAGAGGAAATTGTTATAAATCTGGATAAAATTGTACTTTACAGGCGTGTTTTTTTTTTGTTTCCAAAGATATAGAAGATTTTCTGGTTTGTAAATAAAGAATTTTGATGAATTACTCAAATTAGGAATGAACAAATTTATTTATTTTTACCAACCTACTGTAAAGGAACAGTATTCACGTATAACATTTATCGATTCGAGTGCAACCATGACAATTATTGGAAACAAATGAATAAACTCGTGTATCTTCATGCTGAAAAAATTACAATTTCAATCATATTTATACCAATTTGCGCTAAACTAGTGAAAGAGGGGTGTGCTATATTTTCGTGATCAGAAAAAATAGACCTTCCCAAATATGTAATGATATATAGGGTGTCATTTAAAAAAACGTTAGTCATGTCAATAATTTTGACAGTTGACAGTTGAAAATATTTGACTCAATAACACAAAACTTTACGAAAAACCCTACATTTCCTTTTTTTGGTCGACCTCTTAGCTCAAAAAATAAATATTTTACAGCCTTTTGAAAGTGCGACGAATTAAATTGAAAGCACTGTACAGGGTGTTCACAGATAAATGGACCCCCCATTAACTTATTAATTTCATGTTTGGGAAACAATTTTTTCAAATGAAAGTTTAATGGTTCAAAATGAATTTTGTAAAAACAAGGTTTTCACATATACAGGGTGTTTCAGAACTTCTGGGCGTAGCCCAACTTTCTTTTTTCAAATCGCAACCCTATTTTTTCATTTAATTTTTGCATTCTCTGGAAAATTCTAAACATTTTTATATATAAAGGATAGGTGGAAAAAAGGTCCGAAAAGTCTTCACAAAATTTAATATTAAAATCACACTCGACGTGTTTCGGCTAATGCCATTTTCAAGAGTTGAGCGGTATATAAAAATAATACATCACATTTACAAAAAGAGATTGAGGAGATTAATAAGAATCATCATGTGATGGTCGAAGATTTGAAAAGGAAGAATTGTGAGAAGAGTAAATTTATACGTGCATTGAAGAAATCTTCATCCGATTTCTCTGACATTGTCAATTGCGCGGAGCAGGACTTCATCGGTACGATTGAGGACCTGAAGTTAAAACTGACAGCTTTAACTAAGGAGATAGTTGATTCTAAGCGGGTGAACCATGCAATTTCACTACAGAATGACGAATATCAAGTGCTGATTGAGACCACAAAGACTCAAATCGCTCAAACCAATCTGCTGAATGATGACCTTCATAAAAAAATTAGGGAGCTTGCTGCTCTGGCTTATGTGCGTGCTGAAGAGGTCTCTTCAATGATTGTTGAAAACCGCAACCTGAAGAATGATCTTGATGAGTTTCGTGACTTGAATGACGTTCTGAAGCAATCCATTAGATCTCTTGAAGACGAAAATCAACAATATTATGAGGAAGTGTCGAATCTTAAAGTGCTAGTCAACAGTACAATATCCAAAGATGGCGACACTCTCATCGACAACTCTAATCGACATACCTCTACCCACCTGGCGAAAAGTAGAAAGATCCTTATCCTGGGAGATCAAACCATTAAGTATCTCGACAAATCAGTGAAACAGGTTGTGGGAGATGGATGGTCAGTAACGTCCTTTATCAAGCCCTATGCCCTTTCTAGACAGGTCTTAGAAAACGTGGATCAACTGGTAAGAAATTTTGATGATAATGACTTTGTCATACTCTCGACCGGATCTAATGATTTGGCTAGTGGAAAATATCCTTCTATTCGAGAGATTAATTATAAGCTGAAGGACTGTTTACATACTAATGTAATTTTTTTATCATGCCCTATTTTTAACGCAAAATACCTTCGAAAAGGGCATTACTTTAATGTTAAAACTTGTAATTTCGTTGATTTTGTAAGCTCTCGCATACCGAATAAGATTGATTTTCTGAATGTTTATGATGACTATGGCAGGAAAAGGAATAATCAAAGTTTATCCAGACTCATCAACATGTCCATTCAGTCACCTAAAAGGGACACAGTTCTTATCCATGTTAAGCCATCTGTATGTTCTTACGTTCCAATTAGAGAACATATTCCGGAAATTCTGATCACGGATCATCATGACCGTGTTGATTCTCCACAGACTTCAGAGGCTAGTATTTTTTTATGAATAATATGCCCCGGAGTGACAAATGTCTTGTTTCCCTGTTGTTGTTAAATATTCAATGTATTCGTAATAAAACTGCTGAGTTCGAAATTTTTATAGACTCACTTGGTTACCCTGATTTTTTATTGATAACTGAACATTGGCTGGGACCTCTTGAACCTTTTTCCATGCCATATTACTCCCTTTTGTCTATTTACTGTAGAAGAAAAATAAGGCATGGTGGTACAATGATCCTGGTTAAAAAGTCATTTTTAGATTTAACGTCTGTGGTCTCTGTCATTACATACGATTATATGTTGGTTGAAGGTGAATTTGAGTTTTCAATAGTGTTTAATGAATTTCGCAGGTTATATTTTATTGTTGTTTACCGACCTCCTAATAATGATGTCCAGGAGTTCCTGCACAGATTAGAGTCCCTCTTGTCTGCTATGCCTGCCAGGGCGAACATTATATTAACTGGGGATTTTAATATTGATTTCCTCAAAACCTCTGTCGAGTCCAACAGTTTGAGAAATCTATTTGATTCATTCGATCTCACGGTTATGGTGAATTCTCCAACACGTATCACTTCTCGCTCCCAGACTCTTATTGATTATGTATGCTGCAATATGGGTAAGGAAGCATGTTCGGCTGTTTTGTGTTGAATCCAATGGAATATCTGATCATGAGGCAATCAACGTTGTCCTGAGACTTAAGCTGCGCGACAGTAGGAAAAAACATAGATTTGGAAGAATGTACAGCTGCTCTAATTTTAGGCTTTTCCGGAATCTTAGCAGTGGTTTGGACTGGAGGTCTTCTCTGGATTCTCCTGATGCTCTAAAGTCCTTCAACAACAATTTGTTGCATTGTTTTTCTAGGTGTTTCCCATTGAGAAAAATCAAAATCAAATCTAGGAAACCATGGATCACCAAAGGTTTGAAGGTCTCGTCGAATAATTTCAAATCCTTGAGTTTCATTTTGAAATTTAGGGGGGATAATGTATTTTTTCGTGAGTACTTCAATAATTATAGGTCATTATATCGGCGATTAATCAGACTTGCTAAACTCGACTACTTCCAAAACCGTATTAACAACGCTCATAATATAGCTAAAGAAACATGGAAAATAGTTAATGAATTTAGGGTGGTTCGACGGAACGCACTTCTAATGCAGTCATAGACGGGAATGCTATCAACAAATTCTACTGTTCGATTGCCGAGAAGTTGACCGAAACACACACTGCACAAGTGGACCCAATTCTGCATATGGCATACAGACACCAGTGAGTTGAGGTCGGTTTTTAGGCAAATAAAGAACAAGAAGTCTTCGGGCTATGATGAGATTTCAATTAGAATTTTGGAGAGTCTGCCAGATGAGGCGCTGAATGTGTTGGCCTTGGCTATCAATAGATCTTTTGATGAGGGCGTTTTTCCGGCATGGTTGAAGATAGCCGAGGTGATTCCACTTCATAAGGGGGGCGATTTCGATGATTTTGGTAATTTTCGGCCTATATCTCTACTTCCAACTTTAGCTAAGGTGATAGAAAAGATTGTTAAACTCCGGATGATGAACTTTGTGGAGAAGCACAGGATCTTGAGTCGTTGTCAGTATGCCTACCAAGAGAACCTTGGAACGGAAGATGCTATCTTTGGTCTTCTGGAAAATCTCTTTTCCGGGCTCAACGTGGGTAACGCAGCAGCGGCTGTTTTCTGTGATTTTTCCAAGGCCTTCGATTGTGTTAACCACCGAATATTGTTGGAGAAGCTGGAAAGGTACGGGTGTAGGGGAGTCACCTTGAATTGGTTCAGATCCTATTTATCTGGGAGGAAACAGTTAGTAAAGTCCGGCGGCGTGGTCTCTGAGATGCTTGAGATCAATCATGGTGTACCCCAGGGATCTGTTCTGGGTCCTGTACTTTTTCTTCTTTACATTAACGACCTAGCCTGGCTCGATATTCGGGGGCAGTTCACAATATTTGCAGATGATACTACCATATTATGGTCACATCAGGATCGTCATTTTCTGAATACGTTGATCACTCAAGACATACAGAAAGTCAAAGAGTGGAGTAGCTCCAATAGGCTCTGCTTAAATGTTGATAAAACTTGTATGTTGAGCTTCAGGTGTGTCTGTGATGGTCTGAGGGTGGATGACGGTGTTGTCTTAGGAAGGTCGCAGAATAGATTCCTTGGCATTGTCATAGATGATGGGTTGAAATTCCAGGGTCACATTGAGGTGTTGAATGCAAAGTTGGCTAAAGGCTGTTATGCGGTGAGAACAGTTGCTAGAGAGTTGGGATCTTCAGTGGCCAGGTCTACTTACTTCTCACTGATCGAAAGCCATCTTAGGTATGGTATCGCGTTTTGGGGTTATTGCAGTGGGACCTTGTTCACTTCTGTCTCTCGACTGCAGAAAATGGCGGTTCGTTTCTTGTGTGGAGCTCGTTCTAGAGAGCACTGTGGACCCTTGTTCAAAAGGCACGGTATCCTCACTCTGCCATGCCTTTTTATTTTGCAATCAGTCTGCATAATTTTCAAGAAGTACAGATCAATCCTTGCACAAGATGGGAACCGCTCATACTCTACTAGACGTAGCAATAACTTGCCTCTGCCTTTGCCGAGAATGACACTTACAAAAAATTCCGTGATTTATGAGAGCTTAAAAATGTTTAACCACTTACCATCCGATGTTAAGGAATCTCAGTCTCTTGTAGTTTTTAAAAGTCAGGTGGCATCTCTGTTAAGGGGTAAAGCCTACTATAGTTTGGAGGAATTTTTTTCTGATTCTCTGTGATATTTATATACTTATATATTCCTGTTGGCAATCTACGTCATGCGTGGGTATTTTGTGTATTCTGGTTTGTATCTATGTAAGTACGTGGTCTATTATTAAGTGATTATGTTATTTTGTAGGTTAGGCCTGTTATTTATAAGAAATTGAAATATATTTAGAGGTTAACAGCTTTGTCCGCAATGCATTGTATTTTGACAATAAAGCACATTATTATTATTATTATTAACAACGGCTCACGTGGAATCACATCACTTGAAACACTTAACACAGAAATATGAGTAAAATAGTAAAAATCAATACTGATCATCAAAACAAAACCTTTTGTTTTGATGATCAGTATTGATTTTTACTATTTTACTGTATTATTTTTATATACCGCTCAACTCTTGAAAATGGCATTAGCCGAAACGCGTCGAGTGTGATTTTAATATTAAATTTTGTGAAGACTTTTCGGACCTTTTTTCCACCTATCCTTTATATAATGAATCTTCACCCTGGAAGGCTGATTGAAGAAATTTTTCATATACCATCAAACTCAACCAATAAGAAGATATTATCATCAGAAATTTGCTATTTTTTCAAGCATGTTTTGAAATATATGGTATTTTTTGGAAACCTTGGGAACGAGGTAGTTGTTAATAGATGTCAACTTCTCAAAAAAGATTTGAACAACTTACGGGGTGACCCAATTTTATCCGACAATATTTAAAAATTAGATTCTACTAATTAAAATGAACAATCTTTATTCTATGGACATTTATTCTGAAAGACGACGAAATAGCCCCTCGAACCATGACAAAGTACACTCCAACCATAGGGGTTATAATCATTTTCAAAAAAGCTTCTAAAAACAAACTAAATATTTTAAAGGTTTTCATAGAATAAAAATTGTTCATTTTAATTACTTAGTAGAATCCGAGGTAGAATCTTAATTTGAAATATTGTGGGATAAAACTGGCTCACCCTGATGTACAGGGTGTCCCAACGATAGAGTAAAGTAGGTTTTATCATATAGGATATAAAAAATATCAATATCAATATGCGTCACAGGTTATGGGTGTAAATAGCGCACATTCTGAAAATATTTGGAAACATACAGGGTGCGTCACAAAAGTATGGCACGAAAAAGTATGATTTTTTTAAATGGAATGCCCTGTATTTGATTTTATTTCTGGATTCTATGTGTCACTATAAACATTTTTTGTTCTATAATATATGGGTCTAAATTTGATAGTTTTTGAATTATTCGAAATTTACGGAAAATTTTGCATTTTCATGATATTGGAAAATGACTGTTTTCTCCCTTATTTAAGACATTACACTCTTGAGATTTGGTGGGGATAAGTACTAGAGTCATATCAAAGCTTCCACAGAAAATATTCGCTATTTGTTATACAGGGTGTTTTTTATAATGGTCCAAATTTTTCGATTTTCAAAATAAAAAATTTCTTTTTTTTTTTAATGGTACACCCCTTTTATTATTACTATAGTGAATTGAGTATTTGAAAACCTATCATTTTTGCTATTAATGTCCTATACCTATCTTCAATAGTTATAGAGAAAATTCGAGTGTTCCAAATCGTTCGGTCATATTATATGGAATGTATGGCGATCACTGGCCGTTGCCATGGAAAAAACCAAAATTATTGTTGACAGAAGTAAAAATTAATCCTTTCTTTTTGATCCATATTTTTGGCTATGGACTATCCACTGAATGATTTGATTGACATGATCTATGTATTGGGGGAAGCCGAGAGAAAGCCTCTACTGGCTCAAAGAATTTACTGAACAAAATATCCCGAAAGGCGGCTACCCACTACTCCCTATTTTCGAAATGTGATGGAAAGGTTTGATTCCAGTGGAAGTGTTTCATACACGAAACGTAAAGTTGTTAACAAGAACGCAGCAAACGAAGAAAAAGAACTAGATATTTTGTTACATATTGAAGAAAATCCCCATGTAAGTAGTAGGGCATTATCAACCATATGCAACACTTCAAAATCCACTGTGAATCGGACAACAAAAAAATTCAAATACCAGCCTTACCATATTCATCTTCATCAAGAATTGCTAGAAAGAGATTTTGAAAAACGAGTTCAGTTTTGCAATATCATCAATCAACGAATTCAGTTGGATAACAACTTTTTGTGCAAAATTATGTTCTCCGATGAGGCGACATTTAGAAGCAACGGGGCTGTAAACAGGCATAATATGCACTATTATGCGACTGAAAATCCATTTGGCTACGAGAAGTCCAACATCAAAATTATTGGTCAATAAATGTATGGTGTGGCATCCACCATAACCAAATCATTGGTCCCTTCTTTTTTGATGAACATTTATCGGGTCGCAACTATTTGAATTTCTTGCGTGAAGAAATGCCTCTGCTACTTGAAGATATCAATTTAGTCGAACGGGCAAATATGTGGCTGCAACAGGATGGTGCACCTCCACATTGCCATCGTGATGTACGGGCATTTTTGGATATGCAATTCCCAGGAAAATGGATAGGACGTGGAGGTTCTATTCCGTGGCCACCGAGATCATGCGACTTAACTCCCCTCGATTTTTTTTCATGGGGATTCATAAAAGACCGAGTATACTTTACCAAGCCAACCACCATGGAAGATATGAAAAATAGAATACGGGACGTTTGTCATTTAGTGATGACGCCTTTGATGTTATCAGAAGTCAGGCTGAATCTTCAAAGAAGACTGAATCTGTGTATTCAACAGGGAGGTCACCTTTTTGAACATATATTTAGACAAAATATCGATAAACAATTTGATTATTAGTATTACCTTTGAATAATAACTTGAAACTTGGCATAGTTTATCGTTTTATTGCAAAACACAAGGTAGCGATTTAGAAAATTGGGAATTTCTCGATAACCATGAAAGATAGGTATAGGACATTATTTGCAAAAATGATAGGTTTTCAAATACTCAATCCACTACCGTAATAATAAAAGGGGTGTAACATTTGAAAAAAATGATTTTTTTTATTTTGAAAATCGGAAAGTTTGGACTATAATAGTAAAAAACACCCTGTATAACAAATAGCGAATATCTCCGGTTCAAGCATTGATATGACACTAGTCCTCATCCCTACCAAATCTCAAGAGTGTAATATCTTAAATAACGGAGAAAACAATCATTTTTCAATATCATTAAAATGCAAAATTTTTTCGTTAAATTCGAATAATTCAAAAACTATCAAATTTAGACCCATATATTATATAACAAAAAATGTTCATAGTGACACATAGAATCCAGAAATAAAATCAAAAACAGGGCATTCTATTTAAAAAAATCATACTTTTTCGTGCCATACTTTTGTGACGCACCCTGTATGTTTCCAAATATTTTCAGAATGTGCGCTATTTACACCCCTAACCTGTGATATTGATATTTTTCATATCCTATATGATAAAACCTACTTTACTCTATCGTTGGGACACCCTGTATGTATAAAGAGAATATTTCAACTTTTTCCTCTTCGCAATATAACATGTTCAAATCCTTCCTGACAAGTTGACATCTATTAACAACCACTTCGTTTCCAAGGTTTCGAAATAATACCATACATTTCAAAACATGCTGAAAAAAATAGCAAATTTCTGACGTTAATATCTTCTTATTGGTTGGATTGGTGTATAGGGTATGCTATATGAAAAACGTTTGGAATTTTCCGAAGAATGCAGAAATCAAACAAAAAAATAGTGTTGTAATTTGAAATAAGAAAGTTGGACCACGCCCAGGAGTTCTGAAACACCCTGTATATGTGAAAACCTTGTTTTCACAAAATTCATTCTGAACCATTTAACTTTCATGTAATTTTTTTGTTCCCAAACATCAAATTAAAAAGTTAATGGGGGGTCCATTTATCTGTGGACACCCTGTACATGAAATATGTCTAGAATTTTCTAAAGAATCCAAAAATTGTGTAAAATACTAGGTGATGTATTTAGAATAAGAAAGTGGGTATCAGTCACTGCTACATGACACACCCTGTATAAAATGTTTTTGCTGGAAAAAAAATTACAAATAAAATATCAATAGACGTGTCCGAGCGTGTTTCCGAAAACGTCCCCATTCATTTATTATCGAATTTATTCCATTTGACTGTTCCACACTCTACAGCAAACTAATACAAAAAAAAATCAGTATAGATACTGTTCAAATATTTTAACCTAATTTCGGGAGACCCTGTATAGAGATAGGTGTATGGAAGACATCTCACAATTTGTTTTTCACATTGTCTTCAACTCTGAACATGTCTCAGTTTTTGCGTTTTTTGCAAAATATATATTCTGTTTATCCGTAGAGTGCATTTCAACTCAATTTTCATTTTATAGGTAATGTGGTCGCAACGAAAATGAGGTACCCATTTGAATCAATTCATACATATATTTATTATGACAACGATTGGCATATTCTACAGTGTGTTTCATTTTGATTGGCGTAATTTGGTATTTTATCAAAAATTGACCGATTTGCAGAAGGGATACGTTGACAGATTTGCGTTACGTTGTACGTATCGTAACGGGCCCCTACGGTATACTTAACCGCCTACGAATATCTGTCTGTTGAACGACAGACGTCAAAAATGTGTCATCAAAACAGCTGATTGTTTTTGTTTACAAAATTTAAACATTTCATCAAAGCTCTAAAATAAGTACGGAAATAAACATGTCGGCAGTTATGGTACCTACTTCCTTCCGAAACCAAAACAACTTCATACACTTAGCATTATTCAAATTGTTTAAATTGAAAGCTCCATACAGTACAACAGCTCTATTGCCCAATAATTCTTCATCATGTAATATATGCATGATGATGGCATCATCCAGATCATCATCCTGATCGTCGTCATCGGCAAACACAAAGTGATCAACTATAGCATTCATATTTTTCAAATTAAAACACGAATATATTTAGTTCGAATTCAAACGATGGGACATCACAACATGACATGACATGACATTTAGAAGGAAGATCGGTAAACGTATGAGCGATACGGTGATAAGTGGCTTTATATGGCTTTCTTCCCCATTAATGTAACACGATGCGTTACATATACGTATACGGATACGTTTGAAAAATGGCAATTGGCTTTATCTCCCTATAACGAAAGCTCTTCAAAACCGATAAACGAAAAATACAAAAACATTTAAACCAAACCAAAAATATAAACAAAAATCAATATCTAGGTTACAAAACGCGAAGTTTGACAACTTTGACGTTTCACCAATCCGTTTCGTATACGTAGAACCGATCACTGCTTAAGCGGGTTTTTATATGATTAACGTATGTCGATTCGTTTACGGTTCCGGATGCGGATACGTAAAAAAATGTTGGGTTTGCTTAAAGTATCTAATAATTAGATGATTGTTTCACGGATTCGATATTTGTTACGTTGGCTGTTCCGGCCAGTTATCATATTGACCAAGGAAATTGATTTTTCAGAGATTGATTGAAGGATAAGAGAGTTACGTGAAAAACGGAATCAAGTGAATTAAACCGGAAAATAAGTAACTTCGTTACAATTGTGTGGTAGCGCGGCAAGGGAACGAGAGCACGAAATGTATCATAGTCTTTGCGTATCTTTTCTTTTATTTAATCAACGATACAATGTATTTGTTTTATGGTTAGACAATTGGATTTCATTTCAGACAGTCCTCTTTATTGTTTGGTCTTACGGTATCAAGTTCCTTCCAACAGTATTCACCGTTCTGGTCTCTTACGCTGGACTTTTAGCCCATCATTGCGACCAAATGTGTTCGGAGGCCTATTCGGAAAAACCTTGTCGGTGCGTTTTTTACTACAACCCTGTTAGCTCTCAAAATACGACCAATGGGGAGGAGTTTGGCGGGTTTGAAGAGGGGAGTTGGACATTATTAACGGCCAGACTGATTGTTATTTTTATTGTGTTGTTGCATTTTGGTGAGTTACAACTCTAAGTACGTACTAATCTCTCCTTCCAGTTGTTATTTCTATAGGATTTGTACATAGGAATAGTCTGTTTTATAGAAAATGGCCGCATAGCAATGTGGTATGGCTCGGTACGGTTTTTGTATTGTAAGTAACAGTTTTCGATAACGCACCCTATTGGTGTTTTTTCCAGAGTATTTTCCCAAAGTATCTTCACGATCGCAACATACAGGCATTACATGAAGACTGAACCAATTGAAAATCAATATGAAATTCCATTGTGGATAATACTATTGGGGTCATTGTCACCTCTGCTTGTATGTATGATCAATGAACTTGTAAAGAAACAGGAAATTATGTAAGTTTTCATATTGTTATGAAGGCCAAACAAGTTGATGCCTTGTTTCAGGGCCAACAAAAGATTCCTGAGACGAGCCAGACTGGACTTTGGCACAAAACTAGGCATGAACTCTCCATTTTAATCTGTTTTTATTTCAACTTTTCGTTCACATCATGACAAAGTTTGTGCTACCTGAAAAAAGTATATTTTTATAGCATCAATTTGCAGTAATTCTAAGTCCTTAAGTGTATTTATTATCAATTAAATAAGACTGGAATGTTTGTAATTGGCAATAGGCCCAGTAGTCATGTATGGATATTGATGTATTTTAGTTCAAAAGAGCCATGATTTTTATTGAAACGACGGTATATTGAATTTTGATAAACGAAAATTCATTATATGCAAGTTGTTGATTTTCAGCTTTTTTGTTGTGTTTGTACAGGAAAATAAATTCGGTTACCAGAAAATCGAATTGGCCTTTATCACAAATAGACGATATTTTAACTTACCCCATTTTTTTTTTTTCAACAAAACAGAAACATCTTCGACAAACTTGAAATTGAACCGAACAAACGTAGATACATAACGGGTGTTCAATAAAAACTATGGTCAGCTCACATGGATGACAATTGATGTGTTTAATCAGCTATAAAGTATCAAAACAGTATCATAACTTCTAAAATAGGTAAGTTCAATCAAATCACAGCTTCGGGCGCAATTTCTTGTTTGTACAACCCTGCCAACTCAAATAACGAATTAAAATGAGACGATCGGCTCTCCGTCCATGAAAAAGCTCCACAAACACAGCACTTTTTTGGCATATTTGCATCACAAATTCTCCATCTTGATAACAAAGAAAATTATTTTCATCTAGAAAATGTCACTGTCACTGTGACGCATCTAACAACGTCATTTTAGATAGTATCCGGTGTTGCCGTTGTAATAAAAATTCTTTTTATCTATCGGTTTTCCTTCATTTTAACTAAAAACCAAAAGATCAAGAAAAACCGTTCAAGTATTCAACGAGAAGTAGTAGTAGCGATGAAAAAAGGCTACACTCTGCTGGAATATTGAAGAAAAATACATTTACTCGATGATCGTGAACTCCAAGTCATTGTTATTGAAAATAAGTGACAGAAACTATTGTGAAAGGAAAACAAGGTTTTTGACAATGTTAGTTGATTTTAGTGTATAATTAATGCTTGGAGACATTTTGAGGTAATCCCGTTTGCATTTTTTTCAATTTTATGGGTTTTTCTTCAGACTATTTTGAGGAAAATCGCTTTCTAGTATTAATGCTTCATTTGAGAACGACAATAAATGCTTTAAGACATTTTTGGAGGTTATGGTACGGATTGCTGATCTGTTTTTGCTGTGTAAATGGTTAAATCATGATATCTGTGATTTTGATAGTTTTACTGTTGCTTTTAAGGAAATCGTTGATACTAGAAAGGTTAAAATATGGTTCAAAACTATTTTCTTCAGTGTATTCTGATAAAAAGCTGATAAAAAGTAGACAAATTTAACCTCAATATGTTTCCAATAATCAAAATTGCTTAAAATCAACTTACCTTGTTGAAAACTTATATGATTCCAGTAAATATCACTCTTGTCTAACCAAAAATAACTGCAAGAAGTCTTATTTGCTTCTTACAAATTCAAAAACACTCAAGAAACATTTTCTTATGGGCTTTTAACATGAGATACGACTTTGTTTGGAAAAAATATAAGCTCCACCCACTTTGTGGCGTCAGACTTGGCCAGTCTATAAGCTTTGTTCGCGGGTCGAGAACGTGAATGAAATACTAATTTGCAAAACAACTGATATGAATTTTCCTGCTGCGGGGAGCGGGAACTTCACTGACATCCAGGGCTTTACCATCAAAGTATACAACGGTGGCCTCCATCCCATCAGTAAGTTAATTTGGAGGGTAGATCAACAACGAAAAAAATTGTTGTCAATGAATCTCTCCTACTTGAGGGCCTTGGAAGCAGATGGTGAAGAAGAATATCTTATCTGTACTGTTGTCTCCTAGTCTTTTGAATTCAAGCTCAGGCCATGGTGTACAGGATGGTTTCCTAAACATTGGTCAAAAATTCGCGGGGTGACTCATGAGGTATTTTTATGGATAAAAGTTCCGATGAATATAAAAAAAATATTTTTTTTAACTCCAACCGCTTCAGTTCCTCTGATGAAAAATTTGAAATTTTCTTCTCAGAATCTATGTATAATTTGGCGTCAAGCCTCGATGCAGTGTACCAAATTTTAATATTCAAGTGTGCGAGCGGTTTCAAAATAATGAGAAACATAGATACAGGGTATTCCCACTGATCTTAGGGCCTCACGATTCATCGATGTACAGGGTTATACATTATATTTTGACCTCCACATACAGCTCTTATTATGAGTGGTAGAAAAAAACTTGAAATACAAAAGTTTTAGGTTTTTTCACTATAGTACCTTTTGATGATAGCAAAAATAAAAAATCGACTTCACAACATTGAAAAAATTGATGAAGTTGTATTTTTTTGATTGGTTCACCCTGTATATTATTCTTCTGATTCCAAATATATAATTTATGTTGGTATTTGATCCAGCCGGTTTTGCGCTATTCAAGTTCAAAGTCACCAACTGAGCTACCTAGATGGTTAGGGTGTCAACCCCGATACCTTCTAAAGTCGCTATATGTCGACGATGCATCTTGGTTGAAGGTGAAAAAGACTTCTATATAACCTCGAACATGTGTGTGATTCTTCCTACCCCCAAATAACACCTCCAATGGATTGTAACCGCCGAAGGTTGCTCACCATAACCTTAAAACTTACATCCTTGAAGTGAGAATAGTTTGCATTGGGCTGGCTTTGCTCATAGGCATTGGTTGCTCGGTTGGTAGAGCGTTGTCCTGGCGTGACGAAGGTCGTGGGTTCAAATCCCGCCTGGTGCCAACTTTTCTCATTTCCCTTTCTGTCCCTACGCCACGAAAACTCCCTTCTTTCTATCATTTAGGTCATCCATATCCTATATACAGGGTGTTCCATTTGAAAGAATAAAACTCCATCAATTTTTCCAATGTTGTAAAGACAATTTTTCATTTGGACTATCACCAAGGGATACTACGTGAAAAAACCTGAAATTTTTGTAATTGAAAATTATTTCTACCACTCATTATAAAAGCTGTAGGTGGGTGTCAAAATATGATGAATAACCCTGTACAATATTGCGAATTTTTCGAAAACTACTCCAGCTCTATCTGTATGAACTGAGACTATATATACCTTTTTTATATGAAAAATGTTCAAGTATATTCTCAGATCAAAATGTGAAAAAAAGTGAAAATGAAATAATAATTGTTTTACCGCCAACTTCTCCCGTATGGTACCAACAACGCAATGCCCCTGATAAAAAAAATTGAAATTCTGATTCAGTATTATAAGTGCTATTTATGCTCTATTCACCTATCAAATTTCATCATGATAAAATGCTCGTGAACACTCATGTCCTTAGAAAAAGAAGAGATTCTTACTCGTTGCCCCAAAATGCAAAACGCGATGGTTATTTTCAAAAGTGATAACCTCAACCGATAAGTCTATGCTATAAAGTTGCTGTGATCCGGAGTCCGAATGAACTGCAAGTCACAACTTGCTAGGAAAAACTCAGTCCCTCAAAAGAAAAACCCATTGAAATCGACTGAGAGATCCATATAATCAAAGAAGTGCTTGTGTTGTATCACTGAAGCGATACAGAATCCGAAATAGGATTTCTTCTTGCCAATTCTTGCCACTCCACATTGAACATTGAGACACTACGTGTCACAATTCCCATGAAAACGGCTTTTTCGAAGCTACCTAGGTTCATTTTCAAAATTTGACATTCACAACCACATTCCATGGATCACTTTAAGTGCAATTATCTTGAAAAAGGTTTCTCCCAGCCATTTCTACAAGGTATACCTTTTTTATGTGCAGGGTGATTCATTTTTAGCGACAGGGTGCCAGTTCTCGTAAACTATTCATCATAGAGACCAAGGAAAAACAATCTGTAGAGTAATGTGCCCAAGTGAAAATGCTGGAAATATATTTCCAGCTTCTAGGATCGCCGCAAGGGGGCGTAACGGTACTGTGAAAACAGAAAATCGATACATTTCCGAAATTTTTCCCGGTGAACTACCAAATAAAAATATGAAACAGATTTTGGACATTTGGACGATATTCCCTACAAAATTGCCCCAGACACTTCTCTGTAATTGTTGAAGGAAAAAGGTTTCAGCTTTTCTTGGACAATATATTAACCATCAATATTTTTATACTAATACTGGACGAGAACCCCACTACTTCTCTCTAAGTTGTCAAATAAGACAGCTACAAGCTGTCAAACTTGATATCACTAATTCACCTATAACTTCGAATGACTGTTCTTAAGCTCATTTTGAAAAGAAAATCTGCTTTTTCTGGTCCATTTACTCGGGGTCGATTTTATCCGATTTAGCCGACCACACAACATGAATTGTGAAAGTCAAACATAAATTTAAGGTTTTTTCTAAATTTTCAAATGCGAACCCACTAAATAGATGCCTCCATCGTGTTATTTGGTACATTTCCTACCACTTATACTTAAGGGTGATAATCCTTGGATGATCTTAAGACAAAAAGTTCAAATGAACATAGGCTCGCAAAAGCTCAATTTTCAAGATACAGGGTGTTGAAATATTAAAAAATAAATGATTTTTTTATAATTACTTACTTTGATACTATCCCAGATATCTTTATGAAAATTGGTACACGTCTTCTAGGCTTCAATATGCATTTTGTGATGTACGAACAATTTCATTATTTTTACCTGTGGCGTCCGTACGGGCTTTGCACTCACTATTTTTGGAGAAAAAACTTGTACGCCACTGCTTCCTTCCAAAAACAAAAATATTTTTAAAATCTCTATTTATTTCTGAGCCAATTTGTTCTCTTGATTTTTTTTCCGTCCGGCGCATGGTTTTCGCTTAAAAAAATTAAATCTACTTGCATCTTGCATTGTCACCCTGCTGTGTCATCCAATATTTTTAAATCAGTGGCGCCCTCTCTAACATTCCCATGCATTTTGATGCATAGAAGACGTGTACCAAATTTCAAAAAGATATCTGGAATAGTATCAAAGTGATGATTAAAGAAAGATTTTTTATTTAAATTTCAACACCCTGTATCTTAAAATCTATGCTCTTGCGGACCTATATCCATATGAACTTTTTGTTTTAAAATCATCCAAGGATTATCACCCTTAAGTATCGGCATTCATTTGATAAACACCCTGTATATTCTGAAATAGAAGAGTTACGGAGACTGCATCAAGAATATCCGTCAAGGAATACTTTTGAAACAGCCGCTGTGAATTTGAATGTGTCGAAAAGATAGGAGTGCCTTGCCGACGGTAAGTATTTTGAGCATTGGCACTAGTTTTTTTGTTTTTTTAGTAAATTTCATTTTTTTTAATATTTTTGGAACAAGGTGTTTACTGGGTCAACGGTATTATTTTTGGCAAGTGGTGCACTCTGTATTCTACTTCTCAGCTGCTTGTAGAAAAGAAAAAGGAAAAATAGTTGGCATTCTCACTTGTAGGCTTCCGTTTTCAACATCAACTGAAGAAAATGTTTAACGCGAATCAAAACAAATCTGATGTGAATAATTTTGACTGATTCAAATTTATAGGGGCTGTTTCAAAAGTATTGCTCGCGTGATTCCTGATGAAGTTTCCGTAACTCTTCTGTTTCCATATTCTTATTTGGTAGTTCAACGGCAAAAATTTTGAAAATTTCTCGATTTTCCGTTTTCACAGTACCGTTACGCCCCCTTGCAGCAATCCTGGAAGCTTAAAATATATTTCCAGCATTTTCTCTTGGGCAGATTACTTTACGGATTTTTTTTCTGAGTCTCTATGATGAGTAGTTTATGAGAACTGGCACACTGTCGCTGAAAATGAATCACCCTGATCAGGGTGGGCAAATAAGAATGCAAGGTACTGTATTTCTGAAACTATCCATCGTAGAAGCTTGCGGAAAAAAAAATACTAAAATGACCTAAAAGTTTCTGAAATGGTCGCTAGCAGGTGACGTAACAACCAACACCAAGTAGAAAATAAGATTTTTATAGAATTTTGCCCAATGGAAAATATATCGATGATATTATTTTCATATTTACCGACTATTCACCCACACTTTTTGTCTTAACCGTTTTTGTGGGGGAAGTTTTTTAAAACAAACCTAGATTTTTCCCGTTTTGCTTGGCCGATTTTAACGAACTTTGGCTCATTTGGAAGAGCATTATCTGCACTACAGAATGCTTACTTGGTTTTGAATTTGTTACTTTCGTCGTCGCCGCTAGATGGCGTTAACTGAAATCGTAGCATGTTTTTGAGTTTTTTCCAAAAAAATCAAATGAAATGATATATTCAAAACTAATACTTATCAAATTTGTTTTCACGAAAACTTAAAGCGCATGATTTCAAAGCATGCTATGTTAAAAGTTGAAAATAAGTCACAGTCATTTCATATTCATCACATGCAAGCAGAGTTATTTTAGCGTTTTTCTCGAAAACGGTTAGATTTATGGAAGCAAAAGAAGCGTATCTTTTTTAAGTCAGAAGGCTGGGAGAATACAAATATTCACTCAAAAGTCGCATACAGTGTAACACAAAAAAGTTAGGACCATTCAAATCAAAGTGTAGGTTCGTTATGGCGCCCTCTACAAAATACGAAAAAACGGTGGGCAGATTTGAATTCCACATCCCGAAAAACCCACAAATTCGAGATTTCATCAAAATATAATGAGCGTGGTGAAAGGCATGGCCCAAGAACTGCAAATAAAATTTAAGTTTAACACCCTGTAACTCCGTTAATAATCGATTTTCGAAAAAATGTTATATAGGAAAAGGTAGCATTTATTCACGGTCCAGAATGCTCCCCTGATTTTTTTGCTTATCATTTCCGGACACCCTGTATATTGACATATGAAATACCCTGTATAATGACGTATGGTATGTGGACGTGTTCGCCGCAAACAAATTTTCACCTCATTGCAACGCACGCGTTTCGTGGCTTGTCGATTTTTTCCGTGTGTTTGGTGTGGAGGTCCGCATAATATCACACACTTGTGGAGCAGGGACGTACAACGTAAAAAATTGCGCAGACCTGTGCGTCGAATGCTAGATTCCAGACACAACGCAAATATTTACTGTTGTGAACGCGACCGTAGAAAAATTAACTTGAAACACCGCATATAGCTTCGCACACTTGAGGAGGAACGCACGACGCACAACGTGAATATTTGCGCTGCACGTGCCGAATGCTAGATTAAACACACAACACAAATATTTACTGATGTGGACGCGGCTTCATATAGGTACCTATCATATTTCATCAACATAATTTAATTAATCCGAAAGCTATTCATTCAAGAAAACTAAAAATTTAACTTTGACACCCTGTATCTCTCTTGATATCAACTTTCGGAAAAGACAGGTCCGGCCTTATCGCAATATTTTTTTGTGAGGGATCCGCTGTTCTTCAGCTTCAGCGCCGGATCTACGCATGGGCTTTATGGGCTTGAGCCCAGGGCCCCCTAGCTCTGGGGGCCCCAAAAACCCCGAATTAGAAGTGCAAGATATAATATAAAGATAAAAAAAATCTCTGTCAAATCGTACAATTAGGTACCTAATAAACAATCAAATTATGAATGTAGTAATAGTTTATTTATTTTCATTAATGCTTTGTCAACAAAATGTTTCATTTTTGGACAATAAAGCTTTATTTGATTTGATTTGAATTGCATCCAGTTCTGTAGAATACGACGAAATCGTACAACGCTTAGGCTTCAACCGTGCTTTAACCCGTTTGACGTTTGGCATGATGTGATGTGTGTGATTGTGATGAACAAATAAAAGAATTTACTGCACAAAAATGTGATAGGTACTATATACATTATGTGTCATGACTATTTTGTTAATTTTGTTTAATATTTGTGTTTATTGAGAATTTATGAACTTGAGTTATTGTCCACCTCGTTCTTCACCGTAGATTAAGATTATTGTACCTGCCTTTAAATGTATGTATTTTATTAAACTGTTTGAATAAAGAATGATTTCGTTTTTCATTGTTTTAATTTTCACACATCAAATATTTTTCCAGAAAAAAATCGAGTATTCGAATTATTCGGAGGCCTCCCAAATTTCATTAGCCCAGGGCCTCCGAAGAGCACGGTCCGGCGCTGCCTGTATTGAATTTGTAATTGTTCAAATTATAAAAATGAAATTATGTGCCATTTGTTTATTTCTGAGTTTTAAGAATTATAAAATATAAATCTACTTCGAATGGGAATCGCTAACCGTTAACTTTGTGAAATAAAACAACATACCCAAGTCGATAAATCCTAATAAAATAATATCCTTCTTAATGGAAACCCCTGGGTAAAGCACATATTAGTGGCAAGTGGCAACATCGCATCCAAAATCTTGGTTTATTGTCAAGGTTATTATAAGTAACCTTGGTTTATTCTAGCTTTCTTGACACACATGTCTATAGCCTAGTTTATACCGACAACTTGGTCCGCGGACCAAATACCAAATTCGGACTATGTCCGAACCAAATATTTGGTTCGAATGGTGTAAACAGTTGCGGACTAAGCTGGTACGCTCTTGGTTCGGTACTCGCCAGCAAGTGTACCGAACTAAATTTGGTTCGATCCGGATCAAAATTATGAGGTTATGTTGATTGTTATTATTGTGAATTGTGTTGGTTCTGAGTTTCTAAGGCAATCTGAGCGTACTTACTCCATTGAACTCGATACTACCGTACCTGGAAGGGACCCATCCGTGCTGTTTACATCGAGTTGACTGAAGACAAATTTTCGACTAGAAAGAGATAGAGATAGAAAGGGGTGTCTATCTTTGTCATATCTGTTGACATAATATATTAGCTGTGTTTGTTATGCACCACTACCTAGTGCATACTTTTTCACACTGCAACACTCAGTGTGGCTTTGTTTGTGAAATGTTTGTCTGTTTTTTAGGATAGAATCTTAGTACGTTTAGTGAAGATATTCTATCCTAAAAACCAGACAAACATTTCACGGAGAAAGCCACACTGAGTGTTGCAGCTAATATTATGTTCAATCAATATGTATAGCTTTCTATAGTTTGGGTGCCAAACAAAATGTTTAATTTCTGCAGTGCATTTGGGTGTGGTAATAAATACGCTCCAGAAAAGCAGATTTCATTTTTTGGCCAAGTGATATAACTCCAATTATTAAGGACAAGGGCACCTTAAGTATACCTACACGAAATTGTCCTAGTTAAGGACCCTACTCACACTCCTGCAGCAGGGGCAATCTAGGACTGCCGCAGGAGAAACTTCCTTGTAAAGTACGTTTTGTTTTGAAAATGTGACAATTTCACATCCTGTTCGAGTTCGTTGGTACTACTAACATCATTTCCAAAGTTTGTTTTCTCATATCTTGCTTGAAATAATGCTAGAAAGGTATGAAGGGGCCCCTACCGCCCTGCTTAGAAGGCGATCTAAGAAATTGCCCCAATCCCAATCGCCCTGCCTCCTAGATTGCCCCTGCTGCAGGCGTGTGAGTAGGACCCTTTAGGAATTGACGATGGTAAACATTCCTCAAGCCCCCTATCAAAAAACACCATATTTATTAGTTTTAATGTGACCTCAAAAATAAAAGTATTTTCATTTTTATTTTAAGCTATTATAGTTTTCCAAGTTTATACCTTAATACCTTCACTTCACTCAATACACAGGTTAAACATATAAATCACCCTGCGCCTACTACCTACCCTGTATTTTCTCAACTATTTAATCGAATTACGGATCATCTAAGTATACTTCATCATTTAGTAATTTGTTTCTTATTTTGCATGTTTCCAGATAGTTATTTGAAATATATAGATCCATCGATATCATGATAATTAAGACTACTAAGTATGCACAGAATTGTGGTCATTTTTTCCAAGCAAATCAACCGCTTTTTCAATTTATCTTCAAACTATTTGAAAACCTCCGACTTCCCATAAGGGCAATGAGTGTGACAAAGATAGCAACACCTTTTGAGTCCAACCAAAATATACTTATGCGCCAAAAAAATACGACTAAAATTGCCTCAGCTGTCGACACGACAGGGGCCCTTCCAGTTACGTAGTATCGAGTTCAATGACTTACTCATGTTTTTTTTGGTTACGAATTGTGTTGATGAATAATTTCGACTTGTTTTTGACATTTGACGAATTGCGGGCGTACACATTTAGTTCACGCGTTGCAAGACGGTGTAAACGGGCAGGAAGCAAGCATTGGTCCTACCGTACTATCCCCACCAGCTTGGTCCTATCGGACCGAACTAAACGAGTTATCGATGTAAACTAGGCTTATAGCTCAAATGCAGGTGTGTTTGTTAGGCTCCACTAGTGCACCCTTTTCTACACTACAACACTCAGTGTGGGTTTGTTTGTGAAATGTTTGTCTGTTTTTCAGGACAGAATATCTTTACTAGTTTAGTGAAGATAATCTATCCAAAAAAACAGACAAACAAAGCCATACTACTGTTGTAGTGTAGAAAAGTGTGCACTAGTGGAGCATAACAGACACACCTGTTATTTCTTGAAATGGTGCCGATATTTTAAACTTATACTTAAAAGTAGATACAACAAGTTAGTACTGACTATTTATTTTTCAACTACCTATTAAACGTACAATTGATTATTCAATGATAAATAGAACTTATCACCGAAACATTACAGAAACCTGCATGGTCGATAACAACAACAAACAGCTCCCAGTTGGCAGTATTGAAATTCAAACTTTTTGCGCACCATAAATACACAATAAACAAAGTAGCCTATGGATAACATTCATCTGGTCCTTCCTCCTTCCTCCTTCCAGCCATCTTCCAGCCTTCCATTTTATTTGGAAGATTCCGCGTGTAATCCATACATTTCCGGCGCATTTGTGATAGGTATTTTAATAAGGTTTCTTCAACAGTTTTTTGCCGATTTTCATAAAATAATATGGCTATGGCTAATCACCATCCGTATGTGCATAATGGAAGAAAGACCACCAACAAAGATCCATTAAGGGATTTTTGTGAATATGTAGACATGGAATTTGATTCCCAGGTAAGATAGGTGTTTAATGATAAACGGATAGGGATTCATCATAAACTGTATCTTGTTTGTATATTTATGCATTACTGCGTACTTAAAACATTGCTAATTGATTATCAGTTGAGAAATGTATGCTTTAATTCAATTTAACCATGATCTTAATGGCGACGCTCTTTACACGACAAAATGGCGGCCGACATTTTTTGGTTTTCCATGAACTCAATCGATAATAATCAAAAATCAATATTCTCGCTCCAACGCTTTTTTTGAAAAATTCTGACATTTACAAATGGAATTTCATTTTTTCTATTAGTTGCATGTAATTTTCTGAGCATTTGGACTTTATTCTGGATATCTTATAAATGATTATTCACCATGGTACCATGGTACTAAATGTTTATTTTAGTATCATGACTATTCACATAATGGTCACGTGATGATGGCTACTTGAGATCTTGACCAATGAGTGATTAGTATTCCGCGCGGCCAATTTGAAATGATACTTATGCTGCGATGTCCATAAATGGTTGAGTTGTAGATGTGGAGGGTGATCAGTTAAGGCGTTGTTTGAGTATGTTTAACGACAGCGGAGAGCGGGCGGCCATATCACGGAAACTATGTATTGTGGATAGGCTTGCGACTGAAAAAATATTACAAAAAGACAAAAACAGCCAAGAGAAAAACCTCGAAAATATTTTCAATTTTCTGAAATGGTCGCTAGGGGGCGTTACAACCAACACCAAGTAGAAAAATAGGATTTTTATGGAATTTTGCCCAATGAAAATATATAGGTTATCATTTTCATATTTACTGACTATTCACCTTACACTTTTTGTCCAAAACGTTTTTGTTTTTCTATCAATAAAAATAAAGCGGAGGAAAAAGTTCAATTTTTGTTCTTTTAAACAAACGGAGATTTCTCCCGTTTTGCTTGACCGATTTCAAAGAACTTGGGCTCATATGAAAGAACATAATCATGCAGTACTTCAAAATGCTTTTTTGGTTTTGAATCTGTTACCTTCGTCGTCGCCGCTAGATGACGTTAACTGAAATGGTAGCATAATTTTGATACAATATAGTCGTGAAACTTTGTGAAATGCTTTCATATGTCAAGTGTACTAACCCCTGAAAATAGTAACTCTGGGGGTGGCCATGCATGTCTTCGCACTCTTCGCACACGCAACCTCTTAATTTTCATCTCCAGACGGTATTACGAGGCGGTATGAATTTTGGTGGCCGAGTATACCATTCTTTCAGAAACAACATAGAGAATAGTTTTTGAAAAAATCAGGACTATATTGTAGGTATGTGATTACATACAGGGTGTCCGGAAATCACGCGTCAGGATTTTGGTGGGCGATTCTACATGAAAAATTAATGCAACAAACTTCTATACAATTTTTTCAAAAACTCAAAATTAAGGAAGATACAGGGTGTTAAAAAATATTTTTTTTTTCTTTTTTTTTCAATAACTTTTTTTCTAGTGTAATGATTTTCGCCAAATTTTGCATGCATGTCACTAGTGTTTCTTTGTATTCACCCTATTAATTTGACGCTAGTCGTCAATGACAAAAGGCTGAAGCTGTCCTTCACCTTAGGAAAATTACTTAGAACTTTTTTGTTTTAATCTTTTTATAAATTTGGATGTCAAATTAATAAAGAGCATCAAAATATATTTTAAAAAGGTGCTCGTGTTGCATCATCGTAGAATTAACGGTTTCCGAGAAAAACGACTTTAAACATTAACCGTACCTTAAATAATTAAAAATTCGTACTTTGAAAAAATTTTTGAAGTTTTTGAAAAAATTGTATAGAAGTTTGTTGCATTAATTTTTCATGTAGAATCGCCACCAAAATCCTGACGCGTAATTTCCGGACACCCTGTATACAGGGTGTCCGGGAAAATGTGGGAGATCTCCCGGATTCAGATAGAACATTAAAAAATAAGATGACAAGTTCTCATAATTTTTTTTCCTAGCGGCCCTCCCTACGGAGATACGGCCCCCTTAAGGACGACTCAATATAATTCAATGAAAATTTAATATGATAAACAGTAGTAAGGACCTCTCAAAATACTTCCCTTAAAACATAATTAGCTTGTTTAGTTTACCAGGGACGGACTAGATTGTACATTTTAACGCTCAAATTTTTAACACCCTGTATGATAAGGAGTTAAAAAAAATAAATTTGGATACCTTGAACAATAAGCTAAAGAAAAGGTACTCTTGTTCATTGTCGATAAAATGAACCATTTTCGAGAAAAAACAATTTTTATTAAACAAAACCTCGAAAAAAGCCATGACGAAGTGGTAATCTTGACGAAATTGTGAACCTAACGCTAGGAAAAAAATTTATGGGAACTTGTCATCTTATTTTTTAATATTCTACATATGACAAGTTCCCATAAATTTTTTTCCTAGCGTTAGGTTCACAATTTCGTCAAGATTACCACTTCGTCATGGCTTTTTTCGAGGTTTTGTTTAATAAAAATTGTTTTTTCTCGAAAATGGTTCATTTTATCGACAATGAACAAGAGTACCTTCAGATATTGTAATAAACTTTGTCATACATGTATTATGAATCAAGAAGCATTTTTTAATGTATCACTTTCTCTTGAATTTCCACCAGTGGCGTTCGTACGTAATTTGACTTGCCTATTTTGGCAGACATTGATGGTACTAATTGGTACACTACTGATTTTTCCTGAAATCAAAATTATTTTTGAAATCCTCAATCATTTCTAATTAAAGTATCAATTCTAATTAAAGTGCAACTGATTTTCTTCAATCCGATGCACGGTTTTCGTTTGAAAAATAAAAACCGTTTCTCTGCATGATCATAACAATAAAATAGACAGGTCATATTACGTACGAACGCCACTGGTGGAGATACATATATTACAAAATGCCTCTTTTGATTCATAGCACATGTATGACAGATTTTATTAAAATATCTGATGCGGTATTGTAGTTATTAATCATAAAAGATTTATTTTTGAAAACTTTGCCACCCTGTATCTCAAAAGGTAAGACGTTTAGGACATTATAATATGTTCATATGAAGTTTTTGTTCAAAAATTTACACAAAAATCACCCACATATATATTGACATTCAATTAGGATTATTAGGAAATACCCTGTATACTGTATAATGACGTATGATGTGGACGTGTTCGCCGCACACATTTTTCGCCTCATTGCAACGCAAGCGTTCCATGGCTTGTCGATTTTTTCCGTGTGTGTGGAGGTCCGCATATCACAAACTTGTGGAGCAGGGACGCACAACATGAAAATTTGTGCAGACCTGTGCGCCGAATGCTAGATTCCAGACACAAAGCAAATATTTACTGATGTGGACGCGACCGTAAAAAAATTAACTTGAAACACGCACACTTCAGCAGGAACGCACGACGCACAACGTGAATATTTGCGCTGCACGTGCCGAATGCTAGATTAAACACACAACGCGAATATCTACTGATGTGGACGCGGCTTCATATACCTATCATTTTTCATCAAAATAATTTCATTAATTCGAAAACTATTCAAGAAAACTAAAAAATTAACTTTGACACCCTGTATCTCTCTTGATATCATCTTTCGGAATAGACAGGTCCGGCCTTATCGCAATATTTTTTTGTGTGGAATCCGCTGTTAACTTAGGTCCCATTCTTTTTGAGACACCCTGTATTGAATTTGTAATTGTTCAAATTATAATAATGAAATTATGTACCTTTTCTTGTTTATTTCTGAGTTGTACAAATTATAAAATATAAATCTACTTGGAATGGGAAGTGCGATCCGCTTACTTTGTGAAATAAAACAACATATATACCTCAGATTAACAAACAAGAATAATAATCTGAGATATATACCTACCTAAGTCGATAAATCATAATAAAATAATATTTTTTGATGGAAACCCCTGGGAAAAGCACATATTAGTGGCAACATCGCATCCAAAAACACGGTTTATTGTAGCTTTCTTGACACATGACATATGTCTATTGTCCAAAGCTTAAATGTCATTTCTTGAAATGGTGCGGATATTTTAAACTTATACTTTATACTTGAAAGTAGATACAACAAGTGAACAAGTACTGACTATTTATTTCTCAACAACCTATCAAACGTACAAAATCAAAATCACATAAGTTGATAATTCAATAATAAACATTACAGAAACCTGCATTGTCGATAACAACAACAAACAGCTCCCAGTTGGCAGTATTGAAATTCAAACTTTTTGCGCACCATAAATACACAATACACAAAGTAGCCTATGGATAACATTGATCTGGTCATTCTGGTTCTGGTCCTTCCATTTTCCTTAGTTGGAAGATTCCGCGTGTAATCCATACATTTCCGGCGCAGTTGTGATATTTTAATAAGGTTTTTTCAAGAGTTTTTTTCCGATTTTCATAAAATAATATGGCTAATCACCATCTGTATGTGCATAATGGAAGAAAGACCACCAACAAAGATCCATTAAGGGATTTTTGTGAATATGTAGACATGGAATTTGATTCCCAGGTAAGATAGGTGTTTGATGTTTAATGATTAACGGATAGGGAGTCATCATAAACTATATCTTGTTTGTATATTTATGCATTACTGCTTACTTATAACATTGCTAATTGATTATTAGTTGGGGATTGGGGAATTGATGCTTTGATTCAATTTTACCTTAATCTTAAGGGCGACGCACTTCGCACGACAAAATGGCGGCCGACATTTTTCGATGAATTTAATCGATAATAATCAAAAATCAATATTTTCGCTATCCAACGCTTTTATTGAAATATTTTGATAGGAAGTGGAATTTTATTTTTTCTATTAGTTGCATGCAATTTTCAGAGCATTTGGACCTTATTTTGGATATCTCATGTTTATACCTTTTCCACATAATGGTCACGTGATGGTGGCTACTTGAGATCTTGACCAATGAGTGATTAGTATTCCGCGCGGCCAATTTGAAATGATATGCTGCGAGGTTCATAAATGGTTGAGTTGTACAGGGAAACTCGAGGGGAAACTTCATTTATTCATCGTGGATAGGCTTGCGACTGAAAAAATATTACAAAAACAGCCAAGAGAAAAACCTCGAAAATATTTTCAAGTTTCTGAAATGATCGCTAGGGGGCTTAACAACCAACACCAAGTAGAAAAATAGGATTTTTATGGAATTTTGCCCAATGAAAATAATATAGGTTATCATTTTCATATTGACGTTAACTGAAATGGTAGCATAATTTTGAGCTTTCTCAAAACAAATGTTATGATATATCCATTTTCATATAATCTAAAAGGGGATACATTTTTTTATTAAAAAATTGAAAAACAACAAAAAATGACTTGAGTAAATGATATTTTTTTAATTTTTTTTGTTATTTTTTAATTTTTCAATAGAAAAATGTATCACCTTTTAAATATATAGAAATGAACATACCATTTCATTTGATTTTTTTGGAAAAAACTCAAAAATATGCTTCCATTTCAATTAGCGCCATCTAGCGGCGACGGCGTGGGTTACAAATTCAAAAACAAATAAGCATTTTGAAGTGCAGATTATGCTCTTTCATATGAGCCAGTTGAAATCGGTCAAACAAAACGGGAGAAATCTCTGTTTGTTTGAAAAAACAATTGAACTTCCCCAACACTTCATCATCGATACATTTTCTTTGGGCAAAATTCTGAAAAAACCCCATTTATCTACTTGGTGTTGATTGTTATGCCCCCTAGAGACCGTTTCAGAAACTTGAAAATATTTTCCAGGTTTTTCTCTTGGCCATTTTAGTAGTAAGATGTTTTCCCGCAAGCCTCTATGATGCACAGTTTCCGGGATATGGCCGCTCGCTATCCTCAACTGATCACCCTGTACAAAAGTTGATCATTACGAAATCAATGGAGTCAATATTCAATTCAATTCCAATTTTCTTCATTAATTAGTAGTTGAAACGTGACATATTTATTGTTTGAGAGTTTACCTACCTATTTGTGGAAAAAAGTTTACTGAAAACGGATAGTTTAGCTAGTTACTGAAGTAAAGGGTATTTTAGGTATTTTTCCATTCATATGGCACAGTCAACGATAGGTATTCTACGATCATACAAGAATTTACTTATTCAAAATTTTTATTTTTGTTTCTTTTTCTCACGAAATCTAATATTTTTCTGAAGACATCATCTAGCATAGTTTGTCTAATATTTTTTATGATTGCTTGCATTTTTGTTGATTATTCTTCTACATCCAGCTCTGATTTTTTTTTCATGCCAAAGTTTTACTATAAAATTCGTTTTTAAAATTTCATGAAATTATAACCCCTAAACTCTAAACACCCTATATCCTCTTGACCAGACACCTTTTTATTATTATCCAAAAACAAACTAATGAATGGGGACGTTTTCGAAAAAACGCTCGGACACGTCGATTGATATTTTTGGTTGTACATTTTTTCCAGCAAAACATTTTATACAGAGTGTGTCATATGTAGCCGTGGCCGATACTTTGTTATTTTGAATCCAACACCCAGTATACTATTCAATGTTTGGATTCTTTGGAAAATTCTAGACATATTTCATGTACTATACTATACACCTATCTTCACCTGTTGTGGAAATATCAAGTGTTCTCAGATTTATTTCAAAAATTGATATTACAAAAATAAAATTACTTCATGACAGAAATTCTCTAGATCACACTTAAAAATTAATGAATACTAAGTAGTGATATAAAAAAAATAAAAAACCAAAAAATAAAGTCTGACAACTACCTAGGTACTTTTACTGTCATGCAGTCAGAAAATTTTTGATATCAATAGAAACATCGAGAGAAACACACGCTGAAATGGTTTTCACTTATTTTCTCATTATCAAGATCTAAATGAGAGATAAGGATTGACCGTGTTCTAGCGAATCTGTTTTTTTCTATTCTCTCAATAAATCTGAAAACACTGTTTATTTCCGAAACAGTTCTAGGCAAATGGCAAAATCTCGCTAATTTTCAACTATTCTGCTATTTGCCATGGCACTTGATAAATGCCAAGGCAAATCATTATAATCCCAAAAATGCTTTATGTCACATAAAAAAGTTTTTCTATACGACTTTCACATAATATCGATACCGATCTGAAAATGTATAGTATTTAGAACATCAAGTAGTACATACAGGGTGTTTCCTAACCTCTGTGACAAAATGAAAGGGGTGATTCTTCGCTTAATTTTAAGACGAAAATGTGGTATAACTTTTTTTCGAATTTCGCTTTGTTTCCAAAATACAGGGTGTTTAATTTTTTTTTTGATTAGTTTTTTATTTTTAATTAATTTATGTTTTACTCGATTTTGTTGAAGTTTGGTAACGGTATTTATAGTGATAACGGGCTCATTTTGCCATGAACAAATAAAAATTATCGAATACAGTGGCGTCCCGAGCGGCACTTCAACCAATATTATTGGTAAAAAAATGTACGCCACTGACTTTTTGTGTCATTTTCATTTTTTTCTCAGGTTATTCAACTAAAAACGCAACTTTTTGATGTCTTGAATTTTTTTCGTATCTTGCCTAATTTTTGAGATAAAAAATTAAATCTAGTTGAGTGAGTTTTGACGCAAAAAGTAATTTTATCGCTGATGTTGAATTTTCTAACAAATACAGCAATCAATTATAATCATTTTAATGGAGAATTCAAAAACACTAAATAAATAAAAAAATATATATATAAAAATAAATAATAATAATAAAAAAAATTAAACACCCTGTATTTTGGAAACAAAGCGAAATTCGAAAAAAAGTTATACCACATTTTCGTCTTAAAATTAAGCGAAGAATCACCCCTTTCATTTTGTCACAGAGGTTAGGAAACACCCTGTATAGTGATACACCTTTCAACAACGAGTGCGTAAAATTGTTTTTTAATACGGCTAGCCCATAGACTTATACCAACGTCTATGGTATAGCCCGAGGGGTAGTGGGTAGTCTATATTTCGCACGGGCGACACGGGAACTCACATCTCAGTCAGTTCAAATATTATGTACTGAGAAAAAGAGCATTTTAAAGCTGTTCAGTCGTGGAAAAAGTATAGTGCAAAACTCTAAAACTCGCGTAGAATGACCATTTACGATTCGTATGATATGCTACACTCTCCGTCTAACTCTCATACTGCGCCTTTATATGAAATGGGTGTCATTCCAAGCTCGTTGTACAATATACTATCACCAATACCATATCATAAGTCAACTTCTTGAGACGCACCTTGAATAATTCAATATTATTTCTTTATTTCCAAATATTTGCAGCTCAATTTGCAGCATTTGCACTCTATACAGGGTGTGTCTTGAAGGTGCGGAAAATACTACCGTATACCGCTGAGGTCAAAATATGTTGATTTACCGCAATTTATCTCAGTCCAAAATTGCACCATTTCCAAGATATGTGGTCAAGTTTAAGATTAAAAATCGTTTTTTCTCATTATTTTAGACACTTTTTCACATATTGCTTTGAAAATTGGTATACGGGGGTTTTGTGGTATGAGAAATAAGATTATGAAGTCCGTTTTACTGTGGTCGTTAGAGGGCGCCCTACACTGCACAATTAGTGGTTTAAAATGGTCATATTTTCTTGTGTTTTTTTCATCTTTTATTAAAGAAGAAGATTTTCCAGACAATTTAAAGTGTACCTTTTCTCAATGCTCGCTCGAGGGAGTCGTTTTTGAGATATTCCGATTTGAAGAGTTCCATGCCATACCGAAGATTTCTACACGCTGTATCTCGAAAACGATGTAATTTTGAATAAAGGTAAGTTGCTTTAAAACGTCTTATTTTGACTTCAAAAAATATGGTAATTGGTAAATAGTTTTTTGGGACGTTCGCGTAAGGTTGTCGAATATTTTGGGAACTTTTCGGTGTGGCATATGGCTGCAACTTTTCTTTTGGGACACACATAATATAAAAGTTCAAGGAGGGTGACATTAGAGTGGTTCACACTGTGCCTACCTAATAATTGTCAGCATTGCGGTTATAATATGTATTTATCCTGGTATTTATTTAAATGAGCCAACATTTTTAAATGATGCGATGCCAATTTGGGATCAAGGTAAGAACGTCTTATTTTGACTTGAGGAAAATAATATGGTCATTTAATGAATAACTAGCAGAAAAACCCGCTTTCGCTCGCCTCTGTCTATGAGCTAATAAAGAATAACAAATTTTCGATTCAATTTTTTTTATAAAACAAAAGGCAATACACTACAAATAATAATATGTTCTCAGGGAATTAGGTATCTGATACAATATCACTATTCTACTCGCCGTTTCTCATTTGAATTCACCACACAATGCTGCTAATATTTATTTAATGTGAACGCGGCTTGACCTCAACCTCAACTTACTGTCATTGTCATTAATTGAAAGGCGAATCAAAATCACCTATGAGTTGGATAAAACCATGCCCTTGGACTATTCCCTGATTAAACTGATAACTCTGCAAATTTTCACGTAACTTTTTTCGGCAATTCATGAAATGAGAACAGAAACAGGGAGATTTCCATTTTTATACAGGGTGTCCGGAAATGATCAGGCGAGAATTCTATACCTTTTCAACTTCAAATTGGGACTAAACAACTTCAAGTTGGGAATCGACAAAATCAAATTGGGAATAATCATATTCAATTTGGAACTAATCAATTTCAAATTGGAAAAAGTCAATTTTGATCTGAAGTTGACTTGTCCCAATTTGAAATTGATTAGTTCCAAATTGAATATGATTATTCCCAATTTGATTTTGTCAATTCCCAATTTGAAGTTGAAAAGGTATAGACAAAAATAAATGCTACCTCTTCCTATGATATTTTTCTGAATTTTGGATATTGACGGAGTTACAGGGTGTTGAAGTTGCATTTTTTTTGCAGTTTTTTCGCAATACCTATTGCCACGCTTATAATATTTTGATGAAATCTCGTATTTAAGAATTTTTCGGGATGAGGAATTCAAATTTGCCCCCCGTTTTTTCGCATTTTATAGAGGGCGCCACATTCGATCCTATACTTTGATTTGAATGGTCTTGACTTTTTTGTGCTACACTCGAGGCTACACTGTGTGTGATAAGAGAAGGATACTTCTTTTGTTTCGATAAATCTAACCGTTTTCAAGAAAAACGCTGAAATCACTTTGCTCGCATGTAATGAATACGATATCATTTCAATTTATTTTCAACCTTAAACAGAGCATGCTTTGGAAACATGTGCTGTAGTCAAACAATTTCGGAAAAATTAATTTTAAAAGTTGGTAATTTTTAAAAAAATTGTTACGTGGATGGTGGTCAACCAATGCCTCCTTAGGAGTTGTTGGGTCAACTCGGTGGTCAATGACAAAAATACTGAAAATGAAAAAAATTGAAAAATATGAAAAATTACGGACTGTCAAAACTAATTCTAATCAAATTTGTTTCTACGGCAACTTATGGAGCATGATTCCAAAGCATGCTATGTTTAAAGTTGAAAATAATTTCAAATAATTTCGTATTTATCATATTCAAGCAAAGTTATTTTAGCGTATTTGCCGAGAACGATTAGATTTATCAAAACAAAAGTAGTGTACCTTTTTCATATCAAAAGGTTGAGAGAATAAAAGTATTCACTCAAAAGTATAGGTTCGTATGTGGCTCCCTCTACAAAGTGCGATGAAACGATGGGCAAATTAAAATTCCCCATCCCGGAAAAGCCCCAAATACGAGATTTCCCTAAAATATTATGAGCGCGGCAAAAGGCATGGCCAAAAAACTGCAAATAAAATTCAACTTTAACCCTGTAACTCCGTTAATAATCAATTCTCGAAAAAAATTTATAGAAAAGGTAGCATTCATTTTTGGTCTAGAATGCCCCCCTGATTTTGTTGCTCATTATTTCCGGACACCCTGTATACTAGATTTCTTGAGACGTTCGCGTTAAGTTGTCCAATATTTTAGGAATTTTTCGGTGTGGCATGGAACTCTTTAAATCGAAATATCTCGAAAACGGCTCACTTGAGCAAACTTTAATTGAAGTAATTTTTCACTTAGAATTGTCTGGAGATTCTTCTTCAATGAAAGATGAAAAAAAAACACTGAGAAAATAGTCATGACCATTTTTAACCACAAAATGTGCAGTTAAGCCCTGTAGTAAGACGATCGATTTCTCATACCAATTTTCGAAGCAATATATGAAAGTGTCAAAAATAATGAGAAAAATCGATTTCTTATTCTAAACATGAGAGGTCATAACTCAGAAATGGTGCACTCTTGGACAAGGATAAACTGCGGTTAATCGACATATTTTGACCGCAGGGGTATATGGTAGAGTTTTTCCGCACCTTTCAGAGACATCCTGTATATGAGGTAAGGCAGCTAAGAATTTTAGTACGTCACTGAGTTTTCACAAAGAAAAATCCATTTTCACCCTTTCAATTCTAAGCAAAAAAGGTAACTATTTTGAGTTTTTTTTTCTTGGTTCTTCGGCGTTTTCGAGTTTAAAAATAAAAATCATTTTACTTGATGTCGGAAAAACTGTCTTGCATTGAAACTCGAAGAAAAAAGAAAATTCATTGAAGGGCTTCTTGTAAAAACGTGAAAAGCCACTCTCTAAACAAAAATAAACATTTCTCTCTTTTCAACAACAGTATGTCAAGCCACATAGTTAAGGGTTTGGGCTTCCGTCACAAGATGGCGTCAGCAACACGACTGCAACGTATCACGATTGGGACATTTCAGACTTTGAAGCTCAATTTCTCAATAAAATGATTTTGTGGCTGGTCACGTTTTTCCAATAAGCCCTTCAAGTAAATCATTATGCTTGAAGTTGGACGGGAAATCAGAAACTATTTTTTACTTTATAAAAACCGATCAGGCATGAAATCAGTTGATGGTTTAAAACTTCCTAACGGAAATAGCTATTTACCTAACAAGTGCGGAAAATTAGTTTTCCCGCACTGCCGTTCATCGAATGACGCGTAGCGGAGTTCGGTGAAGCAGCCGAGGGCGGAAAAACATTTTCCGCAAGTGTTAGGTACAATAGTTTTCCTACAGACGTGCGGAAATAAGGATATAATTCGTAATTCAAAAGTTGGTATTAGCAACTAATGACAAATAAATAATAATAAATGTCGAATTGTGTAACTAAGCGACCATAGTAACCTGGAAACCTGGTTGCTGTTTGCTTATGATATTGTTAATTTTTCCGCACTGGTGCGGGAAATCTGATTTTCCACACGGATATCACGGCTGTAGGAAATAGCTATTTACCTAACAAGTGCGGAAAATTAGTTTTTCCGCACGAGTCTGACGCAGTCTCCGCTACGCGTCGGTCGGTGAAGCAGCTGAGGGCGGAAAAACATTTTCCGCAAGTGTTAGGTACAATAGTTTTTCTACAGACGTACGGAAATAAGGATATAATTCGTAATTTAAAAGTTTCTGATGCAACTAATGACAAATAAATAATAATGAATGTCGAAATGTGTAACTAAGCGACCATAGTTACCTGGAAACCTGGTTGCTGTTTGCTTATGATATTGGTAATTTTGACATATCCGTGCCGAAAAATTTTTCCGCTCGGAAATGTCGTGCGGAAAAATTTTTCCGCACTGGTGCGGGAAATCTGATTTTCCAAACGGATATTGAATTTTCCGCACGGCTGTAGGAAAATACATTTTCAGGATATCTTGAGATAACCTTGATTTTTGAATTAACTCAATTCATGCCTAAAGTTAACACTTAACTCATGCTTAGTGTGACTCTGCTTTTTAATTGTTTGTAGGTACAAATCAAAAGAGTTTTTAAAAGAAATACAATGCAAATTTTAATACTTCAAAAATTATATAAATTTTTCTCAGTGTTAATGTGATTTGGTATCGATATATGATTTCAATGTTTTCACTTTTATATCCTGTTCAATCTATTTATTGTAATAAATCATTTCCACAGTCAAGTTCCCAAAGAATGGTGAATGAAGAGCAAGTCAAATTCCTTTTAGAGAAACTGGAACAGCTCAAGAAAAGCGACATTTCGGAAGAAAACCGGTCTTCCTTCATTCAGCATTTGTTAAAATACCTCGAAATTGCGCTTTTAAATCCTGGGAGTAGTTCAGATTTCAGGAAGGACAAGGTTTTCATGAGAAAAGCTGTGTCCGCAGTAAAGGTGCTTTTTTCTATTGAAGTACTTCAGTTGACGAAGAATTTTCAGGTGTTTTTTGAAGGCGACCGTACGTTCGCCGGCGAATTTTTAACCGAAGCATGTCAACCGTTTTTTAATTGGCTTATTTCAAAAGAGTTCAGCACGACAGCAACTGAAGAAATGTTCTTTATCTTCAATGATGCTGCAACGCTTGCTTCAAAAGATGTACGAAACCGGTTATCTAGGGAAAATCCTATTTACATGTGAGCTACTACGTTTATGCAGAATGTGAATGAAGACGTTTTACTATGATTATTTAAGGTATCAACTGATTGACAATCTTAATACACTGGGGCAGGTCACCTTGCAGACACAGATAATGGAAGCTCTTTTGCGCATTTACGGAACTGTAATTACCTCACACGAAGTCAAAAAATACGAATTCTGGCCACATCTCAATCAACACGTCCAGGATTTTCTGAATGAGAAATTGTCTAGTATACGCACCGAACATTTCGAACATGACGTTCGGGAATGGCTAAATTTATTAAACAAAGACAGTCAGCATATTTTCACCATTTATTGCGATAAAATCATATGTGGTCCAGAGTCATGCAAACCGTTCATGGAGGGTGTCCGATTTTGGTTGGATTTCAATCTGCAGGACAGGCGTCTTACCTTTAACGTCGCTAATTGTGGAGATGCTGTGAATGAATGGAATTGTATAACCATCACATTCAATCAAGTAGCAAAAGTCGGCATAGAGAGGTAATTTGTGGATTGAGAAGGGATTGCAGGAAATTTAATCGCTTGTCACAGGACCACTCCCGGAGTGACGGATCTTTGGATGGTTTTGACCAAGCCATGTGTGTCTGATGATGTGAATCAACAGAAATTGTGGAATCAGTTTGGCAGAAACATCAGGTTCATTATCAATAATAAACACAAGGCCGAGCTGACAAAACTGCCCATCATGTTGAATAATATGTTCAAAGATACTTTCCAGGTAAGGCGTAACTCTTTAGTCCAGTTATTTCTGTCATGATCATTATAATGCGGTAGTTGGCGAATAGCGCTCAATGTGGATGAGAAGATTGTGGTTTGGTTAACTGTTTGGCGAGTGTCGATTGATTTGCACACGACATCGAAGGAGATGAACGCTTGGTTCGATTTGTTCGTGAAGTCATGATCACACATGCGGGCCGGCATTCGTCAACATATTTGACCGAATGATATTGGAGTGCGCCAAAAATTATTGACGTTTTGTTTCGAGCATGATTATCGAGCAAAGTATACAGGATGATTCACGTATGTGGTCTGTCAAAATATTTCTGAATTTTAGTATGAAATATCGATGAAACTGTTGAAAATAATTTGATAATTGCAGTGTTGCCTGATTCTCTAGTTTTTTTCTAGTAACTTTCTTATTTGAAATATGAAACCCTGTATATTGTTTGATTTTTGAATTCTGTATGAAAATCTGAATCATTTTTATAGAACATATTCGAGTGCATATTGATCGATTGCCGATGATACTTAAGAGCGATAATTCTTGGATGATTTTATGTCAAAAAGTTCACATGAGAATAGGTCCGCAAGAGCCTAATCTATACACTTCGACCATACACGCTTGCTCGCGTGTATGGTATATGGTCGAAGTCCATACATTTATAAAAGGAAAAGTATGTTTGTCCGTAAAAAAGATAGCATTATGCGTGTATCTAATGAGGGAGAGAGAAGGCTTCATTCTCGCAATCTCTGATTGGTCAGATTGGTTGACATGGCGTTGCCATGGTGATCGCCTTGGCATTAAAAGTTGGGTTATGTTTATTTGTTTATGATCAGTGTTGCCACTGCTACCCCGTTCGGGGTGGATCTACACCTTTTTAATAAAATCTCGCCCTTCCGCTTTCCTGAAGCATTTCTACCCCGCTCCCAAAATATAAGTTATGAAAATATTTAAGTTCCTACCTATTATATTTATACTACATACATAGGTACCTGGTATTATGCATTTAATCTCAATGATGTTTTTATATTATTTGTTTTGTTGTGTTAACAGCTAGGTCTTCGTTATAAATTAATATTATAAAAAATCTTATAGTGTCATATAAATTATGAATTATAAGCACCACACGAATTCCACAAATCCATTTTCTTGGGTCTTCCGAAACCGACTATTTTTTGGATATCATATATATCAGCGGATGATTACATCTTCATTAAACTATTATGATGATACTTTTCGTCCCTTTGTGGCACCAACAATATCGACCGGCTGGACAAATTTCTCTACAGCCACGAGTAGTGAGTACTAACCTATTAAAATGAAATAATTCTAAAAAGAGCTTCCCAATGATTTGATGTAACAACAGATTATCTGTTTTTTTTTCTCACTTCGAATCTCATCTTACTCGCTTTTGGATTTATGATAATGATAATAATAATAATAATAAATCGTCTTTGAGAATTGAAGAAAAAAAAATGACGTACATTGCAATAATAATTGACATTTATCATTCTTAATGGGCGATTTCCGATAGGAGCAGATCGACGGCGGGTGACGGTGATTTGTTGGATGATTTTTCGATTGTGTTGTGTTATTTTGGAGTCCCAGCGTTAATAATAGGTAGTTGGTAGATTTGTTTTGATTGGGATTGGGATTTTTCATTTTGGTCAAGCATTTAGTATTTTTTCTTTTCAATGAGGATATCTACATTTTGTGCGCAAGATGCACGTCAGTTCTTTTCTTCTTACAAGTTGGATTTCAATTTTGAGATGGATTTGAATCAAAACTAGGTTTTGCCTGGGCTGCTCGGAGAGCGGGTAATTCAGCTAGTTCAAAATATATTCAAAATATTGAATAAACTGGCGAGACAAAAATTTAGGTCACTTGAAAATATGAAAAAAAAACATAGAAAAAAATTAAATTTCGAAATAATCGGTCTAGTAGGTGGTGAATCCATTGTCTCGCTGTATCATGTAAGCTAAATTTAACATTCAATAATGAATCAATTGTGCTTTTTATAGTCTATTGAGAAAAAAAAACACATTTTGAACGAAGTGCTAAGTATTTTGAATTAAAAAAATCTGCATCAAGTTAAGGATCACATTCTGGTTAATGTTATGCCACTCTTGCCATAACAACAGTGACAGTGACAATTTGATGAAAAACAAAAATATAACTAATAACATTAAATTTTAATTGTTTCTAATTTTTTTTCCAATTTCCTTAGTAGTGACCTAAGTTTTTTGCTCGCCAGCGTGATAACAGGGGATTGGGTAAGTAATTTTCATTTTGAAGAAAAGCATTGGCGTATCATTTTTTATTTAAAAATATCAAAGGGGATGTTCGAGAGTGTGCCACTGATTAAAAATTATTAAAAGCACAGCAGGGTGTCAATCACAATATGCAATTAAGTAAGTACATTTCATTTTTTAAGCGAAAAATTTCATGAAAAAAAGTCCATATAAACTAGGGTCCAGAAGTGTATCGTTTTTAAGTTGGACTTTGAAAAAAAAATCTAAGCCACTGACTTCTTTGCAATTTTCAATTTTTTCTTAAATGAAGCAACCAAAAATACTTTTTTGCCTCTAAGATTTTTTTCGTATCAGGCTTCGTTTATCATGTTGTAAATACCCGTATAAAGAAGAAATAAAAAGATTTTGCGGAGTATGGAAGATTTTTTTTTTCGAAAACTAGGCTAGACGAGGCTTATTCTATTACTAAAAATAAGTCTGCCAAATTTCAGAAAAATTGGTTCAAGGATATTTGTGACATTTGTAAAAAACTGATCTTTTTAAAGTTCAACAGGGTATCTCAAAAACAATGCACTTCCCCATGTTTATAATATGTGCAGGGTGTCCCATTTTGGGTACTTTTGCGGGGTATCTCCGTTATTCTTATAGATAGAAAGTCACCGGCGGTTCTACGGGGGTGGGTAATGGGGGTAATTACCCCCCCCCAGAGCAGTGTACATACATACACAAAAAAAATGTACATTATCTTCATTTCTTTGGGACAAAAAAACAGCCACGATAGGAACAAGATCAACAAAACACCATTAAAGCTGAACCTTAGAGTCTTAATTTATTCATTTTTGGTTGCCAAAATTACGATGTATGATAAAATGGCGAATGCCCTTTCAAAAATGTTTCGCCTGCGGCGCATTCCGGAATATCTCGCATGGTATTACCCCGCCCTACATTTTGCTCCAGAAAGTTGCGGTTTTCGCGGCAGTGTGCTACTTTTTTGTGAAACTGAAAATGCCGTTAACAAAATTTTCATAGCCCTTTTAGTTTTTAAGATACAGGGCTAAACTGAAAATGTTGCATTTGAAGGTACCCCTCGTATCTAAACTATCAGATAAGTTATGGAAAATGTGAAAACTGTTTCTTATATAACTTTTCCCGTAGAACTCGATTCTACCTTCGGAATTAGTATACGGGGTCAGGTCAAAAAGTTATCGTACCCAACTTTATTTTTTTAAATGGAACACCCTGTATATAGTCCATAAGATTTGTCTTTTCTTTACCTTTTCAAAAATATATAAGAGTATGCACTTGAAAGAAAAAAATGTTCAGCCTATAACTTTTTGTCCTGACCCCGTATACTAATTCCGAAGGCAGAATCGAGTTCCACGGGAAAAGTATATAACTTTCGATTTTGCCTCCGGAATTTGTATACAGGGTCAGGTCAAAAAGTTATAGGCTAAAATTTTTTTTTTAAGTGCATACTCTTATATAATTTTGAAAAGGTAAAGAAAAGACAAATCTTATGGACTATAAATATACAGGGTGTTCCATTTAAAAAAATAAAGTTGGGTCCGATAACTTTTTGACCTGACCCCGTATACTAATTCCGAAGGCAGAATCGAGTTCTACGGGAAAAGTTATATAAGAAAAGTTTTCACATTTTCCATAACTTATCTGATAGTTTAGATACGAGGGGTACCTTGAAATGCAACATTTTCAGTTTAGCCCTCTGTATCTTAAAAACTAAAAGGGCTATGAAAATTTTGTTAACGGCATCTCAAGTTTCACGAAAAAGTAGCACACTGTCGCGAAAACCGCAACTTTCTATCTATATAAGAATAACGGAGATACCCCGCAAGAGTACCCAAAATGAGACACCCTGTACAGTGGAAAGCATGATACTAAAACAAACAACATATGATCGATCGATTGCTGGACGAAATTGGAAACAAGCCGCGCATGTCGTCACTGCGAGCCCAAAGTGAGGTTGGATGTAAAACATCAATACCGTAACCTAGTAACCATTTGCTGGTTGAAATTTGAACTGACTCACGCATGACGTCAAATCCCAGCGCAGATACTACACACTACTTACCGCAGTCGCTTGAAAGTTTTTGATATTCATGATTTAAAACTAAAAATCATCGAAGTAAACAAACGACACGTGATACGTGATCAACGACATTGAAACGATCTATGCGTATTACGAGGGTTGTCAAAAAATAACTGTATGCGCTAATTCATATGCTTTCCACTGTACTTTTTTTCATGGAATTAGCTCAGGAATACGCCCTTAAATTTAATGTAAGCAATTAGGAAACAACCTGTATAACAGGAGAAATAGGTGTTGGTGACGCCCTTTCCAAGTTAAAGCCATACTAAGATCGATTTCGAATGTCGAAAAACTCCAAGACACCAATCTTTATCAAAATATCGACATTGGTCATTCTTATTTTTAACAGGAAAACTCATACTGATTTTTTTCGCAATATTAATAAAACACCTTGTATATTTGAAATCAGGAAAGAATTCTCTATCGAACTTGAAGAGATAAACTACAGGGAGACCTATGTCCATATGAACTTTTCATCTTAACATCATCGAAGGATTATCACTCTCAAGTATCGGCACTCAATACATAAACACTCGTTATACAGGTGTTACTTGATGTTAGGCCGTAATTCCAAAGATGCATTCCTGAACCAAATTCAAGTAGAACAAGGTCCTATAATAAACATGAATGTGTTCTAAAACTCCTAAGTAGTCTGGTTTTCGAGTTTGAGATACAGGGTGTTGAAGGTTTAGTAAATAATCGAACTTATTATCAAAATCTCAAAGATCCGTTTGCCGGTTTTGTTGAATGTTGGCAGTTTTTCATTGTAACAAGACGCTAAATCAACACTAACTATATGGCTCGCTATATGGTAATTGTGAGTTCCAGTGGCGTCCCGAAGTGCAGATTCACAAATAATATTGACAAAAAATATGCGCCACTAACTGTTTGTGCATTTTTTTTTCATATGAAGCAGCTGAACATATTATAAAGTAACACCATGTATGTAAAATGATGATAGTAACTTGAACATTTTCCATTTTGAAATGGTTTAACGTTATATGATTTTAAATTTTTGGGGTTATATTATCGTTTATCGTTTTTCTTTAGAGCCTTTTCAGCCTTTTGAATATGTTTGATTTTAATGATAATTCAAGAAAGGTTTACCTTTTATGATGTTTGCATTTGCTTTTTTGATAGTTATTATGAATTTTTGTCTAATACATTCTTTCAAAAATGTGATTTAATGAATGAGTTGGTTGTGCACAACATCAATATGGGATATGGGGCAATATTGCCACTGTTGCCGGGTCCAATGAAGGTAGAGCAACTTTTTCTAGTGTCCACTCAAGTCATAGGTAACTCTTTGAGCAATGACGAAAGTTTTTCTTTGGCACAAAATTCATCGTCAGAAAATGATTGGAACATATTTCTAACACTTTCATAACATTGACACGGTATCGTAGTTTTGATAACACTTTTACGACCATAAAGTGCTAATATTTTTGTCGATTTTACACACTGCTTATTATGGTTGTGGTTACAGTGGTTACAACCCACCACTGTACATGTTGATATTGCTGCTAATACATTTTATATTTCTCAAGTCGTTCACAAAGCCTCGAAAAATATCCAAATCAATAAATGTGTCGCATCACGATGTAGATAAACAAAAAACATAACCTCACTTTGACAACATCGCCTAACTTCACTTAGTCAACAATCAACATAACCCCACTTTGTCACCCAGCCCAGTGACATCAGTGGAGTGTAGATGCGCGTGAGCTTGTCTGTTTTACGTTGTCGAGCAAATTTTATTGGCTGATTTGAGAAAATCTTGTATTTATTTTTCTTATTTTTCTGGAACTGTGCGAGTGAGGAGGTATTATGGGGGTGAGAAAAAAGGTAGGAATTTACAGTTTTCAAAAATTATGACGTATTATAAATTGACATAATTAATCAATGCCCATAGTATATTATTTCCGTTGTTCTATGCAACGCATTTGATTCATGATGCAATAATTCAAAAAAAGCAACATATTACAAAATAAAAGAATCAGGTGGTTATTGCAAGATTTTAAATAAAGGGATGAACCGGGGATGATTTACCACAAAGAAAGTTTGCAGTGCGTATACAGGGTGTTCATTCTAAAACTTACCACACACACACGTTATCTGACAAAAATATATAGAATGGTGCTAGACCTCCAGGGGCTACCACCCCAAAATTTTGAAATAGGACGTGGGTGGTTAGTTTTTGAAGTGAAACTTCCTAACGCGCGATGGGACTAAAACTAAACCTAAAAACACTACTTTGATTGTTTTTTGTTAGGGTGTGGCGAAATACCAAAAAAAATCTGGAAAACCGACTGCCCACGTTACGACTGCGGCTCAGTAAGACAACCAAAAAAAGGGATTATTCTCAGGTAGTGAAAACATGTATTTTGATGGGACTCCTAACATTAGGTTAGGTTCTTCTGTGTTCTTTTGGATACTTCAAGAGTTTTTTCGGGTTCTCTGAGGTTCTTTTGTTTTCTTTAGGGTTCTTTATTAGGGTTCTTTTGAGTTTTTTTCGGGTTCTATGGCGTTCTATCGTGTTCTTCTGGGTCATTTTGGGTTCTTCCGGGTTATTTTAGCCCAGAAGGGTACTTTCGAGCTCCTTGGGTTTTTTTTTGGGATCTTCCGTGTTCTTCGGGGGACTTCAGGGTTCTATCAGTGATTTGTAGTTATTTTGGGTTGTTCCGGGTTCTTTCAAGTTCTGTATCGTGTTCTTGCGGGTTCTTTATTGGGGTTCTTTCGGATTCATTGCGGTTCTTAAAGGTATTTTCGGATTCAATCGGTTAATCTTCTTCGATGTTCTTTGACCAACAAACGTGATGTGTATTTTGATTTTTTTAAAGTTTTTTTCCCACCTTGTAATTCCTTTCGCGGCACCTTTTCGATGGGCCACCTTGTATGTTAGATAATTCGTTCAAACATTGATTGTGAATGGGTTGTCTAGCAAAATTCGGAGCTGTACTTGAATACAAATTTCAATGTTCTCCATTGGTACCTTGAAACGGTAGGAGATGAAGCGAGGCTCAAATCATGACACAGTTGCGCATTCTGGCAGGTACTCCATAAAAACTCGTTAGGAAACCGAAAATTCTCCGAATACGTCCGGAGATATCCGGGAAAAACCGAAATTTCTTAAAATGGTTTTCATGTTTTTCTAGGTCTATTAGAAGAAATATTTAAAATTAAATCTCATTTCCCTCTACAGAATGGAGTAATCAAATTTATGTTTCGACGTTTTGACTACGAGCAAACACCAACATTGTTTTTAGCCATTTGGATTAAACGTACAATTTCGGTCTACGCGTGGTCATTACATACCTACTCGTCTTTTGGTTCTTATTCCATTGACATAGGTATCAGTATTGACATTTCGAGGTAATAACGTCATCATCAGGAAGGAAGGAAATGTCGGATCAATAATCCCGATTGCGTCATCTTTCAGTATTTTATCCAGAACAAAAATGCGCAAGTTTGCCATGATTGGAACTTCGGTGCATGTACCTCTACCTATCTCCTACCGTTTCAAGATACCAATGGAGAACATTGATATTTTTAACACCCTATAGCTAGGCAACCTACTCGCAATCTACATTTTTTTAAATTAAATTATTATCTAACATATTATATTTTTATTGGCAGATGTGAGTATATAGGATACAGGGTGTAGCAAATTTTGATAAGTACACAGCATCGATAACTCCTTAACCATAAGAGAAACAACGTCGGTTAAATGGAGGCAAAATTGCGCAATTTGTATTTCAAAAAATTGCCGCTTCGAAACTTGGAAAATTCCGAGGACCTCCAGAGATACCGATTTTTTTTTGAATCATTTTAATTTTTTTTGTCCAGAGTTTATTTGATAATTGAAAACGAATAACACATTTTCCATCATCGTTTATAAATTTCGACAATTCGATTTTGAAGAGCCGAAAAAGTGGCCATGAAAATTTGTCATTCGTTTTCAATTGTCTCTCTAAATCAATTCAGGACAAAATATAGGTTTTCGAAGTAAACGGGTTTTTTTTTTCGAAGTTTTCGGAATTTTCCTTTGCGTCGATTTAACCGACGTTGTATCTCTTATGGTTAACAAGCTACCAATGCTAAATATACAGTGTGATCCATTTGGATTGGAAACACCCCTGTAAAATTTCAGGTTATTAACCGATTTCGACCATTTTTTTTTGAGATTTCAAGTTATGGGGGGACGAATTTTGAAATATTCATTTCAACTTTTAGGGCATATCAGAGGACTTTTTCGTGATAGAAAATGAAGAATTTTGATTAGCGATTACATAAATGAATACGTCATTGGATTTGGAGTGCTTCCAAATAGCTGTGACCAAAATTTCAAAAAAATATATTCATCAATAACAAAGTTACGACAACTTAAAATTCGTACATTTTCCAAGTCAACGGTCACAAAAGAACATCCTGCATTAACAATTGCCATGGAGATGGAGTTACTTGTTGCCACTGTCGATTCATCGGCAAAAATATTTAATCATAGTTTGCTTTATTTATTAATTTTTTTTTTTTTTTTTTGATTTTTCAAAGCAAACAATATTGAACCTATCAAACCAAAATTTTATTATTTTTTATTAAAAAAATCCACTAGTTTTTAAATGTAATGCAAATGTAATTCCGTTGATTTCATTAAATGTTATGTTATTTTGAACATCTCGTTATTCAATTTGTAGTTCATTGTTACTGGTAATAAAACAAATTCAATTTCCATGGCAACTGTTGATGCAAGATGCAATGTATTCTTTTGTGACCATTAGCTCAGAGAATTTATGAATTTGAAGGTGTCGTAGCTTTGTTATTAATGAATATATTTTGTTGAAATAATTCTGGTCACAGCCATTTGGTGGCACTCTGAATCCAGTGGCGTAGTGATTTATTTAATAAAAAAATCGCTAATAAAAATTCGCAATTTTTTATCACGAAAAAGTAGTGCAATATATCTTGAAAATTGAACTAAACAGTTTAAAATTTGTTTAACAGTAGACCTTTTATAACTTAACATTTGAAAAAAATGGTTGAAATTGGTTAATAACCTACAATTTTACAGAGGTGTTTTCAATCTAAATTGGTGCACACTGTACAATCGAATTAGTTACACCCTATGTACAGGGTGTGTCTTAAATAACTTCTTAAGTATAGAAGGATTATCAGTTTTTGTAGAGGAACATATTGTGTGTCCGCAATCATCTCGTCAAGAAATACAGGGTGCTGCATTTTTGTGTCAGTTTATTTTTGTCTGTAGATTCGGAATGCCTGAAGCGATAAATATGTCCATCAAATTTTCAGAAAGTAGGTATATCCGAGGTTCTTAAGCCTTCGAGAAACTCGTTTGGGTCCAACTTTTTCTAGACAGGCGACCTAGAGAGAAACTCTGATTTTCAATTTTTAAGAAAAAAGTGCCACTGAGTTTTCACAAAGTAAAAATCATTTATTGATTTTCCGAAAAGATAACTTATGAGGTCTTCTTCTTCGATGCGGCTTAATGTGGACGCATCTCTAGAAAACGTTACTCAATTAAAAATGATAAATCACTTTACTTTCGTAACAATAATGAGAGTTCTTATAAGCGGTAAATTCACAAGGGTTTTCTCAACATTTTTCCAGAAATCCAACCCGAGAGTTACCACCACATTAAGTAAGTTTCTTTCAATACACAGAATTTTGATATTTTTGATAAAACTCCTTTGCAGAAAGCAAATATATGCCTCTAAAAGGGTATCGTAGGTCTAGAAGTCGTAGTTCGGTAAGTAGCACGTTTACTAAATGCTAAGTGTGTATATTTATATCAACCAATTGATTACAGAGCAGCGGTCGATCGGATTCGGTAAGTAAAACTCGATGTAAAATCATTGTTATTTATTAATATAATATACCAGAGTGCACATTCAATTATTAGTCAACTAGGACAAAATTCGTCCTTAAAGGTATGTTAATTATCATAGTAAATAAATCTATTAACATTCGTTTCACAGTATTTGTCTGCTGCCGATGATATGCCAAAGAATTACACCGTGGGCGTTGACGAAGAACTTCAGGTAAGACTGATAATTATATCAAAAAAATTCATCATTGATTTCCAGAGCCATTTTTCCCAAGGATCACGGTCTCACGGAACGGTGGTAAGTATAAGTCTGGAATACAATTTTCGATTTAATGAATTTTCCAGGGCTCCCAGATGAGCAGCGAGACCGAAAAGGTAAGTAGGTTCAGGACAAATTATTTGAAATAACATATTAAATTCAGCAGCGACAACCTGTTCAAGTGATTACAATCGCTGATTCGGAGGTGAGTTGGTTTGAAATCAATTTTATTGTTGTAATTTGAATTACATCCAGGATAGTGATGGTGTAATTACTACTGGCTCCTACCAACTTGACGCCAAGGGCCTGAAAAAAGAAAGGGTAAATTAATGAAAATGATTTGAACTGATTATAAATATATCTGTTTATTCTAGAAAAGTTTAAGGCAGCGCAATAGTGCGAGGGTAAGTTTTCAATTCAATACTTGTGATCTTTTATCAATGCGGGATTTGTATTAATTTTCAGAGGCGACGCGCTAAGGTTTCTGGATCCAATGCTACGGATGACTCCTTCAATGAATCTATCCTGGTAAGAGATATTTTTTTGTAAAGATTAGGGCTTGGAATGTAAAAAAAATCCCCTGAAAAATTTTCACGACTTCAGTTCTTACTCTAAACTATGCCAGCTAACTCTCTGTCGACGCGATGTTCTGATGACTCGACAGGTAGCTTCCGGGAAACCAAAACTTTTGGGTGCCGGGGAAAATAATAACATGGTCGCAAAGCTGAAACTTGAAGGAATTGACGGAAGGGCACCATCAGGACTCGTATTCTTGAATATCTGAGAGGAGAACTTTTGTGGAAAGTGAGCGTGATATACCCCAATCCGGCGAATGTCATATTTTTGAAAGTTTGACGGGTGATTTGGAGGTTCCCGGGAAGTTTAAGAAGGGAAAATGAGCTCCCACTATAGTTTCCATCCTCAAAATCTGTTTATTCAATTTTGTTGTTGAAGTCGATTTTGTGTGCTGTTCATATAATGGATGTAGATGATTTCAATCAAACTATAATCTTCAATGACATCATTTAAGAAGATGTAGAACTGTAGAAGACTGCAGAGATGGATGGATGGAAATAAAAAGGGATGTTTTGACTCAAAGAAATCATTTCACCCTCTCTGAAGTTTCTGACAATAAATTTGTCAGACTTTTTCGTGTCAGAAAAAATCTATGCGAGAAAATAGTACCTAACTGCACCAACACGTACGAGCGTCGGCAATAACAATAACTACCAAGGTATATTGATCTGGGCTATGTCTGAAATTCCCAATATATGGAAATCAATCATAGGTTTTTGAATAATCAATTACAAAATGGTTCTTTACTATTTCAACATTTTATGGAAAATTTAGAGACGAAAACGGTTTTCTGTAGACATTGCTTTTGAAAAATACGTATCAATTTATCTGCACAGGTTGTTATTTGAAAAATTATTAGAAAACAATGGGATTTTGACCGATCAGCGGTCCCGTGAGCTTCTAAATTGAAAAAGGGTAATTTTGTACTTTTTATATAATCTAAAAAGTGTCTAGATATATAGAAAATACGCGGCAACACTGCCTACATTCCAAGATTTTCAAGAATACAGCATATTTGTTCCCGGGAGTAAAAGCGAACTAGCTCTCGTGGGTGCATTCCCGGTCGTGCTCCCTTCACAGACATTCAAGAATAAGTGGCCAGGAGTGAAGCCTGCAGCAATATGACTCTACACAACAGGAAACCTCACCAGGCCCAGACACTGGAAGGTGGTGATGCATGGCCGTTCTTAGTTGGGTGGAGCGATTTGTCTGGTTAATTCCGATAACGAATATATCATGACACTCGCAAAATGTGAAATCCTGAAATAGCCCAGAAATGATGTCGATTTATCAACAAAGAAAAAATCCAAACAGATTGATATTTCCAGGGTTGCTTGAGGGCTGCCTCCTTAGTATTCACCCAAAATATCGTATCCGAACTTCTGGTACGTTTTGCGCTGAAGAGGTGGTTTCCTAAACATTTCTTCAGAGCAAAATTACCTTCATAAACGTTATAGAGGATCAAAAGTGAACAACTTTGCCTCAATTATATACTAAACGAGTTACAGTGCATCAAATGACAAAATTAAGCTGCCAACAGCGATGGTTTTAAAAAGATTTTGGGATACAAAAATTACCTTCGAAAAAGTTTCATCCAATCAAAGGCTCACAACAACTTATCGCCAAAATATTTTTCATGATTTCAAAAAAAATTGTCTATTGCCAGCGAAATTTTGTCATTTGATGCGCTGCAACTCATCAAGTATTAGAGTTGTCAAAAAATGTTATGAGGCAAAGTTGTTTAGATCTTGATCCGCTATAACTTTTATTGATGGGATAGTGCTGTAAAAAATGTATAAAATGTGTTAGAGGGGGGACAAAACATAGGGAATTCTGTATTTTTCACAAAATTCAACAGCCTTTATCTCGAAAACGTCATAAGATAAGATATATATACCTTACACAGATTTGACTTAGAATTCAATAAGGAGTCCAAAAACAAAATAAAATAAAGGGCGTCCCCCTTACTGGGACGCGGTGGACGAGCGTGTAACACGCCGGCTTGAGAGACCGTTAGTTCTGATTGACGTGGGTTCGATCCCCGCGGTGGGCAGAAATTATTTTCTGTTCTGTATTTAGTGGCACTCTCACTGGCTAACGCTACTGAGTAGACTGCAGTATTATCAATTACTGACAGTCGAAAAGTTTAATAGTTAGCCTAAATTAATTGGTCCTGCTAGTTCAATATATAACTAGGTGATGCTCTCCATCATCAACTTAGTTAGAACTGCAATGGTCCTGGGGTTGGCGAAAAGGGCCTTCAAGGCCTACTCGCCGGGCAGTGGTTTGCCCCCCCCAACCATACCAATACCAAGGGCGTCCCATTTGAAATTTCAAAGCTGGGTGCTGTGGAAAGCTTCTGGGACACCCTGTATAAATGATACTGCCAGATTTAAAAAATTTAGTATAATTCCAACAACTTTTTTCTGTAGACTTTGTTAAAAATGAGTTAGAGGGGGGGTCAATATATAGTGAATCACCCTGTACCTTAATTTTCAAAAAGGAATCTAAGTGTAGAATATAAAATGAGGGTTGCCATTCAAAATAAGGAAGTTGGAAGTGATAGAAAACTGCCACTATCCTAAAAAAGTAGCTCATGGTCGAGAACCTTTGTGTGTTAAGTTTTATAGGGGTATCATTTTCACGTACTGATACAAGTTTAATCATTGTCCCTTTAAAAAAAAGGCCTTGTATATTATGGCGGTATAACCTATTTGAGCCGTGGGTAAAACTGGCATAGAAATCGAATGTAAACCGTGGAAAGAAAGATCATTTGTGATTCCTACTGAAAAAGTAAATATCACAATTTATTGTCAGATGTTTGCTTCAATGAAGTGGAAAGAGGGGGAGATAGAATAGAAGGTATAATTCAGTGAAGCACAAAGCTAGGTTTAAAGTATTCTATCTTGCAAAATAATGTTTTTGTCAATATCTTTTACCTTAAAACCCATCGTTATAAGGAATCAGGAATCTAGACAATAATTAACAATACGCGCCAAGAACGATCTCAGGTATTGTTTGGATGTCCGGAATTCCGGCATATTGCTGGTTCTTGATTGCTTTTTCTTTGATAATAATGCAGTTTTCACGACGCCCGGTTCAAGAAGAGGTACTGACTGAACTAATATAGTACGCTCCCCAACCAGGCTCTTACTTTATTATAAACAAAGCTCTTGCTGCTTTACCACACGTATTTTCATATTTCAGATTGAAAGCAGCGATGACGAAAAAACCCTGATAGGTAGATATTGAACAGATTCAACGTTATAAATTATATTATCATAATTTTCAAGTCAAATCCTCAGAATTGTTCACGAGCGGCCAATTTATTCCGAAAACAGAAGGTGGATATCAATCAGATGGTACCATAAAACAGGAATCTCCTGAATTAGACCCAAAACATAAAGAAATGGTGACCAGAACACAGCAAGTTCTAGACGTTATAAAACTTATAGATGGGCAAGAAATACCTCAAACGCAAACGCAGTCGAATCGCTGTCAAAGTGACATGTCAAAGCAGGTTTCAGACTGTGGTGCTCATAGTAGCTGCAGCAGCGGACATTCATCATTGAGTCAACAGAGTATGGTTGTGAGGGTGGGCCAGGCTTTCACGCCAAGTCAAAAAATTGTTGACAAAAATTCAGTCAAGGAAATGATCACGAAGAATCCGGGAAAGGAGCAGGCAATGAATACTCAGGAGTTGCTTGATGTTTTGGAGTCCCAAGAAGCAGTGAATGGTAAGTAGTTGTTATTGTTTGCATTGACGATATCCTTGATGAAATGAATGTTATTCAATGTATTTATCGGTTCGTATATTAAAAACATGGTAAAAAAAGGTCAGTGCTTTATAAAACATTTCCAAAGAATCAGATGGATTTGTGGATGTAATGTGGAAACCTCTTTATTTCGATTTTTCTTCTCGGAACAATATTCAACTATGTCTACTGCTGAAGCGATAAATAGATATACATCGTGTTTTTGATTTAGTTTATTAAATTCGATTTTCTTTGAATCTCATTTTGATTGAGTCGCGGACCTCAGGCCTAGAAACCATTTTTTAAATGATATCATGAATGCGGTGATGGGCGAGTAGCGAATCATCTGAGTGAGTAATATCCATTTCCCGCGAGTAGAATACTATACTTTTTCTATGATTATTCAATAATTGAAGCGAACTTTGAAATATTCAATTTCATTTGGATGGCACTTTTTGAGAACTAGTTTACTTAAAGTGAGGTTAGGTTGTTAACACATTGTGACAATGGCTATAAAACAAGTATGGACGGTCAAATGGGCTGTTTCAAAATGATTTATTTGAAGGTTGACATTTTGTCGAATGTTCTGATTGGCTACAAAACAGTGAAGTAATGAGATTAGATCATTTCATTGGTAAAAACAATTGAGTAATGAAAAAAACATCACTGGTATGAGTAACGAGTTACATTAACCAATAGAAAGTGGATGTATAATACATCTATTATTATTGAATAGCCATAGAAAAAGTTTATTAATGGACTGATTTGGCTCGAGGTTTTTGTGAATTGTAGAGCTTGACAAACTCTATCTTTTCACCAAAAATGACTGCTCACACAAAATCTTGATAAACCGCATTACCGATATTTAAAAAAAAATCTATTCACGCCACTGGATTCGGCATGCCTCAAAACAGGCCCATATGGATGATTTTTTTTTCTACAAATTAGTTACCACTTGATACTTCCTGATAAAAGTTGGTACAGGGCCGTTTTGAGGGATGCCGAATTCAGTGGCGTGCACAGATTCTTTCTAAAAAAATCGCTAATGTGGTTTGTCGAAATTTTGCTCCTGAAAACTGTTAAAGAAGGCCTTGGATTTTACATGGGCGAGGTCATTTTTGGCGAGGAAATACAGTTTGTCAAGCTCTACAATTTGAAAAAAAAAAACTCGAGCCAAATCGGTTAATTATTAATAAACTTTTTTCAAGGTGACCCAAAAATAAATAGGTCACACGGTAGGACCACGCTCATACGCTATGAAACATCCTCTATGTGTATGTGAAAACATTTTTTTTTCAAAATCTATTTTGAAGCATTGAAGTTTTTTTGTCCTGAATATCAGATTAAAAAGTTAATGGGGAGTCCATTTAGCAGTGAACACCCTGTACAATCCTTAGTGAATTTGAATTAGGTAGTCTTTGGTGGATGTTATGCGACAAAAATGTATGAAAGGGTGTTTGGGCCAAAAAATCGGATTATCATAGTATTTCTATCAACGGCGTCTCCTGATATACTTTCAGGGAGGGCGCAAAAATTAAATTTGGATATATTTATGTCTCATCGCAAATCATAGGTACGTGGTAGGTCCAAATTAATTTATGAAAATAGAATTTGTTCAGTGTTGTGATTTGAAACAAAATACTATTTTGCTTTTCAGCCGATTCTGTCCTGCGAATATTTAGTTAATTAGTTTATTAGTTAGTTTATTTTTGGATTGTGTTTCGTTCACATGTGCATGTTGTTGTTTTGCGTTGTTGCATCTAAGCAGTGTTCACCGGTTGTATGTGTGATGACATTGATTGTCATTTGCGGAATGCACTTTCGATTGTGAGAGGAGAGGGCTGTAAAAAACAATTGAATTGTAACTAATAGAAAAAAAATATTGTTGTTGTCAATAAAAGAATAAAAAAAGCTCATAAAAAACCTTCTGTTGAAAAACCAATTTTCAGCAAAATATAATACATTGAAACACTTTTGGTGTATTAATCATACACACCAGGTGCCTATGGACATACAGATCAATTACTTAAATCAATCAAATTAGTTTATTGGTTTAATTTGGGTTTCCTCTATCTGAGGATGGTTCTTCGAAGGAGCAAGGAATAAGGAAATAAATGTACTAGTTGGTACATATTTTGGCCAGCTGCGAGCCGGATATTGAAGTTTGGGTTGTTTGAAGTGGACAACAATAATTGGCTGAAACTTATGGGATTTGCTGAATACTGGGTTGCTGCGTAGAAGGTGAAAGGTCAAGGTGATACCAAAACAAGAAGGATTTGGATCAAACAAGGTCAGACTGTTTTATACTATACTTTCTGTGGACTTTGCGAAATCGTGTTGTGTTAGCAGACCAACAGTGTTTTTATTGAATTTTTATCATGGAAGACCTCAAGAAAGAGCGTACAAAGGTTAAAAGGGCCATAACTAGGATAGAAAATTTCGTAAATACTAATGAAAATGACGTTAATGTAAATATTAATGAACTTGCTGTGAGGGACACTCATTTAAATAAGAATTTTGAGAATTATTGTACAATTCAAACAAAAATTGAGGATTTGGATGAGGCTGAAGAGGCTGATAGAGTTTTGATAGAGAATCAATATTTTAAAATTTTGGCTAAAATTAAAACCGTCATACAAACCCATTTAAATACAACTAGTGTCAATAATTCTTCTAGTAATTCACAACAACCTACTCTGCAAACACATAGCGATTCGATAAGTAGAGTAAAGTTGCCAAATTTAAATACTCCCTCGTTCTCGGGTAAATATGAGGATTGGAAGTCATTTATTGATTTATTCACTGCTCTCATTGATGACAGTACTCAATTGACTGACGTCCAGAAATTTTTATATTTAAAAGGCGCTTTATCCAATGAAGCTTTGAATTTGGTTAATGATTTGTCATTGACGCATGATAATTACCCAATTGCATTGGATATATTGAAGAAAAGGTATGACAACAACCTTGTCATTGTCAATACACATATTAAAGGGTTATTGCATACTCCTGTCATAACAAAGGGTGATGGGGTTCAGCTTAGAGCATTTTTGACAAATATAAGGCAACATCTAAATTCATTGAAAGCATTAAAATTGCCCGTTGATAGTTGGGACGTGTTACTTGTCTATATATTTTCACAGAAACTTGATTTTCAATCACTTAGGACTTATGAGCTTGAAAAAGATAGCACAGCGTTGCCAAATTTGGCTAAGTTTCTTGATTTTCTTGAAAAACGGTGCTGTGCGTTTGAAAGTATGCCTGGGAGTAACAAAAGTTTTAATTTTAAACAGATGAAATCTACTTTAGTAACCACTCAAGAGAATTTAAGGGCTGATTTTAGAAATAAAAAATCTTGCTTATTTTGTAATAAGGATGGGCACAAAATAGGCAACTGTTTTAAATTCAAGGACTGTTCTATAACAGATAAACGGAAGTTTGTGCAACAAAACAAATTGTGTTACAACTGTTTGGATTCAAAGCACACAGTTTCACAGTGTCAGTCAAATAAATGTAAAGTTTGTAATGGTAAACATCATTCATTACTTCATAGCGATGAAAGATATGTAAAAGAAAATTCCTTCACAGGAAGTCAAAGGGAGCCTGAGGTTGCTAGGGAAAATTTTGATAGGAATAGGCAGGGTCATAAGGGTTCAAACGAAAACTATGTTACAAGTCAACTTCCTACTTCAAATGAAACTCCTATTGATAATGCAAGTCTTCTGTCTATGGGATGGAAATCACAAATATTACTAGCAACTGCAAGAGTGCATTTGATAAATAGACAAGGAGAAAGGGTAGCTGTTCGTGCTTTTTTAGATTCCGGGTCACAGATTCCCTTTATTAGCACAAGGGTGCTAAAGCTTTTGAATTTAGATTTTTACAATAGAGCATTGACTGTAGGAGGTATTGGGAATACTGCTTCAAAGGTAAATAAAATGGTTGATCTCATTTTGGAATCGAGGTACGAAAGCTCACAGAATTTTAGAATTTCTTGCTGTGTTTTGGATAAAATCACTTGTTCATTGCCTCATGCTTTGGTTGATACAAGCAAAATAAGTTTGCCGGATAACATAACATTGGCGGATCCATGTTATTTTAGGCCTTCGGAAATTGACATGCTAATTTCAGCAGATTTATATTTTGATCTGTTGCTTCCTGGGATAATCAAGTTAGGTGCAAATTTGCCTGTGTTACAGAACACAAAATTGGGATGGTTAGTTTGTGGCAGCGCACCCATAAAGTCTTCTTTCAACAACAAACTCTTCACTAATTTAAATGTGTCACTATTTTGTCAAAATCTAGACAATGTCAATGATATAATTCCAAGGTTCTGGCAGTTAGAAGAAGTGACAAATAAACACTATTTGTCACCAGAGGATAAGGTTTGTGAACAATATTTCACATCTACGGTACAAAGGTTGGAAAACGGACAATTTCAAGTTGATTTACCTTTGCGTTCACCTAAAGAACATTGTAAACTGGGAAATTCACTCGGTTCAGCTATAAAAAGGTTTCAGTTTCTAGAGAAAAGGTTTCAACATAACAAACAATTGTTCACGGATTATTCCAAGTTTATTAATGAATACATTTCATTGGGACATGGTAAAGTGGTACCTTTTGACTTTAATAATGCTGGGATTAAGAATATGAATTTTCGAGTGTTTTTGCCTCACCATTGCGTGGTTAGGGAAAATAGTTCAACTACAAAATTAAGGGTTGTTTTTGACGCTTCCTCAAAAACCTCTACAGGTGTTTCACTCAATAACATCATGTATAAGGGATTCACTGTTCAACCAGAGCTATTTGAAATTTTGTGTCGTTTTCGCAGTTTCATGTTTGTTCTTGTTGCTGATATTGAGAAAATGTACCGAATGGTGATGGTGAACCCTAATCAAAGGCATCTTCAGAACATTATATGGAGAGAGTCAAGTCATGACGAATTCAAATGCATTGAACTTCAAACTGTGACTTATGGTACCAACTCGGCGCCTTACCTGGCAACTCGGTGTTTGAATCAATTGGGTTTTGATGAGGCTACTATTTTTCCATTAGCTTCAAAAGCCATCCTTAATCAATGCTATGTTGATGATATTTTGTCAGGGGCTAATACTAAAGAGGAAGCATTAGAATTGAAAGACCAACTGATAAAAATGTTGAGTAGTGCTGGTTTTAAACTTCACAAGTGGAGTTCCAATGATAAGTCTTTAATCAATGAGATTGAGGAAATAAAAGGAAAGGAACGAGATATTTTGGATGAGACTGTTTCTAATAAGGTTTTGGGTATTAGTTGGAACCCGTCCGACGATATTTTCAAGATTTCAATTCCTGATATTGACTGTTTTGGCTGTTTTACAAAAAGGAGAGTCCTGTCTCATATTGCTCAAATGTTTGACCCTTTAGGTTTGGTAGGGCCTGTTATAGTGTTGGCAAAAATTTTAATGCAGGAAATTTGGGCTAGAAAAATAGATTGGGATGAGGAGCTTCCTGCAGATTTAAAAGAAAAATGGTTGACTCTAGCTAATAACTTATCAAGCTTGAAGTTATTGAAAATTCCTCGTAACTTGTTTACAGGAAAGTCGTTGGTTGAGATCCAGTATCACGGATATGCAGATGCGTCTGTAGCTGCGTATGCTGCTTGTATATATGTTAGGAGTGTTTATTCTGATGGTAGTGTTGCTTGTAATTTGTTGTGCTCTAAGTCACGTGTTGCACCACTCAAGACAGTTTCACTTCCAAGGCTGGAGTTATGTGGCGCATTACTTTTGTCCAGGCTTGTACATAAAGTTGTTTCTATTATGGGTTTAAATACTACAAAGATCTATCTGTACACAGATTCTAAAATAGTTCTTTGTTGGTTAGGAGGTTCACCGTCTAGATGGACCACATTTGTTGCAAATAGAGTGTCCGAAATACAAGAGCTCACCTCGAATTTTGAATGGTGTCATACTAGGTCGGAATACAACGCAGCTGATGGGCTATCTAGGGGGATTTTTCCTAGTCATTTGATTGATAATTCCTTTTGGTGGAGTGGTCCAAAAAATATTTTAGATCCAAGTTACTCAGTGATGCCTGTTGGTGCAATTGAATTGGACTCAATTCCTGAACAGAAAAAGGTTGTTTGTGCTCAATATACTCAAAATTTCGAGCCTGTTATTGATTGGTCACGGTTTTCAAACTTTTCACGTCTACAACGTGCAGTTGCGTTCTGTCTAAGGTTTGTTACCAATACTCAGAAAAGGTCAGATAATATGTTACATGGTTCTCTTGCGGTATCTGAATTAAATAGTGCTAGGTTAAAAATTGTACAGTTAGTTCAGCGAGATTCATTTTTCAGGGAAATTGAAGATTTGCAGTGTCAAATTGATAAAAATAAAAGTCATAAAGATCAGTTAGTTCTTAAGGACAGCAAATTACGTTGCTTAAATCCATTCATTGATGGTCAGGGTTTGCTGAGAGTAAATGGTCGAATTTCAAACGCAGAAGTCCTTTACGATCAAAGGTATCCTCTGTTGCTACCAGCAAAACATCACGTTACGAAATTATTAATTAAGTTAGAGCATATTCGACTTGCCCATGCTGGAGCACAAGCTGTCTTGGCTTCGTTAAGGCTAAGATATTGGCCGATAAATGGGTTAAATTTTGTAAAAAGTGTGTTACATCATTGTACAGTTTGTTATAGGTTTAAAGCAAAGGTGTCATCACAATTAATGGGGACATTACCGGTGGATCGGGTATCGGTAGCTCGACCATTTCTCAAGGTTGGGATAGATTTTGGTGGTCCGCTTTTTATTAGGCAATCGAGACTTAGAAAATCTCCCAAATCTAAAGCATACATTGCACTGTTTGTGTGTATGGCTACGAAAGCCATGCATATTGAGGTTGTGAGTAGTCTCACAACAGAAGCATTCATGTTTACTCTAAAAAGGTTCATTGCTAGGCGTGGCAATCCCATCACTATTTATAGCGATAATGCCACAAATTTTAAGGGTACATCTAATGAGTTGAACGACTTGTACACATTTTTTAGGTCAGATGTAAATAAAACAGAAATTTTGAATTTCACTGGTACTAAAGAAATAGAGTGGCGTTTTATACCACCGCTCAGCCCACACTGGGGTGGTTTATGGGAGGCTGGCATAAAATCTGCCAAATCACATTTACGTAAAATTATTGGCGACTCATGTATGACATTTGAAGAGCTGAGTACATTATTAGCTCAAATAGAGGCTATTCTTAACTCGCGCCCACTGTGTCCGGTATCAGTAGATCCTAACGATTTAACTTGTTTGACTCCAGGGCATTTTATAATAGGCGAACCACTTACAAGTTTTCCCGAAATTGACATCTCAAACTTAAATGAAAATAGGCTGTCTTTTTGGCAAAGGTGCTCTAAGATGCGCCAAAACTGTTGGACTCGTTGGTCTACTGAGTATTTAAATAGGTTACAGAATAGACCGAAATGGTTCCAATCCTCAAAAAATCTAGAGGTAAACTCTATTGTTTTGGTGAAAGAGGACAATTTGCCTCCGTTGAAATGGCAACTTGCTCGAATTATGGAATTGCTACCAGGCAAAGACAAAAGAGCTCGAATTGCTCGAATTCAAACTAAAGAAGGAATTTTTATACGACCTATTACGAAATTATGTCCTTTGCCATTTGAAACTTAGTTGAGGACGTTGCCTCAAGGGGGGGAGGATGTTGTGATTTGAAACAAAATACTATTTTGCTTTTCAGCCGATTCTGTCCTGCGAATATTTAGTTAATTAGTTTATTAGTTAGTTTATTTTTGGATTGTGTTTCGTTCACATGTGCATGTTGTTGTTTTGCGTTGTTGCATCTAAGCAGTGTTCACCGGTTGTATGTGTGATGACATTGATTGTCATTTGCGGAATGCACTTTCGATTGTGAGAGGAGAGGGCTGTAAAAAACAATTGAATTGTAACTAATAGAAAAAAAATATTGTTGTTGTCAATAAAAGAATAAAAAAAGCTCATAAAAAACCTTCTGTTGAAAAACCAATTTTCAGCAAAATATAATACATTGAAACACTTTTGGTGTATTAATCATACACACCAGGTGCCTATGGACATACAGATCAATTACTTAAATCAATCAAATTAGTTTATTGGTTTAATTTGGGTTTCCTCTATCTGAGGATGGTTCTTCGAAGGAGCAAGGAATAAGGAAATAAATGTACTAGTTGGTACATTCAGTAAAAAAATGATTAACAAAAACAAATAGTTCATCTACCCAAGTTTACGAAGTGCTCGTCATTGCTCGCCTCGCAATACATATTTCTTGAAAGATTATGCTAAATTATACTAAGTAAAACAAATACACGTTTTAGTGTGAAAAAGATGCCTCAAAAATCTTTGAGGTAGTTATTAACAATGTTCGATGACATCAAAATAAGTTATTACTGACCCACGTACTGCTGGTTCGAAAAAAAACTGGTATTACTCATAGAAATGTTTAAAAAGTTGAGCAGTGTAATATTTTTTTTGATAAAACAAAAAGTATGACGTCAGATTTTTACCAGGTTGATACTTTTGAATATTTTTTTTTCAAATGTCTCCTCACATGAAAACAGGAACTATAGCGAAAATATTGAATTGATCGATTATGTGTATAAAAATGTTCAAATCTACCTGATTTAAATCAATTATTTACATACATACATCATTCAACCCAAACTTTTCACTTCAATGACATTAATCCAGTAACCATGTCGTCTGAAAAAGGAGGTTTCTTGCGTTATATCCGGTAGTTCTGATTTTTTGCTGACTTGTTTATGATGTTGGCCCAATGAATAATCCTAGTTTTCGACCTCGAGCGCCGAACGCAACATTGTCAAATTTAAAAAAAAACTGCAAATTTCTAACCTTGATTCAGTTTTTAGCAATTTAAACAATGAACGACTAAGCTTTCGACTATAACTCTAAAACACTTTTTAAAGTAGACTAAATTTGCTACAATTTGAGATCAGAACCGTCTTTGTAGACCCAATAGTTTTTGAGCTACAGCTTTCCAAAATTTAGCGCTATATTTTGAAACTTGAAAATGTTTAAATAACCCACTGTCCGAACCTATTTTCTGCGGTAATAAAACAACATAATATCTACCTGGAAAGAGTCTGCGGCCATTTTCACTCTATCGTTTTAAGCATGTTAGGGTGAAGTTAAGCCCTGCTCCTGCAGATATGTTTTGAGTGGGGAGACCCTCGAGACTCAACCGGGTCCTTCAAAAAAGGCGAAATCTACTTTCAGTTGATTTTAAACATGTATTTGATCTACTTTTTTTTTAATGAGATTAAAACAATTATGCGTAATACTTCTTTTCTTTCGGAATTGGCAAGGCGTGAAATTATCAAAGAAAATATGTCTACAGTGTCGAAATTCCCACAGAATGATAAATGTGTATGGTGACTAGCCTGGAGACACCTTCCAGGTAGGCACCATAATAGTATAATGTTGTTGTATTATGTTAACATTTGCAAGTGTGACAAAATAACACTTAATTTTGAAAATCCGTATCTTGTAAACTATTAGGTCTACAGATACCATTCTGATCTGAAAGTGTAGTGAATTTAGTCTACTTTAAAAAAGTGTCTCATAGTTATGATCGAAAACTTAGTCCTTCTGGGTTAAAATTGCCAAAAACTGGATAAAAGGTAGAAATTTTGTTTTTTTTTTTAAAATTGACAATGTTGCGTTCGGTGCTCGAGGTCGAAAACTTGGATTATTTATTGGGCCAGCATCATAAACAAGTCAGCAAACAATCAGAACTACCGGACCTAACGCAAGGTCTGATGTATATGGTTACTGGACTACATGTCACTGTCGTTTAGTTTTGTCAAAACAAATAAAACACTGCTCAATTTTTAAACATTTCTATAGTAAGTAATACCAGTTTTTTTTCGAACCAGCTATACATCGCATTTATATACATTTTTTGCAACCTGCATTCCGATTTCGAGTTAAGATCCAAACAAATGAACTGTTTATAGATAAAGCAGATATCTGTGAAAAGCAACAGAAAGTGGAAGAACTTGAGAAAAAGCAACGCACGATGGATGACCAACAACATGATGTCGGAAATAAACAAGGTATGAGTACTTTCCTTTTTAGTTTTTATACAGAGTTAGGAGAAATTACCGGAATGGTCGATTATTTCAAAAGATTCATGAGTTAGAAGGAAATGTCTAAAAAAAGTTGTGATGCTTTAAAAAATCTGTATATCCGTCATAAAATGGAATATACAGGGTCGGGCATACGGTTATGGCAGATCAAAGTTGAATTTTTTTAAATGGAATTCCCTGTATATTAATGGATATTTCAATTCCTATTTCATTTTTGAGCAAAAATTGTAATGAACATAATGCTCCTACATTCAGCCGTTTTAGAGTTATCGTGTTTTATAAATTACATTTTTACATCTTTGAAATTCTATAAAACCCAAAAGGTTGATGAAAAACGGTGTGCACTTTCTAGTCCTAACTTTTCAAGAGCTATCCAGGGAATTTAAATTAATTCTTGTCAAAAAATGTGAAAATTTGTCAAAAAAAAATGCCAGTTGACAGTACCTTCTATTCAAATGGCAGAATAGCTCTTGAAATGTTGAGGTGAGGAAGTATAGACCATTTTTCTCTATATTGTATCGTTTGAATTTTATAGCATGTCAAAGGTGCAAAAATGTCATTTTTAAAACGAAATATCTCGATAACGGTTAAACTTAGGGACAATTGTGTATCACAATTTTTGCTCAAAATTGAAGGAAGAATTTGAATATCCATTAATATAGAGGGGGTTCAATTTAAAAAATGCAACTTTGGTCTGCCACAACTTTATGTTCGACCCCGTATATACCAATTTATAACAGATATGTAGATTTCTAGAAGCCCAACAACTTCTAAATAGGTCAGTTTTTTCTAACTCGTGTATCTTTTGAATATTTCGACCGTTCTGGTAATTTTTCCTAACGCGGTATGTCATATTATTGCTCTGTTTTTGTTTAATCTGCTGTTTAATCTTCATTAGTATTCTATTTAACTTGTTTTTTTGTCTCTCTTGTATCGGCAAAGTATACAGGTTGTCCGGAAATAGCATTCGAGTAAGTTCTTATTCATCTACGAAGATTTCAAGCATTGAAAGATCAAGACCTAAAACTCAGAGTAGAATATTGTCATGTATTCAGACAAAATATCAACAGGATGGTTTCTTTTTGGGTAGAGTGTTGTTTACAGACGAAGCAGGATTTACGCGCGGAGGTGTTATTAATTTGCATGATAATCATGTAAGGGCCGACGAAAATCCACATGGGATTTTTAAAACTGATTTCAAGATAGGTTTTCCATAAACGTTTGGGCAGTTATTTTGGAGAGACTTATTGGACTGTATGTGATGCCTCAGCGTTTGAACGGGCCGGTATATTTAAATTTTTTGAGCCATACTTTGCCGGATTTGCTTGGATAAGTACCCATCCGAGAGCAGAAATGTCTTTCATGCATCATGGCGCACCAGCGCATTTCAGTGTAATAGTTCGTGATTATTTAAATACAACTTATCCATACCGATGGATCGGGCGAGGTGGACCTATTTCGTGGCCACCTCGTTCGCCTGATTTAAACCCGCTCTACTATTTTCTTTGGAATTTTTTATCAAGTTAGAAGGTCAATGAAAAGTGGTTTGAAGAATATTGACATGAATGGAAGACACTCTTAACATTTATTGTAAAGTAACAAAATAATAATACCAATATCCAGATAATTAAATAAATTAAATACATCCTGTATCTTGGAAAATATGCATCTCCGGACAATTTTTTATATGGAAAAATCACCACTTAAATTATTCGAGCGTTATTTCCGGACACCCTGTATAGTGTTTTGATAGTCTTTGGAATAAAATAATTAATTAAATTACAATTTGGATTATACGCACTATTTAAAAATAAAGCCTTGAAATATATCACATTTTTCCGTCCATCTCCATTTGCATATTGACGATCTGTTTTCCCACATTTTGTGCGACGTGTGGATACCAGGTTAAATTAGATTCAGTACAAAGTACCGCATAAACAGTGTCCGCCAGAATGTTGGCCACATAATAATATGGTAAACATTTTTATTATTGAGGTATTGGAAAAAAATCAGCCAATCGATTCTGCATGTCTGACAACCTAGAAATGCATCTTGACATCTGCTATGTGATCACACCGATGGCGGCAAATTTGAAAAATTTGACATGAAAATGGAGAAAGTTGGATTAGGTGACGAGATATCGATAAAAGTTATTTAAAAAAAATGTTTGGAATGATATTTTAGACTTGCGTGCGACAGTAATCTAGAACAGGAATTTCAATATTTTTAACATCATGCTGTAGCTATATTTGCTGAATTTTGATGCTGAAATGACTTGACTAGAAGAATATGCGTCACCGATAACAAAAATCTTCTTAAAACTAATTGGAATAACTATTTTACATGAAATTCAAATATGCAAATGATTTCGTACGCAGGTCTAAAATATCATCCCAATTTTTTTTCTTCGAATAACTTTTATCGATATCTTGTCACCTAACCCCACTTTTAACATTTTCATGTCGAATTTTCCAAATTTGTCGCCATGGGAGTGATCACATGACAGATGTCAAATTGTATTTCTAGGTTGTCAGACATGCAGCATCGATTTACTGTTTTTTTTCCGATACCACAATAATAAAAAACGTTCCTATATTATTATGTGGCCAACATTCTAGCGGACACTGTATGAAAATGTGATTGCTTTATAACTGCGAATTCAATTCTAACCCAAACTAACCCTTAAATAAACAAAAACTTCAGATAACGTCAAGCTGCAGGATGATGAAGATAAAGAAAACTACAACTCAACCAACACTAAACAAGACAAACGGGAAAACCCTTCTCCAAAACCAAAACATAAGAGAAAAGCCAGAACGCCGAAAAGAAAGGCAGCCATAGACAACAAAGAACATAAAACTGTGAAGGAGATCTCCCAAAAAGAACATGAAGAAGATATAACACATAAAAAACACCAGAATACAGCTGCTGAAACTCATAAGAATACCGATCAAGAAGCCGTCCGTTCTGAACAAGAATCGGATGAGGATATCCGCCCTTTGGGAATAAGGAAGTCAGCGAACGATAAAGTACTCAACTCAGACACTGAGGTACAAGACGTTAATGCGACCGTTACTACAAAAATCCAAGAACCATTGATACAAATCGGGGACTATGTTGGGGGAGAAGAGGTATTCTAGGTACCACCCAAAGGAGTTTAACTTAGTATTGAATTATTTTGTAGGCTGACAATAGATCGCTTTCAAGTAGTCCGGTTTGCAGTCCGGTTATCATGACTGAAATAGTACAAGTTCATCACGCTTCAGATAATGATACCAAGAAAAATCAAGTTGACGATATTGAGTTCCATGTGGAGAAATTTGATCCATTTGAAGAAAAATTAGTAACTCCTCGAAAAATCACCGTAAACGAATCATCTGCAGTTACTGAGGGCAAACAAGACGTTAATGCGACCGCTACTAAAAAAATCCAAGAACCATTGATAAAAATCGGGGACTATGTTGGGGAAGAAGAGGTATTCTAGGTACCACCTAAAGGAGTTTAACTTAGTATTGACTTATGTTGTAGGCTGACAATAGATCGCTTTCAAGTAGTCCGGTTTGCAGTCCGGTTATCATGACTGAAATAGTCCAAGTTCATCACGCTTTAGATAATGATACTGAGAAAAATCAAGTTGACGATATTGAGTTCCATGTGGAGGAATTTGATCCATTTGAAGAAAAATTAGTAACTCCTCGAAAAATTACCGCAAACGAATCATCTGCAGTTAATAAGGGCAAACCTAAATCTTCTAAGAGAAAGAAGAAACTGTTTGATCCGACAGATTACTCATATCTAGACACCTTGGCAGGTGAGTAAATTTTTCAGTGGTGTGAATAAAAATGGAGTATTTACTCGAAGTAGTTGCTTAGTAGTCCGAGTAAAAGCAAAACCTTCAATTCGTATAAATAATGAAATGCTTTTACTCCGCAGCATCTGCTTCGTTTGAAGGTAGTAAATTCTCCATTATTAGATAGCAAAAGCTCCATTTATTGTTAAACACACATATAATAATATCTTGAATGGTGAAAATGCTGAATGCAATAGTCTTATCGCTATATTTCTCCAACTTTTTTATGTTTGTTTTTTGTGAGTAAAAAGAAATATGGTCTAGAAATTCAATGTTCAAACCCGGCGTCTCTCACTGAATCACGTTTTTTGGACTACTGAGTCCGAATCTGAGGTTTTTTACCTTGCCAGACGTCGGCTTCAGATAAATTCAAATTTCAGAGTTTCAGAGTTTTTTAATTTCTCAAGTATATACGGGGTGTCTGGTAAGTATATGGCATATTTTTGGGAGCGTATAGGGGAGGTCAAAACAACCCCAGTTTGTCATAAACTTTTTTTTCTTAAAAAAAATGAAAATTTTCAAAGGAAAACAAGATTTTTTTTTTGATGTTTCAAAAATATTTGGAACAATTATTCTAGTACGGTCAATTACTCCAAAACTGAAGCTTTTGATACCAACAATAACAACAACTGGTGTCTCGCCGCAGTATTTTACTTTTCTCGAAAACGGTTAGTTTTATCGGAACAAAAGAGGAGCACCTTTTTCGTAGAGAAAAGGTCAGAGTATTTGAAGAAGTAGTGTTCAGCTCTGTAAAATGACACCTGTCCAAAATTGGGCTCAAAACGTTTGGTGGCCAGTCCGTTCCTGGTTCCCCCTACAATTTCAAATATTGACTTCACTATGGTTTTATGAGTCTTCATGGATCAAAGTTAAAGCTGAAAAATTAAATCGAGGGTTATTCATTTAGGCCTCTGTATTTCCGCTAGGAGGCACTTTAGAAAAAAAAAATATGACAAACTAGGGTTATTTCGACTTCCCCTATACGCTCCCAGAATTATGCCATATACTTACCGGACAGTAACAGTAAATGACAATGATATAGTTGTGATATTTTTTTTTTTAGGTAGGTATTTTTTGATAAGGCTGATTCCACCGTCGAATATGTATTTCCATTTTGTTTTTCATTTTTTCCAACAGTGATTACATTCACCTCACCAAAATGCGCTTGTGGGGTAAGTGTAATCACTGATCCCATCAGACCAAAATTCTCATAATTCAGTTTTTCACTCGCCTGAACAAGACTCGGAATTAGAGGATCATGATACAGTGACTGCAATGGATATAAGAGCTAGTTTTATCAGAACCCATTTCAGGACAAGGGTAGAACTTAGTAGTTTTTCCCGTAGACTTTACCCAACTCATAACGTGGATCGTAGATTGGAATAAAATTGTATCTTAATTTCTACTACGCTCAAATGCCCACATAATAAATGAACTTTATGAAGAAAAATTATTTGAGTTTGAATTCTTTGTCATTGGCCCACAAAAAAGTTCATAACTTCCTTATGAATCAAGATATCACGTTATGTTTTTTTTTCAATAGAATGTTTCAATCTACAGAGTGTCCCGGAACAAAGTCAGGAAACTTGAGGAGAGGTCTTTTTTTTTTCTAGTTATTGATATATTTCGTACATTTCTCATCGAATCGAAATGAAACTAGGTACTAAATTTCATCTGGTTTATCTCTAACGTTTTGTGGAAAAAATGTTTTTCTATTTTGCCCCTAGAGGTCGCTTTACCTGAAATCCAAATTTCATATTTCACAACAAATACAGCGTTTCAAATATTGGGAAAGATTAGAAAAATGTACTCTTTGTAAGAGTCGATAATTCTCAACGTTTGGCCGCAAATCGACATTAAACTAAATCATGTAAAAAATAATCTGCTTATAATGATACAATAACAAAGAAAATACAAAACAAAAACATAACAAAATAACACAACAGCAACAAATACAACAGAAACAACAAAAAAAGCACAAAAACAACACGAAAAATACAGAAACCAGAATTGTATTCGTTTTTTCATGTTTTTGTTGTTTGTGTTGTTTTATGTTGTTTATGTGTTGTATTTTCCTGGTTATCATTTCATAAAAGGCAATTATTTTTGACATGAGTTATTTTACTGTCGATTTGCGGCAAAACGTTGAGACTTATCGACTGTTACAAAGAGTACATTTTTTCTCTAACCTTTCTCAATCTTTAGAACAACGTATTTGTTTTTGAGGAATCTGGCGAAACAAAAAAAGATACGCGAAATTAATATGTAATTTGGATTTCAGGTAAAGCGCCCTCTAGAGGAAAAGTAGAGAAAAATATTTTCCACAGAACATTACAGATAAACAAGTCAAAACTTCGGTAAGAAATGTCCGAAGTTTATCAATCTCCTCCCTAAGTTTCCTAACGTTGTTCTGGCACACCCTGTATATTAGACTTGTCTCGATTACATTTGCTCCATATGAGCGGACATGTTTTTTTATTTTTGCTTACAAAAAAAAACGAGGCAAGTCGAAAATTGATGAATATAATATTTATGATATAATTCTGACAAAAAAAACGAACCCGATATCTCTTTTGGTTCTCTTATTATAAGAGTTTGAAGTTCATCTATCATTTTTTTGATTACACTTACCCCATTTCACCCTATATCTCTTGAATGTTTTATTTCATAAAAAATTCGACTGATTTGACATTAAACCTATGTGGTTTAGTGGAATAAAGGAATTTTAGAATAAAATCATCATTTTAATGGAAAGGGTAAAATATGAGTTGTAATTTTTTTCATCTGATTGGCTCCAAAATTGGCATGTGGAGTCCTTCGTGGATTCTTAACAACTTTCTTTAATACAATTTTGCGATATCTTGCCGCATTGCCACATTTTTTGACACCAAAATAAAAAAAAATCGCTAAACCGTAGAACCCATGACATATGTATCAAAATTGATTTTCTGGGACATGCACAAACTATCCCCAAAGTTAGTTTTTCTAAAATAAAAATAACAAAAATTGTTTGCATAATTGTACCCAACTTTATGGCGGACACTGTATAAAAGTAAGTAGATGTCACCTTTTACTATAGTAAAAGCATAACCTTCAGTTTATTCATACCACTGTTTTAGTTGTGATAAGAGTAATATCATTTTCCACAGATCTTCCGTCCTCTCTGGAGGAGAAACCCACACAAGTAGCCAAAAAACCATCAAAGTTAAGAAAAAATCAAAACGAAACAAAAAAACCCGAATCCAAAAGTCTAAACACAACAGTCAAAACTAAGAAACTCAGATGTGAGTGAGATTGTCAGAGCCTTGATTGAACTCTCAATTTTCTTTATCTCTTAGACTCCAAGAAAAACATTAGAGACGACTCCTCCAGAACTTTCCATGATCTCGATAGTCTTTATGAAAGTTTCGAGAAGAAAATTCATGCTGGAGATCATTCCGCAGAGGACTTACGTATGAGGTAGATGTACCTTCAACAACTTACTTTTTTAAACGGTTTTTTTAATTCAAAATTGCGATAATAGGTGTAAGCCAGTTGAAAAAAGTCCCGAAACTCCTCCATTCGTGTTGCAGCAACCGGACCTACAGCTGCAGAATATTGAAAATATGAACAATATGGTTTCCGAGAAAGAAGAAAAAGTGAAGATTTTACAGAATATCGTGGTAAGATATGCGATATATCTAGAAATCTTGAAGATAAGTCATTTTTAACAATACATATCATCACTATTACAGATCCAAAAGGGTAAAAAAAGGTCGCAGCGGTCACCTGATCGGGATTGTCAGCCACCAAAGAAAACTAAGATTAATGTAGATGTTCCCGTCGAAATGGAACCGCAGGTTGATAAAGCAAAAGTTGATGAACCGAAAGCGGATGACGATTTAGAGACATATTTAGGTGAGTTCTGTGATTCATATTTTTATTGCATTGACATTGAAATTCTAGAACAAGTAAGCCATGTTGTTTGTGCGGTGATTGGCTGGGCAGGAAAATATCCAACGCAGCCGAAATTGTTCAAAAAAAAGCTGAACTCTGTTCATAGTTACGTTTTTAAGAATTAAATGAATCGACTGTAGTTGTTCATATAATTTTATTGTTATAATTAGTTTAAGAGTGAGTTATTATAATTATTGTTTCTATGCATTTATTGTTGGTGCATCACTACGTTTAAGTGTTATGTGTGTGTTATATAAAAGTGAATATAATTATGTTTCTATGCGTTGAATGTTGGGAAACGGACTAGTTTTATTCTGCATTTAGCTTGTTATTTTTTCCTGAAATGATTCAGCGAATCAAGTATAGAGCCGGTAAGTCTCTTCATAAGGGAGCCGTTGGAGAAGCCAAATGCACTTGATCGAGAAATGTGTAAAATAGAAGCATAGTTTACATGTAGAGGAGCCATAGGAATGACAGCCACAATGTTTCTAAGCATTATACCGTCATAATCACCAGCCAGCTGACAACGCGTAAAGTCATGTTTTGGTAGACTTCTTGTGATGATACGTGCGAATTATTATCGTGGTAAGTGATACTTGTTTTTTTTTATTCCGAACTATTTTGTCGGGGTTGGATCATAAAACTATGTAGTTTCAACTAGGCGCTCCTGATTTTTTGTGAAATTGGTGTTTTTTATGTAAAATTGTACCTTGGAGGAATTATAGCCACGCGGTGCTGTAACTCTTGAAAAGCTGAAACTAGAAAGTTCAGACCGTCTGTCTCCATCTTGAACCGTTTGAGTTTTATAGTTTGTCAAAGATGCAAAAATGTCATTTATAAAACGCGATAACTCGAAAACGGCTGAATTTAGGAACATTTTGTGTATTATAATTTTTGTTCAAAACTTAAGGAAGAACTAAGATATCAAATAATATACAGGTGGTTCTGTTCAAAAAAATGTTTCTTTGTTGTTCCACGACTATATGACCGACTCTCAAATTCTAGTTATTACCAACTAATAGACAGATATTTGAAAACTCTTCAACTTTTGAATTTACCTTTTTTTTCAGTAGCTCGTATACAGGGTGCGCCAAAGTAAGTAGTCTATTAGAATATCTCGGGAAATAAAACGATTGGGATCCTGAACATTTTTATGGAGAGATTGTCGAAGATGCTTTCTTCAAATGAAATAATAGTGACGACGTGACGCCTTCATTACTAATTTGAATTCGTTTTCTTGTTGAAAGTGACCTACTTTAAAAAAAAAATCACAATATTTTCATAACTATTATTAAATGATGGCCTAAAAATAAGATAAAAAAAAAATATACAAACTTAAAAAAATCAATTTTTTCAAATGGAAACCCCCAATTTTTATCATTTTATCTTATTGAGCATTGAAAACAAAGTTGAGTTTGTGTACGATGGCCTGATCCTTGTGAGAGGTAAACATCTGGAAATCGTCTGCGAGCGTATGAGGACAGCGTGTAAAATTCTGGAGGTATGGTGTAAAGAGACGGGGCTCTCAGTGAATCCCACAAAAACGGAGCTAATCCTTTTCACAAACAGTAGGAAACTCAAGAAGTTCAAGTCACCCATTCTGTATAAGATGCTGCTGGTACTGAAACAGGAGGTCAAGTACTTCGGGTGGTCTTGGACAGTAAGTTAACGTGGAAACCCCATATTGAAAGGACAGTTAAAAAAGGCATAGCCACAATGTGGCTGCTGCGCCGAGCGGTGGGGCCTAAAACCACGCGTCATGAGCCGTGATCAGACCGAGTGTCTCATACGGAGACAATCTCTCTCTGGTGGCCGGCCACCGAGAAAGCCACTAACGGAATCAGACCAACCAGACTTCAAAGGATGGCCTGTATGAGCATAACCGGTGCAATGAGAACTGCACCAGAAGCTGCACTGAACATGCTCCTTGCGTTGCCAGAGCTGGCAATCTGGATAAAGAGGATGTCCGCTCAGGAAGTATGGAAGGACAGAGGCACAGGGGTTGGCCACACTAGATTAGCTTCTATTGTGAGGCGTGAAATACCGTTACTGGCGGCGGAACTGACAGCCACGGATGGAAGACTCAGACTTCACAGAAGTTTTGAGGACGAGCTAGCTAGCTAGACTAGGGTCTTCATCGCCCTAGCCCGGTCCAGAACCAAACCTGGGTCTGAATAAACGACTGATCTCCGAGGCCCTGAATGAGTGGGCTTGGGAAAACACAGTAAGAAACTGGAGGAATAACACGACTTGTAGGCAATCCAGAGTGATAATCACACAACCCAACAAACCAAGGACGGCCCAGTTGCTGAACAAGAGTAGTAAGGCATTGAGCATCATCGTAGGCATTTTGACAGGACACTGCAAGCTCAACCGACACTTGCATTTATCAGGAATAGGCAAATCACCCCTATGTCCCTACTGTGGAAGGGCGGAGGAGACCTCCTACCATCTACTGGGAGTCTGTGATAGATGGGGTCGCCCTTGGAGCGGCAACCATTCCTCGGGTGGAGTTGGGGGACCTGAGCTGGGATATCCTGCTCCGCTTCACAATGAAGACGGGACGACTGGAGTGAAGAGGGTTGGCGAAAAGGGTCACTAGGCCTAGTCGCCGGGCTTTTGTCCCCCCACCCTTACCATTAAGATTACCATTGTGTAGGATTGTCCATTCCCAAAATTAAAAAAAAAGAATGAGAATTTTCAAAATGGACTGTCTTATACAAACCCACCTTTATTTTCAATGCTCAATGAGATAAAATGATAAAAATTGGGGGTTTCCATATGAAAACATTGATTTTTGTCAGTTTTCTTGATTTTATTTTTGATCTTATTTTTTGGGCCACCGTTTAATTATAGTTATTAACATATTGTGAACATTCTTTCAAAGTAGGTCTTTTTCAACAAGAAATCGAATATTAAATGACCCTCAAAACCCTCATAAATTTAAAGTTATAATCCCTCGTAAAGCCAATCCCGAATAATGAAGGCTTTCTTTTACGAAAAATGGTATAGGAATAGGACATCATACATCAAATCTGCCTAGAATTTTGTGTTAAATCCAAAAATGTAATAATATAGTTCCATTTGAAACAAACAAGTAGACACCTATTTCCGGTATATTCGGAAGTAACGCAACCTCATTATTATTTCATTTGAAGTTCAGAATCCCAATCGCTTCATTTCCCGAGATATTCTTGGCGCACCCTCTAGACTAACCAATAATCGATCATTTCCAGACTTCTGACTAACCCTGTATTTGGACACGTTTTGATAAGTAAATCATCTTGGTTCTGGGCAATTATGTTATTCGCTTAATCGACAATTTTTCAGTAAAATATCTGGTGGCCCCAACTACCCGCGCGGTCGAGTAATTATTGCACCTCGATTTGGTTGGTTTCATTTACAGGGTGATCGAAGAATACGTGTACAACGTTGGATGACAGAATCCTGACGTCTAAATAGGTCGATTCAAGCCAACTTGCCTGTATCCAAAATTTTCTTCTTCATTTTCCAAAAACGTCCAAATCGATTTGAATAATTTTTGGCACCTGGTCTTAGAGCATGAAAATATGTATTTTGTTGGCATAGCGACCGGCTGTAATCACCCTGAAGTGTTATAAAAGTGACGTCATAATAAATGTGGTTATACCTGGTTACACCTTATGATATTTTATCGCATTTGCTTTCTTATAATTCAGATGTTTCGACCAAATAACACAGGGCATCGGTAGGTTTTTTCTACTCTTAAATCATTCTGCTGGCATGAATGTATTGATGTAGGCCGGGTAAATTCTTAGTGGGAAGAGCATTTATAATTTGGATATTTACCCAATGCCCAATACCAATATGAATACCCAAAACGTGGCTATTTTTGGAAATTGTGCAATGGACAATTCGCACGAATTTCGAAAGAACTTGAAATTTTATATGCATATTGTATTTCAAAATACCTACCTACCCAAAAATATAATGAATCATCCATTATATTTTATTATAATAATTGTTTTGTCTGCGCCAAAATGATCAATTCGCTACATGTCCAAAAATTGGGTGTGGCTTATGTATCCCGATGTAACGTCATTTCGCTTGCTTTTAGTACGGAGTTCAAAGCTGCGAATTCGTGATTTCTCAATTTCAGTCGATTGAACTGGATTACGGACTACGGTGCGTCTCTTGTTCGTTTTTTGTTCTCGTTTCATGTGAGCTTAGCGTCACGAAGGGATTCTGGTGTGCGAAGCCAGGCTTAGTTTTCAATAATCAATGAATACATGATTCAAGAGCGTATTTTGTTTTTTGAACGTTAATGGCATTACTACTTCCAAATCTTGATATTTTCCTGTTTCCAAAAATAAAGTGAATTTTCCATTATACAGGGTCACCCAGACCTGATTACACAGCGATTTGTTCAAACACCTTGATACTTTTCTCCATTGGATGTCCTTTCATAAAAATATGGACCAATAATTCCGACCGTTAAAAAACTGGTAACGAAGCAGGTGATTGATTGAATTGAGTATTATCTCAAATCTCAATAAAGACATGAATCACTCAATAAATCGGAAACGACTTGAGATAGACAAATCGCTGGGTGTAATCATAGGTCTGTGTGACCTTGTATACTGGGTGTCTCAGCTAGAATTATTTACCTCAAATAACATGTCCCCTAGAAAATTTAATCAAAAATGCCCGGACCCGTCCATTTTTGTTTTGAGGGAGAAACAGAGAAACATCTTGCGCATTCTTTCAACTTCGCAACTTCCTTTCCTCCACTTTATACTCTTGGAGAGGGATATTTTTTGTCCGTTTTTAAGGATGGATACTTATAGCTGGGACACCTTGTACAATGGTGTAGAAGTGATTCCGATGATCTCATGTCACTTTCAAGTTCAAATGTTCATCATCAATTTTCATTACTTTAATATTGAATGGCTCCAACATCAAAGTAATGAACTAAGAATAATAGTAGGTACTCAGATTCAGATCAAGTTTTAGTATTTTGAATGGTTGTGGGTTGTGGTAGAAAAAAATAATTTTATAATAAAATATCTAATAGACATAATTTGAAGGATATTCCTTACAATAACCTACATATATCCTATGATTTTTATTTTATGAGTTTAGGATGTATGCGGTTGAGTTTCCCGGTAGGCGTCATCCAGAGCCACTAAGTTTTATTTTGTGTAGATAATTACTTTACTTATTTTTTATTGATAAAAATTGACATATTTATGATTTTTGTTGAATATTTTTTTAATGGTGCTAAATTTAAATGAACTTTTAAATACAAAAAGTGTATGAACCTTCATTCTGCATTGAACTGTGAAATAATATACAGGGTGTACCATTTGAAAATCTTGAGAAAAACTGCTTTGAAAGTTGTCACATTCGGAATCAAATTTTGGACACCCTACACAAATAGAAAAAAACCATTTGATGTTGGAGTATCTTCGGACTGACTGTATTGGATTGCCACTGCGGAGCTAGGAAAAAACAGACCCAAGACCATCTTTAAAATAATTTTTTGAAAGGTTGCAAAACGATTTTTTTTGTTTTTTTCTCGAAAACTACAAAGCAAATCAGATAAAAATTTCGGACATAGGAAAGAACACCGAAACAAATCTTTATATCCAAAAAAATACAGGGTGGTCCCATTCAAGTTTTAGGGCTGTGAAAAAAATTTATAAGGCAAAGTTGTTCAGTTCTTGGTCCTCTATAACTTTTTATTGAGGTCATTCTGCACTTAATACATTTTTGGGAAACCACCTCTTCAGCGCAAAACGTACCAGGAGTTCGAGTCAAATCTTTTGGTTGGATGAGCTGAGGCTAGTCCTCAAGCATCCCTAAAAATATCATTCCGTTCCAGACAAATTTAGCATAGAAAGACCACTGATCTCTAAAATAAATGGAAGAATAAAGGTGTATGGCTGGCCCATTGAAAAGCAGAGATCACACGGAGAAAATGACGTGTTGTTTGCGCACGAAATTCGTCAGTCGAAACAGAATGGCGCAGGTGCAAAGCCCATTTTTCGTAGACGTGGAAATAAAGCTCCTTCTTGCTGTTTCTGCTTGCAGTGCCGTATCACGGTATCCTCGCCATTTTTAAGTAGTGAATCGAGCTTGCTTGTTTACTGTTCGAAGATTATTGGAATTTGGTGTTTTTTCGGCGTTTTTAGAATATTTTGTGGTTCTTTTGACTTTATTGACATTCATAAAAAGTGTTGGTAATTGAAAATTTCGATAAATTATACCTACCCAGTTCCTTTCAATTTACCTGTTAAAATATAAAGTACGGCCCAGTTCAGCATTCCCCAGAACAGAAATAAATCCGACTACTAGGCATGATCAGAACTGTTCGTCGGTGTTTATGTTTCGGCATCGTAAATTTGCCTGCCTCGACTAGTTTTCATCCATTCATTTCAGAGATCAGTGAGAAAGACATGAAATCAAAGCTGACCAAAAAAAGGAGCTATTGCGAAATTCCAAGTCCCAAATGATATAATATTTTTCGAATTATCGACCCTTCAATGGACCGTTTGGAGTGATTCTCAAAAAGTTTTTTTCACAGCAAATTGACCGGTAAAGAAGTTATTCATAATAAATAGATAACCAACTTTTTTTCATAAACTTTTTTTCCAATTGATTATTTTTGGAGATAGCGCCCAGTTCATGGACAAATTGGGGTAGTTTCTTTTTTTGTGACTTGACTGTTTTTTGTAGCCGTAAACCAACCGAATCATTCCTTTGAATTTGGGTATGGCATATCCATATCCAATTCAAAGTATCAATTTACAAAAGGGGACGATGTGAATAATTCTTTTTCTGTTATTTTCGTCATTTTATTATTTGATTCACCTACCATTATTTTCTCATCTTCATGCAATTAACACATATACAGGGTGTCCCAGCAAGGGTGGCCACCGGCCATATCTCGGAAACTACTGGACCTAAAAGTTCAGGAAAAAAAATATGATCACTAAAGTGGCCACGAGAAAATGCTGGAAAATATTTTTAACTTCGAAATTCTGCCGCTAGGGGGCGCAATCAAAGCTTAAATATTAAAATTCGAAATTTCTCCGGAAATTCTCGGATTGAGGTATATCTTTATCAACATGGTTAGAAAACCTAGACAATTTCACGTCTTTTTGGTACAGGGCTCATTGGCGTACCGATCTTCGTGTGAGTAGGGGAAGGTAGTGAAAGTGTAATTGTTCAAGTGGCTGTAACTTATAAACGACTTGTCCGATTTTGTTGCGTATAGGCTTGTTTGGAAGATAAATGTGAGTACTTTCGTATATCGTATCCAGTGATGCGTGATTGTCTCCAGAAAAGTTGCTAGAAGGGGTAACTTGAATTAAAAACAGTGTTTTTCATTTTACCGCAAAAATTTAAATGGTATGGTATAATTCTGATAATAATAACTAGTCCAAATTATGTAAAATTTAATGTTTTAAGGTTTTTAAGGTTTTTTTTTTTTTTTTTTTTAAGGTTTTTTCTTGTTAATTCAATCTTCATTTCGATTCTGTTATCAGAATTATACCGTACCATTTAAATTTTTGCGGTGAAACGAAAATAACAGTTTTTAATTCAAATTACGCCTTCTAGCAACTTTTCTGGAGACAATCACGCATCACTGGATACCATATACGAAAGTACTCACATTTATCTTCCAAACAAGCCTATACGCAACAAAATCGGACAAGTCGTTTATAAGTTACATCCACTTGAACAATTACACTTTCACTACCTTCCCCTACTCTCACGAAGATCGGTACGCCAATGAGCCCTTTACCAAAAAGACGTGAAATTGTCTAGGTTTTCTAACCATGTTGATAAAGATATACCTCAATCTGAGAATTTCCGGAGAAATTTCGAATTTTAATATTTAAGCTTTGATTGCGCCCCCTAGCGGAAAAATTTCGAAGTTAAAAATATTTTCCAGCATTTTCTCGTGGCCACTTTAGTGATAATTTTTTTTTTTCCTGAACTTTTAGGTCCAGTAGTTTCTGAGATATGGCCGGTGGCCACCCTTGCTGGGACACCCTGTATATATGATTTTAAGCTTGGATGTTTATACATTCATTTATACAATATCATTTATTCAATGTTTCAATTGCGCCCTCATTCAGCCATCTCGCTTTTAAGCTTTCATTCATCAACGTTAGGAAACTTTAGGGGGGTGGTTGTATGTGACCAAATAGTGTTGGTGTTGGTGAGTCATATAACGAAATTTCAGAATCTCAATATTTTTCGAGTTACCGGCACTCAAAGATCATGTTTTTTTTCTAGTTATTGAAATATTTTGGACATTATTTCTTATCAAATCAAAATTAAATTTGGGCTTTTTCAACTTGTTTATCTGTGACGTTCTGTGGAGAAAAATTCTCTAATCTGCCCCTAGAGGGCGCTTTGCCTGAAATCCAAATTTCATATTTCGCATATTATTATCTTTTTTGTTTCGACAGATACCTCAAAAAAAAATACGTCGTTTTAAAGATTGGGAAAGATAAGACAAAAAATATAGTCTTTGTACGAGTAGATAAGTCTCACTGTTAGGCCGCAAATCGACACTAAAATAACTCATGTCAAAAATAATTGTTTGCTCTGAAATGATAACAAGGAAAATACAACGCAGAAACAACATAAAAAGTCAAAAACAACAAAAAAAACGAACAATCATTAACAAGAACGGTAGCAAAAACAATGCAAAAACAACACAAAAACATGAAAAAACGAATTCTTGTTTCTGTTGTTTCTGAGCTGTTTTTTGTTGTTTCTGTTGTTTTTATTGTTGTGTTATTTTGTGTTGTTTTTGTTTTGTATTTTCTCTGTTATCATGTCGTTCAAAGCATGAGATAGTTTATCGATTTGCGGCCAAAAAGTGAGATTTATCGACAAGGACAAGGAGTACATTTTTTGTCTAGTCTATTCCAGTCTTTAAAGCGGCGTATTTGTTTTTGGGAAATCGTGACAACAAAAAAGATAATATGCGAAATATGAAATTTGGATTTTAGGTAAAGCGCCCTCTAGGAGCAGAGTAGAGGAATATTGTTTCCACAAAACGTTACAGATAAACAAGCTGAAACTTTGTACCAAGTTTCATTTTGATTCGATAAGAAATGACCGAAATATATCAATAACTAGAGAAAAATTGATCTTTGAATGCCTGTAACTCGAAAATTATTGAGATTTCGAATTTTTGTTATATGACTCATCACTTACCACCGTTATTTTATCACACTCAATCACCTCCCTAAGTTTCCTGACGTTGTTCTGGGACACCCTGTATATTTTGTAGATATACAAGGTGTCCCTAAAATAGCTGTACAACGCTTAACCACAAATTCCTTAACCAGAACTAAGGCGATCTAGGCAAACTTACCTATATCCAAAATTATTGCTCCGTTAAATCTACAGAGGGCGTCAAAGATTCAAACAAAATTTGGTTTTTCCTACATTTATACAGGGTGTCCGGAAATGATGAGCAAAAAATTCAGGTGAGAATTCTAAACAAAAAATGCTACCTCTTCCTATAATATTTTTTCGAGAATTGATTATTGACGGAGTTACGGGGTGTTGAAGTTTCATTTTATTTGCAGTTTTTTTGCAATACCTTTTGCCACGCTCATAATATTTTGACGAAATCTCGTATTTGGGGCTTCATCGGGATGAGGAATTCAAATTTTCCCACCGTTTTTTCGCATAATGTAAGGGGCGCCACATACGCACCTATACTTTGATTTGAATGATTTTAACTTTTTTGTGCTATACTGTATGTTTTTTGAACAAATATTTTCATTCTCTCAACCTTTTGACATAAGAAAGAGATACTTCTTTTGTTGCGATAAATCTAACCGTTTTCGAGAAAAACGCTAAAATAACTTTGCTTGCATGTGATGGATACGAAATCATTCTAATTTATTTTCAACCTTAAACATTGCATGCTTTGGAAACAAGTGCTATAGTTGCCGTAGAAACAAGTTCTGGAAAAATTAGTTTTGAAAGTTGGTAATTTTTTGAAAATTTGCTGTTACGCTGATGTTGGTCAAAGACAAAAATACTGAAAATACAAAAAATTGAAAAATGTGAAAAATCACCAACTGTCAAAATTAATTCTAATCAAAATTGTTTCCACGGCAACATAACGCATGATTCCAAAGCATGCTTTGTTAAAAGTAGAAAAAAATTAAAATAATTTCATATTCATCACATGCAAGCAAAGTTATTTTAGCGTATTTCTCAAAAACGGTTAGATTTTTTGAAACAAAACAAGTATACCTTTTTTATGACAAAATGTTTGAAGAATAAAAATATTCACTCAAAAGTCGCATATAGTGTGGCACAAAAAAGTTAGGACCAAATCAAAGTTTAGGTTCGTATGTGGCGCCCTCTACAAAATGCAAAAAAATGGTGTGGAAATTTGAACTCCTCATCCCGAAAACGCCCCAAATACGAGATTTCGTCGAAATATCATGAGCGTGGCAAAAGGCAGGGCCGGGCATGACCAAAAAAATTGAAAAAAAAAAGTTTGAGACCATGTAACTCCGTTAATAATCAGTTTTCGAAAAAAATTATGGGGAAAGGTAGCATTTATTTTCGGTCTAGAATGTTCCCCTGATTTTTTTTGCTCATCATTTCCGGACACCCTGTATATAACACTTCCGGTTAATTACAACCGGTCGCTATAGAAACAGAAAATGTGATTTAATTGTTCAAGACTAGGTACCAAAAATTATCAAAATCGACGATTTTTTTTGAATATTTGACGCCCTTAACGAAGCAATTTTGGACATAGGTGAGTTTGCCTAGATCGCCTTATTTTTGGTCAAGGAATTTGTGGTTAAGCGTTGTACAGTCATTTCAGGGACACCCTGTTTAGCTTTATCAATTTGTTGATTGTATACAGGGTGTTACTTAATGGTATGTCATAATTTTAAGGGGGAGTTCCTGAGTACATTTTAAGTCGAAAAGGTCATAAAAACTTGGGTCTAAAAATAAAATAAAATACAAATAAAAAATTAAAAATAAAAAAAAGTGTGTTCCTATACCATAATATCCTGTGGCAAAATTCAGTTCAATATCTCAAACTGCCTTTGGAAAATGTATTAAAAACTGAAAATAAGATAAATCTTTAACACCCTGTATCTTGAAAACCAAGCATTTTAAGACCCAAGTTTATATGACCTTTATCACAGCTTTATTTGAGCTGTGGTATCATATCGAAGGTTGCACGCAATTTTATTATGGAAAACTTTGATTTGGTTAATTTACCAACTGAACAAAAATTACGAAACTAGCCTAGCTCGTCCATGAACTGGGCGCTATCTCCAAAAATAATCAAGTGAGAAAGAAAGTTCATGGGAGAATGTTGCTTCTTAATTTATCATGAACAACTTTCGTACGAGAGGAAGTTTTCTGAAAATCACCCCAAACGACCGCTAAGTCAAGAATTATTGAACTTATAAAAACAATAATTCATAAAGCAAAGTTAGAGAAAATGTTCTTATGTTCAATTTGCAACTGATTATTTTGTTGTAGCACAATTATAAAAAAAACAGCCGTAATGCTCAGATTCCCCCATATTAAAATTTCCGATTTTGCTAATTTTACACTCAGAAGTCAGTCACTAATAAACACTAAAAAAATCAGCTTGTCAGTAACTTTTTTATTTTACCCTATATGGAGCGATATAATTTGACTGGATTATTGAGCGAATATTGAACGTCAGGAAACGATTGTCAATCGACAGGTGAGAAATTTGAAGCTCTTTTACGGCTCCTGATTAATATCGTGTACCGGCGAGACTGACAGACTCTCCCATTCATATTGCAGCAATCGAACCTTCAGCCTATACACAGCTGCGGAATATTGTAGATATGAACGCCAACTGTTTAGTCTCAGAAAAAGAAGGAAAAGTGAAGATCTTGCCGAATATCGTGGTAAGACGCGATATAACTAAAATCTTATAGATAAGTCGTTTTTAAGAATACATATCATCACTATCACAGATTAAAAAAGGTAAAAAACGGCCGTCACCTGATTGGGATGATCAGGCAGCAAAAAAAAATAAGACTGATGGTGTCACCGTCGACAAGAAACCCCAGCTAGTCGACAAAGAAAAAGCTGATAAACCAAAAGCGGTTGCTCCCGATTTAGAGAAATATTTAGGTGAGTCCTGTGATTTATATATTTTTTTTTGCACTGACATTGAAATTTTAGAACAAGTAGCTGATGTTGTTTCTGCGGTAATCGGCTGGGCAGAAAAATTTCAAACGCAGCCGGATTTGTATAATAAAAAGCTCAAGTCGCTTTATCGTTACGTTTTTAAGAATTAAATAAATCGAAGAGTGTTGTTCATATACCGTTATTGTTATAGTTAATAGTTCAAGAGTGAATATAATTATGTTCCCATGCGGAATAGTTTTATTCTGCATTTAGCTCTGCTGTCTGCAGTAATATTATGATTATTATGTAGTTTTTCATCATGATATGATTCAACGAATTAAGCACGGAGCCGGTATCTTTATTAGTAACATATTTGGTGATCGGGAGCTGTTGGAGCAGAAGAAGAGTCCGCATGTTCAGGCGGCATCTTGAATGTAGGGGTGCCATGGAAATGACAGCCACCCCATAGCGAGTGCTGACAACGCCGAGAAATTTGGTTAAGTTCGATTTTGTTGCGGTCATAGATAAAATAATACAAACTGATGGTATAAACAAAACTATGATAATTATTATCATCATTAGTATTAATTTACAAAAATTTGTTTTCCGTTATTTATTTTGAGAATTAAAAAAATATATTGGATTTGGGGAGAAAATTTTTGGTTTTTGGCTTGAAACTTGGAATTTGTGATCATGGTCTAAGGGCATTCAAAAATAACCCCCCTTTCCATTCAAGATATTAGACAGTTGAAGTTGAGCCAAGACGTAGACGTTAACGTAATACGTTAACGCATAAAGTTCACGTCTACGTAATTATCCAAAAGCTAGTTGAAGTGTGGCATTTGACGACGTGAAACATAGCGAGTTGACTTAACCTAATTTGTTGGGTTTACATATAGTTTTTCGACCTGTAAAAGTAGAAAAAAAGTGATGTTTGTGACAATTTGGTTATTGAATTATGAGGCCAAATAAAAATAGGACGTGTGATGTCCAAAATTGTTTCGTTGGCAGATTATCCAACATCGGAGACTTGATCGGCAAACCTCGGATTACGTATAAGGGATAACGTGAAATACGTGAAGACACGCAAGGTTAAGTATGTCCGTAAACGCAAACGTGAGAAAAAACGAAGTGCGCTTGCCCAGATGTCAATCACCACGTTTACGTCTACGTGGATGAAAGCACTTATTCAACTATCTATTAGGGGTGAGTTTCTCCCAGCCCAAGGGATTGCAGATGAGGCCTATACACCTAATAAGTGTCCCCCACCAAAACAAAGTTGACGTGTGTCTGCGTGGTTTATTTTATATGACATTAAATGCCCAAAAAATCAATTCCGGTACGTGTTTGATTGGCCATCTATTATACAGGTCAACTGTACAGGGTGTTTATTTTAAGTCATAACACTAACTATTGCTATCTTCGAAACAGTCAGTGCTACGAGGTCGCCGGTTAAATGGGAGAAAAGTTGCAGTTTTTGATTCTCATTGAAGATGCATTCACTGTGTCGCAATAGTTCTTTTCCTAACCAGTTCGCAAAGTGATGCTTTCCCGCACGCAAAAGCAGTTAGACGAACGACGCGAAGCGGAGTTCGGATATTCTTTAAGGGTGGGAAAGACACTTTGCAAACGTTTCAGGAACAATATTTTTTCCACGAGCGTTCACAGATTAGACACGAAAACTAGATAATTTATTATTTGAACGCAAATAAAAACATAGGTCAACTTGAGAATAATGATTATTTATGGTTAACAATATATCAATATTGAAAGAACAGTTTGTGGCGGCAGCTGGAAATTGGATAATATGAGTATAATCAAAATCATACTTGATTTATTTTATATTTGAAATGCAAGGGTATGTCCGATCACTGTTCATTAAATTTCCTCTTTTGTCGCCTTATTCCCTGCTATTGGCAACACTGTTTTAATTTGACATGACACTCCAGACAGCTGCGTCAATCGCTTAAGCTTATAAGATCAGTGATCTCTGATCAGTCATTCTTCGTTTAATCGTTCATACTTTTATAAATTTGATTGTCCGTTTGTAGTTTGTATAATATGTTACGGCTTAAGCCCGTAATTGGATAGATCTAGTATTGACCGGATACTTCGCGTTTTATTCAAATCTGCTGGATAAAGCGCGAAGAACTGAATGACTTCGGGCATTATCCGGGTAGTTCTAGTTTTAGCCAGGAAGCAATGGCTAAATCACGAAAAGAAAAAGAACTCATTCCACAATAAGTAAAGTATTCTGTAATATTCTCGAAATAACTTATAGACTCTGATAGAATCAATTTTTATTATTCACTGAAACAAACATATATAAGGTGGCAATTCTAACAGAAAAATATTTCGAGGCACATATCGGTATAATTATTGTACTTATAAGTAATGGAGAAGATTGAAAAAACATCGGTTCCTAACCCAAACTAACCCAAATTGTGAGTACCAAATGCGAACTATTTCGTATTTCTGGTTTTATCCATCTAAGGGAGGTTGGATAATTCTAGTATGAACCGGTTAATGCTCAAAAAGCAACGTGCTTCCTTTGAATAACTGGCTTTATCCACTCTGTATGGATAGTTCTAACATTATCCGGATAATTCGCGAATTACCCAATATTAGGGCTTTAGCCGTGAAATATACATGATCAGGTTTTCAGCTTAAATCCTTCGAAAATTTCCGATAAACACAGTAGTTTGCACCAAAATCAAGCACGAACAACTCACAAATGCCGATTGAAAGTCGTCATTATCAATGTCTGTTTACGTTACTGGCGAATGCGTTTTTAACGCAAAAAAAGAATTATATGTGTTTCATTTTGATTTTGTCTGAAAAGGGAAAAGTAACAAGAACATTATTTTGTGCATTATCTACAGTTTGGTTGGTATGGAAACGAAGTTTGAAACAACAAATTGGTAGGTAGTTATTTGAGTGCGGAAAAATTGACATTTGAGTGCGGAAAAAAAAATTCCCGCACTAGTTAGGGAAAAGGTCACTTTACACACGCAAATGGGTGTGCGAAATGGTTACTTTGCGCACGCTCATAGAAAATAGTTATTTTCCTAACAAGTTCGCAAAGTGATGCTTTCCCGCACGCAAAAGCAGTTAGACGAACGACGCGAAGCGGAGTTCGGATATGCTTTAAGGGCGGGAAAGACACTTTGCGAACTTGTTAGGAACAATATTTTTTCTACGAGCGTTCACAGATTAGACACGAAAACTTTAGATAATATATTATTTGAACACACTTAAAAACATAGAACTTGAGAATAATGATTATTTATGCTTAACAATATATTTATATTGAAAGATCAGTTTGTGGCGGCAGCTGGAAATTGGATAATATGTGTTTAATCAAAATCATAATTGATTTATTTTATATTTGAAATGCAATTGCATGTCCGATCACTGTTCATAAAATTTCCTCTTTTGTCGCCTTATTCCCTGCTATTGGCAACACTGTTTTGATTTGACATGACAATCTAGACAGCTGCAGGCTGCAGTCAGTCTTCGTTCAATCGTTTATACTTTTATAAATTTTATTGTCCGTTTTTCGTTTGTTTGTATCATAGAAATAACACTTATTTCTATGATTTGTATACATGATCAGGTTTTTTTGATGCCAGTATTCAGCTCAGATCTTTCGAATATTTCCGATAAACACAGTAGTTTGAACCAAAATCAAGCAAGAACAACTCACAAATGCCGATTGAAAGTCGTCATTATCAATGTTTGTTTACGTTACTGGCGAATGCGTTCTTAACGCAAAAAAAGAATTGTGTGTTTCATTTTGATTTTGACTGAAAAGGGAAAAGTAACAAGAACATTATTTTGTGAATTACAAAGTGCATAATCTACAGTTTGGTTGGTATGGAAACGAAGTTTAAAACAACAAATTGGTAGGTAGTTATTTGACATTTGAGTGCGGGAAAAATTTTTCCCGCACTAGTGCGGGAAAAGGTTACTTTGCACACGCAAATGAGTGTGCGAAGTGGCTACTTTGCGCACGCTCGTAGAAAATAGTTATTTTCCTAACAAGTTCGCAAAGTGATGCTTTCCCGCACGCAAAAGCAGTTAGACGAACGACGCGAAGCGGAGTTCGGATATGCTTTAGGGCGGGAAAAACACTTTTCGAACTTGTTAGGAACAATATTTTTTCTACGAGCGTTCACAGATTAGACACGAAAAACTTTAGATAATATATTATTTGAACGCACTTAAAAACATAGAACTTGAGAATAATGATTATTTATGCTTAATAATATATTTATATTGAAAGAACAGTTTGTGGCGGCAGCTGGAAATTGGATAATATGGTTATAATCAAAATCATAATTGATTTATTTTATATTTGAAATGCAAGGGCATGTCCGATCACAGTTCATAAAATTTCCACTTTTGTCGCCTTATTCCCTGCTATTGGCAACACTGTTTTGATTTGACATGACACTCTAGACAGCTGCGTCATTAAGATCAGTCAGTCTTCGTTTAATCGTTTATACTTTTATAAATTTGATTGTCCGTTTGTTTGTATACATGATCAGGTTTTTTTGATGCCATTATTCAGCTTAAATCTTTCGAAGATTTCCGATAAACACAGTAATTTGCACCAAAATCAAGCAAGAACCACTCACAAATGCCGATTGAAAGTCGTCATTATCAATGTTTGTTTACGTTACTGGCGAATGCGTTTTTAACGCAAAAAAAGATTTGTGTGTTTCATTTTGATTTTGACTGAAAAGGGAAAAGTAACAAGAACATTATTTTCTGCATTACAAATTGCATTATCTACAGTTTGGTTGGTATGGAAACGAAGTTTAAAACAACAAATTGGTAGGTAGTTATTTGAGTTGACATTTGAGTGCGGGAAAAATTTTTCCCGCACTAGTGCGGGAAAAGGTTACTTTGCACACGCAAATGAGTGTGCGAAGTGGCTACTTTGCGCACGCTCGTAGAAAAAATTATTTTTAGTTTGCGAGATACAGGAAAATGACCCAAGTTAATTTTATCAAATATTTCCGAAACTATTCATTTTCGAGACACACAATTCACAACAATCTTTTTATGGAGACTTTCCAACATTCCAGGAGTGATTTTGATAGATACACTTGGAAGTCTTCTGATTAATCATCTAGATTCTGCGATGTACTTTAAAAGGTACACCCTATTTTTAATAAAACCACATAATATGGAAAAATCCATTGGTGTAATATCAGGTGATTGTGGTGGTCAATTTATAGGGCCGTTGCTCGGGACGAATTGTTACCAATACATCTTTGGGAATAAAAAATTGTTTCAAAGCGATGTATGAAGAACTGTCCAAAATAAGGACAAAATTCAATTGTTAATTTTAAACTTGATCACCCCGTATCTCGAAAATGGGGACATCTTGGTCTGAGGTGAGTTGCGTTAAATCGGCTTATTTTGACCTCAGCAACATGTGGTAGGATTTTGTACAGACCTTTTAGAGACACCCTGTATAACATATCTATAGGATAACATTTGTAGCTTTGAGAATTTAATTGTCTTAAATCTATATCATTTCAAAAATTAAAGTTACAGCAGAGATACAAAGAAGTGTTCGTTGAACTTGTTTGAGCAGTGTATGTATATTATTGTTGCCGTTGTTATCTTAACATCGAAAAATATCTGATAACAACGGCAACAATGCATTCAAATGAACTACCATTTCGAATTTCGGATTACTTTGTCCTTGTCCTTACTTCTAGACTGGGTCGAGCCGGCGCGCATGCCTGATTGCCTGTTGCCTGTATTGCCTGTTGTCAATTTTATAATCGGATTCAGGCAGGAGTAGCAAAGCAAAATCAAATTGTAATTGTAAAATGTAAATTCCTGCATTCTTCAATCCCGTTCGTCAGCACCACAGACGTGGTCCGTTCCACACTCTCCAATATTCTTTGTTTCGAGGTGCAGTGAATTAAAAAACCCGCACTTCGGATAGAAAATGAACAGTCACAAAGACGAATTTCCATTGCAATTGGTTGAAATCGTGTTCAGAAGAGTGTTTTTTTGCTTCGAAGTGGAATAGAAATCGCGAAGGTCGTTCTTTCAACTCGGTTTTTTGGGGTTAATCGCCTTTGATGTAAGTACCGCTTTGGTTTCCTTATTTAAACAATTTATTCATTTCCAATGTTTCTGTTATAATCTTGATTAATTGCACTTTTAATTCAAGACGGGATGTATTTTGGAGTTGTTATGGGTTTTTTGCACTTGATTCTTATGTAGCTACAAAAAATATAGTCTGTTGGATTATTGGAATTCTTTTAAAATGCCTCTCCTCATTCTTCTTTTTTAATGGACGATTGTGGAAAGCTACATTTTTTGGACATTATGTATTCTCCATCTCCTTTGTCTTAATGCCTAATTATCATCTGTCCTATTTATTTATGAACATTGATTGATTCAACCACTGGGTACCTATAAAAAATATCAATAAAATGAAAAGCAAACAATGGCCGGGTGATTACCATTTAGCAAGCCATTTAGCCTAGGTCCTTTCGTCCTTAATTCTAACGTAAAAATTGGTTAACATGCATAATTGACATTGGTTATTTTATATTCCAATGTAATCATAGCTTAGCTTTGTTCCAACCCGCCACCCGCCATAGAAGAAGTTCCCAGTGGCCCATATATTTTCTGACAAGTTCAATCTTTGTCAAAATTGGCAAATGAATTGACCGACTAGACAAAACGGTTCAGGTGGGTGGTTGGAACCCCCTAATGGTAACTACCTACATGTATAGATGATTATCATTGGTTATCTTGGGTGAACATGAGTTTTATTCTAATGTAAAATGCTAAGATATAATTGATCAATTTTTAGCATTGGCTAATAAACATAATTATCATTGGTACTAAATAATCTTGAATAAGCACACTTCCTTATCATAACCACAGCTTTGATATTGAGATAACTACCTTCAAGCATTTTGAAATTAATGAATCTTTAATCAAGTGTCTTATAATGACCAAAATTGATAATTCCTGTGTTGAGAATATTTCATTCCAATAATTTACACAATAATTTTGAAAGTTTATTTGTGGAATTTTAAAAAATTACATAGTCAAAATTTCACATCAAGTTCCACCATGCAACCTTGGCATTTCCAAACCATTTGAGATTTTAGCTTCAAAACTTCATCATTCTTCTGTTGGATTATTTTTTTCAATTATTTGAAAATACGAATTTTTATAAATTATGGCCTCGATCATGGCACAGGCACAGGATATCCAAAATTTAATTTCAACAAGATATTACCAAGAGGACTCAAACTTTATCTTGAAATTTTAGTCAAAAGCTTTGAACAGTATATTTTACACTGAAAAAAATATTAGTTTGCTATATAAAAATTTCATTGAGAACGCTTTGTTTTCGAGATACGGGTGTCAAAGTTTAATTTCTATTTTTGTTTTATCCTCGGTTTTATCTGAATAAATCTCATAATAATTCTCATAATTTAGCAAACTATTTTTTTTTCAGTGTAGAATATACTCTTCAAATATTTCAACCCAATTCTGAGACATCCTGTATATTGATAAAGTAGGTACTTCATTAAATTGTTGATTCAAATCGACCAATGTTAATTTTTAATCAACAGCTTGAAATAAAATATCTGAATTTTAGAGTTGGTGAAAATATCCATTATCTTCTTCTCATATTTGATCTTCCAATTGTGTAAGAAAACGGTTTGTTTGGTGTCGGTTACAATGTTAATTAATCAATTCAGCAAATAAATCGTTTCGGTTTGTGATATCAAGAAAGATTTTTTATGGGGTTGATAGTACACGCGTGTATGAGTAAAATAAACGAATATTCTCGTATCTTATTAGATGGAAATAGGCGAATACATATAAGACTTTTTTACCATATTTATAATTTCAAACACTCAACACTGTTATCACCCGTCTGACTTTTCTCCTCCCATCATCCGCCTCTAGTCATGATACTATAACATGATCTTGCGCATCTTCGCTGACGTCACATTACCTATAACCTCAAAACCAGCTTTTTTCTATACAATCTTTTATTTTTCCAACTATAAATTATAAAAATGTAACCATTCTCTAAACAGTGCTTATGAGCTCTTCTGGTTTCGAGAATAATTCGCAGTATTCGAATAACGAACCAGCTCGTTCTAAACATCCAAATATAATTTTAGTCTTCTTATAAATTAAAATAGTTTTCTGTATTATTTCTAATATTTTCAGGTACTTTATTGTAGGTATACTTTACTGGATTGTATCATCGGATTATTTTAACCCATCTTCTCACAGCTACGTGGTATACATTATCCTGAGATCTAGTGTGATGGTTGTGAATCTCGTTTGTGAATGTATTAGATTTTATCTTTCCCTTGACAATTTTATGTAGAAGTTTGGCCTGTTCTAATTGTAGTATTTTGTCAAGTTTTCAACTCTGTAGTTTCTTTTATAGAGTCCCGGTAATAATAAGAAGTCTATCATACTCGAATAATACTTTCAAAAATTTATTTTGTACAGTTTGCATTGAGTTAAAATTTAAAATTGATTTTTCCACATTTTCCCCATATCGGCAGTGAATACCTCAGGGGCACAATCCTCGAGTTAGGGAACAATGCTCCCTCGAACTTTATAGAAGGGAGAATATTTTTGACCCACCCCTTCCTTTCCCAGACTTTCGTTATTCTTGAAACGTGGGAGGCTGCAAGTTAAGTGGAACTGTCAAATTTTCGCTTGTCAAATGGAATTCATATGCTATCATCTACATTGAATATGCGTTCAAGTTCAAAGTCACGCTTACGTCAAATTCAATGTGGATGTTAGCATATGATTCCCGTTTGCCAAGCGGAAATTTGACATTTCCACTTTGAACTGAAATTGAGGGCATAATTCCACTGACTCAAGTCAATAGAACAGAGACTTCTATAAAAAATCAGGAGAACATTTTTGATCCCACTTTCAAGAATAGGCATACATTATTTTTGAGAGAACTACGCCTAATTCAATCCCAAGGATCGTTGTTCCCTAACTCAAGGATCCGGCCCTTGATGAGCAATGTCAAGCCCGGGAAACGTCAAACGCCAAAAGTCGATAGAATGCTGTTCGCTGATTGGTAATGAATTGGCTGAAATTGATGTATGTGCATGCTATTCCATTTTTTACATTTTTACGTCTCCCGTAATATCAAACTTTTAGCTGTTAACTGATCTGAACAACGAGATGTTTTTCATTGAACAAATCATTTGCATGTCGGCAGGAAAGATTTCTTATACCGTATCATTTTCCTAAATAAATACGTCGCAGTAATGTAAGCATTGCAATTCAAAAAATAACTTGCAATGATACTGATTATGTAACTGATACTTCATTTAAATTACCCGTCAGGTAGGTACTTTGCTTTGTTTGTTTACATTCAGAAAATAGTTGAGAACAAAATTGTCATTGAATTTTGGATTAATTCACTTAAGAGGTAGTTTCAACCAACGGTTGAGATGTCTTTATGGCTGCCATTATTGATGTCATTTTAGACAAGTAAACTATCAAATAACACACTAGTGTGTTATAATATATTATAAATAGTGTGTTATAATCTATAACGCACTAGTAAGTAGTAAGTTATGGATTATAACTAACGTTCTCATGGCAACCAAACAAACAACCTACTTTGAAGAAAATGTAAAAAAGTCACTGTCAAGTCATTCTGACATTTATAGGGTACCGAGCTTTGATTTGATCACAAAGCTCATTAAATATAATTATTATCTTATAAAAAACTGGTTGGATAAAACTCTGTTGCTGTGTTTCTCACGTGACTTACTTTCAACATAACACACTAGTACCATAAATGACTATTTTGTTTCATGTGATTCACGTAAATTCTTGATAAACTTAAACAAAATAAACAAATTTATTCACGTCGTTCTCTATCGTATGAATGAAATGCTTCAACATTGTACTTTCTATTGATAATACGTGTTGAGCAAAGATTTCACTATCAGTAGAACTGGTGTTTGAAAGTATTTATTATATTAGCAACATCATTAAACGCATAATAATGCGTAAAGCTCATATCATAAATTTGCAAGATTTCTGTGACATAGTTATATTTAACTTTAAACTACGCGTAGGTAGCTGAACTGTTTATTTGAGATAATGTCACGCAGACTTCTGGAATTTGATTCTTTATACACTCATTTATTAAATTGTTGTCATAAAATGTTTCATTGGTTCTCTAATAAAATAAATGACTTCTGTCAATCCATGTTCTGAACACGTGTATCTCATAATCCGTTACACAGAAATATTAGTATTTTAACAGTGTTTTTGTTGGCAAGCTAAAGAACATTCTGTGAATGTTACAATAGATTTTTCATTTAAAAACTGATCACTCGGAATAACATCCATCACATCTTAAAGTACATAATATAAGACGGGATATTGCATCACTTTCAAGAATAGTTTTGGACTTTGAAATTTAATTTAACAGGTTGTCGAAGTGCCGACCAATGGTAAGAGAGCCATCGACATTTTTCAGTGATAAATATATATATGATATGATGAGTGTCATCCGAGAGGGTTCTCGCTGATCGCGGTTTAAAAAAAAAAAATGTTTTTTTTTTATTATCAAGTTTATGGGCTGAATTTTTCACCAGTATTTCTTAGTAGTCCACAATCACCCAAACAGATTGGCGAGTCGATCATTCAGTTCCTTCAAGGGGGCAGATTACCCTCAAAATGTCGTGGTACCCATGAACTTTTTATGATTAAGTTAAGGCTGAATTTTTGAGCAGTTGTTCTTTGGTAGCCCACAATCATCCAGAAATTGGCCAGTTCCTATAGGGTGGTGGATCACCCTCAACATGTCGTTTTAGCTAAATCATCACAGAAAAATGTCACTGGCTCTTAACCTATATCCCCACTTTTTTTTCATAATATAACACTACACACGTTCAATATCAGTCAGTCCATTCTATAGCTCCTTTTATTTCGATCCTTCCATTGTTTAACACTTTAAAGGCATTCCAAAACGCCAAGATTATCCTTCCTGTGTTAAACGGTAAGGAGCAGTAATAAATGCCGAGAGCTGCATTTGTGTGAGTGGCGCCTTCCTCATCCGAGAAAAAAAAAACATTTTTTTTGTGTTTAAAACATGGATTTACTTCATCTAGCAACAATGATTCCGTTATCGGGGATCTGGGGAATTCTGTCATGAATTGTGGTTTGATATTATAATCTACTTGAATGAGCCTCGTTATAGGTATTTCCCATCACAGTGATCAAGGGAATTCGTTCATGTATTATAAAAAAAAAATTATCGATGTGAAATCTCTATTCCTATTCCAAACATGAAATCAGTGTCAGAAATAGTAAATATTGATTTTTCTCATACTTCTCTACTATTCTGGTCAGCTTGGTGAAAGCCATTAATCAAGATAAATCTGTAACTGCTCAAGTATTTGCACATCGTTTACTTTTTAAATCAATCGAACCATTTTTTAATGATTTAATTTCCTTATCTTGGCATTGAAAAGTACGTAATATTTCGTCTTGGCCTTGATCTTCGCGTTAATTATGATAAAATCGCTTCGACTATGAAGTACCGCAATTTATCTTTAATCGCATTCTTTGGTTTATTGCTTCCATTAGTCCCCCATAGCTGTTTTATGATCATAAAATAGTTTTAATAGAAAGACCAACTAAATAGTTTAAATTTATTATAAATATCTTTGAATTTATTCACCTGATTAATGAACGTTTTCAGTTTTAATTGATTCAATCGTTGAGAAAAAAGATTGAGTTTTTTATATGATTTTTGTCTTTTGAGGTATCGGGATTAAATTTGTGCCATTTTTTCCGCAAAACATGCTTATCCTTTCTTTAGAAATTAGGCGCCGAAGTTACCCTCATGCCTGATGTGGAATGACAAATTATAATTTTTTCAAATTTTGTATATACCGAAAAGTTCACAAAATCAAAAAATTCGAAAGTACTTTCCAATAGTCATCATGAAAACATGATATGACGACAACAAAGACTAAAGTCCTAAATCCATCATTCCTGATTGTTTGGAAGTTATCTCGATAAATTAATCCACATAATATTTTGCGAATATCAACGTAGTCATGTTTTAACGTTAATGATAAGTACATGTTCTTTTATCATTTTTTACAAACTTGAAATAAATCAACCTTGAAGCGGTCATCAAAGTAGCATTAAGGATCAAACACCGGTTTTATATGCAATCACATTAAATGCGAGTTTTTGTTTTGTTTAGTTTTCAATTCAAAACCAGGATCTGGAATTTTCAATTGAAGTTTGTAGGAAGTGTTTTTCAAAACAGTTCTTTGGAATTATTTTATAAGGAAAGCATAATAGTTTGGGGAAAAATAAAGTTTGAGTCATCGAGTATTTTTAGGTAGAGAAAATACTTTATAGTCGTTAATGAAAAAAACATTTCCTAATTAATCAAAATACCCAACCAGATACAAAGATTGTCATCTTGAAATACACTAAATGGATAATTATTAGAGAAAAAAACTTATCCACAGGGTTTCACTGAAGTCAAGATGTTATTCGTAAATGATAAGATTATTTTTTGCTGTTGGTCAAGCAATAGTAATTTACGTTACTAAGGCGGAAATGACTTTTTAAATTACGAGTCGAGATGTTTATGGACGAGGCGACGAAGGAGCCAAGTCTTGATTTTCTAGACGAGTAGTTTAATGACATTTAACGGCTGTGTATCGTCCATTGTTTTGTTTCAAACTGTGATAATTTTTGTTTTAATCGGTTTAAAGTGCTTTCTTGTCAAACCATACACTTGAAGTGGCAGTCCGCCTCACATTCTTACCATGAGATGGCGCCAGCCAAACAAATTTGATGATGCAAAATGTCATTTTTGGAGTAGTCAAGTATTCTTTGTTTACAGTTTCTGATGATGTGAAGTGTCATTTACCGGACTGGTTTTGGGTCCGGTAAATGATACTTTACTTTAAAAAGTAAAAATTACATTGAACAGTTATGGAAAAATATAGCAATCACGTAAAAGAGAAAAAAAAAACGCAAAAAGCCAGAATTTCGATGAAATACTTCATTTTTAATAAGGAAAGTAATATAATCACTGATAATTTGTTACCAACATTCTATATCAAGTTATTAATTATTAAAATCATGAGATGGTGCCAGCCAAACCATGCTACCAATGCAATTTCAAAGTCTTTGATGATACAAAATGTAATTTTTGGAGTAGTCAAGTTTTTTTTTTACCGTCTCTGATGATGTAAATTTTCATTTACCAGACTGGTTTTGGGTCCGGCAAATGATACGATGAAGAAACCATGTTACAAAACATTTTAAACTTTTAAAAAAGTAAAAATTACATTAAACAGTTATGGATAAATATAGCAATCACGTAAAAGAAAAAAAAACGCAAAAAGCAAGAATTTCGATTAAATACTTCATTTTTAATGAGGAGAGTAATATAATCGCTGATTAAGCCCTACGAATATCCAAAAACTTAGAAAGTGGAAAAATCGCCAGATAATCTACTTTCTAACTCACTAAGAAATAAATTAAGTTTTATAAAAAAATCAAAGAACAAAAAACAATGAGAACGCAAAGCCCTCCATCTTTAAACTATGTATGTTGAGGAGAACTCTTCAAACTGAACTAGAAAATAGTATTGAACTAGTTCTTCAGAAGATCAACATCCGCGCCAAATGATAGATCAGAAAAAGTAGAATGAATAGTAAGGCTGAACAGGGATCTGAAAACAACAAAACAATAGCAGACCCAGGACTCTATTTTTAAGCTCAAGGAGACATATCCCAATTTGTTAGTGATCAGTGGAGACAAAGAAAGTTATGGAAAGTAAAGAGTCCATAGATATAAGTGTAGATCGTGTAGATGACTGATGCTTTCAACAACAAACCCTATATTAGAGAAGGATAAGAGGCTTGGTGAGCTTGCGCGGTCATTTCTTCGGCAAAATTACCCAATTTTCTGTTCGGAAGTACTGGAAATTACTAGTATTTTATGGTTGCAAAAAAACGTCTTGTTTTGCACTCAAGTCCTACTAAATATACAAAACAAGCGGAAAATGATCATGCCAATCTATCATTTTAAACTACTTTAACTGAGTTTTCCATAGTTACAGATCTAAATTTAAAACTCTTTTTGGGCAAACATTTGGAAACTTTCTACGCAGTCTTTAATATGTCCCATTCATCTTGCCCAAGGAAAAGAAAACCAGTTGATCCAGATTTCAATTTTGTTTACTCATAAATATCCAAAGCACATATAATTCTCGTTTTGTAGTATATCCATAGACAGTTTGACGTCAGGTCTTTAAACTTAGAACACACGTTTTGCGAAATTCAAGCATTTTCGCGCCGTCCCGATCATTTCAAATCAAAACTTTAATCCGCGAAGTTGTGTTGTATTGAATCATTGTTGTGATAAATAAATGCATTAAGGTAGGATTATAACTAATGCTAGTATACAACCCCGTTAAAATTAATAAATTTGCATTTTGGCAAGGATTTTAGATTGAAGTTCACTGATGCTATATTTGATCTGATGAAACGGGATATCATTTTTAGTCCGGGTTTCTAGTCTTATTGACAGTTTCTCTGTATGTCAAGACTATGGAGGACTATAACTGTCCTCCATAGTCAAGACTGCTCCAGGTAAACAAGGTTACACCGTTATTTTTATCTAGACTTAGAAATATGTCAAAGATTTACGATCCAATTGTTTTAGTAGCATATTTGATGTGGGCGAAAGCTATTTCTGATCCAATTTCCCCAACATTATTTGACGTACTTGATAAGGCTGTTTGGGGGAAAATGCACTCTGTTATCCATCAATTTGCTGTGTAAACGAACAATTATTTATATTCAATATATCTTGATAATCTCGCATTAAGCTGATTTAAATCCTGTCGATATTTATGATATACGGCTTTCTTGTATAAAGTAGAAGCGTAAGTCGAAAGATTGTTTTCTTATACTGCTGACAGGATGAATGATGAATAGTGTTGCCATGAGGCTATTTTTAGAGTGTATGCTTGGTAATGTGCTATCTATTTTCCCTCTAATCAAGGGCAATCTGCATGTACTCAAATTGTAAGCTATTATAAAAAAATAGTGCAAAATCCACATCTTCGCATATGACTACTTTATCTAAAGTCTTTTGTTGCTTCAATGTGTCAGTTCAACTAACTCCACTTTATTGAGTTAATCCACCCTCTGTAACGTTCTATGTTTACAAAAATCCTCACATGCTTGTGTATCCACTTCATCACACAACCACTTTATCGCTAGTTTTACAATCGTCTTTTCAGAAAAACTGTCACCGTTAACGTAATCGCCGTCACAAAATGGGCAAATTCGAGATCCAGTCAATGCCGCTGCAAAAACCAGAAAACAACTTTATCTGCGCTCACACCACCTGCAAAGGCCTCTATTTGAGCAACGGCTTCAAAGAGCTCTCTTTGAGCAATGGCTTGACCAAGGGGCTGGATGAGGTGGAGGAAAGTGACGAAACGTCTGCTGATTTTCCGCTAGGCATGGAGATGTCCAATCAGGTGGCTGGTCATGTGATCGAGGATTCGGGGGGTGTGGGTGAGTTTGAAGTGTTTGCCAAGTGTGCGTTATTTTTGGATTTTGAATGGTTAATGAGAAGAAATAGTTCAAGACAAAGCAATGTTTGTGGTTATTTTCGTGATGATTCATGTTCTAGATCTTAATCGGTTTAATTATTTCGGAATGCTTTTGGCCAATTTTCGGATTCTTTGATAATTTCATGCCGCACATTTTTGCAGGAATGTTGCAAAAAGATGGTCTAGCCTTCAAACCGCTCTTGAAAAAAGAATGTGCTGAAAGGGAGATCAAGCTTTACGAACATTTGGGGAAAACTGTTGATAGATCTCTAATTGAAATGAGACAACTCGTGCCAAAATACCATGGAGTTCAAAAGGTAAGTGTTTATTTCGAGATAATCACTTGCCTAACTACATTATAAAATATTTCCACGTAGATTTGTTCGCTATGGTATGATAAAAACTCCCAATAATATTTATTCACACTCGCGTTGTCATTACTTGACAAATGCACGTAATCACTATTTATTTTGTTTACAACCACTCAACACTCTTTCAATGCTTCTACTCCGTTGACGCGTTAATTGATGGCCGTATAATGATATTTAAGCTATCCGTGATTCCATTTTTAACAAAGTTTATACTGATAGACTGTGTTCATTTGTTAATTGAATTAAATGGCAGAGACGTGAAACTCGACGCTTGTAATCATGATCGAAAGGCCTTCAAAATGAGGTATCACTCAATCCGAGGCTTGCCGATCGAGTCTCCGATCTTGGATAATCTGCCAACGAATCAATTTTGGACATCACACGTCATATTTTTGTTTGGCCTCAAAATTCAATAACCAAATTGTCACAAACATCACTTTTTTTCTACTTTTACAGGTCGAAAAACTATATGTAAACACAACAAATTAGGTTAAGTCAACTCGCTACGTTTCACGTACGTCAAATGCCGCACTTCAACTAGCTTTTTGATCATTACGTAGACGTGAACTTTATGCGTAAACGTATTACGTTAACGTCTATGTCTTGGCTCAACTTCAACTGTCCAATTAGCACAATTTATATAAGGATTAGTAAGTACTGATGCCATTGATGTTTGAAAAATCAACCTACAAGCTCTATCAATGTAGTAATATCACCGATTAAAGAGCGCCAATCAACTTCCACTACGTCACAAAGTACATTATCTATCTCCGTTTGGCGTATTGACTGAGATGACTCTCTCTCTCTCGGGAGGGTAATTTGGCTCCGCCCCGTTTTCGATCATACAGTGAAATTTGCGTTTTCTTTTAGTGTTTTAGTATATTTTTGGGTATTTTGGAAAAGATTTTTGCTGATGACTTTCAAATATTGTCTAGAATACGTATAAAAAATTTCAAGTCATTTGAAAATTTATGCAAATTGTCCATCACGTTGTTGCTAAGTTGGGAAACATAGAATCAATGTTTTTAAAAAAAAGACAAGAATCTTACAATTCCAGCGCAACCGTATTCATGTTTCACAAAAGGGAACTTGCATCAATTTCTTTTATTGCTGGATTCTAAGGTCCATGAAAAATAAGGAGACACGTGTTCTTTCTTTCTCTTGTTAGTCGAAAATTGACTGAGATATAATGCTTTTAAATGTGCTAAAATCACTAGGTTATGATGTCACACCTCATTCACAAGATGATCAGTTCATCTAGAGGCTGGGTTATCATCATCTGCAATCCCCTGGGCAGGGTGCAACTCACTCTTTAACTTATAAATGGAAAGATGAGTTGAGTAATACTTTATTCTGAAGGCCCTTTGACCCTGATTAAATATGCCAAGTTTCAAGCCTCTGCTGTCATTCCTGTTGATATGAAAGCTTGTCAAACATTTTTTTTTTTATTTTTTTCATTTAATAAATAATCACCCTCAAAAGTCATCTTCTCGAAACTAAGAGCATATGATGAGGGACAGCTCTTCAAAATGAACTCATACTCAATCTTTTTGACAAGGATGTATGTCACCTAAAAAAAATTGGGGAGAAAAAAATCCTCGTTAAAAGGATTGAGTAGTCGCTCATTTTGAAGATCTTCTGTCCCTCATTATCCTCTTAGTTTGGCGAAGTTAACTTTAGTGGGTAATTATTTATTAAAGAAAAAAAAATGACAAGTTGTCATATCAACAGGAATGACAGCAGAGACTTGAAACTCGGCAGTTGTAATCAGGGTCGGAGGGCCCCCTTTTCCATTCAAGATTTTAGGGGCTAGTTTGGGTTAGTTAGTTAGTTTCACCCTTTCCAAGGGTGCTTGCTACTACGCCTAATAAGACTCTCCCTCAAAAATAAAGTTGATGTGTCTCAGTGTTTTATTATTATATGCCCAGAATCAATACCGTTTCGTTTTCGATGGGCCACCCTGTATAAACCGAACTTAAAACTTGAATAACTTTCGAAAAAATTATATTTTAACGAGATAAAAAAAATACGTACCATACGATACTTTGCGATTTTTTACAGTTTGCAATATAAAAAATTGATTAAATTTCTCTTGAGAGTTCCCCATTTAAATTGTAATGTGTATGTTTCACGGTTGCTAAGTACAAGTTTAATAATACTGTTCTAAAATATGACTACAGGATAAAATGATAGACGCTTATCAAGAGAACGTCAAAGTGCCATAGTAAGCGGTTATTTCAAATTCCCAGCGCATGCTCAAAATAATCGACAATCGATTGTCAAATTAGGGCTCATGCGCCTTTAATGCCTAGTTAACGGCAGTATTTTTTTGACAAAGCTATGCGCGATCCTATTTTTAACACTGTTCACGCTATTGGCGATTCAAACAGCTCAAGCAGCGCCACAGCGGAACGCGCGAGAACTTTCGAGAGCGTGACAACTGCATTTTACTCATAGCCCGTATTAGGTTTTCGCGCGTAAATTTATATTTGTTGTTCGTATCAGTCGAGTGTTTCGTATCGGCAGAGTGTTGTCAATTGAGAAATAGCGCCTCCAATGAACTGGAACATATTGGACGCTCTGAATGGATTTGACCGGCCTCTTCGTGAAGGAAGATTGGATGTGGAAAATTAAGTGTGTGTCGGGATTCGATCAAGTTTTTTTACGACGTGGGTCCTTTGAAAAAGTATGTAGATGATTGTCTTCTCATTGCAGTGAGGTACGCGACAACTATGCCTATTACGAAGTTTCTTCGGATATCGGCGAACATACGTATGATCTTCCATTGTTGATGATGTTTTTTATCACCAATATCGGTGAGATCTTTCAATCAATGAAATATATACATTTAATAAGAGTAGATTACTTTGATCTATGCACTATAATCGTCTATTTTCTTGGCTAAAAGCCACTACACTTGAGGCTTTTTGATATCGACACCCTTAAGACTGCTGCCGATAAGTTTATGATTCCAACAATAATAACAAAACCCGAAAAATACCATTCAATTAGCACACCATAATCATTTACCAACGTGGTTTATCAAAATCTTTGCATAAATAATAACAAAATCGGGAATCTATCTTCAAGTTACCAAGATCCCAATAGAAACAGCATGGAGACAGCTGATGTCTATCACGCTCTCGAAAGTTCGAGCACAAAACGCCAGAGGCCGCTTCGCTGACGCTTTGAATCGCCAATAGCGTTACCTCAAGGCGTTAGTCACGTGCTGATTTGATTACCGCTTGTCAATATCCTGGTATTTGAGTTAACTACCGCTGTTAAAAATGTACCAGCTAGTCGGTAGCCAGTTGAAAAAAAACTTGTTTCTATTTGAAACATTAGTATAACATAATTTTTAAACATAACATCTTAGTTTTGTTGCCCTATAAATTGTATATCATCCGCTTTTGCTGTGCGATATTTTTCCGACAGATGACTGTCCATATCTCTGAAGTAAATGAAAATCACAAACCACACGGAGCTATTTACGTCAAAGTTTACTAATATACAATAAGTTAGGTCACTTAGAAGTCGGCTCTTTGAAACCCGTATACAAGCGCGGCCGCTCAAAGAAACCCGCCCAGCGAAAATGGTTCAAAGCGACCGACAGACGTTCCGAACTAATGGAAACTGGGCTCTCCAAGAGAAACGAAGTAGAAGGGTGGAGCCGGTTTCGCGCGTTTTCGAAAGTGGTCCAACTGTTTATTATTAGTAAACATTGTTTACGTGAACGTTCCACATCTCTCAAGTTTCTGTTACAATCCAGATAACAGTAAATAGCTAATGTCAAGGTCATTTCAGAAAACTGTCAATTGATGACAGCTTGTACCGTAAACAATCATCATTTTTTATCTTATCAAAATGAATCAAAAACTATGTTGTACGTCTACCTGCCAACTGTTTGTTTTGATATCGAAACCAATGATATACGGGGATTCAAAGAAGTTATTCATCAAACCTACTTTTTTTTCAAATGGAAAGGGGGGTTGAGTGATACCTCATTTTGAAAGTATTTCCATCCTTATTACACCCTGAAAGTTTGATATCGCTTCTCTATCCAATTTTTCATGATTGGGTCAGTATTATTTTTTCAAAATGGCGCCCGAGTGACGTTTTGACATTCACACTACTGTGATAAAAATGCAGAACGTGCACATACACTTTGTTTTGTTAGTTGAATCAAGGACGCGAACTACGATTCACATGAATATATAATATATGAGCACGTTCTGCATTTCTCAACACAGTAGTGACAGCTGAGAATGTCAAAACGTCAATTGGACACCATTTTGAAAAAAAAAACTGGCTCAGAATTGAAAAATTGGAACAAAACAGCGACCTCAAACTTTCAGGATGTAATAAGGATGAAAATACCTTCAAAATGAGGTATCACCCGACCCCCCTTTCCATTTAAAAAAAAATAGGTTAGGTGAACAGCTTCTTCAAATCCTGTATCATTTGTTTCGATATGAAAATATAAACTTGGCAGATAGCCCTATACATATTCTTTGGTTCGCTCCGATAAGATAAAAAATGACGAACCTACAAACGTTTAAAATATGGACAAGATAAATATACAATACTGTACAGTATAATAACTTGGGTCAAGCACTAAATAACTAATTATGTTCATTTTAGTTATTTGTGGAATCCCCGGAAGGCTTGCATCAAAGTCTGAATCACTTAAACTAAGGGGTCTATTGGTATTGGTATTGGTATGGTTGGGGGGGCAAACCACTGCCCGGCTAGTAGGCCTTGAAGGCCCTTTTCGCCAACCCCAGGACCATTGCAGTTCTAACTAAGTTGATGATGGAGAACATCACCTAGTTATATATTGAACTAGCAGGACCGATTAATTTAGGCTAACTATTAAACTTTTCGACTGTCAGTTATCTAGGTTGGTCTAGGTTGTTTACAATCGAAATTTTGTGTTTGTATCTAATCAAAATTTCTGGGCTTCCAGCCTATAACTTCGCGAGATAATGGACAATTTGCATACATTTTCAAATGAGTTGAAATTTTATATACGTTTTCTAGACATTATTTGGAAGTCACTAGCGAAAAAATTTCTCCGAAATACCCAAAAATATACTAAATAAATGAAAAAGAAAACGCGAATTTCACTGCATGATCGCAAAAGAGGTGGGGCCATATTACCCTTCCGAGAGAGAGAGAGTCATCTCAGTTAATACGTCAGACGGCGATAGATAGTGTATTCTGTGACGTAGTGGATGCTGATTGGCGCTCTTTAATCGGTGATTACTACATTATTAGAGGTCGTAGCTTGATTTTTTAAACATCAATGGCATCAGTACTTACTAATCCTTATATTTTTCATATTTTCAAAAAATGTGCAAATTGTCCATTACTCATTTCACTGCTTTTCAGGATCAGTATCTCAGCAAAACCTTATGCTCAGATTCTCAACATTTGACACTAACTTATGGATCCGATAAGGTGACATAATATCGTTCGAAATGGTTGTTTGAAAAATTTCATGGGGAAAATACAGGTCAATGTTTTTTTACGGTACAATAACATTTAGGTTATGTTCTGAAAGGGCCTGTAGACCTTTTTGAAGTACATCACGAATCTCTGTTGAGAACAGCTGATGCCGCCATTTTTTGTTTAGTTTAGGACAGGGACATTATCATATCTTCTATGGTCAGCTTTTACACTCTTTATCATTTAAAAACCTTGAATGGGCACAAACTAAAACTTTTTACAACTGCCTTATAGAGTACTGTTTTTCCAAATAGGTAAAATGCATGCAAATTGGCCATCATGAAATGTTTTAGACTAAGTTTGCGCATTTTTAGCTTCCAATCAAGGGTAAGGAAATCGACTTCCTAGTCTTAGAAGATCTGACAAGAAATTTCAAGGAGCCTTGCATAATGGATATAAAAATCGGCAAAAGAACTTGGGATCCTCATGCTGGATACAACAAAATAATAGCTGAGGAGGTACAAATTTCAACATGAATCGTCCAAAATTGTATCGGTATTTTGTAGCAAAAGTACCACGAATGTAAACGGGACTTGGGCTTTTGCATACCGGGCTTTCAAGTGTACAAATTGGGCTGTAATCAGGTTGCCAAATTTGATAAAAACTATGGCAAAAGTCTCAATAAAGACACTGCAATTGACGGTAGTACCTCAGCTTAACATACGTCAGCTAATAGTTTGTTTGCAGCGATTAAACTTTATTTGAATGCAGACACTCATCATTTCTGCCGCAAACTACTAGTGCAATTTTTGGCCTCTCTATGGCAAATCCAGCATTTTGCACGCAATCAACGAAGGTTACGCTTATATGCTAGCTCAATTCTTTTGGTTTATGATGCTAGAAGGTTGAAGGAGCATGTTGAGGTTAAGAAGATCAAAAAAGAAAGACCTCCGTTGACTAGACATAGAAGCTTGTACAGGTAAGACAAGCCATGTATAGTATTTTTGAAGTAAATTGAAAGTGCAATTAATCCTCGCCCCGGCGCAGTATAATAGATCACGTGCCGCCTAACAATTTGAGTGTGCTGTTGTTCAGTTCACTCATATTATAAGCATGCTTTGTTTGGTCTATTGTACGTTTTCGCACTTTCCATTGACTTGAAAAATACGATACCAATCTACAATTATCTTTCCAGACCGCTGAGTTTGGCTCAATTGAACGGTTGCGAACGTGTTCCCACAGGATTCAGCGGCCAGTTGACCATGGATGGGCCTATTTTGAAGGCGCCCTGTAAGAAAGTTGTCAACTTCGATGGGCCAAGGACGATGAGTAACAATTCCTGGCAAAAGTCAATGCATGCGTTGAAACGGACGCATTCGTTCCAGAATAATTACGATAAAGATGTCCAAACGAAAAAGGAGAGCTACACGTTTATGTTGGATGATTTGTGTTGCGAGAGTAAAAGTGAGGTGAGTGAAAAGTGCATTTTTCTAGTTTTATTGACGTTTTGATTAGATGTGTGACAAAAATAATTATAGCTTTCTATGATCACATGGAAGGTATAACATTCATATGACTTTGTTGACGTTTAAAATGGTTCTAATTGTACAGGGCCATCACTTGAGGATGGCGAGCGGCTATATCCCGGAATCCCGGAAGATATTTATGAAATATATCGATGATATCATTTTC